>CM061142.1:780943040-781543040 GCA_030789695.1 Scilla litardierei
AGGGCCAACCCTAGCCACCCAAACCAGAGAAGGGCACGGGCCGGGCTACGCGCCCGCTCCCCCCTCAAGACCTCTGGGGCAGGGCCAACCCTAGCCACCCAAACCAGAGAAGGGCACGGGCCGGGCTACGTGCCCGCTCCCCCCCTCAGACCTCTGGGGCAGGGCCAACCCTAGCCACCCAAACCGGAGGGGGATACGCACCCATGGCCCTCGAAAAAATCAAAAGAAGACAGGGGCACACAAACCGGGACGAAATGGCGTCAGTTCCCGAGTAGGCGGCCCCGATGTGACTCGACGAAACGAAAGGACGCTCGAGAAACACGCCACCATTAATGATGCGCTCCAAAAGAGGACCCGTAAGAGCCACCTGGCAAAGGCGGTTTCCCACGGGCATGAATTCGAGGAGCCCATTAATAATGCCAACTCAGCGCAATAAATAGGGGAGAAACCGTCAGCGAGATCTCCCTATAAAGACGCCACTCCCCCTTCTGAAAGTAGGAGAACCGGCAGACATGAAAAACCGCCACTTGATCCCCCCACCCACCGGGAAACGGGCCGAGATACACCGCCCTAACAAAAGAGAGGTCACCGGCCATCAATGGTTCCCGCCGCACAGGGCGGCGGTTCCTACATCTCCAGCACCGCTAACAGGATATTCCCCTTACAAACGGATCGCCAAAAGGGTATTCCCCTTACACAAGGGAAATCCGCCTTTCACGCCTCCGTCCACCCTAAACGACGACGAGTCGGAGAAAGGGTGGCGCCGGCTGGGCAGGCGAGAGCCCCCAGCACTCACCGGCCAGTACCTCCTTGCAGTCGACCTCCGGGCGAGGACCTCAGAAAGGCTGCATCCCTAACGAGCCCAAAAGGCAAGTCATGGCGTGTCAGCCCGCCCATGCACAACCGGGCGCTGAACCCCACCCTCAAACCGAAGCAGCAAGGCATGGGGGGGAGGAGCGGCCCGATCCTCAAGAACCTCCCCAAGGCGCAAGCCTCAGAAAGACGGCTTCCCTGATGATTCCCCTTCTCAGCGCCTCTACCGGACCGAGGAAACCTTACCCCGTCCGTGGAAGGAGATGACAAAGCAATAGAGGGAAGGCGGCCCGATCGGCCAGATCCCCCCCACCTATCTCGGGCCAAAGAGACCTTGCAACACTTCAGCACAGAAGGCGGCCAATCACCTCCGCGCCAAGATCGACTCAAGTTAAAAAGGGCCCGCCCGGCCCGCAGTGACCCCTAGATCCGGAGGTCATTAAACCACGGGCGAGGACAGCTCTATAGCCCCTCATCGAGCCGGATCTGACCCCACAACGGGCGATAAACTAAGAACTCCTGTACAAGCTATAGATCAGCTCTTACAAATTTAAATGAAAACGTTCTTCTTTATACGCTCAGATTTTTCGGAGAATACCATAGCGGGTAGCTATCCCCCGGCCAAGTGCCGGGCGAGCAACGCGCTACCCCGCCTAACTGGCGTAGGACTTCTAGGAAGTCTATGTCCGCAGCTCGAACCCCGCGATACTACGATTCGAAACCAGCCCCCCGCTCCCTGAAAGTCACCGACACCTTTCCCTCAAAGGGGAAAGAGGTACACTGGGGCCCGCCCTGCGTAACAGGTTCGGCCCGAGATCAAATCACGATAGGACATCGTGTCTCACCTCGAACCCCTTCGCTGACTCCCCACCCCGCCCAAAGGCAACACAAGCCGACAACATCCCCTTCCCCCAGACCTCGCGATCTCGGACACGGGAATGTTGGGGGCATAATTAGTAATTGTGTAACTCCCGCAAGAAGCCAAGACACATGACCTGGAACGGACCGGTCACAAGGCAGAGGCCGCGAAATAGGCGCCAAGTCCAGATAGGGCAGCGGCCCTGTCTCGTCAAAGCAGCGCCACGATGCGACTCAACATAACGAAAGGACGCTTGGACTACACGCCATCAGCAGCAACACGCCCCCCGAGAGGCCAGAGTGCCGGATACCGCCAGAGAAAAGCGATTCCCAAAGCGCGGGATTCCGCGGAGCCCATTAACGGCACTAATCCCCCGCATTACCCAAGAAAAACCCTTCCACAGAATCTCGCTATAAATACCCCCCTCCGGAGGTCAGGGGGAAGGAGGAAGAGAGACGCAGGGGATTCCCATCCCCTCACTCCGGGCATAAAATGGCCCCAAACGCCCCGCCGAGCTACGAAGAAAGCCGACAGCCATCGACGGACCTCACTTCCCCCGACGATGGCCGCCATAGCCCCACCACCTCCAACAGGATATTCCCCTTACACGTGGAAGGCCCTGCCCGCCAGCTTTCCTCCTGCCCGTTACTAGATCAAAAGGCAGGTCCAGAAAGTCGGGCCGCGTGCCGCAACACCCCAATTAACGCCCAGCCGACGGCGACCCCCACGGGGTGTCAGGGGGGAAACCCCCAGCGGCTCTCCCAGCGGCGCCGTCACCTTCGGCGATCCCCACAGGGTGTCGGGGGGGACCCCCCAACGACTCTCCCAGCGGCGCCACCACCGCCACCTCGTCCTCAGCCTCCCTGGGGTTCCCCCTCGGTGCGCGGGGTCCCCGGCGAGGCCGAGCAACCCTCCAGCACGACGACAGCGAGGCAGAACGCGAGGAAGCGATGAAAGGGAAAGGAAGAGGGTCCCCTCCTATGACCGAGGGTCGGCCCCCCCCGAAGGCTGAACCATTACAGGGCGGCACCACTGATAAAAAAAATTTTGGTTCCAGGTGCGTCGGCCCGCCCCCGGACAATGAGGCGATAGGAATTCGGCGGTCGACATAAGGGAAGACCGCCCCGACGCAAGGATCTGCTCCTCCCGACGGAACGAACAACAAATGTGGACAACCCTCCGTCCCAACCGCCGGTTGACCCACATCTTTTCCTAGTGTTGTAAATATCACCTAGATCTCCGATAAAGATTGGTGTATAATACTCCCCCTTTTGGACAACGCCCCGCTCGGCTCAAACTCAGGAAGAGACCTCGCGATCCCGCTATAGCGGGACACACCCCGTGGGACCAGCATCACCCCCCTGAGCTGGGATCCAAGTCCGGGTCGCGATTAAAAGGTAGTGTCACGGTAGCGTTACGCCATCCGACCCGAACCGGGCTTCCGCCTCGCACTCGAATGCCGGGGGCAATTGTTATGACCTAAAGATCGTAGGAGTCCGACTCCCGCCCGGATCCGCTAACATACCCCATTAACTCACCTTTTCACAAAAGGGCCGCCACCCCGGAAATCTGAATCCACATGGGGACGGGCGCTCCCCGAGCGCACCGCCCCGAGCGGGTCGAACAACTGCGGTTGTACGCCTAGGCCAGGGGTGCTGAGGTGCGCCCGGACTGCACCGATAGGCCAGCTGACTTAGGCGCGGGTATCTGTCTGTGCCTGCGAACCATAATCCGCGACCGAACAGGAGGCGCGGCCGGGCCGGACAACTCCCGACCCGGACGACCCGTTTGATTCTCATGCGCCCCGGCGCCAGGGATAGCATAGCCCGACCTTTAGTTCGTCACCAACGACAAACGACCTAGGATAAGGGCGCGATCGACACATACGTCACCCGACCGCCTGACAAAGCACCCCCTGGCGGCTGACCCATCTGACGGTTAGCGCTTTCGTCCCTGACATCCCGATAAAAGCACCCCTTGGCCGTTGCGCCGCCTGACAAAAGCAGGTCAGGAACTCCTGTTCCCGACGTTCTTGTCCGAAGCTTCCGCTGACACCCGAGCCAGCTCAGCACGCCTAGTCATCACCCGTCAGGTATAAATACCCCCTCTCCTCTTACGGAAAGGGGGTTGGAAAATTCTCTCTTAATCTATAACTCACACACGAGAACAAAGGTCGTCCATATCTTTGTTCTCCCACCAATAGCTCGTCACGTGCGGTCGACACACCGTTAGTCCGGCCGGCGTGTCTAGCCTCCATTTTAAGCCCTATTACTGACTTAGGCATCGGAGGGGCTAAGGGTTGAACCCCAACCCTGCCCTTCTGACGAGTTGTTCGTGCTGCAGGAGAGCTCACCCCTTGACCAAAGTCGGCTTCAGCCCCCTGCCGTCCAACCTTCCTCAGCTGCATCCGGCGAGACTCGACCCCGTGAGCACCACCGGCAACGGGCCCAACTTCTTCACCCCACTAATCACTTGTAAAACAGCCTACCTAAACCTTCTTCCCCATATAACCATCGTGCCCTTGGTTCCCCATAATACAAATTCATTGTACGCGAGTTCCACCTCGTAACACTTAATAAGTTGTGCTTTAGCCCACTTACCAAGCTTACGTCGTTGATGAGTAGCTTCGAAGGATTGCCAATGTTACCCATGCCAATAATTTTTGCTTTCTTGTTGTCGCCAAATGTTACGGTTCCACCATCATAGATTCTTAGAGCACTAAGTAATTTTGTGTTCCATGTCATATGTGCGGAGCATCCGCTATCCATTATCCACATGTCCTAAAAGAAGGTAATTTGGACACATTTGGTACCCACTTATGATTGGGTCTGATTTGTTAGGAAAAAAATTTCTATCGTTATGTACAATCCTAAGTGTTGGATATCAAAGAGACATTCATGAAGCATGCGGATACCCTAATAGATGCACAGATGGGATGATCATTAATTAGAAACCCCAATTCGATTTGAATTTGATTTCCTATGCATATTTTTTAACATGGTAGAAACATAAGTATTATTTTCGTGATTGCTTAAATATTTTGGTACCCAAATTGTATTATTAGCAAAACTATTTGAACCATGTATATGATGGCATTGTGTGTGACATAATTGTGGCGAGAAGCATTGTGATAGGAGTTATCATAGTGAACATTATGCTTAGTATTCTTACTATTAACAGGAGCATAAATTCTTCGCGCAATATTTTGAACGGATTTATCATATGCAGTAGATGCACGCATATAAGATAATGTAGTTGTAACATTTGGTTTGTTCTTAACCTTTTCAAGTTATAGAACAAGTTCCTCATGTTTGAGCTTACTTGAAACTATATCACTTGCAAGAATATTGAACTTATCATTTAAGGTGGAGACATATAAAACATGTTCAACTTTCAAATCAACATTATCACGAACTAATCTATCATACTTGATTTTCAATTCTTTAAGATCATCACAACAATGTTTTATAGACTCATATTCATTAGCAAGAGAGTCAAATTTATTCTTTAGATTATCATGTTCCTCGTGCAAAGCCTTACGCTTTTTGTCCAAGGTTTTACGTTTCTTAGTCAATCGTTCATACTCTCTGTAGAGATTTTCATATGCACTAGCAATATCAAAATCATCTTCCTCATTGGAGCTAGAATCACTGACCTCATTTTTGTCGTCTTGACGAGCCATCATGCACATTTCTTCTCAAGCCTTTCATTGTTGGATTTGGTTGTCTCCATGGGTGTCTGAATCTCATTTGACTTTGATCCGAATCTTTCGTCCAATAAGTTGAGGATTTGGTGTGTGGTTACAGCCCCTTCTAAAAGATCTAACATTTTATTAGTTAAACCAGTGTAAAGTAAATGCATTACCTTTATGTTGTTGAAGTAGGCTTCCTCTTGATCAGTATTCCATTGAGTTTGAGGAATGGTTGGAATCTTATATGGTTCTTTGAGGGGCCTTGCGTACTTTAGATCTTGTGCCTCCAAGAAGATCTCCATTCTCCTTCTCCATTGGGAATAGAAGTTGTCGTCAAAGATTGGAGGAGTATGAATGCTGTAAAATGTTGTTGATGCCATCACCTTTGACCTTGCTTTGATACCAAGTGTTGGATCCTGTAGATGTCAAACAACACTAGAATGGAGGGTTGAATAGTATTGTGCAAATATTAAACTTTTTCGTTCGTTGCTTAGCACAATTAAAACCTTCTAATGTTGCCTAAGAAACCAAATAGAGTGATTTACGCTTGGTTCTTAATCAACAAAGTAATCTTATAAATAATGTTAACGGAGTGATCTCACAGCAGGCAGTCGACTCCCTCAAGTGGTAGTCGACTCCCATAGAGTTTGAGTGTAAAGCTCCGCTGAACGATGAGACAATATAAAGATAAGATTACAAGAAAATGATCTTAATACAAGTATAGATCTATACACAGCTGAAGTAAATGAGTTAACTTTGCAACAACAATTACAGATATACAATAGACATCATATATAATAAGATGCCTAAACAGAGATAGACAATCACAGAAAAATGCAAACGCAAAGACACGGATTTTTATTCTGGTTCCCCACAACTTGGGGACATCCAGTCCCCGACCAATCCGATACGCGATTTTTCCACTATTGCCTTAGCAACACAAGTACCTAACTTCACTCGTTAGGATTTTCCAAACACCTAGCCTAGACCAGGATTTCCGACCACCTAGACTTGTCTAGGATTTCCCGTCCCTTACAACAAAGGGAATCCACAAATCAAAACAAGTTTCCAACTTACCACAAAAATTAGTGGAGTTTGGATTACACCCAGAATTCTATAGCCAAAGTAAATATAACAAATGTGTTACGTGGCTAAAAGGAATTCAAATCGATCTTAAGATCACACAAAAATATAAGATGATTTTGTGTGATCTTAGATTGTTTGGTTTTCAATAAATCCTTTAAGAATAGAAAATTTAAGAACAAGGATTTTAAAAAACAACTTTAAAAAATAGCCAAACTAAAATTGTAGATCTCAAAAACAATTTTAGAAATGTAAGAGCTGAGATCAAAAAATAAACGAGCAGAAATTGGCTATTAGCTTGAGAACAAATAAGAACGATAAGATCAGAATTTAGCACAAAGAACTTGATAATTTTTTGTTGTATTTAGAAATGATCTCAAGGGGTATATTTATAGGTTTCAAGAGAAGAATTTGAACTTCAAATTATTTGACTTTTGATCCATAAATCAAGGAATGAAGAGTGAAATCAGGAAGTCAAAACGTGGGAAAAAGATATCTGGTAGTCGACTCCCTCAAGGCGGTAGTAGGCTCCCAGAGAATTTCAGTAGACGTTTTGCTTTTGACTGGTAGTCGACTTCTTCCTCTGGTAGTCGACTCCCAGAGCAATTTTCTCTGAAACTCAGCTAGTTGAAAGACGTAATCAACTCCTGGGTGTATTGGAGGTTGACTACTAATAAAGGATCGACTAGCTTATTGCTCTCAAGAGTTAAAAAGATATTTAAAACATTTTAAATCATTGCTTTCGAAATCATTTGTGTGTGTGTGTGTGTGTGTGTGATATCTACTTTGGCTTTAACATAATCCTAAGAACTCACACACTACACTAAGACAAGACCTTCGGGAAGCTGATCCGGTAGATGCTTGCTTCTCCTGAATTTGAGTTCTTTCTTCATTAAGATTGAGCATGAGCGTCATCTTGTGCTTGATGTAGAACTAGCAAATTCGTTTTCGTCTCGTGTGTGGTTGAGCTTCTTCGGAGTATGCGTAAAGTCACCTTTTTTCGCATAACCTACACACTTGAGTTGTAGTGTAGTTAGTACACTAACATCATTTGGGGTGCTCATCATCAAAACTACTTAGGGGTGAGATTCAATTTTCCATCAAAGTATCTTTCCAATCATGAACTTTGCTCGGAAGGTTTAGAATGAGATCCCTATTTCTCTTGGCGATGATATAATACCACATGCTATGTGGAGCAAGCTTCACTTGGAAGAAAAAGCAAAAAAGTGGTAAGGGCGGCCTCACTTCATTTAGCAAGCAAATCATAATAAAGCTGACCAATGAAGAAAGGGAATTTGGCATCAATTGACAAAGAGATAGCTCAAGGAAATTTAGAACTTCAAGAATAAAAGGATGAAGCGAGAAGCGAAGGCCATGCTAAAAGATCTTCAAATACACCCCGACCTCTCATTTCTTGGGAAAACATATCCTTCCGTTATTAAGAGGGGCCCGAACCCCGTAAGGATGGAAGATGTATTCAGTCCTAATCTTATGGACCCATGAATAATATATTTTGGGGACCATATCTAGGATTTCCTTAGGCAAACTGGATGCATCATCCACAACTCGTATAATTGGGGCCTTGAGTTGAAGAGCTCAATGATTAGGCCCTTTCCTTTGTCAAGAGTTTGCCTCGGCTTTGGGGGTGGGAAACCTCCAATACTTCATTGAAACATACTTTTTTGATTTTCAACATCTTAGCCAGCATGTTATTATGGTCTGAATCTATAAAAAGAGAGGGATGACTACCTTAATTAGGGCAGTAACAAGGTCCAACGAGGAAGACAAGAACAGAGACAAGAATGGGCGCAATTTCTTCAGAAAGCAAGGGAAGGGTTTTCTATTGTCGTCGACCCCTATTTAAAGGATGCACTTCCTTTGAGGCGAGCTCAGCTGTCCGATCTCAGATGTGTATCGATATCTCAATGCAACGATCCTTCGAATTCGGTGCCCATTGGCGGGAGAATTTTAGGGTTCCCCGCTCTGACGGCCAATATTAAATGCATCATCTCGACTGCCACACCCATTCAATCCTAATGTGTCACATCACCCAACCTCAACCGTCACGTCAGTTGAGCTCAGGAGATGGGACCATTGATACAACATTGGGTCGGCCCAGAGGCCACCCAGTTATTTACTTTGATTGACAAGCCTAAGGACGAGCACACAACAACGACTCAACTGCCCACATGCCCAAACTGGAGGCCAACCACTTCTCCGGTCAAGGCGACAACTCAATTAGCCGTTGGGCTCATGCATTTAAAAGTTCGGGTCATAATGGCGGATATCAATGGCCGATCGTTAAACTCGCCATTAATACTGATAGCTCAGGCAAAAAGCATTAAAGCGTCATCACAGCTCGGGCGTTGCAGTCGGATGACATTCACATGACCATCGCCTATAAATAGTCTCTCCAACAACGAGAGACGGGATGATTCTCTGAGAACTTATACTCAGGTCTTCTCATACTCGATATCTGCTCCACCTAACTCTACTTTTCCTCCCTAGCTCAGCTTGAGAATTAGCAGACGACCCCTAACAGATCGGACATAGTTTCACCGAGCATCTTTAAGCCATCCACTGACTTAAGCATTGTAGAGGTTTAGATCGGATCCAAGATCCTACCCCTGATGATATTCTTGTGTTGCAGATAGCTCGGAGATAGCTCAGACTTGACTCACATAGCTCGGATCGGAGCCCATTCAATCTGTTATTAGCTCATCCAATGTTCAGACAGCTGCCTACGACACCACACGTCAACAGCTACATCCAGACCATTTTCTAACAACTTCAGTGACGAGAAAACACCCCGAAACAATTACAAGGGCTTATTGAAATAAATAGACAAATTACTAGCATGCCTTGAACATCCAATCAGTCCTGTTGCATGTTGCTTTTCAACCCGAGGCCAAAGGTGGTAGCAAAGTTGATTGACCCCCACAACCCCCCACTGTCGCCGCAGTTTGAGGGTTGCCAATTTTCAGACACCTCAAATTGCCATCCAATCAGCACAACCAACAGTTGTATCCAACACCAAAATTTTGTATCTTTGTTGTCTCATTTCTATTTTTTTGGGCCAATCTTTGTCCCTAACAGCTACTAACCGTGTTATTTCCAGCTATCAACGGTCCACTTCCAGGCCACTAATCTATTTAAAGAACTTCCAAATCTTGCTTCCCTTTATTAAACACTAACCAAAACGATACTTTCTGTATTGCTATGCTGTATACTTTGCCTATATAAACTCAGCGCAAACATTTTGTGTTGCAAGCCAATATCCATATCACCAAATCCCCAATGCCTTTCTACTCTAATTTCTCCGACCTTCGACGGATATTCGCCCGCTTCGATTCCAACGGCGATGGCAAGCTATCGCCAACCGAGCTAAGGCTCTTCATGTGGAGCGTGGGCGAAGAGCTCGTCCCCGAGGAGGCCGAGGGCGTAATCCAAGCCACGGACATGGACGGAGATGGGCTGCTTGATTTCGATGAGTTCAGGAGGTTGGTTGCCGGAGGAGAGGGAGAGGGAGAGGAGAGGGAGTTGAGAGAGGCATTTGGGATGTATGCGTTGCAGGGGGAGGGGTGCATTACTGCCAAGAGCCTGAAGAGGATGCTTAGCATGCTGGGAAATCCCAGGAGTTTCGACGAGTGCAAGGTTATGATTTGTAGCTTTGATGCTAACGGTGATGGAGTGATTAGCTTTGATGAGTTTAAGGTCATGATGAGTTGAGAGGTTGGATTTGTTTTTACTTATCTTTCTGTTCTTTTCTTTCTGGGCTAATTTGTAGGTGATTCATATTGTTTATATCAATGTCTAGATCAGTTGAATGTGTTTGGTTTGGATTGTTAATTGTTTTTTTTTTTAAGTTTTTGGTGATAGCCTATTAGCTTCACAGGCTGTTGATGTCCCATATTTTACTTTGTAGGGCGATGCATGTGGCATGGGATGCATAGATCTACTTCTTTGCAGCTTCAATTTATCCTCATTACAACTTTTATGGTCATCTCGTAGTAACTCATGACTTCATCTTCCATATCTATTGTATAATAGAGGAGGGGTTTGTCCTAGGTGGCAAGTTTGTCACATGTGGCAATGTCGCATCGCCACACGAGATGTCACCTAGGAAAAAAATCATGTCCCCTCGCTTATTTACACGGTTGTCATTCCCTTCTCATCCCAAAAAATCACCCCACAATCTCACTTATTTACCATTTATACAATACCGACACATACATCCACACTTCTCACTCCTTTTCGTTTGCGCACGTGCATTGCATCCTGTTTGTCGGGGGGTTTTTGGCTCCGTGTACTATGTGTACGGGTTATTTCTAGTAACTTTTTAAAGTTTGAGCAAGTCATTGGGTTAGGTTGTTTGGATACAAGTATGGCCAAATACATACTATTATGCTTTCAAATATACATTTTAAATTTTAACCTGACTTAGTATCTTTACATGATCAAATTTACCATCTTAACCAGAATTTTTGAATCATGTTTGGATCAAATTGGCAGGTTAGCAGCCACCATATTGTTGCCCATTGGTGTGCGCCCTCAAGGAGGCACCACCAAGTGCATTAATAGAACCAATAAGATTTAATGACTCAGTGCCATCATTGGAAGAAGCTTTACAAACCAAACAAATATCTCATACTTATAACTCTTTGTGACCAATGAGTCGACCAATGGTCACAGCTCTTTTTGATCGGTTCCCGTATATCTCAGTATACACAAAGTTTTCTCTTTTGATTTTTGTGACAAGACACCATCGGTGTGAGACTCTAAAGGCACTATTCCTACTTTGGTATTGACAAGGGCGGAGCCAGGATTTTTTTCTGACCTGGGCTAACCTAAATTTTTCAGTCATCAAGAACTTAAATGATACCCTGATATATAGCAAGGTGATCAAGAAGAATAATCCAAAGACTACGCTCTGCCATCTCAACTAAATTTATAAATTCAAGCTCACTTTTTTCTAGATATTTTAAGTGCATATATCATGTCTCTATATTCGGAAAAAAAATTAATGCATCGAACTCAATGTTTCAATTAGTTGTATATAACATGACAATGCTTCAATTAATTGTATATATAGATTAGCTTACGCTGCTTAGCGAATCTGGAGAGCAAATTTCTTTTCAATTTTATGGAAACGAAACATTTTGCAGAATGATGAATTAACATGATCAATGAAAAATCACCTTTTTGTTTTGTTGTGCCCTGCAATTTCTGTTCCCCTTTCCATATGAATGCATTTCTTGAATTGTTTTTTCAAAAAATACAATAGTGTATAACTCAAACCTTCAATATTCACTCCTTTAAGAGAAAACAAATTTGGATAAATGAACTTCTTTCAGTACAATAAAAAGACAAGAAAATCCCAATTAAACTCCACCCAAAAAAATAAGAAACAAATGAGGCAACGAACAATCGCTTACCGTGGAGGTGGAATTGACAAATGAGCTTTTCCAAATCCAAGCTATGCGGCTATGCCTCAACTCCAAGCTCCAGCAACCGCTGCAAGCCTGCAACCCCGGCGTCGAGGACAAATCGCAATTCGCAACCCCTCCTTAACTCCAGAACCTTCAGCGGCTCAGCCTCCCAAACGGCAGCATCGGCACCGGCGTCGGATGTCCGGATCCCTCATCGTCATTCACCCGTTCGTCAATTGCTCCAAGGCGCGGTGATCCCCGAGGTCGGAGAATCGGAATCGGAGACGTAGGCCCAAAGGTAATCGCGGCTTATCGACGGTATTCGATATTTCGACGGGGGCGCCGTTGAGTGAAGTAAAGTTGACTAAAGTAAACCCTAGAGCTCCTGAACCTGGAGGGCCTCGAACAGTCGAATGCTCTACTTGTATTCGAAGCCTGGGGTTCAGGTTGGGCCTGGGCTCGATAGTTTGGGCTATTTGGTTGGGATGAGCTTAATTTACAATGTATGGAGGGGTTTACCCAAAACTGACCCGGGCTGTAGCCCGGGTCAGCCCAAGTGTGGCTCCGCCCTTGGGTATTGACTCAATTGTACTCTATGATCATGTCACATGTATGACAGTGACACTAGCTGTCTATGAATACCACCCATTTTAAAAGCGTCATTATTCGGTTGATGTGAGATTGGAATATTCTCTGATCAAATCAGGACATGTTAGTGACAGCTACTGTGCAGTCTGTCATCAAAACCTTGTCATTAAGATATCTAGGGTGCAGAAACTATCAAACCCAATAACACCTTAAAGCTTTAGTCATATATGCAATCCCAAAGTTTGAAGTTGGATGAAACTTGTTACCATTAACAAGTTTATCCAGTCGACCCTGGCCAAGGATGATTTACTATGGATCTATTGACTCCATGTGACACTAACCTCACATACCAAAGGAGATGAATCGTGTCATATTGCTACTCACTTCGCATGCTTTGGATATTATACCTAGCGAGTACCAATGTTACTATCACATTCACCGTTGGTCAGTAAAAGTCAAAGGATATCCTCTCACGTGCGAGGTCCTTAAGCATGTCTTAGGTCAAAAGGACTAAGATGCACCATGGTCGTCCCGTATAGTAACTCCAAAAACAATGTAGTTTTACCGCAAGCGCACGGTTAAGTGGTAAGCAGGTATCGAATCACGGGGATGAATTATTGGTGTATATATGGATTACTGAGCTATTGTGAAATGGTGGCGAAGAAATATTGGTGTCACAATCGTTCAAAGTGTTGGTTGTAAATTCAATTTATAAGAATGCCTAAGGCTTGGGAATCCCCACTACAGATTTCAAGCAATCAATGTGAAACACGAATTTCTATATTACTACTCTTGATTTTTGGGTGAACTTATTGCAACTAAATTGGGAACCAACATACGCTCTCGCGCTACGCAAGTCTATAGTAATCTAAACTAGAGCCTCGCTCTCTCGCAAGCCTAGTTCAAACTACTAGCATTAAGATCGACAATAATATTCAATTCCAATTCAAGCTCGCTCTCGCGCAACTTGAGTTCGAATCTAGATCGTGATAGTTCGTATCCGTTTTACCGTCGTATAAACGAATATAAATATCGAAATATAATAAATATGCTAGCTTTGGTCACTCTTGCGCACCAAGTCTAGAAAATCTCGATTATAGATCTAAATCGAATATCTAGGGCTTCTCTTAGATCAAGATCCTCTCTCGAGCTCTCAAGATCCAATGGAAATCCCTAGCTATCCGTAGTAAATCGGTCACAATCTAACCCTTACAAGTTTAGCGACATAGTAATTCAATAGATCTCACAAATCACACTTTAAGTCCATAGGGTTCATCCCTTTGCCCTAGAACGAAGAGACTACTCACAATTCATCATAGAAATCACAATAGAAACAAGATGTGCAATAGAATTCATCACAAAAATGAGATTTGGAGAGAAATATGGCATAAAAAATATCAACTTGCAAGAGTTTAGACAAACTAATTTTGGAATACAAGCTCCAAGAATAAGAATTTTAGATCATTCTCTCCAATCCTTTCGCCAAAAGAAAACTAGAAGTAGAATTAAAACTAATGAAATTATTCTAAAGAGTCTCCCTTTGGGCTGCCCTCAAAACTGGGTATTTATAGCCGTCCAAAATATTCAGAAACTCCTGAAAGATTTGCCCCTGAACAGCTGCAAACCCTAGATTTGGGAATCTGGCCGACGGTGCACTCGGCCGAGTTTACTACTCACTCAGTCGAGTGAGAAATCTGTAGAAATTGGGGTTTTCAGCGTTCTGGAAGTTCAGACCACTCGGCCGAGTAGTCCTCTCACTCGGTCGAGTGAGATTTATACTCGGGCGAGTAGGACCTATTGCAGATCTTCTCTAATAACAGATAAGCGTCGAAGGATTTCTTCACAATTTTTATCTCCACTTGGTCGAGTGGGCTTCTCACTCGGTCGAGCGAAAATTCTCACTCGGTCGGTACATTCTGGCTCTTCTTCAGGCTGGATTGGGTGTGTCAGCTTCACTCGGTCGAGTGGGCTGCTTCACTCGGCCGAGTGGCCTGTTTTTGTACTCTTCTCTCCTTCTTCTCGCTTCTTCGACGTTTCTTTCGCCTTCCTTCTTCTTCTACTCATCCTCCAACACCGTTAGCTCTTCGATATCATCGTCAATGATGCTTCGGCACACGTGTAGGCGTTTGTGGCTCCAAATTGCTTCTGATTGCTCCATATTTCTTGAAATCAGAGGAAACAAATGAATAATGAAATATATCATGAAAACATCGTATAATCGTTAAAATCGCGATATGAGCAATCGTTCTGGAATGAAAAAATGCAGAAATAAAGTGTAAAATATGATCATATCAAAATCCCCCAAGCAATGAATAAGAAACATTACTAAAGCTTTTATTTCGATATCATCTCATCTGGATGCACTTGATAGAAAAACTAAGAACAACGTGAATCAAATGAATATGAAATCATTTTAGAATCAAACATCGTCTAAGGCATAGAAAAATGATATACATAATTATAGACAACACACTTTTCAATCGAATGCTTCTATTTGGAGTATAAGAGATATCACGCAATTCAAATCAATAAGAATATAAAGAGATGGTTTTCACGAATTTCATGCCAATTTTTCAATTCATAGATGTTGTTATACTCTAAGTCATCTCCCTAAGTATCAGAAATTACCTAGCTTCGGTCGTCATGCATATATAAGTAGTCACTCTCTCACACATCATTGGATCTCCTCCCCCAAGCTTATCTATAAGCGTAGTTGCATCAAATATGAATTTTTTCCCACATTGTTTACAGCTCCATATATAAAAAGGAAAACAAGAAAGAAGTAAAGAAGTGGATTATGTATATACAATGAAACTTTTCTTTTTCTTTTTATTTCTTTTTTTATACACAAGAACAATCCCAAAGAAAGATGCAAAGATAAAAAAAATTCCGTTCTTTTGAGTTTTTGGGATAATGGAGCTTATTTCTTTTTAGCATGGAGAAGATGCAATAATAAGATTCAATTAAAGGGATATTCACCAAGGATTATATGTATGAAATAATTTTCAAGATATGTGGAGAAAGAATATATGATAACGCTCGGTTCACTCTTTTGTATGTGCATAACAACTGCAGCAGGGTAATGTCATCTACTCAGTTTGATTTCTAAAAGTAAACTAATCTATTCATATCAAACGGCAATCAATTCATTCAACCTGGAAGTTCAATTCACATTTCATGTAATAAGAAGTGATATTAAGATACAAAGCAGTACTCCAAGTAATAGGCAGTCAATGCATGAATCTTGGTGCGTTTTCTATAAAAAAAGTATACAATAATGTAATTCTAAGATGAGTCAACGCTAAAAGTCATTCATGGACAAATAATAAACACGTTGGAAGTTCTTTTCTCAAGTGCACGGTAAATATATCGCAGATGATATTAGAAATAAAAAACAATAGCATGGAAAGAGATACGTGCATAAGAGTAAAAAGAAATCCAAGCTATATTCCTCATATGGAATTCATCTCTAGCAAAGAAAGTAAAAGAAGTAAGAATAAAATGAAATCTAACTATACACAGGCAATCACTCCAAAAAATGAAGAAAATATGATGCATGGGAAATAATGAAAAAGTGCGTGAAATAAGTGCAAAATGAAAAAAAGCGAAAAAAATAAAGATAAAAACAAGGAAAATAGAAAATGTGAGAGCACACTCACTCCCCCAAGCTAAACATCACATTGTCCTCAATGTGCGAAGTATGGCACAAGGACATATAAGATAGGGGTGGGGTGGGTGTGGGTGCAATATGATGCGAAATAAATGAAAATAATGAAAATAAAATATGACATGATGGTATATGCAAAGGATATATGCTAAGCGAGCATGCAAAATGATGTATGAATGTCTGCAAGATAGTGGACCAGAAATACATACTCTCCCCAAGCTGGAATATACAGTGCCCTGCAAAAAGGTGAAAACAGATGGGCAAACAAAATATTGGGGTGAGGTGGAGCAAAAATATCACAGGCATCAAGAAGTCGTGCCTATGCTGGTGCATCGCCATCACCTCCCTGCTGTGGGGGCGGTGGTGGTGGAGGTGTAGGCTACTGAGGGACAGGCTGCTGCTGCTGCTGCTGCTGCTGCAGGCGATGGCGAATCTGGTTCAGCGTGAGCTGAATACCGGGAATCATGGCAACACGGGTCTGCAAAGCAGTGACGACCATCGTGAGAGCCCTAAGGTCAACTCTAAGTCCACTCACTGTCGACTCGACAGCACTGAGGCGCTGCTCTATGTCGTCGGAAGCGGGGGCAGAGAGACGTGGAGGTGTACGAACAGGGGGTCTCACACGTCCTCCAAATTCTAGTGGGGCCACTATCGGGTGTGTGCGAGGAGCGGAGCTCACAACAAGACGCTCAGCCTCTAAGGGAGGCTGAGGCGCAGGAATGCTCTCAGAAATATGTGCAACGGAGGAGGAGGTTGGAATATCAACAGAGTACGAGGCGGGAAAAGAGGTCGTGGCAACAGCTGTGGTGACAGACACCACGACACTCTCGGTATATACGACGGCGGCAGAGACTGAAGCGCTGACAGGTGGGATGGTCATGAAATCGGGAGATAGTGACACCCCAGGAGTCGAAAAATCAGGTGTGTTTAGGGTCTCTGCGGTCGCGGAGGAAGAAGGGTCACCTCTCTCAAAAGTGGTGGGGACAGCACTCTCAAAGCTCATAAAAGAAATCAGGTCAACTCTCAATGGTGCGGTGCTGGTGGAATCAGACACAGCGGCAGAAGTGGAGCTCTCGGCACGAGCAGAAGTGGAGACAGATGTGTCGGTCTTGGGGATCGGATCATGGGCAGGCTGGAGAATCGGGATCTCAGGGGCGAGGGGCTCGACATGGGGCTCCTACTGCTCGTCGTCGGGCTCTAGTACATATACAGGTGGGATCATGAGGTCCATCGGAAACCTCCACTCCACACCTGCTGGTCCAATATGTGTCCAAACGGGGTTCGAAAGCACTATGTAATCAGCAGAGAAGGGACCATGTAACCAGATCCAATGATGCTGTCCGTGAGGACGGATCATGTGCATACGGGCCAAAACATCTAGAGATAAGGAGGTGGGGCCCGTAACATGGTGCAGGCCAGCGGGAAGCTGGATGATAAAAATAGGCGCTAAGAGGGTGATCAGACCGCCACAACATATCGCCTTGGTTGAGGCGATCGAAGAAAAGATGCGGTCAAAATACCATCTAGCAATATCGATGGAAATTGCAGGGACTAAGACATCCTCGACGCCCTCTAAGGCTCTCTCCTTAGTCATCGCATAGAGCATGAAAAGCTCTGGCATGGACATGGTCCCAACCTCTGGCCTGGCAAGAATGGTAGTATCCAAAAGATGCTGTGCAAGTCACAGGCAGAGGTGGACTATAGAATAGGCATTCGCCCTGCTAAGGTCGAAGTGGTGCGTGCCAGTGATCGTGTCCCAGAAAGCAGCAGCTGAAAAGACAGACGGGGTGTGGTGAATGGGACCATAAGCTCGATCGGGTTCTGGGACAGGGGGCCAATGAAAGTATGCTTGGGCCATGTCGTGCGAGATCTCGCACTCCTGGTCCATGAGCCTGAAATAATAGCCCCTAGGAGTCCTACGGATAGAACTCAAGACCTCAAGTATCAGGTTGACGTAGGTGTCCACTGACACCTACAAAAATTTGCCCCACCCCACGTTATCATACAACTACTGTAGGCCCTAAAATACCCCTAGACGCTCAAGTGTATCAATATGTGCGAACCTAGTGGGTATGATCTGACGCTGTGAGATCCTCTCAAATTTGACGCGATGTGCGTCATCTCAGAAAGTGATCCCGTACATCTCGATTGCAGGGACAGGATGTACTGGTGGTGCTGGTGGTGGTACAGGTGGTGCTGAGGATGCAGGGAGTGTAGCTACGGGGTCGCTATGAGGTGGGGGCACCGTCCCAGAGGAAGAAGGACCGGCGTCGCCAGTCCACTTTCGCTTGGAAGCGGGCTACTGAGCGCTAGATCTAGTGCGTGGGGGCATCGGTAAATGTCGTAAGATGCACACCAATCAAGCGCTATCAAAATGCTTAGAATAAAATATGGAACGAGTGTACCGAGCACGATGCAACTCTGAGCAAGCCAATAAGAGAGAGAGAGAGCTCCGCTAAGCTCCAAATCAGCGATCGATCTCTCCCAAGCTTTCCTGTTGCACAAAAATAATTAATTAGTGATAATAATTCATAATACATGGGGTAGACTAAGAGAAATCAATGAAAAATGGGGTTGAATAGGGTTGGGGGTCGGATTCGGGCTTACGAAATAGATAGGGGAATATATATGGTGAAATATAGGTAGATGGGGGGTTGTTCGTCAGACTCGGCTGAAGGTGGGGTCGTCGGAGGTGGCACTGTCGATCGGGTCGGCATGCACTCGATCGAGTTGGCTCGGGGGCAGTGGTCGAATCGGAGAATTGGAGGGAAGGCGCTGTGATTTGGGATTAGGGCTGTAGGCGAGTGCAATTTGGGAATTAAATAGGGGCGGCCCGACTTAAGTCACTTGGCCGAGTGACTATCATCGCTCGATCGAGTGGCCCTAATATTAACACTTTGGGATTTCGGCTGGGTCGGGCGACTCGGCCGAGTGGTTCGTGTCACTCGGGCGAGTGACAAGTTCTACTCGGTCGAGTGATAAATAAAGACAGAGTATGAAATTTTTGTGATTCTGCTACAGTTTCCTACTCGGTCGAGTAGAATTAGTCACTCGGTTGAGTGGACTAATGACTTGATCGAGTAGATGGGCCTTACAGAGCAAGATATTAGAGCTGTTTGCTACAGGGTGCACTCGGTCGAGTGACAAGTCACTCGGTCGAGTGGCATAAAATTTACAGAGTATGATTTTTTGGGACTTCCCAGCTCAGTGCGTCACTCGGTCGAGTGACTTATTCACTCGACCGAGTGAGAATCTCACTCGGCCGAGTAAGTTGTTTGTTTTAGCTCTCTCCTCTCTGTTTTTCTCTGTCTTCTATTTCTCCCTCTCCCGTCAGTTTCTTCCTTCCTTTATCATTTACCCACGTCCTCGGTGCTGCTCTCCATCTCCATGGCTACTTTCCATTCGAATGGATTCCTCGTATCTTCTTCCTGCGATAAAAACGTTGCCCGTTGTCAGATTTTTCTAGACTCTAGACTCACTAAACTAATAAAAATCTAAAACTAAAATAAAAAATAAAATTCAACTAAATAGAACTAAGATAAGAACATCGGCTTGCCTCTCAATAAGCACTCGTTTAAGGTCTTGAGTTCGACCCCTTATGATTTCATGTTTAGCTCGTGATGTTTGGCGCATAGGAGATGCACGTGTCAAACTTTGTGAGGAGGCCGGTAGGATTCAGATGATGCGCTTCTTCTTTCTTGGCCTCCTTTAAGCGTGCTTCCTCTCTAATGATGGTGAGGGATGACTCTCCCAAGCTTCGGTTCTTTGCTCCTTTGTTCTTTTCCGACGGTGGTGAAGTATTCGCCTGTGGCACGTTCTTTCTTTGCTTCATTGAAGAGAGCTTGTAGAGCTCTCTAATCCTCATGACATTAGCGTCGTTCTCCCTTCCTCGGTGAGAATGACATTAGCGTCGTTCTCCCTTCCTCGGTGAGAGGATCTGGGGTATCTCCATTTGGAGCGCCGTTTTCAAAAATTGGCACTCAGTCAAGACTATCTGTGTGCAAAGCTCCAATGGCATATGGCATGGCTTCATCGATGACCTCATCAAGTAGGTCTACATAGTCGCTTTCCACCAACGAGGATCTATTCTTCATGGCGCATGGAAGATAGAACTCGACTTCGATATTTCCAACGTTTAGCGACAACATTCCCTCTCTCACGTCCACAATGACTCCGGTGGTAGCTAAGAAGGAGCGCCCAAGTATAAGAGATGTATCTCCCTCTTCTTTTACATCCATGATGACGAAGTCACATGGAACGCAAAGTCCTTCCGGTATTTGAAGCGGCACATTTTCAGCGATTCCCACCGGCCTGGTGGTACACACATCGGCAAGTTGAATCTTCATGTCGGTGGCCTTAAGGTCGGTCCCTGTATTGAGCTTCTTGAACATGGTGAGATGCATGAGGCTCACGCTCGCACCCAAATCTACCAAAGCCTTTTGAAGGGGGACTCTGCCAAGTGTGCACGGAATTCTAAAGCTTCCGCGAGCCTTTAATTTCTTCGGCAACTTGTCTTCGTTAACGAACCAAGTACATTGTTCGGCAAGCATAATCTTCTACGTTCGTTTCCTTCCCGTAACCAAGTCTTTGAGGAATTTCGCATATGTCGGGATTTCAATAATAGCATCAAGAAACGGGATGCTCAAGCTTATACCTCTCAAGTACTCCAGAAATCGAGCAAACTTTTTCTCCAATTTGGCTTTTGCCAACCGTTGTAGGAATGGTACCGGTGGCACAAATATCCTCTCCTTTGGGGGCTCATCAACTTCATATTTTTCCTCATTGTTTGTCACCGTCGTGGGGCTTTCTAATTTATTTCTTCCCTTTTTCTCAATCGGAAATTCATTATTTGGGCTCCTAGTTTGAACCATGGCGGGAGTAGTATCCTTTCCGCCTCTAGTAGTCACCGCCACTACTGCATTGATGTAGCCGGTGTTGCTCCTTGGGTTTGGCTCTGATTGAGCCGACAATTGATTTTGGGCCATATTGAGAAATGTGATTTGCTCTGCCAATTGCACCACGATGGTGTTGAGGCTATCTTGGCCTGCAATAGTTTAGCGTTGATCTTCTTCTGCTCGGCCATAAACTCCTCAACTCTAATCTCATGCTCGGATCTTTGTGGCACCGGCGGTGGGTTTTGTGGCCTCCATCCTTGATTAAATCTGGGGGATCTATAAGGCCCCGCTTGTTGCCTTTGATGGAATTGTTGTTGTTGTGGCAGCCTTTGTTGGTAGGATTGTTGTTGAGGTGCTCGGCAAGCTTGTTGTTGTTGTTGTTGAGGGGTTAAGGCTCCACTATTGTTTGCATATGAAAATTCGGGGTGAGACTTCCAAGTCGGATTCACCCAAGACCCATTATTTCCTCCACTTGGATTGTAATCAGAAACATACTGAACCTGCTCAATAGGTTCCTCATGTGCATCGCCGCCTACGTATATGACTTGTCCTTGCCAATCATTTGTGTGCCCATTTGATGTCGACGTGTCAGGCACAACACAAGGCGCACACAACTTTTTCTCAAGTCTCTCCACCACTCTAGATAGAGAGTCAAACTTTGTCGCCAATTTTGCCACTGCCTTGGCTTCATATATGCTTGCCGGCTTTACAGATGATGATGTTTGGCCCCTCTCATCAGCCCACTACTAATTGTTAGAGGCTATCTCTTCTGGTAACGTCGTGGCATCCTTTGGTGTCTTTGACAATATCGCCCCATTAGTGGTGGTGTCAATAATCATCTTTGTATCCGCTTTCAAACCATTGTAGAAACTGTGCACGAGCTCCCAATCATCTATGTTGTGGTGGAGGCATTGATGTTGTAGATCTTTGAAGCACTCCCATACCTCATATAATGATTCTTGAGGGCCCTGCCTGAAAGACATCAATGCATTCTGTATTTTTATGGTCTTTGAAGGCGGATAGAACTTGTTGACGAAGGCGCTTGCTAGCTCGTCTCAAGTAGTAAATGTTGTTGGATCTGGATCTAAGCCTAGAGGGGGTGAATAGGATTATAAAAATATTCGTGCAACCCACACGAAATCACAGGCAGTTAAAGCACAGATAATCAGACTCAGAGCCAAGTATAGCAGTCATAGCATGCACATGCGATATACCCTGGTTCAGTCGTCCCAATGACCTACGTCCAGCCCCAAAGCAAATACTAGATTATTAAAGTTACTGGTACAACATGTAGCTAGAGTACCCACTCTACACTCATCTGGCTCTTAGTACCTGCACTCACCAAAGTGCTAAACAATAACAATCCTAGTATAAGCTCTCTCATTGGCTAGTCCTAACTAGCCAAGTCTCCAAAAGATAACAAATTGTTCTACAAAGATTACAACACCAATATCACAAATAAAATAAAGTATGAGTTTATAATTGCTCAGTTTGTGACGGTGTCGATGTATCTGTTGTTCTGCGTGTGGTCAGATGTAGTCTGACAAGTAGTAATCTCCTTTGAAGTCTCCTCAGTCAGCTTCCTAAGTTGCGGCAATGTAGGATGCTCCTCAACAAAAACTTGCGGCAAACTCCTCTATTGAACTTGCGGCAAAGATCTTCTCTCTTCAACCTCCTAGTCAAATGTTGCGACCTGCATGTGGGAGCTTGGAAATTGGTCAAACATTGCAGCCATTGAGATGAAAACATTGAGCTCTTTAGGAAATCGTTGAGGGATTCTCAAGTTTTGGCATGGGAAGTTGTGGCTGCATTGAAGGGCTCTTGGAGTTTTTTAATTGAAAGGTTGCGACTGATTGGAATTTGTAAAGGGGATTCTTGCTGCTGCTTTTGGTTAATTGTTGTGGCTCCTTGAGTAAATATTTTTAGGGAGAAATACGTTGGGCTCTTGGAGAATTCGGTAGTAGGTTTGTCAAAGATTGCGGCCTCTTGGGATTGGTTTCATGAGAGTTGAGGGCATGATTGGTTCTTGATGTGTTGCGGCTAAGAGGATATTTCTTTGGCTTGTGGGTTTCACAAACGTGCAGCTCTTGGAGATAATTCTTTTTGGCCGAACCCTTTTGCCTTGGCTTAGGATGAATGCTTATATAGAATATGCTAGGGTTTTTGCGGCAAGGGGAAGAGATACGTCTAGGGTATGTCGGCTATGAAGGGGAGTCCTTTAGGAGATAGGAGTTGTCAAGCTAATTGGGATTTGATAGAGATTTGAAGAGATTTGAATTGGGTTTGAATATGATTGCAATTAGGAGATCAAGTTGTATTTGGATTGGTTTAGTAGTTTGTATAGGATTGCACTTGATCTCTAATTGATTTGATATGAGATCTCTAATCATCTCTCTCCAATCTTTGACCAGGTCACAATTGTAATGAGTATAGCGATTTCTTCATTACGTTGACTTAATCTCTCTTTGAAGAATTATGAGAGTGCCACTCCTGAAAACACTTAGCACACACATTAGAACGTTCACACACGTTTGTTATCATCAAACACGAAGTCATCGATCATTGTATCCAACAATCTCCCCCTTTTGATGATGACAAATTTAGTATAAGATTTGAGCAATAAACATGCAAATGGTGTGTGAGAAGTGTGGCGATGGAGGGTAACATGCAATGATATACAAGGATGTGCAAAAAATGATGTGCAAAGTTCAATATACTTCAATATGCATGCTCCCCCTATATTTGTGCATATACTTCAATATGCATGCTCCCCCTATATTTGTGCTCCCCCGAACAAATATCCATATTCATCAAGCATACAGTTACATATATCCATTATTCTCCCCCTTTTGTTATCATCAAAAGTGGAAACACGGAGTTTATAACATATAGCATCCAAAAAGAGAGCATTATTAACCAAACCAACAATTGCATGTATACTGTCATAAAATAATCAAGTCAAATTCAATGAAATCAAACAACTAAGACTTCAGCACCAATGTGTAAGTGTGATGATTAAAATTAAAGTATATAAGGAGAACTTTCAAGATATTCCACCATAACCAATCCATGTTTTCCATATAACATCACATCACCTAGGATTGATTTTCCCCATCTCATTAAAAATGAGTTCAAGATACCACACCCAAAAACGTAGCCTATGAGGACTCTTAGATGTGGGGTGGCATTGCTTGACGATTAAAAACACTAACGCTAAAATTTACCCATAAAGCTTATGTTGGATACTCGTGTGTAATACCGTTGCCAAGGATTGTATCCATTTTTCATACAGAGCATTTATCCCTTTTTTATATTAATACTCTTGACATCATTTTTTTTAATGCTCAATTTTTATCCATGGCAAGGAATATCATATCCCGTAGATTTTCAGTTAAGTTGTCCTCCTACATTCACATTCCAAATGTCATAAAAGATATCTCCAAATGTGCAACAATAATAATACTTGTGGAAGTGAAAATGTAGGTATAGATATCAAGTTATTTTCAGTCATTGAACATGCCATGAATATTTGAAAAGATGAACATGCACACGTAGCAATATCAATAATACTACTCTTTCTACATGGACATGAATAACACTCAACATGACAACTTCGGTGATTAAAAAGAGAGATACACAGTTAGCACCTTGTTTTTTTCGGTTTTTTTTGTTTTTTTGCATGAAGAACTAAAGCAAACATGAGATGCTATCACACAAAACACAAAAGATCATGCACACATAACAATGCAACTACTAGCACACAAACAAGAATAAGTTCAAGCACACATGAAAGCAAGAAATCTCGTACTATTTTTTATCAATAATACCAAGCTCAAGACGAAGACGACATAAGCGATTCTCATCTAAAGATTTGGTGAATATGTCTGCAAGTTGTGATTCCGTGAGAATAAACTCAACAGACACATTCTCTTTAGTGAGATGTGTTGAGTATTGATTCCCCGGATTTGGTTTTGATGATGAGCAAACATAAATATTGTGAACTAACTCTTTGTGAGCGCAGTTATGGAGATCGTCGCCAAAAGTCTACGTACATCAAAAGCGACGTCTCAAGACTTCTCAAAGCACGTGATCGTGTGCCTAAAGCTTCGTTGAAGCTCTAGGAGCATTATTGAAGTCAAGAGATTCGGATTGAAGCTTTGAAGACGATTCGTCATGTTTAATTTATAAGTCTTCTAGCTTCATCGTATAAAATGTTAAACCTTGAGTAGGACTTACATTATAATCTTCATGTCACTCATCTCTTAGAGCTAGGATTGTCATAGAAGCCATTAGAATCTTTCCCGAAGCTTATCGCTTCTTTCCTCGGCTTCTTATGCATCTTAGTTGGTTCAAGAAGAAGAACCAACTGACTAGATGGCAATCTAGTGCATCATCAATCCTTCTTGAACCGACTAGATATCCTACTCTAATTCAGCTCAATCACTGTTGACTCTTAGTCGGTCCAAGAAGGTTCACCGACTGACTAGTTGTCAAACTAGTCGGTTTGGAATCCTTCTTAGACCGACTAGCTATATCTTCATTTTCACAGCCTGAGCTACTGTTTATCGTTAGTCGGTCAAAGAACAACTGTCGACCGACTAGTTGAGAAACTAATCGGTTGGAATTTGTTCTTAGACCGACTAGTTCTCTTGTGTTCAGCTTATTGGATTTCATCAGCTTAGTCGGTCAAAGAACACTCACCGACCGACTAGTTGCCAAACTAGTCGGTTGGCAAGTCTTCTTAGACCGACTAGTTCTATATCTCCTGAACCATCTTTATTGGCTGTGAACCTTTTAGTCGGTCCATGAAGAATCACTGACCGACTAGTTGAGAAACTAATCGGTCAGTGATCATTCTTAGACCGATTAACGGCTTCAGAAATAGAGCCGTTGGGAACTTTTTCAACACGATTTTTCTTTCCTCTATATATATAACCCTGATTCATTTGAGGCAAAACAAGAGGTCCATTATCAAAGTTATTTCAAACATAAGAGAAGAGATTTCTCAAGCTATTTCCAAGCTCTTTCTCTCTTGCAAGATCTCTCTCTTTCTCTTTGAAGCTCTAACTTCTTGAGAGAGATTGTCATTCTTTGAGAACTCCTCCATCCAAGAGTTTGAATCACAACCAACAACTTCACCATAGCCATCTCTTGCTAATCATCTTGGTGGTGCTAGGGTTTGTGATCTCTTCTTTCTCAAAATCCTTCTTGCCCTAAATTGGTAAGTTTACTCAAGGCATAGGATTTTGTTGGTAAGTGTTTTATTATTTCATCTCATTTGATATTTGAGTTTATCTCTCGGTTGTGAGAGAAGATCGTGATCCCGGGTTGTGGGAGTGACGTTTTCGTTTGTGTATGATTTGGTCTTGTAGCGGTTTTCTACAAGAATTTCATAGTGCAAAGCTTGGGTTAGTGGTTTCTAACTCAAGTAGCCGGAGGGGATCTGGGTGGTTGGGACGTAGGATCACCGGGAACAAGTCAGGGAGACTTGGGTGGATCCGAACCCGTTATATCGCATGTTTGCATTGTTGAATTCTTGTTGATTGTAGTTATTCCGCATTGTTGTTTGTGTGTTTGCAAGATAATTAGGAATTATCCTCTTGATTATTTTAAAGTACTATTCACCCCCCTCTAGTACTTGTGCAGTAGCTACACATGGCATTATATTTGGTATCAGAGCCAAGTTCATAGCTATAACAAACAACGACTACATCGTCTTCAAGAATCGTGAAGGAGCTTCTTCGGTGATGGAGGGACACTCCTCAACTAGGCCTCCTTCCTTCAACGGTACCAACTATGGGTACTGAAAATGCCGGATGGAAACCTTCCTCCGGAGCACTTCACTATGGAGAGCCACGATGAAGGAGTACGTCGAGCCCGCTGAACAAGACTTCGCGAAGTGGACTACCTCGGAGGTCGCCGCGGAGGTAAACAATGCCAAGGCAATGAACGCCTTGCAATATACGTTGGAGCCCGAAGAATTCAACAAGATATGCACATGTAAGAGTGCATATCAAATATGGAACCAACTCCTCATCTTACACGAAGGAACGAGTAGGGTAAAAGATTCTAACCTCGTTGTTGCTAACAAAGAATTTGAGTTATTTCATATGGAACAGGGTGAAAGTATGAATGAGTATTATGCTCGCTTCATGGACATATCCAACGAATTGGAAGCCCTTGGGAAGATCTACACCCAAATGGAGAAAGTCGCGAAGATTATTGACGGACTTCCTTCGAGTTGGGAAAAGAGCACCTACGCCATCGAGGAAGGTAACGATATGAATAAATATACCGTCGTTCAACTAATGAGTACCTTGATGTCTCATGAGGTACGCAAGGATAGCAAGATCAAGATGCAGGACAAGATGAAAGCGTACTTGAAGCAAGAAGAGCCAAAGAAAAAGCCGATTGCGTTCAAGGCCGCTTCATCCACATCTACCGATGATGAAGAATCGGAAGACGAGTTGGACATAGAAGCTTTGGCCGATTTGGCAAAGAAGTTCAACCGATTCTTTCGAAAAGGTAAGTTCAAGAATAAATCAAAATTTATTTCGACTAATGCCTCTGCTCCTGTGTATTATAAATGCAATAAGCCAGGACACATCAAGCCGGATTGTCCTATCAACAAACACAAGGAGAAGTGGAAGGCATCCAAGTACGACAAGTCGAGAAAGTACAAGAAGGGGTACAAGAAAGGGCTTGTCGGCACATTCACCGACTCGGAAGATGATTCATCAAGTGAAGAGTCGGATGATGAACAAGTGGAGAAAGCACACATGTGCTTCATGGGAAGAGAGGAACATGATCAAGAGACCTCTTCTGATAAAAGCGAGGAAGAAGGCGATGATGTAACTATGGATAAACTTAGATTAGCTAACGAACAACTTTGGTCTAAGTTCTCTAAATTGACTAGTAGATATATTAAGATTAAAGATGAGCTAACTAGTCTCCAAACCTCATATAAGCCTATCATCATCAACAATGACACCGTTGTTGAAGGGTTGAGAAATGAGATTGTAAATCTCAAATCTCAACTTGAGCATGTTCATATTGAGACTTCGGATGAACACGAAATAGTAGAGTTGACCCCTCAAAACTCAACTTTGAGTATTGAGAACGAGAATCTCAAGTCTCGTGTTTATGCACTCACATCGCAAGTGTCCACCTTGGATGCTTCTATGCATTCTCTCACCGAGAAGTATGAGTGCACATTAGGCCGAATTAATAAATTCAATAAAGGTAAGGGCCATTTGGATAATATCCTAAATGACTTACTTCCGGCCAATCTTCACATTGGCTTGGGGTGTAAGATGGGAGAATCATCCAAGTCGTCTACCACCTTTGTTAGGCCAACTTTCGATGCCTCAACTACTGGGAGTAAACACCCCATGGGTAGTTCATCTACCAATGGTGCTTCCATTAGGTACACACCCCCGTTTGGAAAGAAACCCACTTTGGGTGGACCTCCAAAGAAGGGTCATGCATTTATGTATGCCAATGCTATGCCACGTAGGAACACACATCCTACCCCACCTGTTCGCACGTATGATGATTTTTATGCTCCACGTCCACGAGCACGTGCACACCATATGAGACACACTCATGCACGTGTTCCTCAACATACATATGTTCATCCACATTACTATCATATGAACAATTACCATCATGCACCATTTCATCATGTGCCATATGCTTATCCACGACATGCATCACGTAGAAATCAACAACGTATGCATGCTCCCAATAGGAATAGGGCTCCCAAGGCATTCACAATTTGGAGCCCGAAGGACACAAGCATGCATGAAAAACAAGCATATATTAATTCGTATTTCATGAATGTTGTGCACAATGATGATTTTGTTGGGAAGTCTAAGTTAAATTGGACTTGGCTTCCAAAGGTCTAATCTCTTAGGACCCAATGACCTTGGGTACCATGGAATGATATTTTTATCTTCAGGTACTCAAGAATAAGAGAAGGAGCAACAAATCAATATTTAGCTCCAAGAATTTTTTGTTTGGATATCATAATTATGTTTTCTAGGTTCAATCCACCATGGGATACCAACCCTACCAACTCCGTGATTTGCAAAGGTTTTTCACTCAAATGGAGTTGATGGTGCTTAAGTGATGCACCAAAGTAGGGGGAGCTTAATGTTGTAAGTATATTCTTACATATGGTATCCATGTATGTTGAATGCATGTTGATGTCACTTTAGTGCATATCCTATGATTGCATATTTTGAAGTTACATTTGGTATTCATATTGTTTTAATCACCTTATCACCTCACATCGCACACTTCACTTAGATTCTTTTCGATCGATGTTGTGACATTTAGTGTTGTATGATGTGTACATCATGTTGCCATTCTTTTCTTGTGCACATTGTATTTATGTCTCTGATGTTGACCTCGTCGCTCGACGATTATATTGGTTAAATAGATTTACTTTTATGAAAACATAGAATTGTTTTTCATGCACTAAATTAACCAAGATTGTTGATATTGGAGAGTATGTTCCATAACTCAATACGTGAATTTGGTTTTTGAGTTTTGATGATTTCGTTTTTCGACTATGGTCTCGTTGGCACGCCTTGATTTTATTCGTTATTTTCCATTGGTGTCATTTGGACCGTGGTCGTATTCTTAGACTCTCGTGCTTTTATTCTTAGCCATTGTTGTTATCGTTGATCTCCTCCCGCTCTTTTTGCTAATGCCAAAGGGGGAGAGAATTAATAATGACGATTCAAAGCAATTTACCGTGAATCTAATTTGATATGTTAGATTCAGGGGGAGTGAAGATATAAAAATGTATTTCAAGTCTGATATTTCAATAATTGGATTCACATTTTATTCTTCTCTCGTCTGCTTGATACGTATGATTATTATTTAATACGGAACTAACGTGTCATCAATGCAGGGGGAGTAAGTAAATTTCATTTGAATCATTATTATTGATTATTATTTATGTTGGTTTGTCATCACCAAAAAGGGAGAGAATATTGAGTATTGATTCCCCGGATTTGGTTTTGATGATGAGCAAACATAAATATTGTGAACTAACTCTTTGTGAGCGCAGTTATGGAGATCGTCGCCAAAAGTCTACGTACATCAAAAGCGACGTCTCAAGACTTCTCAAAGCACGTGATCGTGTGCCTAAATCTTCGTTGAAGCTCTAGGAGCATTATTGAAGTCAAGAGATTCGGATTGAAGCTTAGAAGACGGTTCGTCATGTTTAATTTATAAGTCTTCTATCTTCATCGTATAGAATGTTAAGCCTTGAGTAGGACTTACATTATAATCTTCATGTCGCTCATATCTTAGAGCTAGGATTGTCATAGAAGCCATTAGAATCTTTTCCGAAGCTTATCGCTTCTTTCCTCGGCTTCTTATGCATCTTAATTGGTTCAAGAAGAAGAACCAACCGACTAGATGGCAATCTAGTCGGTCGTCAATCCTTCTTGAACCGACTAGATATCCTACTCTAATTCAGCTCAATCACTGTTGACTCTTAGTCGGTCCAAGAAGGTTCACCGACCGACTAGTTGTCAAACTAGTCGGTTTGGAATCCTTCTTAGACCGACTAGTTATATCTTCATTTTCACAGCCTGAGCTACTGTTTATCGTTAGTCGGTCAAAGAGCAACTGTCGACCGACTAGTTGAGAAACTAATCGGTTGGAATTTGTTCTTAGACCGACTAGTTCTCTTGTGTTCAGCTTATTGGATTTCATCTGCTTAGTCGGTCAAAGAACACTCACCGACCGACTAGTTGCCAAACTAGTCGATTGGCAAGTCTTCTTAGACCGACTAGTTCTATATCTCCTGAACCATCTTTATTGGCTGTGAACCTTTTAGTCGGTCCATGAAGAATCACCGACCGACTAGTTGAGAAACTAATCGGTCAGTGATCCTTCTTAGACCGATTAACGGCTTCAGAAATAGAGCCGTTGGGAACTTTTTCAACACGATTTTTCTTGCCTATATATATATAACCCTGATTCATTTGAGGCAAAACAAGAGGTTCATTATCAAAGTTATTTCAGACCTAAGAGAAGAGATTTCTCAAGCTATTTTCAAGCTCTTTCTCTCTTGCAAGATCTCTCTCTTTCTCTTTGAAGCTCTAACTTCTTGAGAGATATTGTCATTCTTTGAGAACTCCTCCATCCAAGAGTTTGAATCACAACCAGCAACTTCACCATAGCCATCTCTTGCTAATCATCTTGGTGGTGCTAGGGTTTGTGATCTCTTCTTCCTCAAAATCCTTCTTGCCCTAAATTGGTAAGTTTACTCAAGGCATAGGATTTTGTTGGTAAGTGTTTTATTATTTCATCTCATTTGATATTTGAGTTTATCTCTCGGTTGTGAGAGAAGATCGTGATCCCGGGTTGTGGGAGTCACGTTTTCGTTTGTGTATGATTTGGTCTTGTAGAGGTTTTCTACAAGAATTTCATAGTGCAAAGCTTGGGTTAGTGGTTTCTAACTCAAGTTAGCCGGAGGGGATCTGAGTGGTTGGGACGTAGGATCACCGGGAACAAGTCGGGGATACAAGGACCCGTTATATCGCATGTTTGCATTGTTTAATTCTTGTTGATTGTAGTTATTCCGCATTGGTGTTTGTGTGTTTGCAAGATAATTAGGAATTATCCTCTTAATTATTTTAAAGTACTATTCACCCCCCCTTAGTACTTGTGCAGTAGCTACACAGGGCATTACAAGATGATCTCAAAGAAAATGGTGTCTTACATCAATATGTTTAGTACGAGAGTGGTGTACGGGATTATTAGAGAGATCTATGGCACTCTTGCTGTCACACCTAAGAGGGAATCTTTTAAGAGCTAGTCTGTAGTCAGACAACGTTTGCATCATCCACCATACTTGAACACAACAACTGCCTAAGGCAATGTACTCTGCTTCAGTAGTGGATAATGCAACACTATTTTTCTTACGGTTAGACCATGAAACCAAAGAGTGTCCTAGCATGAAATAAGTACCACTAGTGCTCTTTCTATCAGTTAAACTTCTCGCATAATCAGCATGTGAATAATCCAACAAATCAAAATTACCACCAGAAGGATACCAAAGGCCTAAAGTAGGTGTACTAATTAGGTACCTAAAGATCCTTTTAATGGCTTTTACATGAGACTCTTTTGGGTTGGCTTGAAATCGTGCACACAAGCATACAACAAACATTATACCAGGCCTAGAAGCAGTCAAGTATAACAACGAACCAATCATACCTCGATATAGCTTTTGGTCCACGGCGACTCCTTGTCCATTTTTGTAGCGGGACTCATTGGCATTCCTATTCCTTTAGACTTCTCCATCCCAAACTTTTTCAGAAGCTCCTTTATGTATTTGGGTTGAGATAAAAAGATGCCTTCTTTTCCTTACATTAATTGGAACCCCAAAAAATATTTCAACTCTCTCATAAGGCTCATCTCAAACTGATCATGTATGACTTTCTCAAACTTTTGACATTGAAGATCGTTAGTAGCACCATAAATAATATCATCAACATATATTTGCACAATGAGAAAATCATCAGATTCATGCATCAAGAATAATGTATTGTTTGCACGACCCTTTTTAAAACCATTTTCCAACAAATATGTGCTTAGACGGTCGTACCAAGCATGTGGAGCTTGCTTAAGACCATACAAAGCTTTTTCCAATTTATACACATGGTTTGGAAGAATGTGACTTTCAAAACCTGGGGGTTGCTCGACAAATACATCTTCTTTTAGGTAGCCATTAAGAAAAGCACTTTTTACATCCATTTGTTTCAGTTTGAGCTCTTTATAACTTGCAAAAGCTAGGAAGATTATAATGGACTCAAGCCTAGCAACTGATGCAAAAGTTTCATCCACATCAATTCATTCAATTTGATTATAACCTTTTGCTATCAACCTAGCCTTGTTTCTAATAACATTACCAAATTCATCATGCTTATTTTTAAACACCCATTTAGTGCCAACTACAGGATAATCAGTGGGTCTTGGCACAAGTTTCCAAACATTATTTCTAACAAATTGGTTCAATTCATCTTACATGGCCAAAACCCAACTTTCATCTTCTAAAGCAGTTTCAATATTTTTAGGCTCTATTTCAGAAATAAAATCACCATAAATACATAGAGCACAAAGATTTCTAAAAGAGGAACGTGTGCGAATACATGTTCTAGGCTCACCAATAATCAAGTATGATGGGTGGTTTGGATTGAATTTCAGCTCTCCTCTGGTAACTACTTCTTCTTGTATTTCTTCCCTGCCAGTTTCATTTTCCTATTGTCTTTCAGGTTGCTCCTCGTTATTCCTTGGAATGCTTTGATGTTCTACATTTTCCTCTTCTTCATTATGCCTTCAATCCAAAGAATTTATATCAGATTCATCAAATTTAACCTGTATAGATTCAATAATAGTACGTGTGCGTTTATTATATATCTTGTATGCTCTGCTCCTCGCTGAATATCCCACGAACACTCCCTCATCTGATTTGGATTCAAATGTGCCAAGTTGATCACCAGTATTTAGTATATAGCACCTGCATCCAAAAACTTTAAAGTAAGAAATGTTCGGAGTATTGCCATGCCATAGTTCATAAGAAGTTTTATTTAGTAAAGGTCTAAGCATAACTCTATTGCACACATGGCAAGCAGTATTAATGGCATCAGCCTAAAAAGACATAGGCAAACTATATGCATTTAGCATACTCCTAGCCAACTCTTTTAATGTGCGGTTCTTTCTTTCGACCACCTCATTTTGTTGAGGTGTTCTAGGAGAAGAGAACTCATGTAAAATTCCTTTTTCAAGACAAAGTTTTTCAAAAATAGCATTTTCAAACTCACCTCCATGATCGCTTCTAATTTTTATAATGGATGAATTTTTCTCATTAGAAACTTGTATGCAAAAGTTTTGAAAATTATCAAATGAGTCTGATTTTTTGGCTAGAAAGTAAACCCATGTGTATCTAGAGTAATCATCAACCAATACTAAACAATACTTTTTACCTCCTAGGCTAGCAATGTCTGTGGGACCAAATAAATCCATGTGCACCAATTCTAATATACGTGTGGTGGCAACTGCAGTAATGCTAAAAAAAGTAGATGTAGTTTGCTTAACTTTCGTGCATGCCACGCACAACTTACCATTTTCGTATGACTGATGCAGTAGTCCTATTACCAGATTTTTATTTTCAAGCTTCTTTAACAATCCCATGCTTGCATGTGCTAGTCGTCTATGCCATAGTGTGGCCTCCTCTTCACCTGCAAGTAAGCATTTAGAAATAGTTAGTTCTTCAATCACAAGAGTATAAACATTGTTTTTTCTATTTGTTGTAATAATAGTGTCACCTGTGGAAATAATTCTACAAATTTTTGCATCAAATTCTACTTTCATACCTTTGTCTCATAGCTGACTAATAGAAATGAGGTTGTGTTTAAGCTTGTCAACCCAAAGGACATCGGTAAGCTGAAATGTGTTGTTACCTACAACACATTTATCAATCACCTTGCATTTTCCATTATCCCATAAAGTAACACTTCATCCATCATGCTTTACAAGGCTAAGGAACTTTTCTCTATCACTTGTCATGTGTCTTGAGCAGCCAGAGTCCAAGTACCACTCACACCATTGTCCCTTAGCCGTGCCATGTACCTACACATAAGAAACACATGATGTGACCTAGGAATCCAAATAGGTCCACTAGTGTTAGTCACTGTACCTTTTGGAAACCAAACTTGTTTGAATTTAATGTTCGTGTTCATATACTTGCAATTATAATAAGCATGATCAACACCCCCACATGTATAACATTTAGCAAACACACTCCTTCCTACACCAGTTTCTTTTTGATTCTTTCTATTAATTCTTGGCATTTCATCAATTTTATTTCCATAGCCCAAACCACGCATATTATTACCATGTATCTGATTTTCTAGAATAATGTCTAATGAATGCTTTCCAACACCAAATTTTTTAATAGACAAATCAAGATCAGATATTTTAGATTTTAAATACATATTCTCATTAACAAGCATGGTACATTTACTGATAAAGGCCTTTTGTTCTCTTCCTCGCTTTTTCTAAAATTAGCCATCTTCTTTTCTAGCTCTTTGTTATCATTGCTTAGCATGCTCATCTTCTCATTAAGGCATGCTTTTCAGTCTCTAGCTTGATCATATCTTGTTTATACATGCTAACATCTTAAAGCAAAATGGAGCAATTAAGACATTCATCTTTCTCAGGCATGCTAGATTTTCCTTTTTTCAATGAGCTAATAGTAGAATTGCATGCAGCAAGCTTTTCTTTCAGTTCATCAACTTCAAGAGACATGTTATAATAGTCTTGTTGAAATTCAAAATTATAATTTTTAAACTTTTCTACATTGGATTCAAGTCTCTCTACAGTTGATTCTAAGCATTGAATTTCCTCTTGCATTTCTTTAAAAGTAAACATAAGTTGAGCATTGATGCAAGATTTTACCTCATCTAGCTCTCCCATCAAGCAGAGGGAGGTGTGCGCAACTTCTTCTTGTGATTCATCTTCACTGTCCATATACCATGTCAGCACTATAGATTTTCCTTTTGCTCTGCAGCATTGTTCTTTGATTGTGGGCATTGCTTTATGTAATGTCCCTGCTTTGCATTTATAACATATAATAGGATCAGTAGTAGTCTACTCAGATGATTTATTATTAGAATTAGATTTAGAACAATTAAACCTTTTTATCATCTCCAATCTCACATTGCCTGTTCTGATATATCTTCCGAATCTTCTGACCAAGAATGCTTCCTCCTCATCTCCATCTTCATCCTCCTTAGCCTGAAGGGCTACTGCCTTTGAAGTTTTGATTTCATATTTCTCTCTAATTTCAAGGCTCTGCAGCTCCAACTCATGAGACTTTAGGTTCCCTATCAGGTCTTCCACTTTCATCTGCGATAGATCCTTTTCTTCCTGAATAGCTGTAATTTTGGGACGGAAGGAGCTAGGCAGCGCTCTCAAGATCTTTCAGATTTGCTCCAGACTCGAGTACGGCTTTCTAAGAGAGGTAGATTTGTAGACGATGTCTATGAACCTCACAAACATCTCCTTAATTGACTCTGATGGAAGCATGCGGAAGCTTTCATATTCAGTGCTAAGCAATGCAATCCTGGACTCCTTCACTTGCGATATGCCCTCATGAGTCACCTCCAGCGTATGCCAAATTTCCTGCGCAGTTTGACATTGAGATACACGGATAAACTCAGCTTTATCTAAAGAACAAATCAGAGCATTCATAGCTTTATTATTCATAGAAAAACGTTTTTTATCAGCATCATTCCACTTATCTTCAAGTTTTAAGATTTCAGTATCTTCAATTTTAATGGTGAGAATTTTTATAACCTTTTTCTACAATGTTTCATACATCATAATCAACAGAAGCTAAGTATATCCTCATCCTAGTTTTCCAGAAAGAAAAATCAACACCATTGAACTTAGGGGGACGGGAGATGGACTGACCCTCAGCAAAAGCAGAATCAGATATATTCATGGTCATCTAAGCTAGATCCTCGAAACTGGCTCTGATACCACTTGTTGGATCTGGATCTAAGCCTAGGGGTGAATAGTCTTATAAAAATATTCGTGCAACCCACACGAAATCACAGACAGTTAAAGCACAGATAATCAGACTCAGAGCAAAGTATAGCAGTCACAGCAAGCATAGGCGATATACCCTGGTTCGGTCATCCCAACGACCTACGTCAAGCCCCAAAGCAAATACTAGATTATTAAAGTTACTGGTACAACCTATAGCTAGATTACCCACTCTACACTCACCTAGCTCTCAATACCTGCACTCACCAAAGTGCTAAACAATAACAATCCTAGTATAAGCTTTCTCCTTGGCTAGTCCCAACTAGCCAAGTCCCAAAAAGATAATAAATTGTTCTACAAAGATTACAACACCAATATTACAAAAATAATAAAGCATGAGTTTAGAATCGCTCAGTTTGTGACGGTGTCGATGTCTTTGTCGTTTCGCGTGTGGTCAGATGTAGTCTGACAAGTAGTAGTCTCCTTTGAAGTCTCCTCAGTCAGCTTCCTAAGTTGCGGCAATGTAGGATGCTCCTCAAAAAAAATTGCGGCAAACTCCTCTATAGAACTTGCGGCAAACTCCTTTATAGAACTTGCAGCAAAGATCTTCTCTCTTCAACCTCCTAGTCAAATGTTGTGGCCTGCATGTGGGAGCTTGGAAATTAGTCAAACATTGTGTCCATTGAGATGAAAACGTTGAGCTCTTGAGGAAATCGTTGAGGGATTCTCAAGTTTGCGGCGTGGGAAGTTGCGGCTGCATTGAAGGGCTCTTGGAGTTTTTTAATTGAAAAGTTGCGGCTGATTGGAATTTGCAAAGGGGATTCTTACGCTTGCTTTTGGTCAATTGTTGTAGCTCCTTGAGGAATTATTTAAGGTAGAAATAAGTTGGGCTCTTGGAGAATTCGGCAGTAGGGTTGTCAAAGATTGCGGCCTCTTGGGATTGGTTTCATGAGAGTTGAGGGCATGCTTGGTTCTTGATGTGTTGCAGCTAAGAGGAGTTTACTTTGGCTTATGGGTTTCACAAACGTGCAGCTCTTGGAAATAATTCTTTTTGGTCGAACCCTTTTGCCTTGGCTTAGGATGAATGCTTATATATGATATGCTAGGGTTTTTGCGGCAAGGGGAAGAGATACATCTCGGGTATGTCAGCTATGAAGGGGATTCCTCTAGGAGATAGGAGTTGGCAAGCTAATTGGGATTTGATAGAGAATTGGAAGAGATTTGAATTGGGTTTGAAAATGATTGCAATTAGGAGATCAAGTTGTATTTGGATTGGTTAAGGAGTTTGTATAGGATTGCACTTGATCTCTAATTGATTTGATATAAGATCTCTACTCATCTCTCTCCCATCTTTGACCAGGTCACAATTGTAATGAGTATAGCGATTTCTTCATTACGTTGACTTAATCTCTCTTTGAAGAATTATGAGCATGCCACTTCTGAAGACACTTAGGACACACATTAGAACATTCACACATGTTTGTTATCATCAAACACGAAGTCATCGATCGTTGTATCCAACAAATGTGCCATGTGCTTGCGTCCTCATCCAATATTGAGCTTTATCTCGAAGAGTGAAGGGAAAAAGCCGTAGGTGGATGGCATCCTCTGGTACATTATGGATCTGAAAGGTGGCACACTTCACCAAGAACATCTAGATGTGGTAATGCGGATTTTCATGTGCATTCCCATGGAAGGGATCTTGTTTCATCAACACAACAAGTCCCGTTTTCAGCTCAAAATTCTTCTCTAGCGGCAACTCTGGCATAAGTATGGACTAAGTAGCCGAATTGTTTGGAGTAAGCCTATCCCGGATGGAAATAAGCCTAGCAGTTCGTCGGGTGGAATATTTTCCTCCGCCATTTGATTTTAAGTTTGCCTCTTTTCTGCTCTTAGTTTGATTGCGGTGCGCTCGATCTCGGGATCAAATAATATATCTTCATCGATTTCCCTCGATCGTGTGTTCATGCATAGAAAAAGAGAATCTGCAAAGAAGTGTTAGCATAATAGAGGAATAAAAGGAAAAAAAAATAGAATAAAAAGAAGAATAGCTAAGTAAAAATATAGAATATCGTCGCCTCCCCGACAACAGCGCCAAAAACTTGCTCGTCCCATATAGTAACTCCGAAAACAATGTAGTTTTACCGCAAGCGCACAGTTAAGTGGTAAGCGGGTATCGAATCACGTGGATGAACTATTTGTATCTATATGGATTACCGAGCTATTGTGAAATGGTGGCGACGAAATATTTGTGTAACAATCGTTCAAAGTGTTGGTTGTAAATTCAATTTATAAGAATGCCTAGGACTTGGGAATCCCTACTACAGATTTCAAGCAATCAATATGAAACACGAATTTTTATATTACTACTCTTGATTTAGGGTAAACTTGTCGCAACTAAATTGGGAACCAATACACGCTCTCGCACTATGCAAGTCTATAGTAATCTAAACTAGAGCCTCGCTCTCTCGCAAGCCTAGTTTAAACTACTAGCATTAAGATCGACAATAATATTCCATTCCAACTCAAGCTCACTCTCGCGCAACTTAAGTTCGAATATAGACCGTGATAGTTCGTATCCGTTTTACCGTCGTACAAACGAATATAATTATAGAAATATAATAAAGAAGCTAGCTTTGGTCGCTCTCGCGCACCAATTCTAGGAAATCTCGATTATAGATCTAAATCGAATATTTAGGGCTTTCCTTAGATCAAGATCCTCTCTCGAGCTCTCAAGATCCAATAGAAATCCCTAGCTATCCGTAGTAAATCGATCACAAGCTAACCCTTACAAGTTTAGCGACACGCAATTCAATAGATCTCACAAATCATACTTTAAACCCATAGGGTTCATCCTTTTGCCCTAGAGCGAAGAGACTACTCACAATTCATCATAGAAATCACAATAGAACCAAAATGTGCAATAGAATTCATCAAAAAAATGAGATTGGGATAGAAATATGGCATAAAAAATATCAACTTGCAAGAGTTTAGACAAACAAATTTTGGAATACAAGCTCCAAGAATAAGAATTTTAGATCATTCTCTCCAATCCTTTCGCCAAAAGAAAACTAGAAGTAGAATTAAAACTAAGAAAATTATTCTAAAGAGTCTCCCTTTGGGTTGCCCTCAAAACTGGGTATTTATAGCCGTCCAAAATATTCAGAAACTCCTGACATATTTGCCCCTGAACAGCTGCAAACCCTAGATTTGGGAATCTGGCCGACGGTGCACTCGGCCAAGTGAACTACTCACTCAGTCGAGTGAGAAATCTGTAGAAATTGGGGTTTTCAGCGTTCTGGAAGTTCAGACCACTCGGACGAGTAGTCGTCTCACTCAGTCGAGTGAGATTCATACTCGGTCGAGTAGGACCTACTACTGATCTTCTCTAAAAACAGAGAAGCGTCAAAGGATTTCTTCACAATTTTTATCTCCACTCGGTCGAGTGTGCTTCTCACTCGGTCGAGTGGAAATTCTCACTCGGCCCAGTACATTCTGGCTCTTCTTCTGGCTCTTCTTCAGGCTAGATTAGGCGTGTCAAATTCACTCAGTCGAGTGGGCTGCTTCACTCGGCCGAGTAGCCTGTTTTTGTACTCTTCTCTCCTTCTTCTTGCTTCCTCGTCGTTTCTTTCGCCTTCCTTCTTCTTCTACTCATCCTCCAGCGCCGTTAGCTCTCCGATATCATCTCAATGATGCTCTGGAATGCATGTAGGCGTTTGTGGCTCCTGATTGCTCCTGATTGCTCCATATTTCCCGAAATCAGACGAAACAATGGAATAGTGAAATATATCATGAAAACGTCGTATAATCGTTAAAACTGCGATATAAGCAATCGTTATGGGATGAAAAAATGTAGAAATAAAGTGCAAAATATGAGCCTATCACACCGCCTATCACCTGAGGGTTTATATTAACCATTAGAGTATGACTACCGTATAGAATCCTCTTGATGAGTCGTTTTATGAACTTGTTCTCTAACAGGCATATGTGCACTGTCTCACAATATCTCCACATCGAGTGGTTAGGAGACCTGACACTACCATCACTATGGAATAGATCAATGCGAATTAGTCTATCAAAATTATCAATGTCATGTCTTGATATTCTTACTACCAAGAGGATATGATTTGTGCTTAAGTGGATCCATTGTGCCTCATTATCATGATCTTGTTATGATCTCAATGTTATAACACAACCCAAAAGACATTACTCATGCAATCTCAACATAAGAACATACATACTCACTTACATTATTGAATCATATACATAAAGAATCCTTAAATAGCCTGCTATTATTTTGAACCAGATGTTTTACAATTACAATAATTTTTTGGAGAGCATACATTTCCCAACATCTCCCTCTTGCATTTATAGCCAATTATTTATTCACTAAACGTTCCAGTCTGTTTTGTGGAAGGACCTTCATGAGTGTATTTGCTATATTATCTTCTCTACTAACTCTTTGTAGTTTAATATCATGGCATTCTTGGAGTTTACATATCACATGAAACTTCATTAGGATACGTCTGGATTTCTTGTAAGATCTAGGTTTCTTGGCAAGGATGACTGCCACATTGTTATCATACTACAAATGTATTAGATCAATAACCGAAGGGACAACTCCAAGTTCAAAATAGACTTCTTAATCCAAACCACCTATTTTGTTGCATCATTTGTTATGATATACTTGGCATCCATCGTAGAGTTTGTTACAATGTCTTGCTTGAAACTATACTAACTCACTACCCCTTTACTGAGGGTGAAAATGTATACCGAAACTGACTTACTGTCACCTATGTCACTTTGAAAATCAGAGTCAATAAATCCTTCCATTGAAAGATTACTATTCCAGTTGTATACCAAGAGTATATCTTTAGTCTGCCTTAAGTACTTAAGTATATTTTTGGCAATCCAATGCCTCTCCCTGGATTTGATTAATATTGACTAACAATGCCATGTGTGTATGCGCCATTGAGTCTGCCACATAGTTTTAAATACATGATAGAGCATATAACTGAGAAATCATACACATGTAAACGTTCTCATCTTCTATCTGAGGAGACAAGTTCTTGGAGAGATTTATTCCATGACAAGTGCATGTTGGGTTTTGAGCATGCTTCCATAGGATTTTTTCCCATCGTCTAGCCATTGGTTTAGCAGACGTGGGAAGCAGAAGAAGAAGAAAATTTGTAAATATCACATTTTTACGGAAAAACCTATGGAAAAAATTAAAACCCTTTACATGATCGTTTACTATCTAAGGTGAAGGGCAAACCGATCTTGCAAAGATAGATCAAAAATTAATCTATTATTTAAAATAAAATTTAAAGAACATACTTAAGTTTTTACAGTCGAAAAAACAATTCCTTAGAACACCGTCCTGAAGCGATACAACCCTCGTCAAGAAAAGACCACTTGCTCAAGAAAGTTTCACCTTGGTTGGAACCCTCGTCTCAAGCTTCGGATCAAATCCAAATTCACTTCAAGTTTTGCTAGAAACTGAAAGAGAGAATAAAGAGGGAAATGGGGAAAAATTTGGTCGCCTTTAGATCTAGGTTTCCTCACTTAATTTGGATGAGCTCCCTTGATCTAGGCTTGGTATAAATTTAGGAGGAAAATGAGAAACCAATTTATAGGGTGAGCTGAGCCTTCAGATAAGTATCATAACTGGTATGGTACTAAAAATTAGGATCCAAACTAACTCAAGTTTTCTCCTTTCAAGGACTAAACTTAGAGTAATTAATTCTCCCTCGCTGTTAAGCATAAGAAGAAAAATGATACATTATTTTGAAGAGCTTCAAACAGAGATCACATAGAAATAAACGACGATTAATTCTAAGGTCATTTGACCCTTCAAACGAGTCCTCATAAATCGCCAAAATCCACCCAAAATAGTCTGTAGACTATACAACTAGCTGGGCCCCACTTGCCAGCTATTCGGGTGTTCTCGGTTTCTGGTGTGCGCCCATAACCCGGGCCTGCCCGAACTGGGCAGCGCCCAGGTTTGAGCATGCCTTATTCGGCCGGGTGCCCAAATCAGTGCCATTATAGGATCCGGGGAGCTTCTCAATCCTGTGCGCCATAGGAGATTTGAAGATCACAAGCGCTGTATGTGACTTAGGGGCAAGCGTCAGCTTGATGTCTATATGGATTTGTGAGAAACTCAATCAAGGAGAGCTCCAGCCTACGAACATGTCGCTCCAACTGGCGGATCGATCAGTGAAGTATCCTCTCGGAGTGGTCGAAGACGTGCGGTACAAATTGGAAGGATAGTAGTTCCATGTGACTTCGTCAGCATGGATATACCCGAAGATGCACGCATCCCGATCATCCTCGGTCGACCATTCCTAGCCATGGCGGGAGTCCTCATCGATGTGAAGGAAGGGAGACTCTCCCTTAATGTCGAAAAAGATAGGGTCGGGTTCGACCTCAAAAAGTCGATGAGGAGCTTCGCGGAAGTTGATTGCATAGACCAAGTGGATATCCTTGAGGAAGCCATCAAGGAGACTAACTTGGAGGAGCTCTTCCTTAGCGATAACATGGAGCCCCCCATTGGGTGAGAGGCCAAGCTGAAAGAGATTACGACAAGGGAGGATCACGAGGAATCCTCCAAGTGGAATCTTAAGGAGAAGCCACTGCGATTACACCCACTTCACCCGGATGAGAAGAAGAAGCGAGGTGAGAACCACCATGAGTTGAAAAAGAAGAAGGAACATGGAGATGACCGCATCCGGGACTTCTCCACCCTCAAACCCCCATGACGAGCTCACGGCTTAAAAACGAGCGCCTCTTGGGAGGCAACCCAAGTGTTTTGATTTAGATATGTTTTGATTTTGCTCTTTATTTTTGGTCTAGGTTAGTCTCCATCTTCATCTTTGAATAAACCCCCAAAACTCAAGAATTAACCAAGTGTTTGATTGTATGATGAAGAAGACGGAACAAGGAGAAGAAGCATCCAAACGGCTGCGTGAATCGATTAATGCTGCTACGTGGAAGACAATAAATAAAGGAAACGATGCGCCCGCACTAGGATGACACGAACGGCCGCGTCGAGTAGGGTAATCCTTAACCATAGTTTTTTTCATTCCACACGGCTGCGTCGTTAAATCGACGCAACCACGTAACTTACTGTAGGATCAAGCCCACATCACACTTCTCACAAGATTTTCACAACTGCGTCGTTTCACACGATGCGACCGTGAAAGTTCTTACTTTTAACCCAATCTACGCGGTCGTTTAAACCATCACAAACAGGATGTGTATATCTCTGAAAATTTGAGCCAAATTTCCAACTTCTCAGAGAATTTTCACAACCACGTCATTTTACACGACGTGGCCGTGTCGATTTCCATATTTTGACAAATCGATGCGGTCGTTTTAATTTAATCAACGCAACCGCGAAACTCTCTGTATTTTAGGCCCAAAATTCTTTAAAACGTGACAGGATTTTTGCGGCCGCGTCGTTTAGTCGACGCAACTGTGTCAACCCCACTTCCAGACCTACTCGACACGACCGTTTCGCTTATCCATGTGGCCCGTGCCACATGCCTATATAAGGCCCCCACCACTCCAAACGGCCCAACTCACGCTCATTTGCTCGAAACGGTTCGACTTCTCTTCCCTTCCTCCGACACGATCTCTCTTAAATCACTCTCTAAGCTCCCATCATCTCCACCAACTCCTCTCCACTGCCCCTCCCACTACTAAGCCATTTCATTCAAACCCTAGAATGGGCCGCTTTTAGGGTTTTGGAAACTCCAACTCGACGCGGCTAGCAAGGGATCATTTCATAGCTCGAGATCAACTTGGGAGAGTCATCTACAAGCATTGGGGACATTGATCTCAGCTAGCAGCGTCAACTTTGGTAACTTCACTCCTTTGCTCGTTAAATTTCTCAATTTTTATCGCTAAAATCGCTTTAGCTTCGTGTGAGTCTACACACACATCATATCATACATCTTGCATTACTCACTTATTCACACGATGCCTACCAGAGAGCGCAAGAAGAAGGCTACCACCACTGGCCCTACCCAAGGCAAGGGAAAACATCGAAAGACGAAGGATTTTCAAGCCCGAACTTGCCCCAGCCCATGCATCAAAAGAGGAGAGGTGATTCACTTCATGCCCCTATGTTGGACACACTAGGCATCAATTTCATGAGTGAGGACGAGCGAACAAAGTTCGTATCACTTAACTCCCGTGCTATAGTGCCTACCAAATTCCCGAGCGTCACCACTCTTTTGACACTAGGCCTCCTCGACTTAGTTAGCACCCTCCTCCAAAACCTCGGATGGGTGGAGTTCCTAGAGTGCAAGGCTAGGACCTACAAGAGGCTGACTTTGGAGTTCATCTCCACATTCAGGACTTATCCTGCTGGTTTTTCATTCTGTATCATGAACAAAGAGTACAGTCTATCCAAATACTCCTTGAACCTGCTCTTCAAGTGGCCCAAAGATTTAGAGCCAATAGCTATCCACCACAACCATCCTTACCCCCTTTAGTTTGATGCGAATGATTTTTGGTTCCGGATCACCAAGCTCCAAGTCTTCCCTAAGACTCGAGCGAAGCCATCCAGCATCATTCACCCTGGCCTCTGCATTGTCCATCGCATCATTGCGAACACTCTATTTTGTCGATATGAGACATGCCAGGTCTCTCAGGACGAGCTCTTCTTTTTGTAGTTTATCTCACAGGGTCGTGTCCTTCGTGAGGGTAACAATCTTGTCCCCCACTATATCCTCCATGCCAGGTCATGGCTTATGCAGAGATTCCTTCATATAATAGCCGACCCTAGATCTACTATCTGTTGCGGGGGCCTCATCACTATCATTTCCATGCTCCCTCCGGTCTCCTACAAGATCCCAGACTCCATGTCCCATATTCCTGGCCCTACTTTTCTCGATCTCTCGGTGCTTACCAACATGCACATGATTCGAGCCATTGACTGAGAGAGATATTTCTGGTTATATGGCCCTGCCTCCACTCCCTACACCAGGCTGCCCGATCATGGACTTTTTGGGCCTGGCACTACTCTGAGGTGGCTCTTTTCACCTAACACCGAACTCTGAGGTGGCTCTTTTCACCTAACACCGACTTAGCCTCAGGAGTCCAAGCACCAGTCCAACTGCCTGACCCATGCCAGCTGACATGTGTGAATATTTTATATATTCACGCACGTCTTCTTTGTGTTTTTCCATTATTTTCCTCCATCTCGTATCCATTTTCTCATGTTTTCTCGTTTTCTTTCACTTTTTCCATGTTTTTGTGTGTTTGCAGGAGTTTGCCAGCATAGGGGACACATAACAAAGATATCGTAAGTCCCCAGAGCAACGGGAGGAGTCACGCGTGATCCAGGGGGTCAAACGACGAAGATCGCCATCTTTCAGCCCCCACCCGATCGGTTGGACACAGCCAACCGATCGGGTGATGCACGCGTGCACCGCCTGGACAGCCGCTGAATCGATGTGAGCATCAACCGACCGGGACAGAGACCGGTTCAGCCCAACAATCCTCTCGGGAAATTGAAGCCGAATTCCAACCGATCGGGTGATCTTCACCCGATCGATTCATCTGTAGCTGATTCCCCGAAGACACGACACGGAGAGCTCACCCGACCGCCAGCAGACCGTGCCAAAATGTTGCAACTTACTGTCTTTTGGGCGACATTTCCAACCGATCGGTTGATTTATCAACCGATCGGTTCATCCGATGACACCAAGATCCAAACGACGAGCTGCTTCCGCCAACCGATCGTGTCGCCTGACCGGGTGAAGTTTCTGAAGACCGCTGCCAAAGAACGAAGCAGGTCACCCGATCGGGTTATTCTTCACCCGATCGGGTGACATCATTTTATATATATAGAAGCCCTAGGTTTCCAGAAACGGAGCTGTTGTATTTTTTCTGTTTTCTCTCCATTTTGTGACGGCTGGAATTTATTTGATATTTGTAAGTTGTCTGATCTTTACCAAACTTTAGTATAGTGTTATTTGCATTGCTTTTATTACTTTTTAATCGCCTGATTATGTTTTTAACGGTCGATTTTCATTTAGATTGCTTTTTACCTAATATGTGTGAGTAGTTCCCAAATCTGGGATTTTGGTGGAAACCCCTTCGTGGGTTCTCCCTAATGCGTCCATAGGACTAGGAAATCGCTAGGGAATAGGAATCTATTGGTTAGGAGGGGTGTTTCATTGTCATCGGCGGAAAAAAGACCGCCTTTGACCGTTGGGCCAAGGGGGAATAAACTTGGCGGTTGACTCCCTAGCCATAGCTCATGCCCTTAGCGTAGGCATCGAATTCTAGCGCGTGGGAACGGTAGGATGAGATGTTGGAAGTTATCGTTGCGAGCTTAGTGCTCCCGGAGTCGGTCAGTGTTAATTGACATGGGAATGCCCACTGACCGAAACCGGGTAGTCCGGCGTATCATCCTGGGCACCGACCGGAACATCGGGCCCATGGGACACTGGTATCACTCTTAGAGGCAACGTCTCACCATTAGACCCTAATTCCGATCGTTACCCTATCCGTCGGCCGTATTAGCGAGAATCACATGATAGGGTGGAAACCGAAGTCCTAGGTTTCCTTTATTATTGTTTAACCTCTTACCTACGATTCGTGACAAACCATCCATCGATTCGAGCTAGCTCACCCATAGGGTGAATTGGTTCCTTTCTGACACAAGCACAACCACGCCTCCCCGTGTTCGACCCCCAAGCCACACTACAACACTGTGTGCTTGCGGTTATAAATATTTAAATCTCGCGCCCCCAATCACAATATCATTGCAACGCAAAAGCGGGGGGACGTCAAGCTTTATGGCGCCGTTACCGGGGAGGCAACGTGCTTGTTATTTTAGGACCTTATGAACCCTTGAGTCTCGCTCATATCCTTATACCGCGATAATTTTTGCATTCTTATTTTTCATTTTTTATTTTCAAATTTTTATTTTCTATTTTTATCTGTTTCTTTCCCACTTTTGCTTCACGGGTGTTTGTTGCTTTTAATGCGCAGGTGATGGAAATTGAATTCCACCCCAAGTGATTTTGATGATGAGCACACCAAATGAAAGCTTAAGTGTACTAACTACACTACACTGAAGTGTGCAGAATATGCAAAGTTTTACTTATACTCAAAGGAGCACAAATCTACGCTCAAAGACAAGGACAAACGTGGCTAAGTCAAATGATGAAGTTCAAGCTCAAATAGAACAAGAAGCTCAAGTGAAGCTCGCATCCACTTCATCAAAATTGATCAAGCTTCCGAAGACATGTCCTAAGTCTATAGTGAGTGTGTCGTGTCTCTTTAGGGTATTTGTTAAAGCCATATCATATAGAAAAAACACACACACAAACAATTTCGAAAATACTTTTAAATTATCCTCAAAATACTTTAAGAGAGCTTTCTCTAGTCACTTTATAACTTTCGTAGTGAAACTCCATGCACCCTGGAGTTAACTACTTGTCTGACTAGATAAGTTGCAGGAAAAACTCCTCTGGGAGTCGACTACCAAAAGTAGGGAGTCGACTACCAGACACAGGTCAAGAATTCCTGGAACTCTCTGGGAGTCGACTACCAAGATGAGGGAGTCGACTACCAGCTGTAAAATTCTGACGTTTTTGAATTTGAATTTTGAAATTCATTGAGCAATTTACTCCGTAATTTTTGGGACAAAAGTCAACGAAAATTCAAATTTCAAATCTCAGTTTTTCCCTATAAATAAGAGCTAAATTCTTTTGTGAAAACACAATTTTTGAAAATCAAAAATCTCTTGTGAAAACGCTCTTGAATTCAAAGCTCTCATTTCTTTCTAGCCAATTTGATTTTATTTATGATCTTGCAATATTCTCTTATCAATTCTTTTAAGATCATACTCTTATTTTTTATTGGCTAAAACGTTTTCAAAATCCTTATTACTATTCTCTTTATCTTGTTTAAAGGATTTTTGAAAAGCAATAGATCTAGATCACAAAGAATTTCTCTCGTATCTTTGTGTGATCTAGACTCTTATTCTATCAAGCCACTACACAAATTTGTCTATCTTTGATTGGCTATAGAATCGGGTGTAAAAACCAATCTCCATCATTTATTGTGGTGTATTGGATAAATATCTCATTGTGTTGATTGTTGGAACACTAGACAAGTCTAGGTGTTGCAAGTCGTAAAGTCCTCGGGTTGTGAGGCAAGGGTAAAATCCTAGACAAGTCTAGGTGGTCGGAAATCCTGGTTGAGGCTAGGTATTTGTATTGCTAAGGCAATAGTGGAAATCTCGTACCGGATTGGTCGGGGACTGGACGTACCCAAGTTGCGGGGAACCAGGATAAAAATCCTTGTCTTTGCGTTTGCATTTTCTGTGTTTGATTATTTATCTCTGCAAACAATTATTATTTACTTTGTTATTTGTAATTCTTTGTTCGCTTGCATATTACAAAGATCATACATTTAATTCCGCTGTGTAAAGATCTCTTTCATATTATTTGTAAAGATTGCTTTGTTGATTAAGAACCAAGCGTAGATCACTCTACTTGGCTTCTTAGGCAACATTAGAAGGGTTTTAATTAACGATCGAAAAAGTTTATTATATACACAACACTATTCAACCCCCCCTTCTAGTGTTGTTTGCCATCCACAGGATCCAACACTTGGTATCAAAGCGAGGCTACAAAAGTGATGGCGTCAACATCTTTTCACTCTGAAGGACTGAATACCATGCGACCACCTCTATTCAACGGAACCAACTACGCTAGCTGGAAGATCCGAATGAAGACTCACCTAGAGTCATTAGACATTGAAGCTTGGACTATTACCAAAGTCCCGTACATCGCACCCACCGACGTTGAGTTTGGGAAATGGTCTGTCGACGACAAGAAGAGAGCTAATCTCAATGCAAAAGCAATGAATGCTCTGTTTTGCGCTGTTACAGGAAATGAGTTCAATCGAGTCTCCCAATGTGAGACAGCACATCAAATATGGCATACTCTTCAGGTAAGTCACGAAGGAACTGAAAAGGTAAAAGAATCTCGCATAAACGTTTTACATTCAAAGTTCGAATCTTTTAAAATGGAAGAAGGAGAGAGTATCACCGATGTGAATACTCGTTTTACTAATATTACAAGTGAGCTTGCAGGACTAGGAAAGAAACTTTCCGAGTATGAACAGGTAATGAAGATACTAAGATCCCTCCGACCCGAGTGGAAGGGAAAGACTACGGCCATTCGAGAAGCCCATAACGTAAAGGACCTCACCATCGAAGAACTAATGGGAAATCTCATGGCATATGAGATTGAGCTTGAAGAAGACAAGAAAATCGAAGAAAAGCCAAAGAAGAAGAATCTTGCGTTCAAAGCACAAGAGGAAGATTCCGACTACACGGACAAAGAAGACCATATCGCGTTCATCTCAAAGAACTTTAAAGAGTTCATCACTAGTAAGTATGGAAATCGATCTTTTAGACCCACTAACGGTATTATTTGTTTTGGTTGCAATAAACCAGGGCATGTCAAGAGAGACTGTCCATTGGAGAGAAACAACCGTGATTCCAGAGATCGTGGGAAGAACAAAGACAATAATGAGAGGCGAAACAATGTAAGAAACAAGTTCCGACGACCAAAGAAAGAAGCTTATGCAGCCTTCGACCAAAGCGACGACTCTTCATCCGATGAATCCTCAGAAGAAGATAATGATGAAAGAAGAGAGACGGCACACATGTGCTTCATGGCATCTACATCCTCCAAGGTAAGCTCGCATCATGATTCATCTAGCGACAATGAGTCATCGTCAAGCGATGATGAAGACTTGGATTATAGGGGAGCATACAAGGAGCTATGCAAAATGCATGAAATGCTCATTAAAGAACATAGAAAAACACTTAGAAATATTAAAAGAGATACTAAAGAAAAAGAAGAAGTCATTAAAGAAAATAGTCTTCTTAAAGAAAAGAATGATCTTCTGCAAAAAGATATTTCACTAGTAAATGAAAAAGTTAAAAATCTAAATAATCTTCTCGTATTTGTCAAAAATAAATACGACGCTACGATGAAAATTATTGAGAATTTCAACAAAGGAAAAGGGAAGCTAGATAGTATAATAGATAATCAAAAAGCTTCATCTAGCAAAACCGGACTCGGTTATGATTCACATCATACCAAGAAACGGGTTAAGCATACTAGGATGCATCATTCTAACGATAATGTCTTGAGCATCTGGGTACCAAAGAAATTATCTGATTAGCGAAGAAAAAGGTACGCTACTGACTTTGTTCAACAAATTCATTTTAACAAAAATTATAAATATGTTGTTCATGAAGGAACTAAACCGCATTGGGTTTGGCTTCCTAAAGACTAACTCCTCGGACTCAAAACCAAAGAGTACCATAAAACGCTTATTTTTTTAGGTACTCTAAAAGAGGAAAATCAAAGAGGAGAAATCAAGAAGTCAAACGGCTGAATCAGAACAAAAGTTTTTTTTTAACTAAATTATTTTTTTACACACACACACACACACAGATATATATATATATGTTTAAATGTGTTGTAATATGTGTATATGATTGTGTTTTATTCCTAAAACATTTCTTGTTCAGAAAGCACACTCAACCTGGATCAAAAACTCCCCGGGATGAGAAAACGACTCAACCCAGCAGGGAGTCGACTACCTACAGGAGGGAGTCGACTACCCGTGCGTAAATTTCTGGGCTTGTCTTTTTTTTACTAACTCCTATTGGGTTCTATTGAGTGGATGGGTTCAGATCCATTAAGGCAACTTACCCAATAAGCCTAAAACTCATCCTAGCCATCCAAAACTTGATCTAAAGGCCCTCTTTTCTCCCCATCTCTTCATCCAAACATCAAAACCCCAAGAGAAACCCTAAGGGTAGCCGACTACCCCTCTTCTTCCTCCTCCTCTCTTGATTTTTCACCTTGGTGCTTGGTCATTTGGAGCTATTTTCTCATCTTTCTCCCAAGTTACTCAAGGTAAATTTTTTTTCTTACTTCATGATCTTTATTATTTCTTCTCTCTTGGTTATCTAGTAGTGTAAAAATGTTGTTTTTTTTCTTTTACTCTATCTAGATGCCTATCAAGGGGATTTTCTCCAAGAAGAGGAAAACTACTACAGAAATTGATTCTGAAAAAGAGACTATCTTACCCTATCTTTTCAAAACTACTACCTATGAGCAATTTGTTAAGATCTCAAAGAAACCTATCTTGCATGAACGATTTGTCAAACTTAATGATGTTATCAATTATGGCATTGACAGTCTGTTAGATTTTCGAAACTTAGCAAACTTGTTTTCTTCTGAAAATGTGTACCTCTGCTATCCTAGGCTTGTTCATATATTCTATGCAAACATGGACTATGATCTTGTTAAAAGTCGTTTCATAACAAAAGTCCTTGACACCAAACTTGCTATTACTGTCAAATCCCTAGGAGAAGCCCTAGGAATCCCATACTCTGGCATGCTTCTTAACAAAATCGAAATGACTGATGAGAACATTCTAGAAAGAATGTATTTACACGGTAGACACTTTCAAACCAAACTTCCATGTAGCAATCTTCGCTATCCGGCGAGGATCTTGGCTAATATATTGTCTTATAACATAACTCAAAAGTCTGGGAGCCATGCAATACTATCTGAGAAACAAGCTAAGTGTATCTATGCCATCCTAGGTAACATTCGCATTAATTGGGCCAAAGTGATTATGGATTCTATCCTAGCCTCAGCTTCTTCTGATAGACCCTCCTCCACTCTTTCTCATGGGCACTATCTTACTATACTATTCATTAGCTTCAATGTGCCACTGAATCATGAAACATCTATTCTAGAACCTGCTCGTATTTTTGATGTGCATGCACTTGGGAGAATGAATCTCCACCATGACCTTGATGAAAATGTCCCTAAAGAACAAATTGCTGCCGAAGGAGGATCATCATCCTCAAGGAGAGGTAAGAAAGTTGTTATTTCAGATTCAGAAGAAGAAGGAGAAGAAGAAAGAGGAAGCGGAGAAGAAGAAGAAGAAGTTCCAGCATACATTCTTGAACTTCAGGAAATGCTCCTGAAGAAGATTGGAAGGTTGAAGATCACACAAAAGCAAGGATTTGAAGACATCAATCGTAAAGTGGACGATCTGAAAGAGTTTGTTGTGAAGAGCAACAATATAACTGAAGACACACTTGCCATGATCCTTGATGAGATCAAGGAACTAAAGAAAGATGGCAGTCACTCTTAGCTCTTTCCTTCTCTAAAAACAATGGTTCTCTTTAAAACAATGGTTCTTAAAACTATGTCATTTGAGACTGTGGTCTGTAATAACTCTCTATGTGGTGTTTTGCTACAATATCTCTGTGCTATATATCAACTGCTAGTATAAACTAATACATCTCTTGCAGGCACAAGAAATTGAATTTCCCTCCTAAACACATTTTTGTTGTCATTAAATTATTTTTGTTGATGACAAGGGGGAGAAAAATATATGAAATGCAAAAATGAAATTATATGAATTGTATTGCTAACAGCTTCGATGCAGGGGGAGAACCGCATCAAAGCAGGGGAGTAAGTATACTTAAATGTATTTTCATTTTTTAACTTACTTCATTTTTTCATTTGGGTGTCATCATCAAAAAGGGGGAGAGTGATGGAAATTGAATTCCACCCCAAGTGATTTTGATGATGAGCACACCAAATGAAAGCTTAAGTGTACTAACTACACTACACTGAAGTGTGCAGAATATGCGAAGTTTTACTTATACTCAAAGGAGCACAAATCTACGCTCAAAGACAAGGACAAACGTGGCTAAGTCAAATGATGAAGTTCAAGCTCAAATAGAACAAGAAGCTCAAGTGAAGCTCGCATCCACTTCATCAAAATTGATCAAGCTTCCAAAGACATGTCCTAAGTCTATAGTGAGTGTGTCGTGTCTCTTTAGGGTATTTGTTAAAGCCATATCATATAGACAAAACACACACACAAACAATTTCGAAAATACTTTTAAATTATCCTCAAAATACTTTAAGAGAGCTTTCTCTAGTCACTCTATAACTTTCGTAGTGAAACTCCACGCACCTTGGAGTTAATTACTTGTCTGACTAGATAAGTTGCAGGAAAAACTCCTCTGGGAGTCGACTACCAAAAGTAGGGAGTCGACTACCAGACACAGGTCAAGAATTCCTGGAACTCTCTGGGAGTCGACTACCAAGATGAGGGAGTCGACTACCAGCTGTAAAATTCTGACGTTTTTGAATTTGAATTTTGAAATTCGTTGAGCAATTTACTCCGTAATTTTTGGGACAAAAGTCAACGAAAATTCAAATTTCAAATCTCAGTTTTTCCCTATAAATAAGAGCTAAATTCTTTTGTGAAAACAAAATTTTTGAAAATCAAAAATCTCTTGTGAAAACGCTCTTGAATACAAAGCTCTCATTTCTTTCTAGCCAATTTGATTTTATTTGTGATCTTGCAATATTCTCTTATCAATTCTTTTAAGATCATACTCTTATTTTTTATTGGCTAAAACGTTTTCAAAATCCTTATTACTATTCTCTTTATCTTGTTTAAAGGATTTTTGAAAAGCAGTAGATCTAGATCACAAAGAATTTCTCTCGTATCTTTGTGTGATCTAGACTCTTATTCTATCAAGCCACTACACAAATTTGTCTATCTTTGATTGGCTATAGAATCGGGTGTAAAAACCAATCTCCATCATTTATTGTGGTGTATTGGATAAATATCTCATTGTGTTGATTGTTGGAACACTAGACAAGTCTAGGTGTTGCCAGTCGTAAAGTCCTCAGGTTGTGAGGCAAGGGTAAAATCCTAGACAAGTCTAGGTGGTCGGAAATCCTGGTTGAGGCTAGGTATTTGTATTGCTAAGGCAATAGTGGAAATCTCGTACCGGATTGGTCGGGGACTGGACGTACCCAAGTTGCGGGGAACCAGGATAAAAATCCTTGTCTTTGCGTTTGCATTTTCTGTGTTTGATTATTTATCTCTGCAAACAATTATTATTTACTTTGTTATTTGTAATTCTTTGTTCACTTGCATATTACAAAGATCATACATTTAATTCCGCTGTGTAAAGATCTCTTTCATATTATTTGTAAAGATTGCTTTGTTGATTAAGAACCAAGCGTAGATCACTCTACTTGGCTTCTTAGGCAACATTAGAAGGGTTTTAATTAACGATCGAAAAATTTTATTATATACACAACACTATTCAACCCCCCTTCTAGTGTTGTTTGCCATCCACAGGATCCAACACCAGGAACACAAGAAGTCTTGATGACTTGATTCCTGTTGATCCTGAGATAAACGCCACCCTAAGGCGTCTGGCCGTAGAGAAGAGAATAAGAGAAGAGTCCGAAGCCATGGGGGAAACACCCCACCACATAAGTCCCTGCTGGAGTACTCGATGCCTTCCATCGTGTCCACCTCATCCATCCGACCTCCTGCTATTACGGTACAGAGCTTTGAGCTCAAGCCGTCCTTAGTGACGTGGATCCAGCAGGATCAATTCTCTGGGGCACCCATGGAGAGCCCTATCAAGCATCTGGACTCCTTCCTCGAGAAATGTGACACCTTCCAGATTAATGGTGTCACATCTGAAGCAATCCGTTTGAAGCTATTCCCCTTCTCTCTGTGGGATAAAGCCAAGCAGTGGCTAAGGGGAAAGGACCCTAACACCTTCAACACTTGGAAGAAGCTCTCAAACCTTTTCTAACAAAGTTCTTTCCTCCGAAGAAGACCATGAAGCTGAGGAGTGAGATATCCTCCTTCTCCCAAGCCAGCCACGAGTCCATGCATGAAGCTTGGACTAGATATAAAGAGATGCAGAGAAGATGCCCTCATCACGAGCTTCCAAAATGGCAGATAATTAATCTGTTCTCCAATGGATTGAGGGATGATTCAAAGTCTTCAATGGACGCCGCGGCTGGGGGTCCTTCATGTCTAGAAGTGAAGAAGATGCCAGGAACATCTTAGAGAATATTGCATCGAACAATGAGCGGTGGTGTGACGAGCGTGCCACACCCCGATCTGGATGAATTCATAGAGTCGACGATGTCGACAAGTTGTCCAGCAAATTTGACTTGCTGTCGACCCAGATCTCAGTGCTCATGGTAGGATCTGGCGGTGCCGGCACACAACAAGTTTCAACGGTGGAGTCCGAAGTCTTTGGAGACTTCGAGGGTGGTGACATTTCACCACCAGTGGATCAAGCGAGCGCGCTTTTCTTCAACCCTACGGGTAATACGTCGTATCCACCTAGGACGAGCTCGAATCCTGTTTATTCTCCAAACAACCGGAACCACCCCAATCTTAGCTACAGGGCACCCTTTCAGCAGCCACCTCAGCAGCAGCAACAATAGATATATCAGCCGGCTAGGCCTCAGCAGCAGCAGTATCAGTAACCCATGCAGCAACAATAGCAACAGTATCAGCAGTTTGCTCCCAGGAACCAGCAGCCTATTCAGCAGCAGCAGCAGCCTTATGGCCAGCAGCGGGTCATCTCCCCGGTTGAGTCCCTCTTGACTCAATACATCACCAACCAGGAGAAGATCAATTTGAAGCTGGAGATGGGGCAGCGGGCCCTCACTGATCAAGTAACCCAGTTAGGGTTACAGGTGGCGAACCTTTCAAGGTCGCAAAATCAATTGTTGCCACAACCGGAAGTGAACCCGAGGGGAGCGAACCAGACTTTGGCACTCACACACGAGCATGCGAACATGTCTGCTATCGTATTGAGAAGCGGAACACAAATCCCCACAAGAGTGCCAGCCAAGGAACCGGAAGATCCGTTGGTCGTAGAGCGACCAAATGAAAAGCCAATGACAACGGTGCTTCGTCGCCAATGACTTCGACTCCAGAGGGAGTCCCTGAAGAGAAAAAGATGGCTGACGAGGAAGGGAGCCTCAAGGTATTCAAGCCCGTTGTGCCCTTTCCACAATGACTGGCCCAAGCAAAGATAGACGAAAAGTACGGCAAATTCTTTGCCATGGTCAAGGATCTAAGCTTGCAAATCCCCTTCCTTGAAGCTATAGAGACGATACCCTCCTACGCGAAATTCCTCAAGGATTTGGTGACAAAGGGTTCTAGAAAGGAGAAGGTCGTTCTGACGGCGGAGTGTAGTGCTCTCATCCAGCGAGCAAATCCGCCTAAGCTTAAAGACCCGGGGAGCTTCTCTATCCCTTGTGCGATCGGGGAGGTAAAAGATCCATCGCGCGCTCTTCGATCTTGGATCGAGCGTCAGTTTAATGCCCTTGTCGCTATATAAGAGGATAGGGATGGGCGACCTGGAGCCCACCGGTATGACCCTACAGCTTGCAGACCGATCGGTCAAATATCCAGTGGGGGTTGTCGATGATCTGCCTGTCAATGTAAGGGGGTGCATGTGCCAGTGGACTTCGTCGTTATGGACATGCCTGAAGATATGCACACCCCCATCATCCTTGGACGGCCCTTCATGGCCACCACCGGCGTTCTAATTGACGTGGAGAAGGGAAAGCTTTCCCTTAATGTCGGGAACGAAAAGGTCGAGTTTGACTTGGGGCTATCAATGAAGCACCCCAACCCCCCGGGTGATCCAAGTTGCAATGTGCTGGACATAGAAGAAGAAAGAGTTGTGGAAGCTGGGGCCTGGGAAATTCTTTCAAGGAATCCCCCTGACAGTTTAGGGGACCTTGAAGAACGTGACGGCTTGAAGAATGATGATGTTGCTGGGAAAGCAGATGCGGTGTATACGATCCCTCCCGAATTTCAGAAAGCTCCTCCGACGAGGAGGAAAGGGAAAGAGCCCATGGGGCTCACCGGAGATGAGATCCAGATCTTGAAAAGAGTGGCGGTAGTGCAAATATAAGGGAGAAGCCTCCGGATTCCATTAACGGATGGAGAGTCGTCGATCAAGTCTACTTGTCATCGCCGACGACACCAAAGGCCACCAATTCTGAACCTGAAGCGATACCAATCATAGGGCATCACCCCCGTCCACCTTGAATATCATCTACGGGCGTCGAGCGAACGACGTTAAACAAAAGCGCTTCATAGGAGGCAACCCATGCTCTAAAATTTCATCTTTGTTTTTAAGGATTATTTTTAGCTTTATTTTTCTTATTTTGATAAATAAATCCAGCCACGGGAACTTCCATCGAGAGACTAAGCCCATTTGTGAATCTTTGCAGGAAACAAGCCCTCACCTGATCGGGTGATCACTCAACCGATGGGGTGAGACGTATCTGACAATGGCCCGTATCTGCTCTCCTGCGAACTGGTCGGGTGAAGTAAGGCGTGACCGGGTGGCAGACCGTTTGGGAACGACCGAAGTCTCGGGAAAATTGGGATTTAATCAACCGATCGGTTGATTCGAAGTGTGGTCATGTGACTGACCGGATGAGCTATACTAAACTTTCGGGAAGAATTGTGAAGCGGCCAACCGATCGGTTGAGTTTTCAACCGATCGGTTCGCTTGTAGCCTCTTTTCAGCAATTTTTTCGACCTAATTATCAACCGATCTGGTGAGTTTTCACCCGATCGGTTCGACTAAAACCCTATAAATATCCCGACTTCACCCGTTCATTTCCCCTTCACCTGATTTCAACTCTCCATCGCCGTTTCGACTTCTCCGAGCTCCAACCGGCCTCCTTCTTCCCTCAATCGACTGCAAACCCCTCTCAATCGATCTCTACACTCCCTTCTTCCTTCCCCCTCTCTCTCTCTCTCTCTCTCTCTCTCTCTCTCTCTCTCTCTCTCTCTCTGATTTCACCCTATCCAAACCCTAGATTTCGCCCGACCCCCCTCCCCCTTTCGAAATTTTGCTGAAAAGAAACGACGCGGCTTCACACTCCTTTCCATTGCGTTGCGTTGGGTCATCTACGAGCAAAGATCTTCAACTCTACTGGGTAACTTCGATCCTTAGCTCAATTTTATATTTTACCCTAGTTTTACTATATTGCTCAATTGCTTGTGTTAGTGTGCATTCATCACATCTTGCATACACTCACTCACACACACTCACATGGCCCGGGATAAAGGTAAGGGTAAGGGTATTATGAGAGAGGAGGAGTCGTCTCGCAAGAGACGCAAGACCACACGTACACCACGTTCACGCCCTCCTCCTGCACAGCCTGCACAACCCCAACCCCAACCCCAACCAATGATCCTAGCTGATGACCCAATGATGGGCCCACATGGCTACCGTTTTAGAAGTCTAGAACAAAAGGATTTCTACAATAGACTCGATGCACGGGGACACCTATCCGCCAAATTTGCCCATGCCGAAGCGCTTATCGATCTCGGTGTGTTCACCAAGGTCGAGACTCTCTTCACCAATTTAGGGTGGTTAGCTTTTGTTAACGCCACCGCGGTATCCTACCCCTCCCTCACACTCGAATTTTTATCCTCCCTTGTATGTGAGTCGGGGTCGATCGTCGACTTTCGCGTCAGAAACAAACGCATCCGCACCCACCTGGATACCATTAACAACATCTTTGGTTTCCCCATACTGGGGAACGACGCTATCCGTCCTTACGGATATCCCCCTGAATTCGACGTCGATCAATTTTGGTTCCGCCTCACCCTACACGATCGCTATCCTCGAGGTAAGGCCAAGGCCTCCTCCGTCATTCACCCTATCTTTCGTCTGGCCCACCGAATCATTTCTTGCACGTTTTTCCCTGGGGATGAGTCAGGCACCGTGACCATCCCTGATCTTTTCATTTTGTGGGCCATGACCTTTCCTTATATTCACGGTGATGACGGGATTTCTTTTAGGGCCCCTACCGTTTCATAAGTTACTTGAGATTAGTCGCGCCGGCAAGGGCAAGCTTTGAGGCGGGGGCCTTATTACTATCATTGCTGCATATCCCCAGTTTAATATCCCCATCCCCCGAGATCTGCCCACTGCTGCAGGACCCTCACGTCTAGATCTTGACGTCTTGCGGCATATACACATGATTAAGCCCCGCTCCGATGGCCGTTTCACTTTCCACTACGGACACCCCCTACTCCATATACCATTCTGCCCAACCCCGCTCGCATGACTATCGTTTTGGTGGCAGACTAGATATTTCCTCCCGATCCTGAGTTTATGGGGGGTTACATCTTCCTTTCATCCCGGGCGCTCCGAGACCACCTTCCCCTGCCGCCCACTTAGGCGAGCAGGACTTTCCTGCGTCCCAGGGAGATTCCAGGGCTGGTCCTAGTCATGTCATCCCAGCTTCTATCCCCATCACCACCGTCGCCACCTCTCCGGTACGTATCACCTCCTCCTCCTCCTTTCGTCGAGCCGCCTCTACTCGCCTCCATCTCGAGGCTGAGTTAGCTTCATTGCGTGCTGCCGCATCCTCATCCACCTCCTCGGCCCCATCCTCTTCCATCTTCACTCACCCATGTTTCCTCACACTTGAGAGGAACGTGGCCTCCATCCTATGCCTTCTCACCCACGTTCACGGACCTCCTCCACCCACACCACACCCCTCACCACCACCTCCACCCCCTCGACGATCTTCACCTCCCCCATCACATTCATCACCACATCCATCTCCTCCTAGGCGACCATCCCCTCCTACCACCACCTCCATTCCCACCACTTCATCTACACCCAACGTATCCGTTCCCTCCACTTCACCTCCACTCACGACCACTGTCGTTGCCCCCACAGATCCTTCACCATCCACTTCCCTCACCGCATACGTGCATCGCAAGAAATTGCAGGTGCGATCACGATCACTCCCCCCTCCATCCTCACCTACCCCCGTACCCCCACCATCCGTCACCGCATTGGTCGCCATTTCACTACCACTCACCGTCATCACCTCCACACCACCGATCGTCCACACTTCTTCCGCACCCACCCATCCATCACCTCGACCCCTTTCTCCACTTCTCCGCACACCAGTCACCTCTCCCATCCACTCCCCCACATCCCCCACATCTTCCTCCGAGGAGGACGAGGACGATTCCTCTACTGCATTTTGATTTCATTTTTGTTTTCTGACCTCCCCCTTGCATATCTCTGCATTTTCACGATCATATCTTTTCGCTAGCATAGTCATGTCTAGCTTGGGGGAAGTCAATTTTTCTGTGTGCTGTCGTGTGTTTTCCTTTTTGTGTGCTTGTTCATATATGTCGCGTGGTGTGATTTTCCATCTTTTATTTTCTGTTTATATGTCGTGTGGTGTGATTTTCTTTATTTTTCAGTTTCATATGTGTGTTTTTCTTGTTTTTCATTTCTTTTTGAGTCGGTGCGTATTCCCTCCCATTTTCAATTCCCTCATGTATTCACTTCTATTGCATTAAGGGCAATGCAAGTTTTAGCTTGGGGGAGTCGCACTTCGTGCGTCATTTGCGTCTTTTTCTTCGTTTTTAAGTCGTTTTCTTCGTATTTTTCTTTTTCTTTTTCTTCTTTTGATCTCTTTTTCCTAGAGATAACCCCTATGATGAATTGCCACTAAAATCACACACGCACCTAGCACGGCTTCGATTTTCACTTTCACTAACCCTAGAAGTCGGGTCCTCTTGCATTTCATGCATCGTGGGTCCACTTGCTTTTATGTGAGTCGTGTGTCGTACTTAGCTGTTTGGTGTGCTTCTACTTTGTGATTTTGATTTATATACTTGTCCTAGGAATGACCGCTAGATTATCATGCTTCGATTTGAATATGCGGTATTTGCTTCCCATGTCGACTTCTATATGCATGAATATATATATATATATATATATATATATATATATATATATATATATATATATATATATATATATATATATATATATATATATATATATATATATATATATCGTATGTTTCATTTCACATGTGTCGGGATTCCACAACTAGGACTAGGATAACCCATTTAGCCTATGCTCTGATTAGCGAAAAAATATCCTTTGCCCAAGTGTTTAGAATCCTATTTCTTTTTTATTTTACTTGGTGCAAATCCTCTCGTCGTGTACCGTTCTCCCACTTGGGAGAGTACACACATGTATATATCCCAAAAGCCCAAAAATCCAAAAAAAGAGAAAAGAAAAACCCAAAAAGAAAAGAAAAGAGAAAAGAAAAAAAATATATGTGTACATCCCAAAGCCCCAAAAAATATATATATCCAAAACCCAAAAAAATGCGTGTGAATATTTTCCTACCTACCGAGAATAAAGGGAAGGCGAGATTTTGCACCGAGTATTCTTCTCCACATCATCTCAACCCCCATCGTTTCTGAAAACACTTGGAATATGGACTTTCTAGCTATTATCTAGGCAATAGTGAGGTGATTTCCTAATTCCTAGCTGTGGGGTCACTGACACATGATACGTTTCGATTCTTACTCTTCTCATGCATGCTTGAGCTATATATTCGTCGCTTATTCTAAATCGAATCGATATTTGGGTCATTTCTTGGAATTGTGTATATGAAGCTTATGGCACAATGTAGATAACGACACCGTCTGCTAGCACATGACCACACCCACTCGCGCTTCACCGCATGGGCCCACGGCACTTGTCTGGACTCGTTTTCTTTGGTTTAGTGTGGTGATTTGTCGTTTGCTCGCTTGGTATGGCGTTTTTGATTTTGTTGGCCCTGACGGGCGATTTAGGATTTAGAGTTTTCTTTTTCTCTCTTTCTCTCTATTTTCTCCCTCCGAGCTCCTACTCTCACTCGTCTTCCTCGAGGACGAGGAAGGGTTCAGCTTAGGGGATTTTGACGTGTGTGTATATTTTATATATTCATGCACGTCTTCTTTGTGTTTTCCGTTATTTTCCGCCGTCTCGTATCCGTTTTCTCGTGTTTTCTCGTTTTCTTTCACTTTTTCCGTGTTTTTGTTTGTAGGAGTTTGCCAGCATAGGGGACACATAACGAAGATATCGTAAGTCCCCGGAGCAACGGAAGGAGTCACGCGTGATCCAGAGGGTCAAACGACGAAGATCGCCATCTTTCAGCCCCCACCCGATCGGTTGGACACAGCCAACCGATCGGGTGATGCACGCGTGCACCACCTGGACAGCCGTTGAATCGATGTGAGCATCAACCGACTGGGACGGAGACCGGTTCAGCCCAACAATCCCCTCGGGAAATTGAAGCCGAATTCCAACCGATCGGGTGATCTTCACCCGATCGGTTCATCTGTAGCCGATTCCCCGAAGACATGACACGGAGAGCTCACCCGACAGCCAGCTGACCGTGCCAAAACGTCGCAACTTACTATCTTTTGGGTGACATTTCCAACCGATCGGTTGATTTATCAACCGATCGGTTCACCCGATGACAAGAAGATCCAAACGACGAGCTGCTTCCGCCAATCGATCGTGTCGCCTGACCGGGTGAAGTTTCTGAAGACCGCTGCCGAAGAACGAAGCAGGTCACCCGATCGAGTGATTCTTCACCCGATCGGGTGACGTCGTTTTCTATATATAGAAGCCCTAGGTTTCCAGAAACGGAGCTGTTGTATTTTTTCTGTTTTCTCTCCATTTTTTGACGGCTGGAATTTATTTGATATTTGTAAGTTGTCTGATCTTTACCAAACTTTAGTATAGTGTTATTTGCATTGCTTTTACTATTTTTCAATCGACTGATTATGTTTTTAACGGTCGATTTTCATTTAGATTGCTTTTTACCTAATATGTGTGAGTAGTTCCCAAATCTGGGATTTTGGTGGAAACCCCTTCGTGGGTTCTCCCTAATGCGTCCATAGGACTAGGAAATCGCTAGGGAATAGGAATCTATTGGTTAGGAGGGGTGTTTCATTGTCATCGGCGGAAAAAAGACCGCCTTTGACCGTTGGGCTAAGGGGGAATAAACTTGGCGGTTGACTCCCTAGCCATAGCTCATGCCCTTAGCGTAGGCATCGAATTCTAGCGCGTGGGAACGGTAGGATGAGATGTTGGAAGTTATCGTTGTGAGCTTAGTGCTCCCGGAGTCGGTCAGTGTTAATGGACATGGGAATGCCCACTGACCGAAACCGGGTAGTCCGGCATATCATCCTGAGCACCGACCGGAATATCTGGCCCATGAGACGCTGGTATCACTCTTAGAGGCAACGTCTCACCAGTAGACCCTAATTCCGATCGTTACCCTATCCGTCGGCCGTATTAGCGAGAATCACTTGATAGGGTGGAAACCGAAGTCCTAGGTTTCCTTTATTATTGTTTAACCTCTTACCTACGATTCGTGACATACCATCCATCGATTCGGGCTAGCTCACCCATAGGGTGAATTGGTTCCTTTCTGACACAAGCACAACCACGCCTCCCCGTGTTCGACCCCCAAGCCACACTACAACACCGTGTGCTTGCGGTTATAAATATTTAAATCTCGCGCCCCTAATCACAATATCATTGCAACGAAAAAGTGGGGGTCGTCACCAGCCCCAGCCCCGAAACCATGTTTCCATCTGGTGCTTCCACATCAGCTGGACCTGTAGTCAACCCGGTCCTCTGTCAGTATATGAGATCTTGACACCAGGTCGAGGGTACCAGAAGCGCTCCTCTCCCACCACGTTCCCATACCGAGCACCTAGCTCGCTTGGAGGAGGAGTTTTAGAGACTCCACCGTCAGCACCCTGACTGAGGTCAAAAATACTCTCTCTGAGTTCAGGACTTCATTTGATGGCCTCGCTCTTGCTGTTGTGACTCTCCAGTCCTAGTTTGACCAGGTCTATCAGTATCATTATAGTTAGGGCCATTATCATGCTGCTGCACCGTATCTCCTACCTATCTGTATCACACCACATCCATCCCAACCCCCTCAGACTTCTCAGACCCCAGATGCCACTTCCATTTCCACCACTCATGTAGATGTCTCCATCTCCTCACTACACGTCACCATCCCATCCCAGCCGTCTCAGGTGCCTGAGGACACCACCGTTATCACACCCCGCATCATTACTACACCACCACCTTCCCCACAGCCTGATCCTAGGATTGGGCACATTTCTACCCTCCACCATCACCCCATCCTATCCCCGTGATTCCACACACTTCTCCACCACCCATCACAGAGTCCGTCGACATTCCATCCCCTTCACATACTCCCTTACCTCCTCACACATCTCCACCATATGACAACACCATCATCCTTCTCTCCTCATCCTCATAGGACGACTGGACCACTCCATCTCCACCTCCACCTCCACCAATAAAGTCTGAGCTTATCCACACCACTCCATCCCCACCACACGTAGACATGACAACTGAGCATTTAGCTGATCCCGATGTCCCATCCACTCCACCCACCCAGCCACCACCTGACGATGGCTCAGCTTGATTGGAGCACTACATTTTTTGGCACTCCCTCATCATTTAGCCCATGCATCACACACTTGCATTATTTTCAGGCACAGTTTTATATAGCTTGGGAGAGATGCACATGGGTCTCCTTTCCCTTATTTTATTTATCCTCACACCATTTTCATGTATTTTCTTTGTGTTGAGGACAACGCTTCATTTAGCTTGGGGGAGGAGCTCTTTTACGCAAACTTTCTGTTTTCCCTCTTATTTTCCTATTTTTATCGTTATTTTCATTTCCATTTCACTTTTTCTTTCTTATTTTTACATCTTTCTTTATTTTTCATATGCATCATGTTTAAATTCAATATATGCATTCAAAAGCCAAAAAATTAAAAAAAATCAAAAACTCCAAAAATATTAGCATTCGCATCATGCATCTTACACCTTCATGCATACATTTGTATATACTTGCATTCGCCTCGAGAATTTTTCGAAAACGAGTTTTTATATGCACTAAATCCTGAATTGAAATTCATTTTCCGAACTTTTATGCTTGATTTCCATGATGTCGATTTGAATATGTGAATTGTTAGTAACCTTAGCTTAAATCCTGTGTAATACCCTAGCTTTGGCCGTCCTCACAATCCCTAAGATATGAGTACTTGAAACCAACCTAGATTGACACCTAGGAACCCACTCTATGCATGGACCGTAGAGCCGATAGTTGTGTATAACGGTTTATAACCTATCGAGACTTGGATAACCACACTTCACCTGGTACTGAGGATTGAACCTGCCTAGTTTACCCCATGCTTTTCAAAAAAATTCAAAAAGAAAAAAAATTGTGAATAGAAAAAATATATGCACAGTTCTCCCAGCGAAGCTGAGTAACCGGATCCCCACGATAGTGAGCGTCGGGGCCTCATGTAAAAAGGTCTATCTTGGGAGAGTGCATATGAATAATGATTTCATTTGGGTTGAGTTAGTAGGTCTGAGGGGTCCTTCTTGGCCCGGTGCCCTAAGGTCGTCTGATCTGGGAGTCACCTACCCAACACTCCCTACATAACCCAATTGCAAATCCCCAAAAAAAGAAATAGAAAAAAATGTGTATATTAAAAAAAGTTGTATATACATGTGTATATATGAAATCCTAAATAAAACTTGGCAATTTCTTGAATCAAGGAACTGTGTCGTGTCGTGAGCACCACTTCCTCGATCGACCAAAATCACATTATCTCATACGTATCCCCTCTTCAACCATTGTATAGCTTAGGCTCCTACACTTTCAATCTAAGGTCGGGTTAGAGGAAATGTCTTTGAATGTGAGTATAGCCATCGTCTAGTGCATTTCTTGGTGATTTGAGTAGGAATGATGTTCTGGAACATATTCTCATCGACGGAAAGATTTCCGAGCATGTAAGTCTCTCGAATTAGAGTTTTCAGTTCACTCATGTATATATTCTCGATTTTTGAAAATTCTCGAAGTTTCATCGTATCATTTGCATGTTGACTGCATTCCTCCAATCTACGCTCTCTCTTGTCTTCCTTGAGGGCAAGGAAGAGTTTAGCTTGGGGGATTTTGATGAGTGTTTATTGTATATAGTTTTTCCCTCTTTTTCAAGCACGTTTTACATCATTTTATTCTCCATTCATCCCCGTTTTTCTGTTTCTGTCTTCTCTTTTACGTTTGTGGTCCCTCATGTGTTTTACAGGAAATATGTGCCAATTAGGGACCATAGGGCGAGATTCTAGTGCAAAGAGGCAAAAGGAGCGAAGCCAAGCGGTCAATTGGCGCATGGGAAGAAGATTTTGTGAATAACAAGAACCCACGCGACCGCGTCAGTATGTAATGCATGGCCGCATCAAACTGCATTAGAGAATACATCGACGCGGCCACGTCGAAGACCATCAAATGACCGCGTCAAGGAAGATAAAGACTGTAGAATTGAAGCCTACGCAGCCTACGCATACAAAGACGACGCGGTCGAGATTCTACGAATACCGAAGCTGATCAACATGGTTGCGACAAAGATAACGCAGCCGCGTAGCTGCTTTCGATGCAGCTGCGTCTCTAATGACGCGACCGCATCACTAAAGCGCCGCTTCCCCCATTTCACGTAAAGGATCGATGCGACTGCGTCGTTTCCGATACGGTCACGTCAAACTGGTTTCCTGAGGCCGTTAGGGCAAAACTGGTGGTCATTTTGGTCTTTTTTGGGCACAAGTATATAAGCGCCCCGTCTTCCTCCTACGAGAGGATCTTCTTTTTAAGCATTTTTCTGTTATTTTCAAGGGTTCTAAGGGTTTTGTAAGAACTCTATACTCCATTACTTTGTTATTTTTGTTGTTCTTATTGCTTATTAGTATAATAGCTTAGCTTTTCTCAATTGAAATTCTCTCTTTGTTATCATTGCCATGTTTTATCATCTATTGCTAATCTACTCTGAATCTATGGCTTTTGATGCTTACCCATTGCTAGAAATCTCTTCTATTGTAATGGGTAGTGAGTAGTTTCCTTCTAGGACAATGGGATGAACTCCATTGGATAGGGCTATGGGTCGGACTAATTAATTAACTTAGTTTCTGGGCTAATTGAGATTAGGGGTACATTAGGATGATTATTATCGTTGTAGATTCGACCCCCTCCCTTCGGGACGATCGAATTGGTGGCCGACCAAAAATCGGGACCAATCCAGGGATCTGATCCTTATAACGATCCATACTGTCAAGTGTGACTGACCACCAACGGGCACCGATTAAGAGCTCTCTCAATGTAGGTCTAATCCCCGAATGCCACTGTGGTCGGGAGGAAGATTGGGGATATTCGTCGAGCGTAATGCGCCCAACGTACAACGATGCATCGAAGACCACTGATATCAGTGTTGGTTGGGTTGCATATCATTGCATTGCAACAGCGGGGGGTAGGACATGACATAAGGGAATAACCTATCATGCATCACGACAGTGGGGGATAGGCGGATGCCCTTAGGTCACATGACCTCTCCCGAGTCCCAATGAACCCGGCAACCAGTTGATTGCTAGTCTAACCCTAATTCCAGTCTAATGGCGGGGATTTCCCACACCCTAGAGATTTGATTCCTTGATCCACACTTTTCTTATTTTCACTGACCAATCACCGATTTTATTACGTAGCTTTCACTCGAAGACCACGAATTGATACTCACAATCTACCTCCATGTGTTCGACCCGTTAGCGCTACACACGACCCGTGCGCTATGGTATTATTATTAGCATCGTCTAGATGAAGATCAATCACCTCGGCTCCTAGACTATCGAAGTTGAAGCTTCCTCCCTTGATTCAATATGATGGCAGGGGCGACCCTTGCGAGCATGTCTGCAAGTACAAGAGGGTGATGGAGATACACTGGTCAAATGAACCATTCTTATGCCGAGCCTTCTCCACGACGTTGACCAAAGCAGCGGATGAGTGGTACAACATGTTACCTAGTGGTAGTATTGGATCTTTCAAAAGCTTATTCCAAGCTTTCTGCCAACAGTTCATGGCAAGGAGTAGGCAAAAGCGAAAGCCAGTCCACCTATTTACTTTAGATCAATGATAGAAGGAAATGCTGCGAGCCTTCTTCGAATGATACAACAATGAGAGGCTAAACGTTGAAGGTTGTATCGACGATTCAATCATTGCGGCCCTCACTGAAGGCATTCACTTTGAATATCTGGTGAAGTCACTGCACCAAAGACTGTTATGTGACCTCCATCATCTACTTACTAGAGAAGAACGATTCATGTTGTCGGAAGATGCACTCGCTACCCAAAGGAAGAACTCCTCTAAGTCCCATGTAGAAGCAAGGAGAGAGGCTCAACCTCATGACAGCTCCCACCGAGAACCTAGGGACCAACGACGACGAGATAGAAGTCCTAAAGATCGGATGCGTGTGACTGACGAGGCCTTTACCAAGCTAAATTCCACTAGAGCTGAAGTCCTGGCCTATGCAAAAGGCAAAGGACTCTTCGATCAACCTCCTCCCAAGCAGAAAATAGGTACGATAATGGAGATGACCTTAAATTCTGTAGGTGTAATTAGGATAATGGCCACGACATAGATGAATGTTGAATATTAAAGAAAGATATCGAAGCTCTGATCCAGCGTGGCCATCTAAAGAAGTTTGTTGACAACGAACAGGCGAAGGAATGGATTTCAAAGTAGAAAGACAAAGGGAATTGACACATGCCTAACTCACCCATTACCAAAGTTGTCGACTAACACATTAGGAGGGTTTAGCAAGTTGTAAGATGGGAATGTGCAATGTGATGCCTCCAAGCTGCGAATGAAAATAAACGCCTGTATGAATTTTTGTTGATCGAGTCTTTCATTATGAGTTAATGAATAAATCTTATTTCTATCAAAAACTTTTATTCCCTCGATCTAATAACGTGTGCGACTAATGCTCTTTGAGAGGTCCATTTTTATCGACCTCAATTTTTCCAAGTGTTCAAGTCCACATGCCGACCAAGTTATATGGTCGAGGCTGAACTATACTTGCCTTTAGAGGCCACTCGGCCATACGAACGAAGGGACAACCCTTTGCGGGCCGACCAAACCATTTAAATTCTCGTCAAACGTAAGTCGAGGGGGCACTTCCCTCGCCACCGAATGATCCTTGTTGGACGTAAGTCGAGGTGCCACTCCCCTAGCCACCAAACGATCCTCATCGGACGTAAGTCGAGGGGCCATTTTCCTCGCCACTGAATAATCGGACGCAAGTTGAGGGGGGCACTATCCTTGTCACCGAACGATCCTCTTCTGATGTAAGTCGAGGGGCCATTTCCATCGCCACCAAATGAACGATCCTCGTCGGACGTAGGTTGAGGGGGGCACTCCCCTCAACACTGAACGATTCTCGTCAGGCAGAGGCCAAGGGGCCACTCCCCTCGCCACCGAAAGATTCTCATCGGGCAGAGGCCGAGGGGGTATTCCCTTCGCCACCAAACGATCCTCGTCGGATGTAAGTTAAGGGACCAATCACCTCGCCATCGAACGATTCTCGTCGGGGCCACTCCCCTCGCCATCGAGCATTTCTTGTTGGACGTAGGCCGAGGGGGCATTTCCCTTACCACCGAATGATCGTCATCGGACGTAAGTCGAGGGGACACTCCCCTCGCCACCGAACAATAACTCATTGGACGTGAGTCGATGGGGCACTCCCCTTGTCATCAAATGATCCTCATCGGATGTCAGTCGAGGGACCAATACTATGCCAACGGGCGGTCCTCATCAGGCGTACGCCAAGGGCCACTCCTCTCGCCACCGAACAATATTTGTTGGACGTAAGTCAAGGGGCCATTCCCCTCGCTACCGAACAACTCTCATTGGATGTAAGTCGATGGATAATCCCCTCGCCACCAAGTGGTCCTCATCGGGCATCGGCCGAGGGGCCACTCCCCTTGTGAGCTATACCTTCGCACGCCGACTGAACTATGCAAACAAAAAGGGGGCACCATATTCGCGAGCTAACCAAGCTAGTTCATCAAAGGGGGAGAACTTCCTATAACTCGAAGTAAGAAACCCTGAGAACTAAAAGAAAGGCTCGATTTTCAACAGCTTATAATCTGCACCCTTCATATACACGAGTCTAGCCTGTTGAAGGGGCAAACAAATAATACGACGCCCCGCAAATAATAAGGTACTCCATGACAAAATAAGGTACTACATAACAAAACAAAATTTTATTTTTTATCATAAATTTTTCATACAAAAAGGAGGGACTTTACACCCTAATACACATGAGGGGCTCATGGAACCACGGAATCCTGAGGCGGATCTCTTGAAACGGCAACTCATGTATCCCACTCGATCGAAGTGATGACTTACTTGACCAAATTATTAGTTCCCTCATCTATAGTGTGGTCGATCTCTTCTGGTGAGCATTCGAGTTCATCATCATCTGATGGCATTGTCAACTAATCAAGATTGGCCCCCAGATCACAGTAATAATACTTGATTTCCAGCCGACATCGCATAAAGCCCTCCATGTACAACGCGTCGAGATCACCAAGGCTGTACATATACTCTTCTAAATCCTTATCCATAATTTTCATAGGGTTGAGTCCTTGTAGAGTGACCAGCAACTAAGCCTGAAGCTCGGCCTCTCTTGTCTCCTACTTTTTCTTTCTTCATGCAGCCAGCCGTTCCTTGGCTTTCTTCTTCAAGGCAGCCTTTTTGAGAAACTACTCGTCGGCCTGCCTCCTCAGGGTCATCTCCTTAAGCAGTGGTTCCTCGGCTAGCTTCCTCAAGGCTACTTCCTCAATCACCTACTATTCAGCCTCTCTCTTAAAAGTAGCCTCACCATCCACCCTAGTCCAGACCTCTGTTAACTCTTGTTCGACCTCCTCAACCCAAGAGGCGAGTTCGACCCAGAGAAGCTTCGAACTCTTCAACTTCGTCCGTGCCTGGTAAGTGACTCTCTGAGCTGAGGCAATCTGTTTTAATTTACTGGACAAATTGGCCTCATAATTGACCATTGCCAACGAGCGTTGTCGTAACTCGGTGGCCCATACAGCTGCCTACAAGCAAAGAGGAGATTTAATTTTGAGCCCGGCCTTGATCGAAAGGGAGGGGGTTTACTCACTTGGAGGCTTTGTTGAATCACTTAGGCTGTCAGCCTTTCATGGTTGACCCTCTCCAGGATGGCCTAGTCTCGAGAAAGAGTCGAAATCTCAACAAACCGAGAAGCAGTCCCATAACTCGAGAAGACTAACTCGCCCTCAAGAAGACTGACTCGCCCTTTCCTACTGAGTAAACAGGTTGATGAAGCCCTTCCTCAGGACACTATACTTGGGCTTGAGGCAACCTATCTTCCAAGAAGATCGACCTATACTCAGGGGAATGTCATCCGCCAATGGTTCCTGAGGTAAGTGACTGCCCCCATGGCCAAGAATATACGTGAAGGCATGGCTCTTCCGATGGTATCTGGCCCTTCGAAGACTCATCCGGGGTTGAGGCACGGGGTTGCATGGTGGCCGCAGTCAAAGCTGTGGTGACGCCCGTGTCTGATAAACCCGAGCTTGCAACAATGACCATACGTCTCTATTTCTTTTCCTTGGCTTTGGTCATTTCGACCTCGGCCATGGTTTGGAGTCTTCTCATTATTGAAGGCAGGCTTAATTGAGGAATATCTTGAGCAACCAGAGATGAACCCTTAACAATCATGTCTGAGTTGTCTTAGGTTGGAGTGACCTGATGTGGTGGCAAGTTTCCTTCAACCCCCTGAAGGGAAGCTTAGAGAGCCTCTTTTAGATCAGGCCCAACATGATATTCTTGCCTGACCATGCCAGCAAAAGAGAAAACATAATTAAGGAAAAACGATATCAGGCAGAGCACGAGAAAAGGTTTAACCTTTTGCCTAGACGGTTCCACGCAATATCTTGTCTTCCAAAAGCTTCTTCAATGATCTATCCTTCTCCGACAGTCCTAACAAAAAAGCAGCAGCTTTTCTTTCTTCTAGTTTGAGGGGCCTCTCCTTATTCGTAGTAAGCTCCAAGCGTCCCCACTGAGACAGGAAGACCACCATGCCGGGGAACATCACAAACAAAAATTGTTCCTTCCACCCAGAATTGGAGCTGGAGAGATATTTAACCAATTGTTTGCATCTTCAGGCAGTCATAAGATACCAACCAGAGGACGCAAGGGGGGACTAATCTAAAAATGGTTGAATAGCCCCGTGGCCAGTTCCACATCGCTCAATATACAGAGCACGTTGAAGCCAACCAGATTGGCCACTGAGTTTGGCATCAACTGACAGAGGAAAATCCCCAACTTGTTTAGTACACAAAGCATGAAGGGTGCATGGGGAAGCGCAGTCCAAGTTGGAAATCTCTCGTATACACTCCCACCTTGCAATTACTAGGGAAACAACCCCTCTCGTTTGCTAGAGGCAGTCGGATTTGGTAATGATGCCGTACATACTTGTTTTACAGACCCAAGAGTTGATTAGCTATTACTCGAGAACCCTGGTTAGCAACTACACCTGGCACATCATGCTTTCCATCATCACTTTGGGGGGGCAGAAGCCGCAGGATCAACGGAATTGTAGAGCAAGCCTTCTCCTCCTTCTTGGGCTTTTCATGAAGGATCAACGCCCGTTTGAGCCTCCTTGCTAATAGAATCATCCTCGAGATGAGGGATTGGGTCGAAACCTACAAAGCTCACTCCATCTCATCCCATTGCTCAGTAGTTCTGGATGTTGGTGAAGAAGCCATGTCTAGAATCTTAGAGGAGGACGAAGGAGAAGTGAAGGGTTTCTTTACAAATGCGGAAACAGTAAAAGTTCACCTCATGTCACCCTTCACCTTATTTATGTGACTGAGTATCCTATCGCGGTTGAAACCGACCCTCTCATCTGAGGGCACGTGTAGGCAATCTATCGACATTCGTATCCTGAGCCTTACACATAAGCAACAGCTGGATCAAAGGAGAGGAAATTTTGGTGCTTGAAATCAAATACTCCCACTTCAACTGATGTGCCCAATTAATGAGGTATCGCATCACTCAAACTCAACCGACATTTTGTCTGAGTCCAATTGATGTGGGCCATTGTTACAGCATTGAACTGGCCCCCGAAGGGGAGAGATATATTCCCATCTGGGTATAGAAGCCCACAAGAGATAAGTTGTGGCCCATCAAGCCCACGAAATCCACGTGGAGACTAATCGCGTGCCCAGTCAAAGACTTGCCATATTTTGCCCGTTGAGCTTCTTAGCTTTAAGGAGATAGTTGATAATGGGCTCATTAATGGTGGGGTAAGTGGACAACGACTATGCATATTCTTCAGGAGCGATCTTGCCACCATTACAGCGGGGCCGTTATCCACCAATGGCACTGAGAAGATGCCTTCGCCTATAAGTAGTCCTAGCAATGATAAGACTGAGGACCAGATTCCAGCGATACCAGGTACTAGGTACTCTAACAAATTTCTATTTTACTTTCCACATATATTTATTCCTCTATAAAGGTCGGTGTGACTGCATCAAGTCGACCTCCCTTTAGGTCGATCTTGATTGCCCTGAGCCATCTTAAGTCCTATACTGACTTAAACATCAGATGAGATTTGGGTCGGAACCCAAATCTGACCCCTTGACGACTGAATGTGTTACAGATAGCTCGACGCTCGACCTAGCAACTGGCTCGGACGCTCGTTCAGAAAGACGCAGAGTTAGGTCGAGCTTCATCCTTGTAGCTCGGACTTGGCTCTCCATATCATCGCGGGTCATCACCATCAGCCGACGAAGTGCCACATCATCCGAGGCGTACAGGTCAGCTCCACCTTACTGATTGCCGGAACCCATCCGTCAACAACAGGTTTTGGGGAATTTTAATCTCAAGCTTTCATTGATCCAAAACAACCAATTTCATGGCTTTAAATAACCTTACAACTCATCAACCCTCAAGTTTTACCCGATGTGGGACTAGACAAAAGAAACAAAATAGAAGTACAAAATTCAACTCCACCCAAGTCTCAAGTGGGATCGGGCACAACCACAACGAACTAGGCTGGGCATCATGACTTTGTCTGCACGTTTAGACCCTCACATATGATACATCATTGATATATCAGATTGTGTAAATAGATAATATGAGCTTCAATGACCTTAATCATTGGTGATGCCTCACTATTTTTGTTATAATCTAAATACACCATTACCAACGGAATGGTCCATCCAAAAGCTAGATCAACTGAAACATCCAAATTCAAACACCCAAAATACAAAATGGAGCACTTCAAAAAGCACCAGAGAATGCATCAAGAACTGAAAGAATGGAGGCAGTTAGAATGCTGGAAGATCCGCAACAAATTCAAGAAGCTGTTATAAATGGGCTTTTGGATGCCCAACTGTGTATTGGGTATCCACCCATTATGTAACCATATTACTATAAATACAGGGCTACGGGTTCCGTATCCACCAAGTTTACAACACGTTATCAGCACGCTCGAGGCTGAGCCAAACCTCTGCCGACGGACGAACGCAACACGAAAGGGATTCCTTCACCGAACGTCGCTAGATCCGGCGGGTAGGATCTAGAGGTATTTCTTTTCCCTAGATCTAAATTTATATGCGCATATGTTTAGATCCAAATACTTGGATCGATGTCTTGATTAGTATAGATCTGATTTCTTTCAAAAGATCTGCAAGCTAAATCAACCATTTAATGTAAAATCGTCGTTTTATTGCTAAAAATCAACTTGTTACGATAAAAACGCCGGTTTGAAGACTAAAAATAGATTTTTTTTCCAATAAAAATCGGATTTTTATCATCTTCTTCCCCAAAAATCATTAAACCCTAGGGGAAATTCTTCATCGCCACGCGGCCGGAAGCCGCGCACGCGATCCCACTGAACACGCGCCATTGCCACCGCCGCTCGCAGCGGCGTGCGGCAACCGCCGCCACCTGCAGCGGCGGCAACCGCCGTCGCCTGCAGAGCGGCGGGCGGTCCCATCGCCTGCAGCAGCGACAACCCCTGCCACCTGCAGCGGCGGGCAGACCCCGCCGTCGCCTGCAGCGGCGCCCCCCCTCCGTGCGCGTGCGTGTCCGAAACCCTAGCCGCAAGAAGCGGCAATTTACGCGACGAAAAACCCTAACTAGGGTTTGTCCACAAAAATTTCATTTTCGAATTATTTTTCAGATTTAATTACGATTTTTTCGTTAAAATCTGGATAAATTACACGTTTTTACTTCATCGCATTTTGGTTGGATTATCTTATTATCATACGTTTAATAATTAGGAAGATCTTGCGACCGCTCTGCCGTTAATTAACTAACCTAACGGTGTATGACGTTGCCCAGTGGTCCAATAATTATTAAACGAAAATATTTTCATTTCCACTATAAAATGCCTGTGATGATTAATTGCATGTAATGACTAAACTGCCTGTGATGATTAATTGTCTGCAATGTAATAAAATGTCTGCTGCATTTTTCTGCCTGCGACGTATGTATATATTTGATGTGGTTTTGGATCGGCTAGCTATCACCATTATTGTCCTCGCATTCTTTTCTTTTTTTGAGAGAAAAATGTAGCGAGGATATTTTTGTAAAATCTTGAAGACCGGCGGACGTCCCACGAAGATGATGATCCATTCCAGAAGAATAGGGGCCCCGCGTGGGTTCCCGAGTTGTATTTTCATTTTTATGGGACTGTATGGACTTTATATTAAAATGGTGATTAGCCGATCCACACAGCAAATATTTGTGTCTGAAATGCTTAATTATTTATTTTCCTTTAAAAATATCTAATTATTGCTCATCTTTAACATGCTAGAGAGATAATGGCTAAAATTGCGAGCGTCGACTTTGACGTATTGGATGCTACAGGCAAAAATTATCTGAGCTGGCAGTTGGATATAAAATTCCATCTACGCGCACAGGGACTGAGCCATGCCATCGCTACAGGCGATAAGGTTTCTGACATAGATAAAGCGAAAGCAATTATCTATATCAGACGCCATACCGATCGGACCCTGAAGGCCGAGTACCTCACGGTGGAAGACTCTTATGAGTTATGGACCACCCTCGAGGATAGGTATAAACATCAAACAGATGTTATACTTTCCCGAGCACGATATGAATGGGAGAACCTCCGTCTCCAAGACTTTAAGTCTATCGTCGAGTACAACTCGGCATATTTTAGTATCACCTCACGCCTGAAGTTGTGTGGTGAGAAAGTGACGGAGGAGCGCATGTTAGAGAAGATGTATACATCCTTCCACGAGAAGGATGTTATACTAATGCAACAGTATGATGAACGAAAGTTCACAAAATACTCAGAGCTTCTCTCATGCCTTCTGATGGCAGAGCAGAATAGAGACCTCATTCTGACCACCCATAACTCACGCCCTACCGGCACTGCTCCTACGCCTGAAGCGCATCACAGCTCCAACCAGAAGAAGATGACCAACTTCAATGGCAAACCCCAGAAGGGTAAGTCAATGAAGAAGCAGGCTAGAGGACCCCCTCCAAGAACCAACATTGAGGGAAAGAAGAAAAATGTGTGGAAGAGAAAAGACGACGGCCAAACATCTACCCCCAGAAAAGACTGGGAAGATAAGTGCCACAGGTGTGGCATGATTGGACACTGGTCCAGGAATTTTCAAACTCCACGCCACCTACAGGACTTGTACAAAGCTAGCCAGAAGCAAGCTGAGACAAACCTGGTGGAACAAGAAGACCTGGCACCAATCAGGTTCATCGCTGAGGACTTCTCAAATGATGACCTGCTCGACTGAAGCAGTATCTACTTTCTATGCATTGTAATTTGAAAAACAATTTACTATCTAGTTGTTTGAATTCTAGCATGTTGGATGAATTTTCAGACATTGAATAATTATTAGTCGTAAATCTTTTGTTGTGCCTTATACTGCTATGTTTTTCTCTTAGAATTAGATGGATAATAAATGCCTAGTGGACAGTGCCTCTATGCACACGATCCTCCAAGACATTTGCATTTTCTAAAGCATATATAAATACGATAGAACCGTGAATACAATCTCCGGTCATCGGGAATTATTAAAGGATCAGGGGAAGCATATTTTATGCTCCCCAACAAAACACAACTACTAATAAAAGATGCGCTTTTCTCCCCTAGCTCTCATAGGAATCTATTAAGTTTTAAAGATATCCGTTTAAACGGATACCACCTAGAGACGGTGAACAAACAAAACAGAGAATTCTTGTATATAACGACTCATAAAAACGGTACTAAAACCACCGTCGAGTGTTTTGAGAGACTCCCGTCGGGTTTCTACCATACAAGAATAAGAGCAATAAAAGCAAACACACTTGAGCACCAGAAGTGCGATAATCAACCAGAATTCCAACTCTGGCATAATAGACTCAGACACCCTGGAAGGAACATGATGTGTCGCATCATATCCCAATCCCGTGGAATTAACTCGAAGAGCCTGAAGCTACTTCGAAAGAGTGCATCTCCTTGTCCCCCTTGTCACAAAGGGAAATTGATTACGAGACCATCCCCCCTAAAGGTGGACTCAGAGTCTGCAAGCTTCCTAGAGAGAATACATGGAGACATTTACGGGCCTATTCACCCTGCAAGTGTCCCATTTCAGTACTACATGGTACTGATTGACGCATCTTCCAAATGGTCGTATGTGTGCCTCCTGTCCACCCGCAATGTAGCCTTTGCAAAGCTACTAGCACAAATCATAAAGTTACAGGCACATTTTCAATATAACCAGATCAAGAAATTGCGTCTGGACAATGCTGGGGAATTCACATCACAAGTCTTCCTAGAATACTGCCAAGCAACCGGCATAGAAGTTGAACATCATGTAGCTCATGTTCACACTCAGAACGGGTTAGCCAAATCTCTTATAAAGAGACTACAATGGATTGCTCGTCCATTGTTGATGCAATGCCAGTTGCTGGTGAACGCATGGAGACATGCCATCTTGCATGCTGCATCACTGATAAGATTACGACCGTCAGGATGTCAATCTTATTCTCCGATGCAACTTGCATATGGGAACCCACCAGATATCTCTCACCTGAGGATATTCGGATGTGTTGTCTATGTCCCCATTGCACCACCGCAGAGGACTAAGATGGGTCCTCAACGTCGTCTGGGTATCTACATAGGATTCGATTCATCGTCGATCATTAGATACCTAGAACCCCTAACAGGGGACGCCTTTAAGGCACGTTTAGCAGATTGTGAGTTTGACAAAAGCACTTTTCCCAAACTAGGCATTAACACAGAGAAGCCAGAAGCTTCAAAGACCATTTCATGGGATACCAAAACTTTATCCCATTTTGATCCACCTACAAACCAATGTGAAGACGAGATCCTGAAGATCCTTCAAATACAAAATATCGTTCACATTTTACCGGACAAATTCACTGACAACCAAAAGATTGTCAGATCACACGTCCATGCTGCAAATATGCCAGCTAGGATTGATATACCCAAAGATGGATGCAATCCACCTGCAGCAGAAGCGGCCGTACCTCAACAAAAGAGAGGACGGCCCCAGGCTCCAAAGATAAAAACCCTCGAAAGAGGAAAAATCCTCGAGCAATGATAACGATACCACCACAGGATGCTGAGCTCAGCCCAGATACCTCTCCCCTCCTAGAACCCCCTGAAGAGAAAAATGTAGAAGAACTATCATTAAACTATGTACGTACTGGGAAGGTACTGGACAGAAAAAGCACAATCATCGATGATAACTTCGCGCTCATTATTACCACTCACGTCAATGAATATGACGATGAGACCGATCCACGCTCTCTAGCAGAATGTAAACGCAGAGAGGATTGGCCAAAGTGGAACGAGGCAATAGGAGTAGAGCTGGACTCACTCTCGAAGCGCAAAGTTTTTGGACCTGTAGTCCTAACACCAAAGGGTGTTAAACCTATGGGATATAAATGGGTATTCGTGAGAAAAAGAAACGAGAATAATGAGATCGTGCGCTACAAAGCGCGCCTTGTTGCACAAGGTTTTTCCCAACGACCAGGAATAGACTATGACGATACATATTCCCCGGTCATGGATGCGATCACTTTCCGTTTCATTATTGGCATATCTACTAAGGAAGGCCTAGATATGCAGCTCATGAACGTTGTGACTGCATACCTATATGGAAACATAGATAAGGATATCTATATGAGAATCCTAGACGAATATAAACTACCGATGAAAACGACAGAAAGACCTTGGGACGTCTATTCTGTCAAACTCTAAAGATCACTGTATGGTCTAAAACAGTCGGGGAGAATGTGGTATAACAGACTCAGTGAATTCCTAGTGCAACAAGGATTCACAACAAATGAAGTCTGCCCTTGCATCTTTATAAGATCAAAGGGAACATGATTCGTAATCTTTGTCGTCTACGTAGACGACCTAAACATCATCGGATCTCCTGAAGAGATAGGTGAGATATCCAAGAGTCTCACACAGACTTTTGAGATGAAAGACCTTGGCAAAACAAAGTTCTGCCTAGGCTTACAAATTGAACACTTAAGCGGAGGAATCCTGTTCCACCAATCGACATACACAAAGAAGTTGCTGAAAAACTTCCTTATGGACAAATGTCATCCGCTTAGCACACCAATGGTCGTCAGATCATTGGATGTTGATACACACCCCTTTCGACTGCTGGAAGAGGGGGAGGAAGCACGGGATCCTGAAGTACCCTACCTGAGTGCAATTGGATCACTCCTATATCTGGCAAAATGCACTCGTCCCGATATAGCGTTCGCAGCTAACCTACTAGCCAGATATAGTTCAACGCCCTTAAAGCGCCACTGAAACGGAGTGAACCACCTTCTGCGCTACCTCCAAGGGTCTGTGGACCTGGGATTGTACTTCAAGAAAGGCGTATCCTCTGACTTAGTCGGTTATGCAGATGCAGGATACACGTCTGACCCACACACCGCTTAGTCCCAGACCGGTTTCGTATTTACATACGGTGGGACAACCATCTCATGGAGATCTGTGAAGCAGACTTCCACAGTGACCTCATCCAACCACTCCGAGCTCATCGTGATCCACGAAGCTAGCAGAGAATACCTTTGGCTTCGATCAGTCATCCACCACTGATGGAAATTGAATTCCACCCCAAGTGATTTTGATGATGAACACACCAAATGAAAGCTTAAGTATACTAACTACACTACACTTAAGATGTGCAGAATATGCCAAGCTTTACTCATACTCAAAGGAGCACAAATCTACGCTCAAAGATAAGGACAAACGTGGCTAAGTCATATGATGAAGTTCGAGCTCAAATAGAACAAGAAGCTCAAGTGAAGCTCGCATCCACTTCATCAAAATTGATCAAGCTTCCTAAGACATGTCCTAAGTCTTTAGTGAGTGTGTCGTGTCTCTTTAGGGTATTTGTCAAAGCCAAATCATATAGACAAAACACACGCACACAAACAATTTGAAAAAGCTTTCTTGAAAATCTTTTTATATCTTCAAAAATATTTTAAAGAGCTTTCTCTAGTCATCCTATAACTTCCGTAGTAAAACTCCACACACCCTGGAGTTAACTACCTGTCTGACTAGAAGTGTTACAGGAAAAACTCCTCTGGGAGTCGACTACCAACAGTAGGGAGTCGACTACCAGCTGAGATTCGAGATTCCCTGAAACACTCTGGGAGTCGACTACCTACTTGAGGGAGTCGACTACCAGCTGTAAAAATTCTAACGTTTTTGAATTTGAATTTTGAAATTCGTTGAGCAATTTACTCCGTGATTTTTGGGACAAAAGTCAAAGAAAATTTGAATTTCAAATCCCAGAATTTTCCCTATAAATAAGAGCTAATTTCATTTGAGAAAAACAACAACAATTATTGAAAATCAAATCTCTTGTGCAAACGCTCTTCGATTCAAAGCTCTCATTTTTTCTAGCCAATTTGATTTTAGTTGTGATCTTGCAATATTTTATTATCAACTTCTTTTAAGATCATATTCTTGTTTTTTATTGGCTAAAACGTTTTTCAAAGTCCTTATTACTATTCTCTTTATTCTATTTAAAGAATTCTTTGAAAAAGTTATAGATCTAGATCACAAAAGATTTTATCTTGTATCTTTGTGTGATCTAGACTTTTATTCTATCAAGCCACTGCACAAATTTGTCTATCTTTGATTGGCTATAGAATCGGGTATAAAAACCAATCTCCATCAATTTATTGTGGTGTATTGGATAAAATTTCATTGTGTTGGTTGTTGGAACACTAGACAAGTCTAGGTGTTGCCAGTCGGAAATCCTGGTTGAGACTAGGTCGTTGGAAATCCTAACGAGTGAAGTTAGGTAATTGTATTTGCCAAGGCAGATAGTGGAAAATCTCGTACCGGGTTGGTCGGGGACTGGACGTACCCGGGTTGCGGGGAACCAGGATAAAATCGCTTGTCTCTGCGTTTGTTTTTCTGTGATTGTTTATATTTCTTGTACAAGCATTTTTTCATTTGCTAATCTTATATCTTTGTAATTCCTTGGTTATTTATTATTGAAAAGATTGTTTATTTAATTCCCCTGTGAAAAGATCTCTCTGTAAAAGATTTATATCTGATTGTAATCTTTTCTCTATCATATTTGTAAGATTACTTTGTTGATTAAGAACCAAGCGTAGATCACTCTACTTGGCTTCTTAGGCAACATTAGAAGGGTTTTAATTAACGATCGAAAAAGGTTTATTATATACACAACACTATTCAACCCCCCCTTCTAGTGTTGTTTGCCATCCACAGGATCCAACACTTGGTATCAGAGCGAGGCTACAAAGGTGATGGCGTCAACATCCTTTCACTCTGAAGGACTGAATACCATGCGACCACCACTGTTCAATGGAACCAACTACGCAAGCTGGAAGATCCGAATGAAGACTCACCTAGAGTCATTAGACATTGAAGCTTGGACCATTGCTAAAGTCCCGTACATCGCACCTACCGACGTTGAGTTTGGGAAATGGTCTGTCGACGACAAGAAGAGAGCTAATCTCAATGCCAAAGCAATGAATGCACTATTTTGCGCCGTTACAGGAAATGAGTTCAATCGAGTCTCCCAATGTGAGACAGCACACCAAATATGGCATACTCTTCAGGTAAGTCATGAAGGAACCGAAAAGGTAAAAGAATCCCGCATAAATGTTTTACATTCTAAATTTGAATCCTTTAAAATGGAAGAAGGAGAGAGTATCACCGATGTGAATACTCGTTTTACTAATATTACAAATGAGCTCGCAGGACTAGGAAAGAAACTTTTTGAATATGAGCAGGTAATGAAGATGCTAAGATCCCTCCGGCCCGAATGGAAGGGAAAGACAACTGCCATCCGAGAAGCTTATAATGTGAAAGATCTCACCATTGAAGAACTAATGGGAAATCTCATGGCATATGAGATTAAGCTTGATGAAGACAAGAAGATCGAAGAAAAACAAAAGAAGAAGAATCTCGCGTTCAAAGCCCAAGAGGAAGATTCCGATTACACGGACAAAGAAGATCATATCGCGTTCATCTTAAAGAACTTTAAAGAGTTCATCACAAGTAAGTATGGAAAACGATCTTTTAGACCCACTAACGGTATTATTTGTTTTGGTTGCAACAAACCAGGGCATGTCAAGAGAGACTGTCCATTGGAGAGAAACAATCGTGATTCCAGAGATCGTGGGAAGAACAAAGACAATAATGAAAAGCGAAACAACGGAAGAAACAAATTCCGACGACCAAAGAAGGAAGGTTACGCAGCATTCGATCAGAGCGACGATTCCTCATCCGATGAATCCTCAGAGGAAGATAGTGATGAAAGAAGAGAAACAGCACACATGTGCTTCATGGCATCCACATCCTCCAAGGTAAGCACGCATCATGATTCATCTAGCGACAATGATTCGTCATCAAGTGATGATGAAGACATGGATTATAAGGGAGCATATAAGGAGCTATGCAAAATGCATGAAAAGCTCATAAAAGAACATAGAAGAACACTTAGAAATATTAAAAGGGATACTAAAGAAAAAGAAGAAATCATTAAAGAAAATAGTCTTCTTAAAGAAAAGAATGATCTTTTGCAAAAAGATATTTCTTTAGTAAATGAAAAGGTTGAGAATCTGAATAATCTTCACGTATCTGTCAAAAACAAATACGAAGCTACGATGAAAATTATTGAGAATTTCAACAAAGGAAAAGGGAAGCTAGATAGTCTAATAAATAATCAAAAAGCCTCATCTAGCAAAACCGGACTCGGTTATGATTCACGTCATACCAAGAAACGGGTTAAGCATACTAGGATGCATCATTCTAACAATAATGTTTTGAGCATCTGGATACCAAAGAAACTATCTGATCAATGAAGGAAAAGGTACGCTATTGACTTTGTTCAGCAAGTTCATTTAAACAAAAATTACAAATACATTGTTCATGAGGGAACTAAACCATACTGGGTTTGGCTTCCTAAAGACTAACCTCTCGGACTCAAAAAAGGGGAGTACCATAAACGATTTATTTTTTTCAGGTACTCCAAAGAAATGAAAGGAAGGAAACAAGGTCAAACGCTTTGCAAAAGAATCAACATCAACAATTTTCTTGCGCAACTCAATTTTTTATTATATATTGTTATGAATGAGGGAGGCCTTTGGCCTCCCCTCCTTCATTACCCATTCATTAGGCCCCCATTACTTAGAGTAATGGGGACCCTTGGTCTCCTAGAGGCTTTTGGCCTCCCCACTATGAGATATATAAATAGAGCACCATGGCTCTTAGCATGGGGGATTATTCTTAGCAATGAAATTCTCTCTCTCTCTCTTTTGAGTTCATTATCACACAACACGTTATCAGCACGTTTGCTCCCCTTTTCTTGAGCCTTTCTACCCTCAATCCATCCCAAAAATTTGTTACGCTATTCTTACTTGTGACGCGCGAAGGAATCTCTTGTTGCGGCTCTACGTATCGGCGTTCCTATTATGCGTACTCGGGGCGTGGGATTTTATATCTACGGATCTTCTCATTTTTCGATCGTCCCTAGATTTATAATCTAGAGGTAATTTCCGTAAACCCCGTAGATAAATACGAATAAAATTTGATTTGGCTATGATTTTTCCAAAATTTGAAAAACTTCTTTAATTGGGTGTGAAATACTAAGAAACAAAATCCAATTCTGTTATTTGATGATACATTCGCCCCTCTGGTCATGAAGAGAATTTTGTGGTCATGGAATGTATTAGTTACTATGTTGAGAGCAACAATGTTGTCAAAGATTGTGTATGAAGATATTTGTGCCACTGGTGTCTTTTGAGGATGTTACGTTACGGTTACAGACAATATTGCCTTTTGAGAAACAAAGTCCTTTGATTGTTGCCTCGGCTTCTATTTTCTAAAATGATATTGAAATTTTTCTGCATACTTTAGCATATACGATTAATATTTTGATTTCAACCATGGGTTTTATCACATCAGCTATTTTCTCCCGATATCCTCAAGTTCTTTTGCTTGCTATTGGCATTACATTTAGTTCACGAGGTAGAGTTGTTTATGAAATTAAACGACATCAATTTAAGCAATTCTGACCTTTGTCAGAAGAACTTGCTATTATGATCACAAAAGCCTGTGTGTCTATATGTGTCACCAGGGGCGGAGCCACTCATGGGCTAACACGGGCTATAGCCCGGGTACATATCAAGTTTACATATTCAATGAAAACAGCACAAAAAAAAACTTGGTTTTCATGCATTCATCAGGATGTCAATGAAAGTAGACATAAAGATTAAACCAAATGGAAAATAAAAAGAAAATTATAATACTGTGTTTCTGGGCGCTGACGCTGGCCGACAACAGTAACAGATGGGGTGGAATTTGAGGTGACAGACTTAGTGTTTTTGGGATTGTTTACATTCCACAACCCAAAAATGGGCTTAATGGCTGATTTTGTTTAAATTCAATAAAATTGATTATTTTGTTGTTGGGCCTGCATCCCACTTGTGCCTATCAATAACTAAAAAAATTAATTGGGCCTGCAGCCCCAATTCCTTAACGGTCATTATTTTTTCCCACTAAATAATGGCCTGAAGCCAATTACTTAAAGGGACTATCCTCTATGTTAAATCACAAATAATTTCTATAGCCCATGTTGACAACTTTATTTAAACATCGCTTTTGCAAATTATAATCTATGGTTTACTAGGACTCTATTTTTCAAAATATAATTATCTTAAAGATCCTGAGACCGCTCTGCCGTTAGTCAACTAACCTAACGGTGTATGACGTTTCCACGTGGTCTACAAGATATTTATATTTTCTAGTTTCCCTTACCATATGTTTTGCTTGAGATATATGCGTGGTTGTTTACTTTTATGCCCGTAGCATATTTAGAACTGCGTGGATGTTTAAATCAGTAAAAATGTGTTTTTCAGGATCGGCCATTGTATACCTATTTACTTTCCTTGCACTTTTATTTACTTTTGAGAGAATTTGTAAGTGAGGAAATTTGTATTTTAAAGCCAATGCTCGATGCAACAGCACATAGAATTGATGAAAACTCCTTCAATGGATCATGATGTCGGTCAATGCGCTTGGCTAAGTTTGCTGGACCAACCTAGCTTGACTGGGTAACAAGTGGTCCTAGCTTAGTCAATTCACTGGCCGCGTCCGCTGGACCGCAAGGAGTCGATTCATGACTGTGTAAGCCAAAGCTCGATGCAACAGCATATGAAGACGGAGATATAGGGACCCAGTTCAGTTTGGGTTTCCAAAGTTGTATTATTATTATTTTATTTTTTTCTATTATGGACTTTAAACGAACTTTGGACTGTGTACTATTTTGGGTATCTGGCCGATCCCCGCATTTTTACTTGTTTATTTCTTTATGCATGAATTTTTGAATTTTAATTAATTCATGCTCATTTTAAAATACGTAGATAAATGGCAAAATTGACAAGCGTCGATTTCGAGGTCCTAGATTCTGCAGGGACAAATTACCTGAGTTGGCGAGTGGACCTGAAGTTCCACTTGCGTTCAATGGCCCTCCTTGGGTCCATTTTGGCTCCTTCCTCGGCCCCAGCAGCGGCCGAAGCTTCTGCTACATCTAGCAGCAGCCCTCCAACCACTGTTTCCGATGTAGATAAGGCGAAAGCCATAATCTACATTAGGAAACATATCGATCGGACCTTAAAGGCCGAATACTTAACGGTTGAGGATCCAAAGGACCTGTGGACAGCGCCGGAAGCTCGGTATAAACATCAAATTGATGTTATATTACCGTGTGCCAGTTATGAGTGGGAAAACCTCAGACTTCGGGACTATAAGTCCGTCGCTGAGTACAATTCTGCACTTCATAACATCACCTCACGCCTGAAGTTGTGCGGTGAAGAAGTGACAGAACAGCGCATGTTGGAAAAGACATTTACCTCGTTTCACGAGAAAGATGCAATCCTCATGCAGCAGTATTGTGAACGCAATTTCACGAAATTTTCCGATTTGATCTCATGCCTACTTAGGGCAGAGCAGAATCGAGACTTACTGCTTGCAACTCATAACTTACGTCCAGCTGGCACTGCCCTTATCCCTGAAGCCCACCACGTTTCTCCCCAGAAGTGGAAAAACAAGAGGAATGCTAAAAACACTAAAGGGAAAGCTATAATGAAGCAACCAAGAGGTGCAGCTCCCCAGATAAACAAAAACAATAAGGGAAAAAGAAATTTCACTTGGAAGCGAAAGAACACCGAGCAAGTGTCACTTCCAAAGAAGAACTGGGAGGATAAATGCCATAGATGCGGCATGACTGGCCATTGGTCCAGAAACTGCCGCACTCCTCGCCACCTCCAGGATCTATATCAGGCGAGCCAGAAGTCTCTACCTGAAACAAACTTGGCGGCTGTTCAGCCGCCAACAATGTTTACTGCAAAAGACTTCGAGAACGACGACCTTCTCGATTGAGCACCATCGTTTATCTATGCTTTTTAGAATTAAATGTATCTTCATCTTTTATTTGCTTTAGTACGAACTTTTATTTTCGAATGAATGTTTACATTTTCACTCAAATAAAATTTCGTTTTTGCTTATATAGATGATGTCTGAGTGCCTAGTGGACAGTTCCTCAACGCACACAATCCTTCGCGATCATTGCTATTTTAATAGCGTAAATAAATATGACGGTCCTGTTATCACAATTTCAGGACTGTCCCAAATAATCGAAGGATCTGGTGAAGCAATTATATTGCTCCCAAATAACACAAGACTTCAAATAAAAAATGCATTATTCTCTCCTAAATCAAATAGGAATCTCGTAAGTTTCAAGGATTTCCGTTTAAACGGATATCACTTAGAAACCAGAGATGAAAATACGGTTGAATATCTGTATGTAACTCGTCAGAAAGATGACCGGAAGATCATCTGCGAACGATTCAAGGGACTCCCGTCGGGTCTCTACCAAACATACATTCAACCAATAGAAGCCAATATGACTGAGCACCAGACGTGCCAATCACTGCCAGAGTTCGAACTCTGGCACAATAGACTTGGTCACCCTGGAACAGCAATGATGCGACGCATCATTTCTGAATCCCGTGGACACAAATTGAAGAACCTGAAGATTCTTCAAAAGGGTGAATTTCCATGTCTCCCTTGTTTCAAGGGAAAACTTATAACGAGACCATCCCTCCTGAAAGTGGGATTAGAGTCTCCTGGCTTCCTTGAGAGAATTCATGGTGACATTTGCGGGCCTATTCACCCCGCAAGTGGCCCATTTCGGTACTTCATGGTACTGATTGATGCATCAACCAAATGGTCTTATGTGTGCCTCTTGTCCACCCGCAACCTAGCTTTTCCAAAGCTATTGGCACAAATAATAAGGTTGCGTGCTCATTTCCCCGATAACCAAATCAAGAAACTACGTCTTGATAATGCGGGAGAATTTACTTCACAAGTCTTTGAAGACTATTGCCGGGCAACGGGTATTGAAGTTGAACATCCTGTAGCACATGTTCACACCCAAAACGGATTAGCTGAGTCCCTTATAAAGAGACTCCAATGGATTGCACGTCCATTGCTTATGCAATCCCAGTTGCCTGTGGATGCTTGGGGGCATGCTATTTTACATGCCGCATCACTTATTAGGATAAGACCCTCTGGAGGTCACACTTTATCCCCGATGCAACTAGCATACGGCGCACCTCCGGATATCTCTCATTTGAGAGTGTTTGGTTGTGCGGTATATGTCCCGATAGCACCACCGCAGAGGACCAAAATGGGTCCTCAGCGCTGTCTAGGTATATATATTGGGTTTGATTCGCCCTCTATTATCAGATACCTTGAACCCCTGACGGGTGACGCATTCAAGGCACGTTTTGCAGACTGTGAATTTAATGAGAAATTTTTTCCAAAACTGGGCACACAGTCTAAGAAGCCAGAAGCTTCTGAGACCATTAGTTGGGACCAGAAGTCTTTGTTCCTATATGATCCGCGTACTAATCTGTGTGAAGATGAGATCCTGAAGATCCTTCACATCCATAATACAGTACATCTTTTACCGGATAAATTCACGGACAACCAGAAGATTGTCCGTTCACACGTCCCTGCTGCCAATACGCCAGCTAGGATTGACATCCCCATAGATGGATGCAGCCCACCGGCAGCAGAATTGGTCGTACCTCAAATGAAAAGAGGACGCCCACCAGGTTCAAAAGATAAAGTTCCTCGAAAGAGGAAGACTCCTGGCGATACTAAGATTATCCCTCCACAGGATGCTGAGCTCAGACCATCTACTTCTCCCCTCCTGATTTCCCCAGCAGAGGAAACAATAGGAGAAACATCATTAAATTTTGTACGTACTGGAGAAGTACTGGACAGAAATAGCATAGTCGTCGACGACGATTTTGCGTTCGATATTGCCGTTCACGTCACTGAATATGACGATGACGTCGAACCACGATCTCTAGCGGAATGTAAACGCAGAGATGATTGGCCAAAGTGGGACGAGGCAATAAGAGTAGAGCTGGACTCACTCTTGAAATGCAAAGTCTTTGGACCAGTAGTCCAAACACCAGTAGGTGTAAAACCTGTGGGATATAAGTGGGTTTTCATAAGAAAAAGAGATGAAAATAATGTGATCGTTCGCTATAAGGCACGCCTTGTAGCCCAGGGATTTTCCCAAAGACCGGGGATTGATTACGAAGATACGTATTCCCCGGTCATGGATTCGATCACCTTCCGATTTTTAATCAGCCTAACTTCTCTGGAAAGCCTAGAAATGCAGCTCATGGACGTTGTGACTGCATATCTATATGGCGATATAGATAAAAATATCTATATGAGACTTCGTGATGGGTTTAATCTACCCCCAGAGATGAAAGAGATACATCGGGACGTATTCTCTGTAAGGCTACATAGATCATTATATGGTCTAAAACAATCGGGCAAGATGTGGTATAACAGACTAAGTGATTTTCTTGCACAGCAAGGATTCACGAATAACGAAGTCTGCCCGTGTATCTTTATCAAAAGAACGGGAACAGGATTTGTCATCATAGTTGTATATGTAGATGACTTAAATCTCATAGGATCTCCTGCAGAGATCAAAGAGATATCTGAAAGCCTTAAACATACTTTTGAAATGAAAGACCTAGGCAAAACAAAGTATTGTCTTGGCTTACAGATAGAACACCTAAGAGGTGGAATCCTATTACACCAATCTAATTATACAAAGAAACTTCTACACAAGTTTCATATGGATAAATGTCATCCTTTAGGTACTCATATGGTCGTAAGATCACTAGATGTACATAAGGACCCCTTCCGGCCACTGGAAGAGGGGGAGGAGATACTGGGTCCTGAAGTACCCTACCTCAGTGCCATTGGAGCACTTCTATATCTGGCTAACTGTACGCGTCCTGATATAGCGTTTACAGTTAATCTACTAGCCAGACACAGTGCTGCGCCCACAAAGCGCCACTGGAACGGAGTAAAGCATCTTCTGCGATACCTTTAGGGTTCCATTGATCTTGGACTTTACTACCAGAGAGGTGCCTCCCCCAAATTGTTTGGTTATGCTGATGCAGGTTATCTCTCTGATCCGCACACGGCAAAATCTCAAACAGGTTTTGTATTTACCTACGGAGGTACTGCTATCTCTTGGAGATCGGTAAAACAAACCACTACTGCTACATCTTCCAACCATGCAGAGCTCATCGCGATCCATGAGGCGAGCAGAGAATGTTTTTGGCTACGCTCCGTCGTCCAACACATCCTCCAATCCACTGGCCTGAAGACCAGTGATCTGGAGCCTACTGCCCTATTCGAAGACAACGCCGCATGCATTGCTCAGCTTCAGAAGGGCTACATCAAAGGCGACAGGACAAAACACATTTCTCCCAAGTTTTTCTGGACGCACGAGCAGAAGAACGACAAGCAGATTGAAGTTCGACAGATCCAGTCATGCAACAACTTAGCTGATCTTTTTACTAAGGCATTGCCTAAATGTACTTTTGTAAAGCTTGTAAAGAACATTGGTATGCGACAGTTGAAAGACCTGCAAGCCTGAAGCTTGTACGGATCAGGGGGAGTAACATGTGGGTTGCACTCTTTTTCCTTAAGCTGTTGGGTTTTCCCACTGGGTTTTCCACAGCTAAGGTTTTAACGAGGCAAACACACTTACTCTGGATCCAGAAGTATCCACCCCTTTCCTCAGTAGCTGAGACCGAAGTGATGAATGTGTAAGGGGGAGTGTTATGAATGAGGGAGGCCTTTGGCCTCCCCTCCTTCATTACCCATTCATTAGGCCCCCATTACTTAGAGTAATGGGGACCCTTGGTCTCCTAGAGGCTTTTGGCCTCCCCACTATGAGATATATAAATAGAGCACCATGGCTCTTAGCATGGGGGATTATTCTTAGCAATGAAATTCTCTCTCTCTCTCTTTTGAGTTCATTATCACACAACATATATATGATTAAAATTGATTGAAAAAATATTTTTTTACTTTGATCTTATGTATTTGTGGTATACTCCTAAAAACATTTTTTTGTGTTCAGAGATCGCACTCAACCTGGATCAAAAACCCCTCGGGATGAGAAAACGACTCAACCCAGTAGGGAGTCGACTACCTCCATGAGGGAGTCGACTACCAGAGTATATGCGAAAATCTGGGTTCATTTTTGACTATCTCCTAATGGGTTCTATTGAGTAATTGGGTTCAAATCCTCAAGGTAACTTATACCCAATAAACTAAAACTTCATCATAACCCTTCATCTCTTGATCCTAAGGCCCTCTTTCCTCTCCATCTTTCATCCAAAGATTAAACCCCCCAAGAGAAAACCCTAGGTAGCCGACTATCCCATTTGTTCCCCCTCTCTTAAGAACTCTCTTGGTGCTTGGTTCATTTGAAGCTCCTTCAAACTTCATCTCTTCCAAACTTCACCCAAGGTAAAAAAATTTTTTTACTCCATGCTCTTTATTTCATTACTTCTTTTTTCTTACCTATCTAGCATTGTAAAAATACTGTTTTTACTCTTTCTAGATGCCTATCAAAGGAATTTTCACCAAGAAGAGAAAAACATCCTCTGAAATTGATTCTGAAAAAGAAACCATTCTACCCTATCTCTTCAGAACCACTACTTATGAACAATTCGTTAAGGTCACTAAGAAACCCATCTTGCATGAACGTTTTGTTAAGCTTAATGATGTTATAAATTATGGCATTGATAGCTTTCTTGATTTCCAGAACTTGGCCAACCTATTCTCATCTGAAAATACATATCTTTGCTACCTTAGGCTTGTGCACTTGTTCTATGCCAACATGGACTACGATCTTGCTAAAAGCCGTTTCATAACCAAAGTCCTTGACACCAAGCTTGCCATTACTGTCAAATCTCTAGGAGAAGCCCTAAGAATCCCATATTCCGGTATGCTTCTTGATAAAATTGAAATGACTGAAGGAAATATTTTAGAGAGAATGTATTTGCGAGGACGACATTTTCAGACTAAACTGCCATGTAGTGATCTTCGTTATCCGGCAAGAATTTTGGCAAATATATTATCCTATAATATAACTCAAAAATCTGGAAGTCATTCGATCTTATCAGAAAAACAAGCCAAATGCATCTATGCTATACTAGGTAACATTCGCATCAATTGGGCCTAAGTTATCATGGATTCTATACTTGCTTCAGCTTCTTCAAATAAACCCTCTTCCACTTTAGCTCATGGGCACTATCTCACTATATTGTTTATTAGCTATAATGTGCCTTTGGATCATGAAACCTCTATTCTAGAACCGGCTCGAGTTTTTGATGTTCATGCACTTGGGAGAATGAATCTTCACCATGACCTTGATGAGAACATCCCTGAAGAAAAACTTGCAGCTGAAGGAGGATCCTCATCCTCTAGGAAAGGTAAGAAAATTGTGGTTTCAGATTCTGAAGAAGAAGAAGAAAGAGAAGAAGAAAAAGGAAGCGAAGAAGAAGAAGAAGAAGAAGCACCGGCATATATTCTTGAACTTCAAGAAATGCTTCTAAAGAAGATTGGAAAATTGAAGATCTCACAAGAGAAAGGATTTGAATTTCTCAATCAAAAGGTGGACGACCTCAAGGAGATCGTCGTGAAAAGCAACAAGATGACTGAGGAAACTCTTGTTATGATCCTTGAAGAGATCAAGGAACTGAAGAAGAACAGCGGTCATCCTTAGCTTCATGAACTTAGCTTCATAAACAATGGTTCTCTTTCAAAACAATTGTCACGACCCGCTTCCCTAAAATGGAGGCGAGACGTGAAAAGGTCCGCACGAGAGTGGAGCTGTGAAGCCCCAAACCCGATAAGCGTCAATAAAACATAAGCAGGTCCCTGTAACCACAAACGGAGCAACAATAATAATAAAAGGAGAGACAGAAATAAAATTCTCATATCTCATAAATTGTCCAACATCAAAATAAGTCCAACATCCAGAAAAGCCACCAGGCTAAAAGAAAGAGTCTAAAGGCCCAGAACAAGGCCAACAAAAGCAACGACATAACAAAGTATAGGTGCTACGCACCGACAACAAAACAGCGGTCTAAACAAAGGAAAACACAACGAAGACACTAGGACTGGTCCCCAGTGTCCACGTACTCCCCGTCAAACACAAGCTCGGGCTCGGCGTCAGCGAACACCTCGTCCTCAACAAGGTACTCAGGCTCAGGATCTAACATGTGTCACCCAAAAGAGTAAAGGGGCACATGTCAGCAAGTCTAAAGACTTGGGCAAGGAAACTGAAAGTAAGGCAACTAGCAACCTAGCAGTTTTAGTATGCATGACATGGCAGTTATAACATGAGTGCACAATTTAAGACATGGTGAACAGTAAGTACAAGAGAACAAGTATCGGGAAAAGACAAGAGTAGCCAAGCTACTAACAATCTCAATCATTTCACGTTGTTTACGCCCTTCAGCTGAATGGTACATCATTCACACCGATCGGCACTAAACACTATTCACGTTTCACTGTTGTTTGTAGATGTTTACGCCCTTCAGCTGAATGGTACATCATTCACACCGATCGGCACTAAACACTATTCACGTTTCACTGTTGTTTGTAGATGTTTACGCCCTTCAGCTGAATGGTACATCATTCACACCGATCGGCACTAAACACTACCCCACCCCAGAGTTTACGCCTTACAACTGCAGTTGCTGATCGGGCAGACCCCCAGTTGAATGGCCGCTTAACCCTTACCCCATCCCACACGTAAACAAGCCAGGGTCCCTGTACATGAGCCCAGCAAGTGAGCCAGGGTTGCCCCGCACGGGAGCTTGTTTCTTAGTTCACAATTCAATATCGAGCGTTGGGGTTAGCAACTCATTATGCTCGCTTCTGGTCACGAGCCAGGAACACAAGTATTGTAGCGATGCTACGCAATCACGGGATCACTTAAAGAATGCAATGACATGACAATTAATTTGCGTACCGTTAATGGAAAGTAAACATGACATGGTAATTGTGCAACATGATATATGTCGGAACTAGCTTCGTCGTCAAGCTAGTTCCCCAAATTTGCGCCTAGGCGAGTATCATTTCGTCGCCTAGCCTCTTTTACGCCTACAACAAGCAAATGGCCTAAAACATGGCCTAAACCCTAAGTGGCAAGTTTCACTTGCCTAGCACCGGGGATGACGATCACGAAGGTTCGTCTCGCGGATGCTAATCTACGGGGGAAATCGCTGTTTTGGGGAAACAATCATCAATCAACATGAAATTTCATTAGGGTTTCATAAAAATACAAATAGGTTATGAAAACATCGAGAGATCGATTTCTTACCGAGAGGAAGCGGAAGAAACACTCCGGAGAACCCTAGGACCAGATCTGGAAACAAATGGAGAAATTTGGGGAATTAGGGGTTTTGGGGGATTTTGGGGATTTGGTGAGATTTTGGGGAAGATGAGAGGTAGAATGAGTCGATGGAGGGTTTAGATGATGAATCTAGGGCTTGGGATGGAGAAATAGAGCTTGGAGGAAGATGGGGGCTCAATGGGGGAGAAACTAGGGTTTTGGGTCGAGTGGAGGAAGAAGAAAACGTTTGGGAGGGGTATTTATAGGATGGGCTGGCGGCTGCCCAGAAATTAGGGTTTTAACACAGATTAGTCGGTCCAAGAGCAACCACTGACCGACTAGTTTAGCAACTAGTCGGTCGGTCGACCAACGCAGACCGACTAAGTGCAAACAGTAACTTCTGTACAAAATTAGGATTTAGAATTAGTCGGTCCATGAACAAATACTGACCGACTAGTTTAGCATCTAGTCGGTCGATGAACGTTCTTAGACCGACTAAGAGTAAACAGTAACTGATACTAAAATTAGATGATGTGTTAGTCGGTTAAAGAAGCATTGCCGACCGACTAGTTTGCAACCTAGTCGGTCAACCAACGTTCTTAGACCGACTAACGATAAACAGTAACTCCTGAACAATTTAGAAAGCCAACTAGTCGGTCCTAGAAGGATTGCCGACCGACTAGATCGTCATCTAGTCGGTCGGTGCCCCTTCTTACACCGGCTAATGAGCACCAAAAGTTCCGATACGGAGCGCGGAACTCCGGGATCGATTCCTAAGACTCCTAGGCTTGATCTAATAGTAAGATACGACCGTTATGAAGCCCGTCACGAATGACTTGCTCCGAAATCGACGATCCTAAAGAAGAAACGAGAAAACACGACGAAACGACCGAAAATGAAAGTTACGGAGACGAAAACCACATATGAGGAGAAAATCCACCAAAACATATATTATATTATAATAAATCCAGATACAAGAAAACCAGTCGTTACATCCTCCCCAACTTAAGAAAAATTCCGTCCTCGGAATTTCCAGTCACTCACGCGTCCGGAAACAAAAGTGGGAAGCGCTCTCGCATCTCATCCTCATTCTCCCAAGTAGACTCTCCAGGTGAGCCGTGTCGCCACATCACCCTCACAAGATTGACAATCTTGTTCCGAAGCGATTTCTGACGCCTGTCCAGAATCTGCACTGGATGTTGGTCATACGTCATATCGGGGTGAACGGTAATCTCCGAAAAATCCACCGCATGAGATGGGTCGCTAACGTATCGACGAAGCTGCGACACATGGAAAACATTGTGGACTCCTTCCAAAGATGGCGGCAAGGCCAAGCGATAAGCTACCTCGCCAACCCTCTCCAAAATGTCAAACGGTCCAATGTATCGCGGGCTCAACTTCCCTCGCTTCCCAAAACGAATCACACCACGATTCGGGGAAATCTTCAGAAACACATGATCTCCAGGCTGAAACTCCAAAGGACGCCGTTTAGCATCCGCCCAATGCTTAAAACGGTCCTGAGAAATCCTCAACCTCTCTCGAATATTCCTGACGATATCCACGGCCTCCACGATCATCTCAGGTCCCAACAGCTCCCGATCACCAACGTCATCCCAACTCAATGGCGATCGACATTTCCTCCCATAAAGAGCGGCGAAAGGCGCCATGCCAATACTCGCATGGAAGCTGTTGTTGTAAGAAAACTCTACCAGATATAGATGGTCCTCCCACGAACCCTTGAAATCCAACATGCACGCCCTCAGCATGTCTTCCAAAATCTGAATCGTCCTCTTGGACTGGCCATCCGTCTGCGGATGGTACGCCGTGCTGAAACTCAGACGCGTACCCAAGCTCTTCTGCAAACTCTGCCAGAACTGAGATGTGAACCTCGTGTCTCTGTCAGACACGATACTCACGGGGACTCCATGAAGTCGCACAACCTCCTGCACGATTCACGTTACATCACTATCCAAACTAGGAAAAGGGAAATAAAACGGAGAGTAAAAGAATTTTACCTCCATATATCTCCTCGCTAGCGCCTCAGTGGACTGTCCCACTCGGAATGGAATAAAGTGCGCGGATTTGGTCAATCGATCTACGATCACCCAAATCGCGTCATTCTGCTTCGGACTCCGAGGTAGTCCAGTCACGAAATCCATATTGATGTGTTGCCATTTCCACTCCGGAATCGGAAGCGGTTGTAGCAACCTGGCCGTACGCTGATGCTCCGCTTTCACTTGCTGGCAAACCAAGCACTTGGCCACTCTCCGAGCCACGCTTCTCTTCATACCATGCCACCAATAATTCAGACGAAGATCCTGGTACATCTTGGTGCCACCAGGATGCACAGAATACGGTGAACTGTGTGCCTCCACCATCAACTCCTCTCTAATATCTCCAGTTGGCACACACAACCTGGCTCCAAACCTCAGCGAGCCATCCTCATGAATCAAAAAGTCAGTCCGCAGACCGGCTTCCACCTGCTCCCGAATCTTCATCAGCTTCGGATCCTCAGCCTGGCCAGCCTTAATCCGATCCACGATCGTCGACTGCACCTGCATGTACATCAACGATGAAGCCTTCCCAGGAAGAACAATCTCCACGCCAGACTCACAAAAATCCTGCTGCAATCTCCACTGCGAGGTCAAAATCATCACCGCTGGAAGCCTACTCAGCGCATCAGGAACCACATTCACCTTGCCAGGGTGAAACTGCAAATCGATCTCATAATCTACCATAAGCTCCAACCATCGACGATGTCGCATGTTGAGCTCCTTCTGAGTGAAAATGTACTTCAAGCTTTTGTGATCGGTGAAAATCTTCACTTTCTCACTCAGCAGGAAGTGCCTCCAAATCTTAAGAGCAAACACAACGACAGCCAACTCCAAATCATGCGTCGGGTAATTCTTCTCATGAACCATAAGCTGACGAGACGCATACGCTACAACATGTCCATGCTGATGCAACACACAACTGAGACCCTTGCCAGAAGCGTCGCAAAAGATCTCAAATCCACCGTTGCGATCAGGCACAACAAGAACAGGGGCAGTCGTCAGCCTCTCCCTCAGAACACCAAAAGCACTCTCACAGTCACCCGACCAAACAAAAGCAACATCCTTCCGCGTCAACCTGGTCATCGGCTCAGCAATACGAGAAAAGTCCTTAATGAAACGCCGATAGTAACCAGCAAGTCCAAGGAAGCTCTGAATCTCAGACGCAGACGACGGAACAGGCCACTCCCTGATGGCCCTAATCTTCTCGGGATCCACAGAAATACCATCTCCAGTCACCACATGCCCGAGAAAAGCAACTCGGTCCAGCCAAAACTCGCACTTCGAAAACTTAGCATACAAACGATGCTTCCTCAGAATCTCCAACACCATCCTCAAGTGCGAGGCATGCTCTTCCTCTGACTTCGAATAGATCAGAATGTCGTCAATAAAGATAACGACAAACTTGTCTAAAAAGTCGTAGAAAATCAGGTTCATCAGATTCATGAAAACTGCGGGCGCGTTAGTTACGCCGAAAGGCATAACCACAAACTCATAGTGTCCATACTTCGTCCTGAACGATGTCTTCGGAACATCTCCCTTCTTCACCTTCAACTGATGGTAACCACTCCTCAAATCCAATTTAGAAAACACCCTCGAACCTCCAAGCTGATCAAAAATATCATCGATGCGAGGCAACGGGTATTTATTCTTGATGGTCACCACATTCAACCCCCGATAGTCCACGCACATGCGACGTGAACCATCCTTCTTCTTCACCAGCAACACCGGTGCTCCCCACGGAGACACGCTAGGATTGATATAACCCTTCTGCAAAAGCTCATCCAACTGCTTTCGCAACTCCTCCAATTCTGCAGGTGCCATACGATACGGCGCCTTCGAAATCGGCTGCGCACCTGGAACAAGATCGATAGAAAATTCTAGGGCTCGATCAGGTGGCAAACCAGACATCTCCTCGGGGAAGACGTCGCCAAAATCACGCACCATAGCTGGCCACTCCAGCTCCATCTGCATAGCCACAGCCTCCACCGGCCTGGCCTGAAATCTGACAGGACCAAGCGAACTGCTACCACGACTGAACTCAAATACTGGACGTCCGGGAATCTCGAACACCACCTTCTTCCTCCGACAGTCGATCGTAGCATAGAAGCTCGCAAGCCAGTCCATCCCAAGAACTACATCATAGTTGATGATGTCGTGGACAATGAAATCAGCGAAGAGCTCATGTCCACAGACCACCAACGAGCAAGAATTGCAACCACGATGCACCGAGACCACGCCATTCCCTGTAACGATATTCCAACTCTTGGAAAGAGGGGACGTCGACAAGGAATGCCTCTCCACGAAGCTCCGAGAAATAATGCACATCGATGCACCGGAGTCAAAGAGGACTCGTGCAGGAAATGTGCAAACCAACACCACACCTAACAATCAATTAACAATCAAACCCTAGTCTAGCAAACAACCATGTTCAAGCAAACAATACAATCTAACAATCAAAACCAGCTAGGAAAGTAACAGCTAGATTGAGGATTACCTGCGATAACCTCATCTACAGCCCCGCTCTCCACAGCGGTCATCAGATAAGCCTGCTTCCTCGGCGGAACAGCCTGCTGAAAAGCCTGCCTCTGCGGAACAAGAGCTGCTCCACGACCAGCAGGAACAGACGCTCGCTGCTGCAACGGCTGAGCTGCAACAGGTGCCCTCCGCAGCTGACCCGCATGCCGACAATCCTTCGCGACATGGGAAGCATCACCACAAACCAGACACTGGCCCAAAAACTTCCGACACTGATCCTTGATGTGGCCAGGCTTGCCGCAGAAATGGCAAGTCTTCAGAATATGCCCTCCTGGCCTCTTAAACTGAGCAGGCTGGTTCGGCCTGAATCCAGGTCTAACCATAGCTCTCGCCTGCTCTATAGGCCTCTTCCCAGCACCAACAATAGACCCCCTCCTCTGGTTCACGAGCAGCTCCTGCATCTTGGCTGCTACTAGAACCTTCTGATAAGATTCCCGGTCAGAAGAGGTCACAAAACTCTGGAGCTCCGAAGCAAGTCCCTGCAGGAACCTCTGAGCTCTCTCCTCAGCGTCCTGCACCATCTTTGGTGCAAACCGACTCAGCCTCATGAACTCCTGGTGATATAGGTCCACCGACGAGCTTCCTTGCTTCAAATCGATAAAACGCTGTAGCATCTCTTCCCTGGCAGCTTTCGGGAAGAACTCACCCTCAAATCTGGCCTTGAAGGTAGCCCAAGCTATCGGCTCCACCAACATCTTCTCTTCCGCATCCCACCAATTCCGAGCATTATCCTTGAGTTGCCTCTTCGCCAAATCAACCCATCCAGCCGGGGTGATCTTGGCCATCTTCAGATTGTCCTCGATGTTCCGAATCCACTCATCGGCAGCCAGAGGACCCTCAGACCCATCAAAATATGCGGGACCCAGCTCCCGAAATTGCTTCGCTCCTGGCTCAGAGCGAGGGGCATCCGGAAGAGCCCGGGCAGCTCGAGCAGGTGGAGCATTCTGGACTTGCAGAAGCACGCCCTGCTGCACTTGCATCATCTGGAGCATCATCCGCATCATCTCACCACTGGTGGGTTCCCGATCAGGCTCCTCATCATGAGGGAGCGCACCACTACCCCCACCACGGGTGAATCGTCTTCCTGCCATCTAGTGACACAGAGAACGAATCAGATTAGACTCATAGCTTATGACTCGGACGTCGAACTCAGTTTATTGGACATTCTAATATTATTATCGCTATTCCGATAATCGCAGTTACAGAAGGACCTGCATGGGCCACCAACAAAACCTGTCACGACCCGCTTCCCTAAAATGGAGGCGAGACGTGAAAAGGTCCGCACGAGAGTGGAGCTGTGAAGCCCCAAACCCGATAAGCGTCAATAAAACATAAGCAGGTCCCTGTAACCACAAACGGAGCAACAATAATAATAAAAGGAGAGACAGAAATAAAATTCTCATATCTCATAAATTGTCCAACATCAAAATAAGTTCAACATCCAGAAAAGCCACCAGGCTAAAAGAAAGAGTCTAAAGGCCCAGAACAAGGCCAACAAAAGCAACGACATAACAAAGTATAGGTGCTACGCACCGACAACAAAACAGCGGTCTAAACAAAGGAAAACACAACGAAGACACTAGGACTGGTCCCCAGTGTCCACGTACTCCCCGTCAAACACAAGCTCGGGCTCGGCGTCAGCGAACACCTCGTCCTCAACAAGGTACTCAGGCTCAGGATCTAACATGTGTCACCCAAAAGAGTAAAGGGGCACATGTCAGCAAGTCTAAAGACTTGGGCAAGGAAACTGAAAGTAAGGCAACTAGCAACCTAGCAGTTTTAGTATGCATGACATGGCAGTTATAACATGAGTGCACAATTTAAGACATGGTGAACAGTAAGTACAAGAGAACAAGTATCGGGAAAAGACAAGAGTAGCCAAGCTACTAACAATCTCAATCATTTCACGTTGTTTACGCCCTTCAGCTGAATGGTACATCATTCACACCGATCGGCACTAAACACTATTCACGTTTCACTGTTGTTTGTAGATGTTTACGCCCTTCAGCTGAATGGTACATCATTCACACCGATCGGCACTAAACACTATTCACGTTTCACTGTTGTTTGTAGATGTTTACGCCCTTCAGCTGAATGGTACATCATTCACACCGATCGGCACTAAACACTACCCCACCCCAGAGTTTACGCCTTACAACTGCAGTTGCTGATCGGGCAGACCCCCAGTTGAATGGCCGCTTAACCCTTACCCCATCCCACACGTAAACAAGCCAGGGTCCCTGTACATGAGCCCAGCAAGTGAGCCAGGGTTGCCCCGCACGGGAGCTTGTTTCTTAGTTCACAATTCAATATCGAGCGTTGGGGTTAGCAACTCATTATGCTCGCTTCTAGTCACGAGCCAGGAACACAAGTATTGTAGCGATGCTACGCAATCACGGGATCACTTAAAGAATGCAATGACATGACAATTAATTTGCGTACCGTTAATGGAAAGTAAACATGACATGGTAATTGTGCAACATGATATATGTCGGAACTAGCTTCGTCGTCAAGCTAGTTCCCCAAATTTGCGCCTAGGCGAGTATCATTTCGTCGCCTAGCCTCTTTTACGCCTACAACAAGCAAATGGCCTAAAACATGGCCTAAACCCTAAGTGGCAAGTTTCACTTGCCTAGCACCGGGGATGACGATCACGAAGGTTCGTCTCGCGGATGCTAATCTACGGGGGAAATCGCTGTTTTGGGGAAACAATCATCAATCAACATGAAATTTCATTAGGGTTTCATAAAAATACAAATAGGTTATGAAAACATCGAGAGATCGATTTCTTACCGAGAGGAAGCGGAAGAAACACTCCGGAGAACCCTAGGACCAGATCTGGAAACAAATGGAGAAATTTGGGGAATTAGGGGTTTTGGGGGATTTTGGGGATTTGGTGAGATTTTGGGGAAGATGAGAGGTAGAATGAGTCGATGGAGGGTTTAGATGATGAATCTAGGGCTTGGGATGGAGAAATAGAGCTTGGAGGAAGATGGGGGCTCAATGGGGGAGAAACTAGGGTTTTGGGTCGAGTGGAGGAAGAAGAAAACGTTTGGGAGGGGTATTTATAGGATGGGCTGGCGGCTGCCCAGAAATTAGGGTTTTAACACAGATTAGTCGGTCCAAGAGCAACCACTGACCGACTAGTTTAGCAACTAGTCGGTCGGTCGACCAACGCAGACCGACTAAGTGCAAACAGTAACTTCTGTACAAAATTAGGATTTAGAATTAGTCGGTCCATGAACAAATACTGACCGACTAGTTTAGCATCTAGTCGGTCGATGAACGTTCTTAGACCGACTAAGAGTAAACAGTAACTGATACTAAAATTAGATGATGTGTTAGTCGGTTAAAGAAGCATTGCCGACCGACTAGTTTGCAACCTAGTCGGTCAACCAACGTTCTTAGACCGACTAACGATAAACAGTAACTCCTGAACAATTTAGAAAGCCAACTAGTCGGTCCTAGAAGGATTGCCGACCGACTAGATCGTCATCTAGTCGGTCGGTGCCCCTTCTTACACCGGCTAATGAGCACCAAAAGTTTCGATACGGAGCGCGGAGCTCCGGGATCGATTCCTAAGACTCCTAGGCTTGATCTAATAGTAAGATACGACCGTTATGAAGCCCGTCACGAATGACTTGCTCCGAAATCGACGATCCTAAAGAAGAAACGAGAAAACACGACGAAACGACCGAAAATGAAAGTTACGGAGACGAAAACCACATATGAGGAGAAAATCCACCAAAACATATATTATATTATAATAAATCCAGATACAAGAAAACCAGTCGTTACAACAATGATTCTCAAAAATATTATGGCTTGTAATAACTTTTATGTCGTGTGATGCTAGCTATTATGAACTTATCTACTATGCAATACTTAGTTGTTCCTATGAACTAACATCTCTCTTGCAGGCATATGAAATTGAATTCCTCTCCTAATTATTTTATAAAAAAAATTATTTCTTTTGTTGATGACAAGGGGGAGAAAAATATATGAAATGCAAAAATGAAATTATATGAATTGTATTGCTAACAGCTTCGATGCAGGGGGAGAACCGCATCAAAGCAGGAGGAGTAAGTACACTTTCATGAATCTCATTTTTTTTACTTCATTTTTCATTTGGGTGTCATCATCAAAAAGGGGGAGAGTGATGGAAATTGAATTCCACCCCAAGTGATTTTGATGATGAACACACCAAATGAAAGCTTAAGTATACTAACTACACTACACTTAAGATGTGCAGAATATGCCAAGCTTTACTCATACTCAAAGGAGCACAAATCTACGCTCAAAGATAAGGACAAACATGGCTAAGTCATATGATGAAGTTCGAGCTCAAATAGAACAAGAAGCTCAAGTGAAGCTCGCATCCACTTCATCAAAATTGATCAAGCTTCCGAAGACATGTCCTAAGTCTTTAGTGAGTGTGTCGTGTCTCTTTAGGGTATTTGTCAAAGCCAAATCATATAGACAAAACACACGCACACAAACAATTTGAAAAAGCTTTCTTGAAAATCTTTTTATATCTTCAAAAATATTTTAAATAGCTTTCTCTAGTCATCCTATAACTTCCGTAGTGAAACTCCACACACCCTGGAGTTAACTACCTGTCTGACTAGAAGTGTTGCAGGAAAAACTCCTCTGGGAGTCGACTACCAACAGTAGGGAGTCGACTACCAGCTGAGATTCGAGATTCCCTGAAACACTCTGGGAGTCGACTACCTACTTGAGGGAGTCGACTACCAGCTGTAAAAATTCTGATGTTTTTGAATTTGAATTTTGAAATTCGTTGAGCAATTTACTCCGTGATTTTTGGGACAAAAGTCAAAGAAAATTTGAATTTCAAATCCCAGAATTTTCCCTATAAATAAGAGCTAATTTCATTTGAGAAAAACAACAACAATTATTGAAAATCAAATCTCTTGTGCAAACGCTCTTCGATTCAAAGCTCTCATTTTTTCTAGCCAATTTGATTTTATTTGTGATCTTGCAATATTTTATTATCAACTTCTTTTAAGATCATATTCTTGTTTTTTATTGGCTAAAACGTTTTTCAAAGTCCTTATTACTATTCTCTTTATTTTATTTAAAGGATTCTTTGAAAAAGCTATAGATCTAGATCACAAAAGATTTTATCTTGTATCTTTGTGTGATCTAGACTTTTATTCTATCAAGCCACTGCACAAATTTGTCTATCTTTGATTGGCTATAGAATCGGGTGTAAAAACCAATCTCCATCAATTTATTGTGGTGTATTGGATAAAATTTCATTGTGTTGGTTGTTGGAACACTAGACAAGTCTAGGTGTTGCCAGTCGGAAATCCTGGTTGAGACTAGGTCGTTGGAAATCCTAACGAGTGAAGTTAGGTAATTGTATTTGCCAAGGCAGATAGTGGAAAATCTCGTACCGGATTGGTCGGGGACTGGACGTACCCGGGTTGCGGGGAACCAGGATAAAATCGCTTGTCTCTGCGTTTGTTTTTCTGTGATTGTTTATATTTCTTGTACAAGCATTTTTTCATTTGCTAATCTTATATCTTTGTAATTCCTTGTTTATTTATTATTACAAAGATTGTTTATTTAATTCCGCTGTGAAAAGATCTCTCTGTAAAAGATTTATATCTGATTGTAATCTTTTCTCTATCATATTTGTAAGATTACTTTGTTGATTAAGAACCAAGCGTAGATCACTCTACTTGGCTTCTTAGGCAACATTAGAAGGGTTTTAATTAACGATCGAAAAAGGTTTATTATATACACAACACTATTCAACCCCCCCCCCCTTCTAGTGTTGTTTGCCATCCATAGGATCCAACAACCACATCCTCGTGACTACCGGCCTGGAGACGGGAGATCTTGGACCAACCACCATGTACGAAGACAATGCTGCTTGCATAGCTCAACTACGAGGTGGCTACATCAAAGGTGACAGGACGAAGCACATTTCCCCCAAGCTCTTCTGTACGCATGAACAACAAGTAGACAACCAGATCGACATCCAGCAGATCCAGTCTTGCCACAACCTGGCAGATCTATTTACTAAAGATTTACCTCGCAGTACCTTTAGAAAACTTGTATTAGGAATTGGGATGAGACAGTTGAGAGATCTACAAGCCTGAAGCTTGTACTTTTCAGGGGGAGTTAATGTTAGGATGTACTCTTTTTCCTTGGCTATTGGTTTTTTCCACTAGGTTTTCCATAGCCAAAGGTTTTAACGATGCAACCACATCAACTCTGGATCCAGAAGTATCCACCTCTGATGATATCTGTTGTTTTCAGTACGTGGGAATAATCAAAATAAACACAAAGAGAAAACAAAGAATCAAGCAACGACACACGAGACTTGGTTTCACAGTTCGGTGCGCACACCTACATCTGCGGGGCCCCGCCCAGAAAAATAGAATACTCCATTATAATAATCAGAGAATACAAACTCTAATAATCACGCTTCTCTAAGGAAGAACACCCTCCCCCTTAATACAAACCGTGAGGGGTGATCGCAATCAACCCCGTGAAGTATTCTTGGCAAGCTCCCCTTGTCAGCAAGCTCCCCTTGCACAACCGACTAGATCAACTCCCTTGATCCTACGTGTGTAGCCGTCGGCCTCCTCCCGGAGTTCTTCAAAAAACTTTGGTAAAATCCATCACCCTAGCCGCCAATCTTCGCAACCTTAACCACCCGTCTCCCCCTCAATCATGGAGTAGTTAAGGAAGATTGCTCAATTAAATCTCAGAAGATTGGGCGCCCACAATTAACGGAACCAGTTAGGAAATAACTCCGCCAAATCTTCTAAAGATAGCAACAACAATAAGTGGGCAAGATTCTCTCCAACCGAATCAACAATAATAACGAGAGATTGCAACTTCCAAATGTATCTTCAACAGAATATACCAGAATACCTAAAAGAGATAACATGAGATCTGAAGTAATCCACCTTTGATAACCGCTGAAGTGCGCCAATCAATTCCAGCCTTCTGACACAGCATGTTGTACATAATGTTGTATAATAACGTTCAACATAATATACAACATGGCCAATAAATAGGTTCTTTCATACCTCGGTTGTGGATTGATACTTTCATTCACCTCCGTCAGCAAATCTTATGCATACCTGCATTCAACCGAGTATCTGGAGAAGATCTAAACAATAATGCGAGATCTGAAAACATTCATATATAGAATCTTCAACCGCACATATCTTCAACCTTACAACCATTCAGATATGAACCCATTCAGATTTTGTAACCACTATTTATGGGTAAATAACTTCCTCTTTAATGCAGAATATCCGCCAATATTTCCAGGATCACTTCGGGTAAGGAATCCTATATTCAAGGAACCACCGAATCTATTTCGGGTAAAATGATTAAAACAAATCTCATGCGGATATTTTGCCCAAAGAATAAGGATCTATTTCTGATAAATAGAACCAATAAATCTCAACAAATATTCCCTTCCATCAATTTAGGAACTAACCAAATTCCCAAATATTCTCAACAAACCTCCATCAATTAAGGAACTAATGCGGGTAAGAAGGAGTATAAAAATCCCACCAATATCTGGAATCAATCAAATCAGGAACCTCCGATATTTTAGGCTACAAATCAGATCTGAAACCAAAGCAGAGTTTTAGCATACGAACCGGAATTCCAGATCCCGAATGTTGAACATTATGTTGCACATAATGTTCAACATTTTGCTCAAACTGCTCAAAAACAATCCAGATTCCACAAACTGAGCTCTCCAGATATAGTGCCACTAATGCCAACAAATATCCACAGAAATTCAACCCTAACAATCTCCCCCTTTGGCATTATGTGGCACAACCCAAAGCAGGCACCAACCCAAAGCAAGCACCAACCAAGCACACATTCTCCCCCTTTGAGCCACAATAATCCAAACCACATTCTCCCCCTTACTAGAACAACCCAAGCATAGATCATCTTAGAAGAGACAGCCAAAAATCAGAAAAAGTATGTCCTCATGACTCTAATACATTTCAGCTAGCCTCATGTCTTAAAAAATTATTCTCCCCCTTTCTGGTTCTCTTATTAGAAAAAAAATCCTCAGGCGCAGCGGAAAAGGGGGAAGAACAAATACCTCACATTTGATAGTAGGGCGACGAATGAAATGATGTCCAGGGTAGAAGTCGAGCTCTGAGGGGCCGAAAAGTAGTTGGAGAATTGAAAACATCGACGGTGTTGACAGAAGGTACATGCGAAGATCCATTGGCACCGGCGGAGGAAGAGCAGTGAGCAGAACGGCGAGATAGCACTCTAATGATTCTGGAGGAAGATTCATGAGACTTTGGCACAGATTGCTCACAGTGATTATCGAGGGGAGATGTCGAGTCTGCTGTCATAACATCTGCAGCAACATTGTCCTGTGTTGTATCTAATGTTACAGCATTAGTCACAACATGAAGAGTTTTCTCTGAAGTTGTAGTGTTCTTGCTGTACAATTCAGACTTTCTGACCCATTGCTTCTTCATCTTCATATCAGGGTGTCTAACATTTCTTCCTTCTGACCAATGTCGTATGCGTCTGAAGCAGTTTCTCTCAGTATGGCCTTTGATCTTGCAGTAACTGCACACAGAACGACCACCTTTTATACCTCTAATCTGCCTCTTCTTTTGATCATGGCCATTGTGTTGACCCATTCTTTCAAGTTCTTTGGTAACTTGATTTCTTCTTTCAGCAGACACATTATAAAAAGCTCCTCTATTGAATCCCACTCCGGTGCAATCTCCAGAAATCTTCCCCATGTTTAAGATATCATCCAGCTTTGCTTTTCCAGAATTCCACTTCTCCAATGTGCATTCAGCTTTCTCTGCCCTGAGAAGAACATTTCTGAAGTTTCTTTCCAATTCTCTGCAGTTTCCCTCAGCTTTCAGACATTCGATTTTGACCTCCTCCTTCTCTTTCTTCAGTCTATCATTCTCCTCCTTCAGGACTTTGTTGATATTGCAGATTTGCATCCATTTCTCAAACATCATCTGGTATGCTGTACGGATATCATTGTTACTAACTTCCTCATCGCTATCAGCTTCAGAATATGATTCGGTTGTAGATGTTGTACATGATGTTGTACAAGATTGTTGTTTTCAGTACGTGGGAATAATCAAAATAAACACAAAGAGAAAACACAAGAATCAAGCAACGACACACGAGACTTGGTTTCGTAGTTCGGTGCGCACACCTACATCTGCGGGGCCACGCCCAGAAAAATAGAATACTCCACTATAATAATCAGAGAATACAAACTCTAATAATCACGCTTCTCTAAGGAAGAACACCCTCCCCCTTAATACAAACCGTGAGGGGTGATCGCAATCAACCCCGTGAAGTATTCTTGGCAAGCTCCCCTTGCCAGCAAGCTCCCCTTGCACAACCGACTAGATCAACTCCCTTGATCCTACGTGCGTAGCCGTCAGCCTCCTCCCGGAGTTCTTCAAAAAACTTTCGTAAAAGCCATCACCCTAGCCGCCAATCTTCGCAACCTTAACCACCCGTCTCCCCCTCAATCATGGAGTAGTTAAGGAAGATTGCTCAATTAAATCTCAGAAGATTGGGCGCCCACAATTAACGGAACCAGCTAGGAAATAACTCCGCTAAATCTTCTAAAGATAGCAACAACAATAAGTGGGCGAGATTCTCTCCAACCGAATCAACAATAATAACGAGAGATTGCAACTTCCAAATGTATCTTCAACAGAATATACCAGAATACCTAAAAGAGATAACATGAGATCTGAAGTAATCCACCTTTGATAACCGCTGAAGTGCGCCAATCAATTCCAGCCTTCTGACACAGCATGTTGTACATAATGTTGTATAATAACGTTCAACATAATATACAACATGGCCAATAAATAGGTTCTTTCATACCTCGGTTGTGGATTGATACTTTCATTCACCTCCGTCAGCAAATCTTATGCATACCTGCATTCAACCGAGTATCTGGAGAAGATCTAAACAATAATGCGAGATCTGAAAACATTCATATATAGAATCTTCAACCGCACATATCTTCAACCTTACAACCATTCAGATATGAACCCATTCAGATTTTGTAACCACTATTTATGGGTAAATAACTTCCTCTTTAATGCAGAATATCCGCCAATATTTTCAGGATCACTTCGGGTAAGGAATCCTATATTCAAGGAACCACCGAATCTATTTCGGGTAAAATGATTAAAACAAATCTCATGCGGATATTTTGCCCAAAGAATAAGGATCTATTTCTGATAAATAGAACCAATAAATCTCAACAAATATTCCCTTCCATCAATTTAGGAACTAACCAAATTCCCAAATATTCTCAACAAACCTCCATCAATTAAGGAACTAATGCGGGTAAGAAGGAGTATAAAAATCCCATCAATATCTGGAATCAATCAAATCAGGAACCTCCGATATTTTAGGCTACAAATCAGATCTGAAACCAAAGCAGAGTTTTAGCATACGAACCGGAATTCCAGATCCCGAATGTTGAACATTATGTTGCAACATAATGTTCAACATTTTGCTCAAACTGCTCAAAAACAATCCAGATTCCACAAACTGAGCTCTCCAGATATAGTACCACTAATGCCAACAAATATCCACAGAAATTCAACCCTAACAATATCCATCGATCAGGGGAAGTTACAGAGACTTGTACTCTTTTCCCTTAGCCACTGGTTTTTCCCACTGGGTTTTCCGTGGCAAAGGTTTTAACGAGGCAAGGACTCTTAACTTGGGATCCCGAAATATCCATAGACCATGATCAGATAAGCTCAATGAACCCTGAAGCGCTCATTACGGCTTACAACAATGAATGGATAACGGGAAGTGTTATAAACGGGCTTTTGGAGGCCCAACTGTGTATTAGGTATCCACCCATTATGTAATCATATTACTATAAATACAGGGCTACGGGTTCCGTAGCCACCAAGTTTACAACAGAAGCCAAGTTATTTTTTGACGACACATCACTACTTTATAGTATTTCTTTTACCGGTTCAATCATAAATCCCGTATACAACAAGTTCGGTCCTTCTCGAGACCTCCTTTTATGGCTTTCTCGAAGGGAGAGAAATACGTATCTCATTAGAAATTTCAGACGGCACTAACTACTTCACAGCCGTGGCCATAACTAATACGCTAAACATCATTATCATCTAATTAATTCCGCCTCATATAGACCTGGTCTCATTTTGAACACGCACCCAAGTATGACCCTTTCCCTCTTAGTGTTTAACAAACCTGTGTATAACCTGGTCTCTATTAGCACACTGATCCTTCTCCCCACCATTTCTATATATATCCTTGATTCTACCACAAATCTCGTGTACTTTTCTCCATCCCAAATTAAGGAACTCTTTACCACCAACCAAGAGCAATTAGCTGGCCTAATAGATCATACTAGCTGTATGTATGGCTTTTGCTAGGTTCCCATCTTATGTAGCTGATTTCGAACGAATCTTCAGTCGTTTCGATGCAAATGGAGATGGCAAGCTGTCACCTACCGAGCTACAATGCCTGTTAAGTAGCATCAGCCAGGAGTTGAGCCTCGAGGAAGCCGAGGCCGTGGTCGAGTCGTCTGACTTGGATGGGGATGGACTGCTCGACATGGATGAGTTCATTCAAATCAAATGGTTGGCGAAAAGGGCGAGGGGGACGAAGAGGAGGAGTTGAGAGAGGCGTTCGAGATGTATGTGATGCAGGGGGAGGGATGCATCACGGCGAGGAGCTTGAAGAGGATGCTGAGCCGGCTGGGGACGTCGAAGGCCGTGGAAGAGTGCATGGCTATGATTTGCAGGTTTGATGTTAATGGGGATGGAGTTCTTAGCTTTGAAGAGTTTAAGACCATGATGGGATAATACTGACTTGTGTCAAAGTAGTCGGAGAAAGTTACGTGTGTGTTGCCTTTTCCAAGTAGTAATTAGTTCTTATGTGGGATCATTGTCTAAACCACATGATTAATTGCGCATATATTGTTAAATGTTTGTATACTTGTAACTGATTTCAAACTAGCATTACCATGTGTTAATTATTAGTTGCATTTATATATGTTATTAATCGGAATCCTCTAACTATTTCTCTAGGGGAAGAGGTCAAATAAAATGCTAATTCTGGTTGGACTTTCCATGTCAATTCTCCAGACTTGCATATAAACACATGTATACAACCATTCATAACAAAATAGTTGGCAAGAATTCTTGTGCAATCGTATACTCTAACATGGTATCTCCATCTCATGTAATTCGTCAGGAAAACCATGAGCCAGCACTGGACCATGCTCATATAGCTCATGTCTAGCACCAAGACAAGATGAAGTGTCTCCTGCTCACCAACTCCGACCACCATTGCTCGTGCCATCGCCTTCCTCCTCTGTATACATTATCATATTCGGATATAGACTCTATAAGATGATACAAGCAATTTTCCAAGATTCAAATGTTGAATATGTTTGAAATTGGAGTTCTGGGTGCTGACACGGCGGTGCGAAGTCTCGCACAGCCATGCACAGATAACAGAGAGTTTCTATTTTCCTGGCAGACTGTACACTAGAGCGGGCTTGGGGGCACATATGTGCTTTATGGCCTCTACTTCCTGTTGGTACATCTGCTCAAGATAGTGATTATGATAACTGTAATACACTACTACTTAATCGACCTTCAGCCACAGACAAATCCATGGCCGAAGGCCGGAAATCCGTGACTGAAACCTTTCGGCCACGGAAAAAAATTCTGTGGCTGAAGAGCCGTGACCGATAGCGTGGTGGCTGATTAGAATTTTTGCCACAGAATATAATGTGGCCGGTAATCTGCCACGAAATAAAGGCCACAGACATTCGTGGCCGATAAGTAAAATAAAAAAGTAACTAAACCTATCGGCCACGGACGTGGCCGACAAGTAAAATAAAAAATAGATTAACCTATCAGATCCGTGGCCAATGTCGCTTTTGCGCCACGGATATATCCATGGCCAATAATTCCTAATAAAAATCAGAAATACATGTATACCACAAAATAAATGCGCATATATAAATCCACATACAGAAATTCACAAAACTAATAAAAATTAAATGCACACAAATACCATAAAACCCCTTATTGCATAATACAAAACAATCCTACATGTTCGCGAATGTAAAAAAACAAAAAAGAACTCATAAAGAACTCCCGCCATCGCCCCCATCATCACCCCCGTCATCGCCCCTAAAACTCATAAAGACCGGCAGATAACAAATTCAAATGTTGTATAGAGCTTGTGAGCGTGGAGCATGTGATTTGCGAGTTTTGAGTGTCTGTAGGCATGTTGAGACTGATTGAGTTAGTAGACTCTTGGGGTTGCTGGAGTAGGTCGAGATTCGACCGAACCAGTGTACATCTTGTGTTATCTGTACTGGGATGCGCTTTATATGATTTTATCTGCCTGTGTGTTGCACGTATTTTTTATTTTGTCGATCACCATATTCACCCCCTCTATGGGGTACTTTTCGATCCTACAAGTGGTATCAAAGCCTAAGTTGACCAGTTTTTAGACATAGAGGTTAGGGTTGCACACACACACACAGTCATCGGTATTTCAGATGGTGCTTTTGTTGAGGGACAGTCTGTAGTTAGGACACCATTATTTAACGGAACTGATTATGCCTATTGGAAAGCTCGCATGAAAATTTATTTAAATTATGTTGACTATGCTATTTGGGATATGGTTGAATTTCGTTCCACACCTCATATGGTCAAAATAGAGGGTGTAGATGTTCCTAAGCCTATAGACAAGTGGGATGCTAATGATAAAAAATGATATACTTTGAATGCTAAAGTTATGAATACTCTTATTTGTGCCTTGGATAAAACTGAATATAATCATATTTCTCATTGTTCTACAGCTAAGGAGATCTGGCATACACTGGAGATTACCCACAAAGAAACATCGCATGTGAAAGAAACTTGCCTCACTTTGCTGAACCATGAGTATGAGAGCTTCATGATGGCGTACGATGAGATGATCAAGGAGATGTACACAAAATTCAGCGCCCTCATCTACAACTCTATGGTTCTTAGAAAAGTCTATTCAAGTAAAGATTTATTGAGGAAAATTTTGGGTGTACTACCAAAGATCTTTGAGGCCAAAATTACTGCGATTCAGGAGTCTAAATATCTTAGCACATATAGCATGAAGGAGCTCATCAGAAACTTGATGACATATAAGTCTGAGCTTAAAGCAAGGGATGACAGAGATGCTAAATATGCCGCAGAACCAAAGAAGAAGTCCATTGCATTGACGAGCTCACATAATAGCGATGATGACGTAGCATTGGGGGTAAAAGGCTTCTAGAAATATCTTACGACTAGATAGGGAAGGCAATTTATTTTAAATAAATGCAATGCCTCTATGTCTAAAAATATTTCTGATGATTTCGATGATGAAATTATTTTTCATAATTGTAGGAAACTTGGACATATTAAAGCTAATTGCCTACATCTGAAGAATGATAAGGAAAAGGGTAAGTTTTCCTCTAATGATGACTGATACGACCATTCTGAGATGGGCCAAGATCGAACGGCCCAGGTCCACATCGCAAGCAAGCGGTCCTAAAGGAGAGCGGGCCGGTCGACGACGCCCCTGCGAAGACCCGGAGTCGGGTCAGCCTCGGCCGACGCGGATGCCCCAATCAGCCCACGTTAGCGGGAGCTAACCACTCCCCTTAGTGCGTGCCCCCTTAATCACCATTAAGGGGCCCCATTACGCCCGCCTTCATGACCCATGAAGACGCCATCAAAGTGGCAGATCGTGGGGGCAGAAGTAGGGGACGTTAAGGGGATGCGGACGTGGGAAGACTCCTATAAAGGGACTCAGGGTACAACGTACAAAAGGATCACTTCTTGGATACTGAAAGATCAAGGTATTCTATGCACACGACCAATTCCACCATCTTACATTTCCTCTCCATAACTCGGTCTGAGGACTCGCGTATTGACCTCCCCGTGAGCCATACCAATCCCACCGAGCATCCTTTAGATCCGTTCTGACTTAGGCATCGAAGGGGACTTGGTCGGAACCAAGGTCCGACCCCTCTGATGAGCTACTTCGTCTATTCAGGCCAAGCAGATTCAGCGGCATTGAGGCTACCCCTCAGTGTCTTTCCAGCCGGAGCCGAGCGACCTCAACCACGAGCCCGCTTGCCCCCTCCACAAGGAGGTCGTCGCTTTGCCGATGCTACCCTTCGGCAAGCCGACGTGAGGATCCGTGTGTCCCTCGCCGAGTGGACGTTTCTTCAACTGATCCTTGAGGTCCCATGTGTCCCCCTGGACCATGCTGACCTCCAATCCTCCGGTCAACAATTCAGCGGTGAGAAAACACCCCGAAACATCTAGCGCCGTCTGTGGGAAGCGAGCAAACACCCACGTTAAACATCCACATCGTCGAAATGGAACCATCTTGCAATGGCACGGGATGCATGCCCCCCATCCACGAGGAAGGCGACTATGTCCCGCCTGAGAACCAGCACAGCCACACCACTGTGGGCACTAGTAACTCGCGCTTGGTGACTCAGGAGCAGCTCCGCCTCTTCACCCATGAGACAAATGGCCACCTTCGGACACTGTTCACAGTGATTCAGCAGCTCGTGGGCGGCCCATGTCTCCCGGAAGGGGGGTCAGCTGACATCCCCAATCGACGGGGGCTTTGACATCATCTACGCTCGGTCGTGGTCACCAAGCACGGTGGCGAGGAGCCAACCCAGAGCGACGGTTCACAAGCCAAACTTCATCCCGGTGCGGTTCCTCACACCCACCTCACTTCAGGATGAGGCAGACGGAAGGCCCGAGCGGACTCGAGACGAGTCAACCACGGCCTCGTCTCGACGACCTCGCTCGACACACCGACGGTTACCCGACCGTTGAACTGTCGAGGACCGGCCGAATCGGAGCAGGAGCCCCCGTCGGAGGAGGCATAAGGGCCGGGGGAATCACCGCGAGAAGAGAAGCACTAGGCGACCAACGCCTATCCCCAGTTCGGATGGGCACCGAGCGGACTCCCTTCAAACCCCCATCAGCCTACCATGGCAGCTCGGCCCTCACACCAACGCACTGGCAGGCCCTGAGGGCCCCAGGGACGACTGCTGCCTGTTAGCAAGAAGCATTACCGACGCCCGAGTACCATCCAGATTCAAGGTGTAGACTTTAGAGAAGTACGATGGCACGGGGGACCCAGAAGACCACGTGATGGACTACGAAGGGGTCATGGCATTCCAGGGAGCCGACGATGCCCTGCTCAGCCGAGGCTTCTACTCCACTCTCTGGAAATCCGCGCGGAGCTGGTACCATAGCCTCCCCAATCGCTCCATCAACAACTTCAAAGACCTCTCCCAGAAATTCTGCAAGCAATTTATGGCTGGCCGGTAGATAAAGCCAGACTCGGAGCTTCTGTTCAATGTGGTACAGAGGCTCGACAAATCCCTAAGAAGCTACATGCACCGCTTTAATATCGAGAGAATGAATATGGAGAGCTGCCCCGAGATGGTCGTGAAAATGGACCTGAAGAAAGGGCTACGACACAGGGGACTGAAGAAGTCATTGCATAACGAGCCCACAAGGGATCTCGCTGAGGTAATAGCCCGGGCAGAGCATTACATGTTGACGGAGGAGGCATTGGCAGCAGAGGATGGAGGTCTCCCTACAGGGGCCAGGAGGGGCTCCAAACGAGACAAAAGCGAGCGCTGTGAGCCGGACGACCACAGGCGGGAGAAGAAGGCAAGGCGAAGCAGTGCAAGGAGGAAGCGCGACCCCCCAGGCTGAACGTGACTCCGGACTTCGTCCTGAAGCAGGCTCAGAAAGAGGGTCACTTCGACAGGCCACCCCCGAAAATGAAGAGAGGCAGAAGGGACGAGGAGAAATACTTCATGTACCACAAAGACAACAGCCACGACACCGACGACTGCTGGCACCTGAAGAAGGACATTGAGAAACTGATCAGCCGCGGGCACCTGAAGAACTTTGTCGACGATCCAATGGCAACCCCCGCAGAGGAGACGTCAAAACAGATGGACAAAGGAAAGAAGGTGAACGTCGTCTAGACCCCTCTGCGCATCATCGAGTAAGAGGGCAAGAACGGTCAGCCGCAGCTCCTTCCCCTGGACGAGACTATCTCGCCATTATCTTCCCTGCTTTTTTCCCTTTCAAAGTGTATTCCCGGTTCAGAGAATGAAATGGTAGTTTGCACTAACGCAATCGCGTCTCTTCCTAACCACAAGACCCGGGACAACTCCCCAGGCAGGACAACCACGACGATTGCTCGTAAGGCTGGGGGGAAACTTCCCCAGCAGGCAGATCGTTACGATCGCCCATGAGGTTGAGGGCATCTCCCCAGCAGGCCGATCGTTCCGACCGCCCGTAAGGCTGTGGGCAACTCCCCCAACAGGCGGATCGCTCCAATCTCCGTAAGGCTGGGGGCAACTCCCCCAACAGGTCGATCGCTCCGATCGCCCGTGAGGCTAAGTGCAGCTCCCCCAGCAGACCGATCGCCCCGATCGACCGTAAGGCTGGGGGCAACTCCCCCAGCAGGCCGATCACAACGAGTGCCCGTGAGGCTGGGGGCAGCTCCCCCAGCAGGTCGGTCCATCGCTCTACTGTAAGCCTGGGGGTAGCTCCCCCAGCTGGCAGACTGACCCGACTGATCGTAAGGCTGGGGGCAACTCCCCCAGCAGGCCGGTCCGTCGTTCGACCGTAAGCCTGAGGGTCGCTCCCTCAACAGGCCGAACGACCCGATCATCCGTAAGGCTAAGCAAGTTCCCCAGCAGGCCGATCACATCGATCAACCGTAAGGCTGGGGGGAAACTCCTCCAGCAGTCCAATCACAACGATCAACCGTAAGGCTGGGGGGAACGACCGATCACAATGATCTGCCATGAGGCTGGTGCCAACTTCCCCTGCAGGCCGATCACAACGATCTGCCATGAGGCTGGTGCCAACTTCTCATGCAGGTCGATCACAACGATCAGCCATAAGGCTAGGGGCAACTCCCACAGTAGGCCGATCACAACGATCAGCCATAAGGCTAGGGGCAACTCCCCCAGCAAGCCGATCACACCGATCAACCTAAGGCTGGGGGCAACCCCCCAGCAGGTTGATCACAACGGTCGACCGAGAGGCTGGGGGAAACCCCTCGACATGCCGATCATGACGGACACCATAAGGCTGGGAACAGCTCCCCCAGCTGGAAAACCGCCGGAAATTCCCACAAGGCTGGGAGCGACTCCCCCAGCAGGCCGACTCCCGGCCCGACCGTCAGATTCATGTTCAACCTGAAGAAGGAGGACAACCAAGCTGAACATCCCTTTAGCTAAAGGTCCGGGAACATTTCCTTTAAACCCGTCGAACGGACCGACCGTCAGGCAAATCGAGGCGACCCTACCAGAACCGTCTACCCGAGCAAGGGGGACGAGACGATCGCAAGGAAGGACCCTGGGGAGATTGGGGGTCGTTTTCCTGAGAAACGTTGATCGCCCCCAACGAGCTGATGGCCCCGATCTACCGCATAATTGGAGCGACCCCCCCTCCCGGTAGGCCGGGCACCCTGATTAACCTTAAAAGCTGGAGGACAGCCCCCCAGCAGGCTGATCGTTTCGATTGCCCGTAAGGCCGGGTGCTACTCCCCCAGCAGGCCAATCACCCCGATGGAACGACGACTCTCCCGACGAAAAATGGTGTCTCCCACAACTCAAACCAGTGGGCTGTCCCGGTATGAGCAGCGGGAGGGGGCAACCAAGCGACCAGAAGCGCAATTCGGACAACACTTGGCAAAAAACACGACGGTGCGCAAAATGGTAAAAAACTCAAAGATTTATTTTTCAAAGTTCAAAACATTGTCCTTTACATGGGGACAAAAACGGGGGGACATCGCCTACGACGTTAGAGCCCGAGAAGATGCATCCCCCCCTGGGCCGATCGGACGGGCTCCTCGGGGCCGGCCTGGGGACGAGGAAGCTTCCGCCGAACTCGCTCCTCGAGTCTCCAAAACCCGTCCTGGAAGGCCCCCACGATCCTAGGGAGAGGAGGTCTTCATAGGCCTGAAATGCCTCCCGGAGAGATGTCGCGATTCTCGGCCCCAGGACCTCCTCATAGCCCCTCTCCACCTCCTCGAGGAGTTGGGTGGGGTGCACTTGTCGCAGGGCCCCCAGCTCGGCCCAGAGCTCGCCCCTCTCCCGACGGAACGTCTCCTCTGCCTCTCGGGTGGACCTCTCGACGGCCGCCAGGGCCTCCCTCACGTCCCTCAACTCGGACGTAAGCTCGTCCACCCGACGCCGCAAACAACGACCTTCCCGACGGGCCTCTTCGGCTGCCACCTCGGCTGCTCCGGCCCTCAGGCGCTCCTGCACCAGAGCCACCTCGAGGCTGATCACCTGCTCCGCGGGGTGATGCGCCTCGACGGCCATCATCAAAGCCTGCAAAACAGAAGAAATAAGCGAATGTCATCGAGGATCGCAAGTGAAGGCAAGAAAGACACCAACCTGCTGAAGTTGCCAGACCAGAGAGTCGGCCAAGCGATCATGGGGGGCCCTCTATAACCAGAAGCGGTCCCTTAGGAGGACGGAGCCATGTGCATGCTGGAGGGCCACGTTCCAATCGAGGAAGACCAAATCTCCGGGCGGGGCCTCCAGGCTAGCCTCAAGTACAGACAGGGCGCCCCCTCCACCAACTGGTAGCTGCTCGGCCAGGTCAGCAAAAGCGGCCACCTCCACCAGTGGAAGGGTTGCCCCCGAGAGGATCGACGCTTCGGGCAACGTCGAGTTCTTGCCCTCCCTCTCCTTCCTCTTCTTCCTCTCTTCAGGCCCCTTAGGCTCGGAAGGCATGTGATCCCTTTCTCCCCCGTGGTTCCCTGCTGGTGTCCGGGAGCCTTGACCGGGGATTTGATCCACCCCCTCGGCGCGGTCGGGATCGAGGTTGTCACCGGTCAGATTTCCCATCACGGGGGAATCGACGACGACTTTGGGCGGAGGAGAGGGTAGGACCGCCGGCTCAACTGTTCCCACCGCGCCATCGGCCGCACGGATTTCCTTTTTCACCATCTACCGAGGCGCATGGCCAGAGGGATTCCCTCGCCCGCTGTGGGCCTCCGGCGAATGAGCTCACGGACGTCGCAGCTAAATTCTTAACCCGCCATTCCTATAAAAGGAGTGAAGATTAGGGTAAGTGTCGACGAAGAGCGGGAAGAAGAAAGCACCTACCGGGAGACCGCAGGATGTTCTTGAGGAGGAGGTCGCCCAGCAAATTCCACACCGACCTCTCCACCAGCGACAGTAATGACAAACGGCTGACCGCGGCCCGGTCGGCTTCGAAAAGGGACAATGTCAAGTCATATTGACACAAGCCTCCCAAACCGGTCATGATCACGACGTCTTCCGGGAAAGTGACAAAAACATAATCCCGGCTCCAGTCACCAACCCAGCGGGGAGGCCCGTCAGACACTCCCTTCCTGCCCGGGTATGGAGATGCTGCCACGATCCCTGATAAACCGTCTGGACCTGAAAGTAATAAAAGAAGAGGGGCAGAGTCGGCTCCAACCCGTTCCCGAGGCAAATAATAATAAATCTCACCAAGGCCGCGATTGAGTAAGGGGTCAACTGACACATGACCACCATCAAGAGGTCCAGGACCTGGACGACGAACGAGTGGAGAGGGAAGCAGAGCTCCATGAGAAACATCTCGACGTAAACGCCGACCTCACGGCTTCCTGGGAAGAAAATCCTTTCGTTGGTAAAGGGAATCAGAATGCCGTACGGGTGGTAGAGATACTTCACCCGGATCTCTTCAACCGCGGTGTAAGGGACGGACGAAGACGACCTGAGGATCACCAAAGGAACATCGAACTCCGCTGCCACATGGGCGTCATCTCGGTGGGCCGGATCTCCGAAGAGCAAGCCCTTCCCTTTGTCAGGAACCGGATGAAGGGCCGGGGGGGTTACCGGGTTCCAAGGTCGAAGGATTGCCAGACCCTGGAACCTGGGGAACTCCAGTCCCAGGAGCGGAATCTCCTATCCTAAGCGTAGCCATAGGACGGACCAAATAAGACAGAGGAAGGAAAAGGAAATTACCTTGAAAAGAAACCGGAAGAAGGAAGATGAAGGAGAATTCACTAGCACTCGCAGGAACAAGATCAGATCAGAAAGCGCGAAGATCAAATCCAGAAGGGCGGCGATTTTATACGAAAGACAATTTCCGAATCCAGACCGTTTGAAGGAGGACGCGTGGCAACATCTAGCGACCGGTGACACTTCGAATTTCACTCCCAAGGGCGGGAGAAGTCCAACCGGGCAGCGTCATGATAACTTCCATTTAATGATGCTGTCTCGACTGATGCACCCGTCAAAATCCACGCAAGTCACAGCGTCCGATCCGAACCGGTAGAATCTGAACGGCCCGAGCGATATGGGCAATTGATATGACCATTCTGAGATGGGCCAAGATTGAACAGCCCAGGCCCACATGTAAGTAGGCAGTCCTAAAGGAGAGCATGCTAGACGACGAGGCCCCTGCGAAGACCCGGAGTCGGGTCAGCCTCGGCCAACGCAGACACCCCCATCAGCCCACGTCAGCAGAAGCTAACCGCTCCTCTTAGTGCACGCCCCCTTAATCACCATTAAGGGGCTCTATTATGCCCACCTTCATGACCCATGAAGACGCCATCAAAGAGGCATATCATGGGGGCGGAAGTAAGGGACGTTAAGGGGGTGCGGACGTGGGAAGACTCCTATAAAGGGACTCAGGGTACAACGTACAAAAGGATCACTTCCTGGATACCGAAAGATCGAGGTATTCTACTCACACGACCTATTCCACCATCTTACATTTCTTCTCCATAACTCGGTCCGAGGACTCGTGTATTGGCCTCCCCGTGAGCCATACCGATCCCACCGAGCATCCTTCAGATCCGTTCTGACTTAGGCATCAGAGGGGACTTGGTCGGAACCAAGGTCCGTCCCACCTAACGAGCTTCTTCGTCTATTTAGGCCAAGCGGATCCAGCAGTGTTGAGGCTACCCCTCAGCGTCTTCCCAGCCAGAGCCGAGCGACCTCAACCACGAGCCCGCTCACCCCCTCCACAAGGAGGTCGTCGCTTTGCCGAGTCTACCCTTTAGTAAGCCGACGTGAGGATCCGCGCGTCCCTCACCGAGTGGACGTGTCGATCCCTGAGGTCCCACGTGTCCCCCCTGGACCGCGCTGACCTCCAGCCCTCCGGTCAATAATTCATCGGTGAGAAAACACCCCGAAACAATGACGAATCAGAGGATGAGGTGATTTGCTACAATTACAGAAAGCGAGGGCATATTAAATTAGAGTGTCCATTGTTAAAGAAGGGAAAAGTGAAGGAAAAGAAGAAGTCTTTGGTGACTATGTGGGATGATGATAGTGAAGATAATGAAAGTCATGTAGTGACAAATCTCTGTTTGATGGTACACACGGACTCTAGCGGTGAGGATTCAAGCGATGAGATACCTGATCTTTCTTAAAAAGATTTAGTTAAACTATGCAATCATAATACATGACTGAAGAAATTGAAATTTTATATGCCAAAATCAAGACATTAAAATCAGAAAAGATAGAATTGCTTAAAAAATCTTGTGAAAATTGTGTGATTTTAGAAAAAGAAGTGCATGGTCTAATAAATGAAAAAGAGAAGCTTGAAAAAGAGTGTGATGGCTTAAATAAAAACATAAAAGAAAAAATGATAGTTTTGTAATCCGTTGTTCTATGCTTGTGAATGAGAATTTATTCCTAAAAATCTAAAGTCCAAGGGCTTGAAACATGCGTGAAAAAGTCTGCAATTAGTGTATGTAATTGAAGATGCTGCTTAATAGTCAACAATTTGTAAACAATAGAAACAGACTTAGTTTTGGAAAAATTAATCATGTGAACAATCTTTTTTGGTAATGGAAAAAGTGTCTTTTCTAAATGCATTGGATGTGGTAAAATTGGAAATTATTTTAATCATTGTTGGAGTATGAACAAGAACAAAATGTTTATCAAATTTGGGTTCCTAAAGGCACTTTTACTAACGTTGGTGGACATATATGAATTACTAGGTCACACATAACATCTTTCGTATAGGTGTGTTAGATGGAGGGACAAGGAACCATGGTTTTCACATTAAGTATCAATGGAGTTCCTTGCCCAAACGGTGACGTGAAGGTATGATTTCTTGCTTGAGCTTATTGTGTACCTTCATAGAATAGTTTCGGTGTGTGTTTTTTCATTGTTTGGTGTGCTTTTTCATTTTTTGGGTGTGATTTTTCTTTGTATGATTTTCTTTGGTGTGCTTGAAAAATAGAAAAGAAAAAAGTGAAAAAGTGAAAAGAAAAAAATTTGATAAATAGAAAATTATTTTAAAAAATTATAAAAAGTGGGCTAAATGGATATCTTTCTTTTGTTCATTAGAAAAATCCACTTTGGATGAAAATCATATTACGAATGGAATTCTAGTATTATTTCCTTGACTATGTTTGCATAATTGACTTTATGAATAGTTAAGATATGTTCGATAACGAATAACTAGATTTATACATCTTCACCTTACACTTCCACGGTATTAATTGTTATGGCTTATATGTTGTTGTGTTCATGAATAGCAGAAAGTGGTTGAAGGTGGAATTTAAAAAAAAATGCAAAGTATGCTACTTGATGGGATTTGTAGTGTCATGCCTTGGATGAAAAATAAAGCTCATGAGAAATAAATGTATGTTGAAAAGAAAAAGAAAAATCTTATGCAAAGAAAAAGAAACCAGCTTCATTTGAAAAATGAATACAGTCCATGGCTATGATACGACCCATAGTCATCCAACTTAACATATAGATTCATATCTTTTAGTGTTGATGTTATGTCCATCAAGCAATGCCACCTGTTGTCTAATAGCCCTTCTAGGCTATGTATGTGTGTTGGTATCTTGAACTCACGTGTCATGAGGTGGAAAAATGCAATCTTAGTAAAAGTACATACAACTTTGGATAGTTGGCTTGAACGGTTGAATTTCATGATTACTTCTCCATATGACCTTAACTTTTGATCATCACACGAGCACAAAGATGTTTTAATCATAGTTATGAATTATTGTATATCGATTGACTATTCATGAGTGTCTTCATATAAATGTATGTCATGTTTAATAATATTTTATGTTCTATATGGCATATAATATTTTTATCTTGGTTGTTCTTTTGATGATAACAAATGGGGGAGAAATGTTAAGATTTGATTCATGGTGATGCATATCAATAGGGGCAGTTTATTGATAAGGGGAGTAAATCAATAGGGGGAGCTATTTGCATATGAATATATCTCGTTGGCATGCATGATCACACTTCACAAAACCAATACACGATGATATTTTTTGATCTTTTATTGATCAAATCTTAATTGTGGTTTGTCATCATCAAAAGGGGGAGATTGTTGAAAACCACTACAGACTATGGAATATGGTACTCAAAGGATACAAATACTCATCTTTCTGGATATAGTGATGCTGACTGGGCAGGTAATGCAGATGACAGATGACCAGGTTATGTACACAGTGCTCTTTCTGTCATCTACATTACCTGCCCAGCTGTCAGCATCACTATATCTAGAAAGATGAGTATTCGTATTCTTTGAGTACCATATTCCATTGTCTGTAGTGGCATTAACATTTCTGATACTAATCCTCTTGACATGTGTAATATGTGATTCTTTAGGAGCTGCTTGGTCGCGGGCACAAACTCCCACACTGAAACAAATGTCAGGTCTGCTTACTGTGAGATACAAGAGACTTTTAATCATGCTTATGTAAAAGTTAATTTTTCACTCACCGACGCACGAGTTCGAACATGTCTGGAGTTTTCTAACCCGAATCTCTAAACCAGAATCCTGGCATACTTGCTATGTGAAATAAATAAACCATCCTTGTTTTGCTTTACTTGTAATCCAAGAAAAACATTGAGTTCACCAACCATGCTCATCTCGAATTCGTTCTGCATCAAATCAATAAATCCCTAAACTAATTTCTATGAGGTTGAACCAAACACAATGTCATCAACGTAAATCTGTGTAATGGTCAGATCAGACTTTGTTCTCAAACCAAACAAAGTTTTTTCATCTCCCCCTCCTTCATAGCCTTTCTGAAGCAGATAATTAGTCAGTTTTCATACCAAGCCCTTTGTGACTGCTTCAATCCGTAGAGAGCTTTTTTCGACTGATATACATCACAGGAGAAATGGGGATCTTCAAATCCTTTGGGTTGCTCGACAGAAACCTCTTCATTGATAATACCATTCAGAAAAGCACTTTTTACATCCATTTGGTAGAGCTTGAAATTAAGTTGCAAGCAAATGCAAGAAGAAGTCTGATAGACTCCAGGCGAGCCACCGGAGCGAAGGTTTCATTAAAATCCACACATTCTACTTGTAAGTAGCCTTGAGCAACCAATCTTGCTTTGTTTCGTTTAATGTTTCCCTTATCACTGGTCTTGTTCTTAAAGATCCATTTGGTGTGAATTACATTAACACCATCTTGTCTTTCAACAAGTGTCCACACATCATTTCTTTGGAACTGATTGAGCTCTTCTTGCATAGCAGACACCCAGTATTCATCTACAATAGCTTCCTTCACATTCTTTGGTTCAAACGAAGAGGTAAAATACACATACCCGGCGAGATCACGATAGTTGATGCGACTTGTGCCTCTCGTTCGACATTCTTCGAAGATATCTCATATAACCAGCTCAAATTGATGATTCTTGATAACTCTGTTGGTAGATTCATGAGAATTTGTAGCATGTTGCTCACATTGATTGTTGGAAGGTGATGTCGTTTCTTGTGTCATAACATCTGCAATAACATGGTTTTGTGTCGTATCCAATTTTATAACATCAGTCATAACATGAGGTGTTTTGTTTAAAGCGGCAGTGTTCAGATCTCCATTCATAACATGCTCTTCTTCAGTATTTTCTTCTTGTCTCGGACTTCTTTCATTAGTGGATGTATCGCCTTGATGTTCATAATCATCAACTACAACATTTATGGATTCCATCATGGTTTTGGTTCGCTTATTGTAAACCTAAAAAGCACGATTTGATATTGAGTACCCCAAAAAAAATTCATTCATCACTTGTATCATCAAATTTCCCTCTTTGAGTACGATCATTCAAGATATAGCACTTACTTCCAAATATATGAAAGTATGATACATTTGGTTTTCTTTCCTTCCAAATCTCATAGTGTGTCTTCTCAGTTTTTGGATGAAGATACACTCTATTAATAGTGTAGCAAGCCGTATTTATAGCTTCAGCCCACCACCTCACACTTACTTTTCTTTTCTGGCATTTAGCATGACATGGGCCATCTCTTGAAGAGTCAGATTCTTTCTTTCCACCACTCCGTTCTGTTGAGGAGTTTTGGGAGCCAAAAATTCGTGATCAATCCCCTTTGAATCACAGAAATCAGCAAACAAATGATTCTCGAACTCCTTACCATGATCACTTTTGATCCAATTTTACTGATGACCTCCCTTTCTCATTCTGAAGACGAATACACAATCTCTTGAAAGCTTCAAAGGTGTCAGATTTTTCTGTAAGGTAATTAACCCAAGTGAATCTAGAATAATCATCAACACAAACAAATATATACCGCTTACCTCCAACACTTGTTTCAGACGTAGGACCAATGAGATCCATATGAAGCAATTCTAGCACTTGAGAAGTAGTTATGTTCTGTAGTGGCTTGTGTGACGTTTTCTTTTGCTTGCCGAGTTAACATGGGCCACAGACAACATCCTTTTTCCTGTTCAGAATAGGCATGCCTCTAACTACCCCATGCTTTGAGATTTTCAGAAGAGTCTTAAAATTAAGGTACACAAGTTTCTGATGCCACTATTCACATTCATTAACTACGGTTCTCAGACAAGTGCTAGTGTCTTGTACTAGATAGCAATTGTCAGCTGACCTCTTGCCTATCAGAATACACTCTTCATCGGCATTAAGGACAAAGCATTTCTCCTTATTAAATCTTACAAACAAGTCTTGATCACACAGTTGACTGATACTTATTAGATTGGCTTTGAGATCTTCAACTTGTAGAACATTCTTAAGTTTAGGAAGCCTGATTACATTTAGATTACCTTTACCAACAACTCTGCTTCTTTGACCATCACCAAATGTCACACGTCCCCTATACTGGCTTTGTAGTCATCAAGAAACTCCTTGTTGCATGTCATATGCCTTGAGCATCCACTGTCAAAATACCACAAGTTGCTTGAAGATGCTCTCAGTGACGTATAAGCTATCATGCTATATAAATCACCCTTCCTGACCCACTGTATTTTCACTCTTCTATAGTGAAAACTGACTTTTCTTCCTTCCATGAAATGACGCATAAGACTGAAACAATTCCTCTCAAAATGACCAATCAACCTGCAATATTCACACCTGGACTCCTACCTCTGACATTTCTGGTCAACTTCTTCTTATCATCATTAACACTGTGCTGGCTGATTTTCTCAATTTTCCTCGGGGCCTGTACCCTTTTGTAGTAAGACTGTTAAAGTTAGATCCTACATGATAGCCCACTCCACGACGATCTCCTGCAGCATGATCAAGATGTAGTCCAGATTTGCTTTTTTTGAATTCAGCTTATTTAATATGGCCTCAACTTTCTCTTCTCTAAGAAGAGTATTTCTGAAGCTGTTTTCCAGCTTTCTAAAGGTTTCCTCAACATTCAGGTATTTGCTCTTGACTTCTTCTTTTCTTTCTTCAATTTCTCATTTTCTTTTTTCAACACTTTGTTAATGCTACAGATCTGCATCCACTTTTCGTACATCATCTGATATATGCTGTTCGGATATCTTCTTCACTCACTTCCTCTTCGCTATCAACTCTAGAGTCTGATTCAACCGTGAATGTCATGGACGATGTCATAATACTGAATATAACATTGTCGACCGATTTCATAGACGAAGTTGCAACATCAGTTTTGACATTGCTGCCAGCATTGCAATCAGGTCGTTTCTCAAGAGAGACCGTGAAGGAAACATAATTACTAACGATTTCCTCATCTTCAGCACTGTCTTCTGACTCATCTTCACTCTAGGTACTAGTCAACGACTTCCCTTTTTGTTTCTTCAAAGTGTTTGCATATTCAGCCCGAATATGCACATACCCCTCACACTCTCTACCTTGAATCCCTTTCCCTCTCTTCTTCTGATCATACCTCTAATTTCGGTTGAAATTTTTTCCAGCCGAAGTATCACCAGGTTAAGACAAATTATTTCACGTCCTGAAGTTCTGCCCTTTACTTTCAATTTTCTTGAGCATCCTGCTGAAATTTTTAGTCATCAGAACCATATCCTCATGTAAATCAGATTCATCATCATCTTTAGGAACATTTCCAGCCTCAACCTTTAAATCCACTCATTTGTCTCTTTTGTTCTGTTTCTAATTCATCTCATAAGTCAGAAGAGACCACATTAGCTCATCAAGTCTAATGGTAGAAATATCTCTTGCTTCCTTAATAGCTGTTACCTTAGCCGAGAGCCGTTCAGGAAGAGATCATAAAGCCTATCGCACTAACTTAACCTCAGAATTTTTCTTACCAAGTTGATAAGCCTTATTAGCAATATCCCTCAGTTTTCCATTAAACACAGCAATGGTCTCATCATCACGCATTCTCAATTCTTCAAATTGTGAAGCAATCATTTGAAGTTTTTGAAACTCTTACCGAATTGGTTCCTTCATGAACATTTTGTAGAATATCACATGTCTCATTAGCAGATTCACATGTAAAAATGAGTTTGAATTATTCTTCGTACACTGCTATGAAAATAACATTTACAGCTCTAGAGTTTCCAAGAGCCGCACGTTCTTCATTCTGACTCCAATCCTTTGCCACCTTAAATAATTCATTCCCGTCTTTGTCAATTTCAACAGGTGGAGACCATCTTTCAACAACAGCAATTCAAGCCTTTTTCATCAAGAGATTGGATAAAGGCATGCATCCTTGCTTTCCAATATGTATAGTTGGTTCCCTCAAGCAGAGGAGGGCGAGGAACAGAAGCACCTTCTCGAGTATTCATGGTTGATGTACTGATAAGCCAAGATCACACTCTCGTTGACAACAAAGTACCACGTATGACCTGCTCTGATACCAATTGATAGGTCAGTACTTCGGATTCAATCACATAAACATGAATATATATAAACGAAAAGCACAAGAGCACGCAACAATTGGTAACGCAGTTAGGTGCATACACCTACATCTCCGGGCCATGCCCAGAAAAACAAATTACTCCACTAAATCAAAAAGAATACAATCACTACTATTGCAGTTCCATTAGGAGAACACCCTCCCCCTCAATACAAACCGCAATAGGTGATTACAATCAACACCGTGGAGTAATCCCCACAAGATCCCCCTGCAAAACTAACTGAATCAAACTCCCTTTGATCCCTACCTTCGTAGTCGTCAGCCTCCTTACCATGATAAGAAAAATCAATCTCCAAAAGATTAAACCTAGCTGAAACTGCTTGAGAGCCTTTTATATCGTGCCACACCAATCAAGAATCTATTTCGAGTAAATAGAACATAAAAATCTCAAGCAGTTATTCCGCCAATCAATTCAAGAACCTCCGAGATTTTGGGCTACAAATCAGACCTGAAAAACAGCAAAACATATCTAAAAACCAAAAAAAAAAGATCATGCATTCGATCCTGCATTCAGATCCCGCATGTCATAAACAATGTCATATAACATGACTCATAACATGACTCACACCTATACAGAATAGTGTCAGATTCCTCAACCAAAACAACTCAACCCCAGTGCCACTAATGCCAACACCAAACATCAGAAAACATAATCCAGCACTAACAACTTAAGGTTTAGATTAGAATGCCTCAGCTTAGATAATTTAACTCATCATAAATTAAATGTTAGGGATATACCTAACAACTTAAGATTTAGATTAGAATGCATCAACTTAGATAATTTAACTCATCATGAGGCCCCTCGTCATGTTCTAATAAGATGTATCATGGTATCAAGACACAGGTTCACATTCTAACCTGTCTTATCATGGTACAAGGACATGAGTTCATTGTTTCACAAATGATTTTGCTTAATTCATGTTTTTATTTATATTTTTCTAAAAAGTGGCAAGAAAAATAGTTCCATATATAAAAATTATTAGCGAAGGACATGAGGGGCCATGATAAATTCTATATGTGAAGTCATAGCCTGAGCTGAGAAACTCCAACCAATAAGATTAAATTGACTTCATTTCATTCTTCCTTCTTGTGATGAACTATAGTATGTTTACATTGTGACTGAAATACTATTCTATCACTGTTTTGTGTTAGAATCAGCACACATGAATGAGAGACACCACGAAGAAAACTAACCCTTTCTATACATTTCTATGTATCGGATATGCCCTTCACAAGTCAAACATAGTAAACCATCCCAACTTCCAGCAACAGAGAATGGGGCACCTTCAGAAGAACATCCGGCTCCCTACAGTTCTTGCTGAGGAAAGCATAGGCAAAGTCTATCGCAAATTTCTTGACGATGGACGACGATTTCTTAGCCTTGGCAATCGGGCGTCCTAGGATGTAGACGACGCCCGAATCCTTGGCGTTCAATATATCCAACGACTCATCCTTACGAAGCGAGCCCTCTGCAGAACCGAAGTCGTCGATTTTCACCGGGACAGTACATGACCCGGACACCATACTTGCTTCCAGATATGGAGCTGGGACATCAATGCAGTCATCATCTGATGCGCCAAAGTCACAAGATTGCCTATTCTGTGGTACCAACAATTCTTCCATCTCCACGAAAGCTATGATCTTAGACACCAATCTGTTCTCAAAATCATGGTTATCTTGTTGGAGTTCTTTGTATCCGTACCTCACGATGCATCTGAACATGTGAAAATCTTTCGGGCCTATCCTGCCCACAAGGAACCTTTCCCCTTCGGACACGTAGGGGACCTGAACTGACTTGATGCACACAAAAACTAGAACCTGATGGAAAGCAGGTAAGTTTGTTGCAAAGTGTCCGAAAACAGCAGGAACCCCAGTCACCAAATCAGCGTAAACAAGCCCAATCCCAGGAACCCGAACGATCCCGATGGTAGGCCCTAGCGCTAATATCCTTTGCACCGAGACTTTGTTCTCCAAAGCAAACTCATGCTTTTTCAGTGTTCCGTAGTTCCATACGTACATCACACTCATAAAGATCATAGACAGAACCAGAGGGATCCATCCACCTTCTGGGATCTTTATGAAGCAAGCAGATGTGTATATGAGCTCTACAGATCCAAAAAAGAGGAGAAAAGAGACGGCGTAGATTATCTTCTGCTTCCACACGATTATTATCACCAACGACATCAACAAAGTGGTTGTGAAGATGACGGTCGTGACAGCAAGGCCTGCCAATGAGAGGTGAACCAATCGATTAAAGTCGTGTGAAGCGCTATCTCAGTTAGATAGAAATTGAGAAGCAGATGTTTTCGACAAAAGAGTAGGACAAACCGTATGCATGGCCAATCATGTTTGTGTCCCGTAGTCCTATTGTAACTGCTAAGCATAGACACATGAGGATCCAATTGACTTCAGGGATGTATATCTGCCCGCAGATTTGGTTTGAAGTGTGCACTATTTTCACGCGAGGGAAACAGCTCAGTGCATGGCACTGGCTTACCATGGAGAAGGTTGCCGATATCACAGCCTGGCTTCCTACAACAGCTGCCAGTGTGGCAACTATAAATACGGGCCAAAATACAGCTTCTGCATATTATGAGAACTTTCAGAAAGTGGCCAACTGGGACTACTTATAAAATTCTACATTTGAATGAGAACATTCGGTATCTTCAAACAGAATGGGATTGATGGTGTCTTGCCTGGTATTGCTTTGTAGAAGCTCCGCTGGATATCATCATGGTGCTTAGAAAGAAATGCCGCCTCGCCCATATAAGCAAGAACGAGACAGGGATACACCAGAAATGTGAAAGCAATCTGTTGTAGCATTCACATTTGAAGGATCAGGAAACAAACAATTGGATACGTATTAGATCAAACAGATAGAATGTGATTAGGTCTGCTTGCCTTAACCGAAAGTGGAGAGAAATGGCCTAAATTAGCAAACATTGTCTCTGAACCTGAAGAATAAAACGACAACATATAAAAGCTTCAAACGATAAGATCCCTTTATATTGAAGACTGAGAAATCTATGGCAGCGTATGGAAAATTGAGATACCTGTAATGCAGAGGACTACTCCGCCTAATGACTTCCATCCTTCCACGCCAGTGCTTTTGAGAAGCCTATACATGTAATGTGGGGAAAGTGCACGGAAAATGCCAGGATTCCATCGATATATGTTATATATACCAATACCGCTAATGCAAAGGAGCCATGCTATCACAATTGGTGCAAACATGAAGCCAACCCTGTGTGTCCCATGGTGCTGAAGGGAAAAGAGCAGCACCAAGATCACGCATGAAATAGCGACGACATAATCTGCAAAAATGTTTATTTCTATGAAAATGGATCACCTTGAATTAAATGGAACTGTACTTTTCAGTGTCTCTTGATGAACTTACTTCCATGAAGATGGGCAATTTTCACCTTGACTCCCGAGACTGCAGAAAGAACTGGGAAAAACACAAAACCGATATAAATCTCTCCATGTCTAGGAAAAAATAAAAATTATTAGGTTTATGAAAATGATAGGGAGCTTTATTTGCACTACAAAATTCCTAAGCTCACTGCACTTTCTAAGCACTCTAGACCAATTTTCAAAATTGCTGTCTACGTCTATTTCAAAGTAATTCATCTTTTACCCTTTTCTCCCATGTTCTCTCTTTCAAAATTGATATCCTCACTACACTTCCCCCCTTCTCCTCCATCCCAAACATCAATTTGACGACCCCTCGCTCCAGCAACCATTCCCACCCATCAAAGGCAACATCCCTTATCCACCCCGACAACGACCTCCAGGCCTCCCTCCCTCACCAGCAAGCTAACACGCCTCCGTCTCCAACACAGGCCCGAGCACCAATTCACTTGCTTGGGTTCGCAAACATGGGCATATGAATAGGTTCTCGTTACAAGCTATCTGGTATTTTAATGGAGGATGAGCAGGGTTCGCTGATTGTAAATTAGAAAGCGGAGAGGGTGTTTGAGTTGATATTCCTTTTCTACTAGTAATTCCACATTTGTACCAAGATCCTCCATCAAAAAGCAACATGTGTACATTGTTGTTTGGGTTTGCAAACCCAAGCAAGTGAATTGGTACTTGGGCCTATAGGCCCAAGCAGTTATATTGTTGGCTCTGGTACATAGACCAGAGCAGCACCCTGTACAACAACATCGTTCGGGGTAAATATGAGTGCATTCTTTTTTTAATTTTATGAAAGGTCGGAATAGGAATTAAAAATTGTAGTAAGCTTAGGAAATTGTGTGGTGTAAATAGAAGCTCCCAAATGATAACTTTCTAACTATATTGGATAACACATGTATGCATCGGAGTTGCATGCACTTATTTTAAGCCAAAGTAAAATCATGCTATTTCTACTGATTGATTCCTTATGTTGAATATTGAGTCACCACAATATGTGTTTTGATGGTGAGCAAAAATATTTGTATGCTAATAATTTATGAATGCAAAAAAAAAGACGAAGATCAAAACTTAGTGAAGTTGATCGAGACTTGGGAATAAAGCATTCCAAGAATCAAAGACACGAGCTTGGAATTCAAAGCATACATCAAAAAGACAACAATGAAAAATATAATTTTGATGAATTTGTTCTTTTATCATTTGATTAAGACTTGATGAAGCACTTCACACACCTAGGAATTCATAAAAAATAATGTTTTGAAAATATTTCATTTTGTTTTTCTAAGTTTTCAAAGTCAACACAATGCTTTTCTAAGTCCATTAGTCGACCAATAGTTGATCCTAATCGATTAATAGAACGACTAATAGAACCTGAAAACCAATGACTATCCGCATGTTAGATTAGTTAATAAATATTCAACTGCTAGTCAACTAATATCATGATTAGTCGACTAGTTGACTAATAGATACACGATAGTCGACTAATTTAAAACAGAGAATTTTGCAGTTTCCTGACATGACGATAGTCGACTAGAGGCAAATGATTAGTCCACTAATAAGCCATTAGTCGACTAACAATTGTTCACTAGTCGACTAATGATATTACCATTTCCCAGAACGAAATTTGAGAGTGTTTTAGGAAATATGCTTTATATGTTTTATGATCTATAAATAAAGGATAATTCTCAAGGTTTTTACAACAAAAAGTTTTATTATTTTCAACAGAAAAATATGTTTTTGTGCAAAAAGCTTTCAAGAAAAATCCCTACTCTTGGCCTTCATACTCAAAGTTTTCAACTTGTTTTCTTGACCAATCTTTGATCTCTCTACTCTCAGATTTCTACATCTTAATATAGATCCAATCTTATAGCCTCATAATCTCCAATTATGCTTTATCGTTAGCAATAGAAAGTTGTTCTTCAGCAACAAGGTTGCAAGTATATTTCTCTCTTGGGTTGTAAGAGGGAAGGGTTACTCTCGGGTTTTTGAGAGGGATTACACTCGACGTTTGTTCCAGTGGATTTCATTGTACTGGGTTGTGAAGTAAAGGGAGGATGCACAATTCTTTCGGGTTGAAAAGTTATAGTGAAAATCTCAATCAATTCCACCTTGGAGACGAAAGGTAGGTTAGGTTTGACGAACCAGTATAAATCTCTGTATTTGTGATTGCTCATTGTGTGTTTGATATATTTCTTGCAAGTATTGCTTTATAATTCTACTATTTACATTCTTATACTTTGCAAGAAGTTTGTTAATTAACGTTCACTTTGGTAACACAAATTGATCTTATAGATAGAAAATATAAAAAATTTATAATGATTTTTAAAGTTTCATTCACCACCTCTAGTGTTTTCTACTTACCAATCCACAAGAACCCCAACATGTAGTAGCATAGCTTGCATCAAGGATGGCATCAACAAAATGTGAAACACAGTTCCAACGTGGTCTCTTCACAACCACTCCACCTATCTTCGATGGCACCAACTATCTTTACTAGAAACAAGAAACGGATGATGGTCTCATCAAATCCATCGACTACGGCTATGAAATATTCATGGAGAAGCCATATAGTGAACCTACTACATCCATGTCACAATGGACCAATGAAGATATATAATCCGTGACCATTAACTCAAAGGTAATGAATATATTATTTTGTGACATAACTGAAGATATTTTTCATTGTGTCAAAGCAACTTCTGCGAGCCAAATATGGTGCACTCTTGAGAATACCTATGGAAAGCCGACACTTGATGGCTCATCTACCAAGGATAAAGAACAAGAGAAAAATTCAAACGTGTGCTACGTGGCACAATCGAATAAAGAGGTTAGTTCATAATCTGACTCTGACTCTAATAGTGATGATGATAGTAAGTTGCAACAAACTTTTAATGAACTTAATAACTAACATAAAAGTTGTTAAATAAGCATTTGAAATGAGAAAGAGTTTATAAAAAGTGTTTTAGGAATGATGACACCTCACAAACTAACAAGATATTAGAAGAAGAAACTATAAAATTAAAAGAAGTTATTTTGCTCAAAATGAAGTTATTTCGAAAAATATCTCAAATTAATTAAGAATTAGAAGATGAAAATGTGAAATTAAAGACTGAGAACAATTTACTTAAAAATGAGTGTAATGACCTAAATAATAGGTTAAGTGAACTTGAAAAGACCATATCTACAATATAACTAAAATATAAAGAACTGTATAAGAATGTAAATAAGTTCGATTAAGAAAAAGAAAACCAAAACAACCTACTAGCTTTGCAAAAGAAAACTAGTAACAAACTTGATCTAGAATATAACAAGCTTAATCAAAATATTAATAATAAGGCTAAACAAAATCATGCTTTTATCTACACTAAACATGCAAGAGAAAACAAGAATAAAAATCCCAACTTGCAAAGCATGAACAAACCTAAGCCAAATAGATCACAAATGATTAAAGAAAAGAAAAATCAAGGAATACTAAGTTGGATACCCAAGAAAGCATCAAACAAAGTTAAGAATTCATATACAAATAATTTTATAGAGAAAATACATTACTCTAAAATATAAATATGATAATACTAGGAAATCTAAACCTAAATAGATTTGGTTTATAATAGAATGAAACTTTTAATGAAGCCAAAGATAATGTACCCGAAAACCCCAACGATAAATTCTTAGGTACCTTATATTAAAGAGAACAAATTTGAAAATTAAGTGTAAGATAATTAAATGTTAATAATTATCTAAAATAGATTAATCATGTAATAACTAATTTTGTTATACACTGCCAGATAACCTTCTGTTTTTTTGAGATTAGTCGACCACTTTACATTTACTAATAGGCTAATAAACAATTAGCCGACTAATAAATGTTTTCTAGTCGACTAATCAGTGTGAAAACCTGATATGTGTATTTTTAACATTTCTTATCTATATCTCAGTTTTTCATTAACCGCTAGTACTAACCCTAAAGGCCCAAAATAAAAAGGGTATCAAGCTTTATGACTATTTTTCAGGTACCAATAAGAAAACGCATACATCTTAATGTGACTTCAAAGATTGACCCCAATAACTACAATTGGTATCAGGTTCCTTTTGTTTTGGTGATGCCAAAGGGAAGAGAAATGATTGGAAGCATTACCACAAAGGAGCATGCAATAGTAATGGGGTATATTTTAAAGCTTTTTAAATATTTTGATAAATATGCTATCGTTTGTGTTAAGTTACCTCTTAAGTTAAAATAAATATAACACATTGATATGATACTGTGAAACTAGATATGTTATGACACACATAATGAGAATGATTCACTTTGTCATAATTTGACTTAAGTTAATTAATACATTGTCGTGTGATTTTGTAATACATTGAATTTTCAACCAAATTGATAATTGTTTTTGAAAATTGTTTTAGGTATGATTTTGCCACATTAATATATTCATGCATTTTTAAATTTAATGTTATATGGAAAACTTGATTCAAAATGTTATGTGAATTCTTATGTGAATAACTCAATTTTTTTCACATTCCTTTTCAGTTACTTGATATATAGTGCTTGTATACATATGTGAAATGACTGTGTTGCATATGCCTACTTGATTTGAGACTTGCATGTTGTGATACCTAGATAACTTATTAAGTCTCTATTAAAATTGAGATTATTTGAACTTAATATATTGGTGTCCTTGTCAATGGATCAAATGATTAAATATGACACATATATTGTTCTTGAATCCAAATATTTGCCCCAAACTTGCATTTTGTCACTTTAATATCATACAACATTGTGACAAGATACATTGCCATTTAATACCATGATATCATCTCTTGCATAAATTGGAATGTTGTGTGCATGATATAAGATTTGTGATATAATATATTATGTGTTTAGATACACTCATTGAATTCACATATTTTTGTGACATGGTATTAAACATGCTCCTATTTAACATTATCACATTGATACAAGCATAATAATTACAATGTGTATCTACTATGATCTATTTGACACATGCATTTATAGTGCCATTAGATTCATTTTTTTGTTTTATTAACACATGCCCATACATGTAGATATCTTGACACTTGGAATAGTAAGTCACCTATGCTTGCATAATGAACAACATTGCATATATGTGAGATATTTAACATTGCTAAAGTGACTCTATTTATGCCATATTGTCATATATATGCTTATATTTAACACTTATACATAATACAGGCATAGTCACTACATACTTGTTATATCCTATATGAGATGCAACACATTGTTATGCATTCTAGTTTGAGAATCACAATTTTTGAAGTATATTGATGGAATCATTATTTGATATATACTTCATATCATTAATATAAGATGTATCTCAATTGTCTTGCATATTTTCATATGTGGTTCAATGATGTAGTGACACAATTTGAGTATCTCTTCTATGCTACATATATATAAAAAAATTTAAGATATGCTCATAGAAAATCTTAGATGACACATAATGGTTCATATGACCAATATTAAGTGATATTGTCATGCATATATTTATGATCAATATGTGGTTCATGACACATTTTGAAAATCTTGGATCTATTTCAATGCATACATGATATATCCATTTGTTATGGCATGACACAAATTTTGTGAATTTTACATATATTAGTTTGAGCCACTTTTAAGACTTGAAAATCATGCATATATTACAAGTGATACATTCATGGTGACCTATATTTACTTTGGAGATTGTTTTCCTGCATGATTCATATTATGAGAATTTTAATTTGTGACAAAAAATTGACACATAACTCCTGAATGTGACACATATAAATTACAAAATATTTCAAGTGATGTATATATTTCAAATGATGTTTTTCAACCTTGATACACATCCATTGATGACTATATTGAGTCACTTGATACTTGATGATTTTCAACATATTATGTTTTTCAACATGTTTTGATGATAATTAAGACGAATTAAATATTAAACATGTGTAGAAAAATTGAGAATGAATATTGACACATTATTTTTTGAATCGCTCTTTCTTTATGATAATGTTATTAGAAGAAAGATATATTGAGTCACTCACATTCTTTTTGTTAATGGCAAAGTAGGAGAAATAATATGTTTTAAAATATGTAAAAATATGACAAAAGGGGGAGAGATATGAACACACACAGAGAGAGAGAACCTAAAAATAAAGTATACAATAATATGACAAAGGGGAGAGATAATTGGGATATAAAATGAAAATGATATATTTTTGAATAACTTGCTTAAAATGAAAGTATTTATATTTTTGAGTAACTTACATATACATTGTTTGTTTTTATCCCATGGACATCAATTATAATATATTGGTTGGTATGCCTTGGGCGTCCTGGGGCCCGCGAGCCCTGGGCAGGGCCTCCCATGACCCGACGACAATTTTAAAGGGCACATGGCCCCTAGTTTTTATATGGAAGACCTTCCGAGCATCAACGTCAGTGTTTTGGTCACGAAGGACCTTCAGGCAGGCTGGGTGATCACCATGGCGTCTATCTGGGCTTCGTTGGCAGCAGAGACCGTAGGTGGTCCGACGACAACAGAGGGGATCCGCTAGGCTATAGTTAGACTACAGGAGGCCCACGAGGGGGCGACGGCCCATGGGACGCAAAGGGCAGGCCGAAGGGGACCTGCAACCATCCACATGTGACGGCTACCATTTCGGTGCAACGCGACGACAAGGGAGGTTATCGAGGTTTTGACGAAGAGAAAGGAAGACCTAGGAGGGGACGAGCATCCTTAGTGTGCTATTAGAATTCATGACACCACCATGAGGACAAGTTGGTTCTTTGGGTCAGGATAATGTTAGAATTGGGGTGTGTGTGGCAAACTTATAATTTTAAGCATCAATGATATTTTGTAATTTTGGACAAATCAGTCCAATATATGAAAGGGTCTAAGGCTATTTATCTTATGTTGAGTTTGGAAAAGAATATTGATTGAAAATAGGAGTAGACCCACTATGTTAGTGGGAAGGTTCGGCTTCCTCTCAAATTGAAACTTGGGAAAGCAGTCCTCCTCTCAAAAGAGACCAAATTATCATTGTAATTTTCTCTTTTATTAATAAAAGTCCTATCTTTTACCAAAATCCCTAAATTCCTACTACAAAACCCTAGAAATTCCTATCATGCATCTATGGCATGAATATTGATTATATTACAAATATTGATAGAAACAATATATTATAGAATATTTTACACTTAAACATTCATATAGCATAACAATGTTTTACGTCGCAGTTTCGGTCTCGGTTTCGTTCCTCCGAAAATTTAGGTTTCAATATCGATATCGTCTGTTTCGGTGGTTTCGGATGTAAGTTTTGTTTCGTCTGTATCGGTAGTTTCAAATACTTAAAACATATCAAATACTCTTAAATACTACAGCATCAAATACTTAAAAACTAAAGTATTTAACAAATACTATCAAATAGTATCAAATTTGTATACTAATACGTATTTACAAATTTATATAATACTATCAAGAATTAAAAATACAAATTTTGCACAATATATACAATGACAAACTTGTAAATATTAATATCATTTTTCAATTTACACTAGGGAAGGTGTTATGAGAGTTTCTAGGCAAACAGAACTTATGAGAGTTGCTCTGCAACACCACTAGATGAGAGTTGCTATGTGAACAGACCTTTTTGCTCAATTCACAATTCTGAGAGTTGCTATGCGAACAGACTGTATCAAATCTAGCCACTCGGTAAAGTGTTGCCTAATCATACAAAGAGCCATATGTTTATTTGTGGGGTGTCTTCTCAGAGTGTAGAGCACCTACTTGGTATTCTTGGGTATCAAGAGGGTATGTTACATGTGCGTTATCTTGGTGTTCCTTTAAATTCTACTAAGCTGAAGGCTGCAGATTGACGTGAGTTAATAGAGCAGATTGTAGCTAAAGCTAAGAGTTGGGTTTATTGTGCTTTGTCATTTGTAGGTAGTCTTCAACTTATTAAATCCATGTTGTTCTCAGTTCAGGTGTATTGGGCTTCCATATTTATTTTTCCGAAGGCAGTTATTAGGCAGGAAATTGCTACTCTTCGTTCTTTTCTTTGGAAGGGTAGTCATTTGTCATCTGGAGGGGCTAAGGTTTCTTGGGATTCTATTTGCTTGCCTTATGAGGACGGTGGTTTGAGGATTAAGAGTATGGAGCATTGGAGCAATGCTACTATTATGAAGTATCTTTGGTTATTGTGTTCTCGTCCTCCTTACTTTGTGTGGTGTTCTTGGGGTTATTCCTATATTTTGAGGGAACAGAGTGTGTGGGAGATGACATGCCCAGGTGATTGCTCATGGAGATGGAGGAAAATTCTGAGTCTCCGTCCTTTTGTTCGAGCATATATAAGGTTTCGTGTCGATGATGGCAGTAGTATATCATTATGGTTTGATAATTGGAATCCTATTGGGCCTCTCGTGGAAACTTTTGGATATTGTATTATTTATGGTTCTTGATTGGGTCACAATGCTATTGTGGATGCCCTTGTGAATGATAAGGAATGGTGTTGGCCTTCGGCACAATCTCCAAATTTGATACGATTGTATTCTGATGCGACTATATATTTTAAGCCTGATTCAAGCAGTCCTGATGAATTGGAGTGGCTAGATTCCTCGGAAATGTTTTCTATTCGCAGTGCTTATGAACTTTTGAGGCATCGGTCTCCCGTGGTTGACTGGTGGCAGGTGGTTTGGCATAAGCGAAGGATTCCTCGGCATGCTTTTATTCTATGGTTAGCTATTCGGGGTGCTCTTACTACTCAGGATAAGCAACTACGGTATGGATGCATTTTTGACGCTCGTGTTTTGTGTGGTTCTGGGTGTGAAAAAGTTGAGCATCTATTCTTTTATTGTTCCTTCACTAAGTTCATATGGTGTTCATGGTGTTCCTTGCATGTCAAATGTGACCTTCCTTCGGAACCACGTTCATGGTCTGAGACTATTTCTTGGATAAGATGATTTAGTCGTACCTCTCTTTTGGGTATGATTGTGTGCCTTGTGCTAGCAATGGATGTTTATGCTATTTGGAGGGAGCATATTCTCGCTTGCATAATGAGCCACCTAAATGCAAGTCCCAGCTGGTTGAGTATGTCGTATTCAAAGTATGTACTCATGTTGATTCTTTACAAGGGGTGACTTCATCCATGGAGAATAAAGGGTTCCAATGCTCTTGGGGATTTGCAGATACTGTGTTTGTGTAGTTTTGGGTTTACGGTTGTTTTTTACTTTAGGCCCTGTTAATGTTTGTACCAGCTATCTAGGTATCTATTATTGTTAGGGGTCTGTCCCTAACTTTATTTTCAAGGTTATGCCCTTGTGCTTTGTGTACATTGGTTTTTTTGGTTATAATACTTACCTTATCCAAATAATAATAATTCTGTGAACTGAGCAAAAAGGTCTATTCGCAAAGCAACTGGTGTGAATTGAGCAAAAACGTCTGTTCGCATAGCAACTCTTGATGTTGTTAGTCTCACACACATTTTGCTAACATATCGCATCATTTACAAGTTTGCCATTAAAATTGTAAAAGACCATGTCAAACTTGTAAATAAATGCAATATGTTTAGCAAAAATGTGTATGTGACTAGCAGCACCCATTAGATTAGGGCTATGTGACTAGCAGCACCGCACCCATCCCTTCTTCAGTGATGTGGCGGGAGGCGGGAGGCGGGAGGCACTTGAGAGGTCTCTCTCTCTCTCTCTCTCTCTCTCTCTCTCTCTCTCTCTCTCTCCTCCTCTTCCTCTTTTTTCTTCTTCTTTTTTACTGTAGTATTTGATGGGGTTTTTTCCTTTTTTTCTTCTTGTTTTGTTGTCCTTCCTCTTCATCTTTCCCTCTTCTTCTCTTTTTCCTCTTTGGTTTCGGCCGGAACCTGGCCATTCCGGCCAAAACCGGCCGGCACTGAAACTTTCAGGCTAGTTTTGGCTCGGTTAGCTCCGAAACCGAGACCAAACGGCCGAAACCCCGTCGATACCTAAAAACATGGTTTTAATAATAAGAGCTTGAGTAAAAGCTAGATTAATGACGGAAAACTTATAGAAAGATCAATAGTCTATAATACATTAGATGCAATATGTTTATGAATGAGCAACAGTGCGGTTGCGATCGGTTGTGCATAACATAGTACATCACAGAATAGAAGATGATGAGTTATTTAAAAACTAAATTCAATATCAGTGCATGCCTTGTGTGCCAAAAGTATATTAAAGGGAAAATGAATGACGGTAGGTGGTCCACGTGTTGTGGAGGATAAGATAAATGCTATGCCTTAGAGTCAGATGCCACTGACAGAGAAATTTAGTACAAAGCCAACTAGCTTTATCTCCAGTTTCGACTGAATAAACACACAAATGAGCTGGACTGTGGCTTGGTCTCCTACTGGAACATACAATAAAGGACTATAGGATCCTAACCGCGAAGGAAGAACATAAACCGGAGTCTAGAAAATGGTTTTAAGACATGTTTCATTTTTAAAAAAAAGAGGGGAAAAAGGCCAAGCTAAGAAGAACTACTATAAGCATGTAGCAAATAATGGCACATGATTTGCTAATAATACTTATGTCAACATGTACTGCTGCCAACATATGTCAATGTTAAAAATATTTAAACAAATCATTTCCCAATGTAATGCTCGTTAAAAATATTTAAACAAATCATTTCCCAATGTAATGCTCGTTAAAATGAAAATTTAATTCAACGGACCAAAGAGGGAGACAAATATCGTTTACATGTTAATTTGCTAACAATCAAAAAACCGATATATAGACAAGGTGGACAGATCATTCACCTGAAATGGTTGGCGTCAGCACTCCATCACCAATTGCCATACAAGTTCCCAGCAAAACGACTATCAGCAGACCCTTCCTGAATCTTGGGTGCTTATTGAAAAATTCCTTAAGCATCGAACTCTGCCAAGTATCAGATGATCCTTCTGCATCATACGCTGATAAGCTCTCATCAGCAGCTTGTTGATTTGGCAGTATGCATAACCTTGCATGTCTGCAAAGCAGTGAATATAGAGCAAAGGTACCACCTGATTATAAACGGGAAAAGGATAAAGGTCACCAAATGTCATAAGGGTCATGTGTCTGTAAAAAGAAACTTCTTGAATCTTGAATATTAGCATGCACATAGTTGTAGCAATTTGATATGGAGAATAAAATAGAATGGTGGAAGTGTAACATCAACAATTGGATTATCCAATATGTGTGACGTCAGGCATGGAAATGGAATTGTAATATAGATATACTATTATACATATTTATACAAGAGGAACATTTTCTATTAGCCTATTAGATAACAAAAAAGAGTTTCTTTTTCAAATGTCACATAAGAGATTAACTATTCGGATAGATCTGGCATAACTTCTTATAACATTTATATTTTCAATTTTTCTTTACTCCTGATGATATCATTATGTGCAAGTTTTACTTTTTAACCCATTCTTATTAACATCAGTGCATCATAGGTTCATGCAACAAGCTTCAAGAGAGCTTTATCTCAATATATCATTCTCTATGGTTATTATGATAAATGGAACAAAATAACCAATGAATACAAGAAAACTTTAAACCCCAAATATGTATGTGAACGATTCCAAATTTCAAATATTTCAAAAATAGAAACTATTGATATAGGCTGATTAAATTCTACCTTCCCCGTTATCATCCGCCGATAGCACAAAATAAATGTATTTGAAAAGGGGAATGACTGTGAGGGTCCAAAAGATAAAGGACAGCACTCCGAAGATTTCCTCATCGTTCTCATGGAGGCTCAATTTGCCAGAGAAGGTGGTCTTGTAGACATATAAAGGCGAAGTGCTAAGGTCTCCATAAACCACACCAAGACTCTGATAACCAAGTATGATCACATCCTTGCAAGAAAATCTCCTCTTGTTCTGGTTCAAAGATTCATAAAAATTAAAAATTAAAATAAATCAAGAAAAAAACATGAATGGAATCTCATTAGGAAAAGAACATATAAAACAATTGCAAAAGTCTAGACTACTCAAAAACAATGCAAGAAGATACCAAATCAAATATCACCATAACAAATAATTACATAACTCAGAAAAACCAAAGCTTCTGTGAGATTTCAAATCCAATCAGTTGAAAATAGTCACATGTCTTATAAATTGAATGAAGTTTGATGTCCATAAATTAGGGATTGGGCCTCTACCTATTGGCTTGATTAAAGTATCTCCATTAACATTTTGTGGCGTCACTAATATCATTAGTTGTGCTTCCCTGTCTCAGTCTATCCTAAATCTAACATGAGCCGAAGGAAACTGATTCCTGAGCTAAACCATGTAATGAACATATGTCTTCTAAAATCATATTCGTTCATAAATTTTATCATGTTTGTATATAATCGCCTAATGAACATCTATCTTCTAACCCCTCTCTATTCACGGATTTCATCCATAATGGCCTAATTCAAAACAAATCAATATGAATCATAGTCTGAATCAAAAACAAGAAAGTAATCGCCTAATGAACATATGTCCTCTAATCCTCTCCATTCACATTTTTCATCCATAATGTTCTAATCTGGAACAAGTCAATATGAATCATGGTCTCACTTCTTTAAAAAAAGAAAGATGGGGTGTGTTGAGAATAGTCCTACAATGGATAAATTGAAAGAAGTTCGATGTCCATAAATTACGGATTGTGCCTCTACCCATTGGTTTACGATTTTGGGTCGGAGTGTCTCAACGATTGGTTCATAGCTTCACCAATATCATTAGCTGTGAACCCTCTCAATCTATCCTAAATATAACACAATCCAACACAAAATCAGCCACCATTCTTTAAACATCGATTCCCAACTTTTAGTAAGTGAAACTGAAGGAGAAAAACTTGGCAATCCTATTCAATGAGCAAGTGCACAATAATTAATAAATTCTAACTGATGTAACCAAAAGCTGAAAATAAGCAACTCAAAATTTTAACAAAAGAAGTAATGGGGTTTAGAGCAAGCACGTTACATGTCTTTGGGAAAAGGGGAAGCTTCTAATGATATGAATAGAAGTTATGAATGTTTACATATCTCACATGATATTTGGCCCACCGTTTTCTATCTAAAAAGACAGAAAACAAAAACAAAAACATATATCACAAGAAACCACATTCACACACACAAAAATTAATATCTTTCTCTAAAACTCCAAATCAACCCACATGGAGAGCTTATAAATTCCTGCAGAAAATGGAAACTAATGAAAACCCCAGAAAAATAACATTCTTCACAAATGGGGAAAGAAAATTATGCTGCAAAAATTGCTAAAATAACAATGTAGAAACCTATAAAAATGATATTTAAAATTCACACGCGCCCTATTCAAAACGAAGATTTTGCTCGACCGCAAAGAAACAGTAAATAACAGAAGAAAGATTGAAACATGTGCAAATCCACGAGAAGGGCATCCCGATGAAACAACACGCTTCGCAAACTTGCAACAAAAACTAGTTCCAAGCAAAATGCCAGAGCCATAAAAACGATCTCATCAACAAAAACAAACTCCCGATTTGGTCTTCAAATACATAAAACATCAATTTCTGCCCACAAGATGAAATCTTCTCTATGACCCAGATGAGAAATCTCAAAAAAGAATCGAACTTTTTCACAAAAATCCAGAAACAAAACTCCACCAAAACAAACAGAGAGAAGGAATGTACTTGGGCTCCCGATCCTTCCTCTGCTGCGGCGGTCGATGGGTTCGAAGATCTCATTGAAGATGATAACTGTGAGTTTCAGTTCCAATATTGAACTTTTTTTATAGAGGGATTGCGAGAGGAAAGGGGGGAGGGGATTTATAGTGGGGAAAGAGAGAGCAAGGGAAGAACAAGTGGGGAGTAAGTGGGAGGGGTTTAAAGCGTGTGAAGGGCTGAGAGGGAGGAGAGGGGGGAGATTAATACGAGATGGGGGGAGTTGAGGCATGCACTCGAGGACACAAGCAGTGTCGGTAGAATCCCATGCTCTTCTTTTTAATTAAACTACCTCTGTAAATTACGATGGATTGGGGGGGTTTAGATGGTGGGCCCCATTTGTGGGCCCCATTCCTCATCCATATCTGTTTTCCTAGGTTGCTCCCACTTTGGGCGCATGGAGGAGGGCCAAAATTGCAAAAACCATCGTATTCTTCGCATTTTGCGCTGTATTTAACTAAAGCTGCCTCATTTTACTGGCGAGAATATCATCGTTTTGAAAATTGACATATACTTCTTGTTGATTTTTCACACTCCTATGCTTTGGTGGTCATGTGAATAGCTCGTGGCATTTTTTCTTACCAAACTATCACATTTTTATCAGCTTCGGCTCGAAAGCCCAGTAAGACCCAAAGCTCCGGTCCAACGACACATAGGCACCCACGTGAAGCCGATCGTTTCCTCATTTAAGGCGACAGTCGAGCTAGCCGTTGGACTCCTTCCTTTGAAGCGTTAACTCGTAACGGAAGCATTCAAATGACCGACCGTTAGCTCGTCATCGGTGGTGATAGCTCAAGCAATAAAGCACATTAAAGGCTCGGACATTACCCTCTAACATCCCGCCTATAAAAAGTCTCTCGGACAGTGAGAGGGGGGATCACACACAATCTGGGAGGATTTCTCACACACAATTCAAACAATCTTTGGCATGTACTCCTACACCAGGATCTGCTCCGACCTAAACTTCTACATTTCCTATGTAGCTCGGTGCGATAACTATCGGTTGGTCTCCCAACAGATCGACCATAGTTAACACAAGCCTCCTTTGAGTCACTATCTGACTTAAGTATCGGAGTGGAATTGGTCGGACCCCAAATCCGTCCCTCACTAACGAGCTATTTATGTTGCAGGCCGCTGAAAGTAGCCCGAAAGCAGTTCGGACTTGCCTGCCATAGCTCGGACCAAAGCTCTAATACCTCGGACTTGGTGGAGATAGCTTGTACTTCGCATAGATAGATCGAAATTGGCTCTAACTGCTCGGATCACGGCATGTCCAGCCCGGGGTTAGTGTTAGGTATTGGTGTTTTAGGCCAATATTATTTTGAAGATGATCACAACATTATGTTGTTTCTAATGACTCTTATGTTTTAGTCTCATGATTATCAAATGAAGAATAGCTTGCTTTGGAGACTAATAACTTGGTGCAAGGATGGACATCAAGTGGAGCATTGCCAAAGCTAGAATCTTGATGAAGGAAAGCTCATCAAGTGATGCCAAAGCTTGAAAGATGATGTGGAGCATCAAGGTTGAAGAATAGATTCTAATGTAAGCAATGTAATCCATGTAATATCTTTTATTACTTGCATTTCTCTTTTTGAGCCATATGATCTTGTAATGCCTTGATAGTATGCATTTTCCATCTTAGTGAGTGTCATGCCCCGTTCACCAGAATACGCTGCATTTAAAATTTTTTTTCCAAGTATCCTGAAGAGTGAGGGTGATGAAAGAGGAAAAAAGAGAGAAAAGAAGGAACTGAATAAGCAGACCACTGCGCACATGCTGGGATAGTACAAGTGCAGCTTCATTAAAATATCTAACAACTCATGAATAACATAGAACAACAACAAATTTATATAATCACTTTCATGTACATACATAGCCCAAGTGCACCACTACACATACACCGCCACTCTCTACCTCCCGAGGCAACCATGTCACACCACAACTACAACTCATAGTAAGTGCTATCCCTGAAACCCAACTCCAGGTCACCACCAACCATGCTGCCCCTACTACCTTAAAAATAAGGAGGAGCACATCAATGTGTGCCCATAGGAACCAACTTGGATTTGGAACGCCATTCTAAGGTTATCAATCACAAGGCAAGCCAAGAGAAATAGAGCATGTAACTAAGTGATATAATGAAAGTTAAATAGCTAAAACAAGGGAATCATACCTGCGGTCCAATGTCGAGTTACTGCAAGAAAAGGTTAGCACGAATAATAATAATAATAATAATAATAATAATAATAATAATAATAGCACAAGTGTTCAAGCAACCAATATCTAATAAGATAAGTGCAAGTGCCTGAGGCATGACACAGAGTCACCAAGAAACAGGCAAAGGGAAGGGGAAGTGCTGCCAGCAGTAGAAGTAACACACAATTCCTATTTTATTATTTCATAATTGAGTTAATTGGAACTTCGATAAACTTTGTGATACCAGGATCTGGACTTCACCCCAAACTTGGGGTGAAAATAGCACACGACGCAGTGGACACGGTCACTGTACGCCGGGCCTCTCAGCTCCCCCGTCCCTGGTAGGAGTGAGGCTCATATCACATCATCTGTATGCCCTCTTCCCCTCCACTCCCAGTAAAGGCGAATGGGTATAAACTCCACATATCGCATAATCACTTTCTCCAACTTCTCAGTACATGCCTCATATCCACAATTTACTCAAATCCCACCTAAAACCCGGGTTTCTCTAACTCACCCTCATTAGAGAGGATTAAGATTTATTCAATTGTATAAGTTAACATCATACGTGACACGTTAGGGGTCTTGATGGCATGGGTATGCACATATCACCTCACCTGTCCATCATTAAACATAGGGTCATGCACTCACGTGACATGCCCTCTATCACAACACATCACCCATTCACATTTACAATATATCCATGCCATTCAAGCCTCTAACTTCACCAATTATCAATGTGGCTCAAGGCCAACACTAACACATACACGTTTCTCAAATTACCGAATGTTGCCTTCATTGCGGCATTTCATCGAACACGTGACGGGCGTCATTCATATCAAGGAAACACAATATAATTTACATATGCCAAGGATATGAACATTCATTTCACCACACAACCATAGTAAGCAAGAATAATGATGGTCAATTAACCGCAATTAATGAATAAGAGCAACACTTAATGAATTCAGCTTGCTGAAATTGCTGGAAGTAACAATATATGGCTATATAACATCAGTTTCCATTGAGAATTTGATAAATTGTCCCAAATGAAAGTTATGGATATATTAGTCCTGGATTCACAGATCAAATTTCATGCACAAATATTAAGTAGGTGATTTATGGTGAATTATTTGGTGAAGTGTGTCAAATCTGTTTTTAGACAAATTTCTGGGTCTGTATTGAAATCAAATTTTGGGCATGTTGGAGCCAGAAATTCGACATATAAGCACACTGGTAAATTTTAAAAAAAAACTTGTTAACTTTTCAACAAGACCAAGATCATAAAATGACATGATGTGTGCAGGTGTCTAGGCTAATTTTACTAAACTGTGTCAACACTGAAAATCAAACAGACATGTTGTAAAGATGGATTTATTACTCCTAATTTCTGAATTGAAACTATGTCAAAATTATATGATTTTGGGATAGAACTTCAAGATCTACAAGCTCGTATTTTTTTCGAACCCTAATTCATGCTACAGTAACCACAATCAAGGTAAAATCAGACATCAAGATTTCTGAATTTCAAAAGGAGATGACTTTGCTAAGAATTTCAAAGGGAAATTGTGAAATTGAGACATAGCACGTAAAAATTGACTATTGACCGGCGCCCCGCTCAAGTCGCGGCGGCGCGGTGTCGTTTACCGCAAGTTTCACGATTAGTGTAGGGTGCGGGAATATCGAACTCAGGGAGGCGAGGTTGTGCTTGGGTCAGGTAGGACCAAAATCACCCCGAGGGGCGAGCTAGCCCGAATTGGTGAATGGTTGTCACGAAAGGAAATAAATGGGTATGAACAACAAGAAAGAAAAACCGGGACTTTAGTTTCCAACCCGACGAGAGACTCTCGCCGATACGGCCTACGGGTATGGATAGCGATCGGGATTAGGGTCTAATGGTGAGACGTTGCCTCTGAAAGTGGTACCGGCGTCCCATGGGCCCGATATTCCGGTCGGTGCCCAGGATGATACACCGGACTTCCCGGATTCGATCAGTGGGCACTCCCGTGTCCATTAACACTGATCGATCCCGGGAGCACTAAGCCCGCAACGATATCTCCCAACGTCTCATCCTGCCGCTCCCGCATGCAAGGATTCGGCGTCTACACTAAGGGTGTGAGCTATGGCTAGGGAGTCAACCGCCAAGTTTATTCCCCCTTGGCACAACGGTCAAAGGCGGTCTTTTTCCCGCCGATGACAATGAAACACACCGCGTAACCGTTAGATTCCTACTCCCTATCGATTTACTAACCCTATGGACGCATCGGGAAGAGCCCCCGAAGGGGTTTCCACCAAAATCCCAGATTTGGGAACTACTCACAAAAATTCATGAAAAAGCGATCTAAATGAAATTTAACCGTTGGAATCATAATCGGACAATTGCAATGCGGAAGTAATAGAGTAATAAAGACAATACTAAAATTTTAGAAAGATCTGAAAACTTACAAAAGAGTAACAATTACAGCCGTCACAAGGAAATAAAACAGTAGAAAAAATAACAGCTCCCGTTTCTGGAACCCTAGGGGTTCTATTTATGGACCTTCGCATCAACCGATCGGTTGACAAGTCAACCGATCGGTTGATCCGTTACAAATTAATAACAGAAAACGGCGAGCTTTCACCCGATCACATGAACCGGTCGGGTGAGTTCTTGAGTGACCGGTTGGATCTTGAAGCAGTCGGGTGAATCGATCGGTTCGACGTCCATGTCTTCAGCTCTTCTTCTTCAGCTACAGGTGAACCGATCGGGTGAGAGTCACACGATCGGTTGGCGTTTTGCTTCGAGAAAACAGAGAACAGCCCCCGCTGAACCGGTCTGCGAACCGGTCGGGTGACTTCTTTGTGAGCTGCGACAGAGACCGGGTGGTGCACGCGTGCATCACCCGATCGGTTGGAGATGACCAACCGACCGGGTGAGGGGCTGAAAGATGAATCCTTTGGCGTTTGACCCCCCTGGATCACGCGTGACTTCTCCCGTTGCTCCGGGGACTTGGGATATCATCGTTAAACGTCCCCTACGTGGTCAATCCCCTGCAATCATGGAAAAACAAAGAAAAGTGAAAGAAAACGGGAAAATACACGAAAACGAATAAGAGACGGCGGAAAAACACGGAGAAACACAAAAGAAAACGTGCGTGAATATATGAAATATAAACGCACGTCAAAATCCCCCAAGCTGAACTCTTCCTCGTCCTCGAGGAAGACGAGTGAGAGTAGGAGCTCGGAAGGGAAAAATAGAGAGGAAGAAAGAAAAAGAAAACTCTAAGCCCTAGATCGTCCATCAGAGCCACCAAAATCAAAAACGACACACCAAGCAAGCAAACGCCAAATCACACCACTAAACCTAGGAAAGCAAGTCCAAATAAGTGTCGTGGGTCCACGCAGTGAAGCGCGAGTGAGTGTGGTCGTGTGCTAGCAAATGGTGATGCTTTCTACGATGTGCTATGAGGCTCGATATACACAAATCCAAGATATGACCCAAAATATCGATCCGAATTGAATTAAGCGGCAAACATAAGTTCAAGCATGCATGAGAAGAGTGAGAATAGAAGCGTATCATGCATCGGGGACTCCACAACTGGGGTTAAGGAAATCACGCCACTATAGCTTAGATACTAGCTAAAAAATTCATAAGCCAAGTGTTTTCGATAACGACGGGGGTTGAGATGATGTGGAGAAGAACACTCGGTGCAAATTCTCGCCTTCCCTTTATTCTTGGCAAGTATGAAAAAATATCCACACGGAAATTTTTTCGGTTTTGGGCATTTGTATTTTTTTTTTTAATTTTGGGCTATACACAATTTTTCTTTTCTTTTCTTTTTGGGTTTTTCTTTTCTTTTCTCCTTTTTTTGGATTTTTGGGTTTTAGGCTATACACATGTGTACTCTCCCAAGTGGGAGAACGGTACACGACGAGGGGATTTGCACCAAGTAAAACAAAAAAGAAGTCGAAATCTAAACACTCTGGCAAAGGAAACTATTCTCGCTAAATAGAGCATAGGCTAAATGGGTTATCCTAGTCCTTAGTTGTGGAATCCCGACGCATGCGAATTGAAGTATACGATATAAATATAGCATGCATAAAGTGGAAACAAATACCGCATATTCAAATCGGAGCATGATAATCTAGGGGTCATTCCTGGACAGGTATATAAAGTAAAATCACAAAGCAGAAGCACACCAAATACTAGTCACGACACACGACTCACAAAAAGCTAAGTGGACTCACGATGCGTGAAATGCAAGAGGACTCGAAATCCTAGGGTTAGTGAGTGTGATTATCGATGCAATGCTATGTGTGTGTGACTTTGTGGCGATTAATCATAGGATTCACCTCTAGGAGAAAGAGCTAAAAAAAGAAGAAAAGAGAAAAAAGAAAAAACACGGAGAAAAACGACTCAAATAAACGAAAAGAAGGACTCAAACGATGCACACAGTGCGACTCCCCCAAGCTGAAGTTTGCATTGCCCTCAATGCAATATGAGTGAGTACGGGAGGGCAATGAAGATGGGGGGGGAATACGCACTGACACAAAAAGAGATGAAAACCAGGAAAACACATAGATGAAACTTGTAACGGCCGATATTTTTAGCCGTGCTTTAGTTCTGTGTACCGGTATTTTTTTCCCTCAGTCGTCTGGTTGACTTTTCGTCCGTGCGTTTCTTGTTACGCGTATGCGACTCTGAATTTCCGTATTTACCGTATTATCGTTAATTAACCATCGTGTTTTAAAACAAACTTTAATTTAATTATTTACTAATTACTTTTATTGTTTTACTAATCGCGTTTAAAACTTAATTAATTAATTAATTAATATCCCTTCTTTCAACAAACACGTTTATATTTGGAGAGGAGAAGTCGTATACGTTAGGCTAGGCAGATGCATTCCCTCATTTCATTCAACAAACATCATTTAATTCTATCCTAATCTCAAACCTAAACTCATTAAAGATGTCTACGACTAATTAGCTTCTTAAGGCAACATTTCATCTGTAGAAACCCATCTTCTCTGCAAACCCATTTCACAGAATCATTCTGCAAACAAATCCTTCCATCAGTTTCATATCCAAAACCAATCCCCAATCTTTCTTCCCAAATCCATTTCCCAAACATACACAAAACTAAAAATTTGAAGCAAGAGGAAATCTGAAATGCAATTTCTGAAATCAAACACAACCTCAATCTGAAACCATTTCAGATTCAAACCAACAACCCAATCTGAAATTTCAACTTCAGATTCAAAATTTCTTCCCCAAACCCCAAATCAAAGAAACCCAAGCATCAAACCCTCCCCCTCTTCCTTTCTCTTCTTCCTCCTCTTCTTCATTGGCCGGCCGGACCTACTTGCGCACGCGCCGCCGCCAGCCCGCCGCCGCCGGCCACCTGCGCCGCCCGCCGCCGCCGGAGCAAGCTGCCGCGCCGCCGTGAAGACCTCCTCCCCTTGCGCAAGTGAGTATCCCTCCCCCTGCTGCGTGCATAGCCTTGCCTAGCTGCAATCAAACGAAATCAAAAAAAAACAAAAGAAAAAAAATGGAAGAAGCACAGACCTGGGAGAACGAAAGAGACAGGGAGAGAGGGGAGAGAGACATGGAAAGTAAGAGAGAAAGAGAGGGAGAGAGACTAAAGTATTGTATTTTTTTCTTTTAACCATGTTACCCCTTACCCCTTAGTCAAACATATTACGTAAACTAATAAATGTCATGTTAACATATGTAATTAGCTTAAGTTAAGTTATTGCTAGTTTTGTTATTAGCTTGTTAATGTTAATAATTATTTCAGAATATATTAACCTTGTAAATAATGTTAATGTAATAAAATTGAATAAAATAAGGCGTACCCAGTTTGTATAACCCAATATAACCGCCACCCTAGCCAGTGAACCCTATAAAAATTAGATGAACCCAATTCGGGGATTAATCCGATATTTTGATTTTCTCACAAAAAAATCTAATTCTGTGAATTCTTTAACGAAAACAGAGAACCGGAAGTACAGTTACGTAGTACCCATCAAGACGGACCCAACGGCACCCAAATCACCGATATCAGATACGACGCGAACGTTCCTACCGTTACTCGGACAACCTAAACTGTCCCAGTCAGGCAAGCGTGCAGTTATTTTGTGTTTTTGTGCTATCTGTTGTTGTACACTGAATTGCTGACACAAACACACTTTTTTTGAAATGCTAGAGTTAAACTCGTGTGCGTGTGTGTGGACCCCTTAATAATCAAAATGAACACACTTTGTGAATGGTAATGTTTCTGGACATGTATGGTTAATTTTAGAACTGTTGATACTTATAGAATGTTAAATGCCGTTAGGCTCCCGTAGTTAAATGCCGTTGGCTCCCGATGTTACATGCCGTTGGCTACCGATGTTACATGCCGTTGGCTACCAGTTGCCGTTGGCTACCGATGTTACTGCCGTTGGCTATTAGTTAATCTCGTCGGTCACATGTGATTACGTCACATGCGACTAGTCTGGACTCGTGTTTCAGTATATGACAGATTAGCATCCTGGCACGTGATTCAGGAAATACACTTGGGTGGGGTTGGTTCTCGGGCACTAGCCGGTAGTAAACGGATCGCCTTCGGGGGCACTTGAAGGTGTATTTATTTACTATTCGTCTAACGGCGGGAATCTTATTCACGGACTTGCACGCACAGTTAAATAATTGAAAAAGAAAGTTAATTACAGAATAATGTTATATTGCTCAACTGCCATGTTAATTTTTACAACTGAAATACCATGCTAGTGTAACTTTTCATAATTGTTTTAACTGCTTCAGTTCATTGAAATACATGCTAGTGTAAATTCTTTTAACTGCTGTAAAACTGCCATATATATAACTTGTTATATATATCTTGCCTTGGGTCATCTGACATCTACTTGCAGACCCTTGCTGACATACATTCATGTTGTTTGAATGTATGTCAGGTTACGAGACAGGTTATCTGGAGGACGAACTGCTGGATCAGAGTGATCCAATAGACCAGGATACTGCTGATCCTGAAGTCCACCCTACCGTGGACTAGTGCTGATTATCACCGCTGCAGCTATTTACTTTTCACCGCTGTTGTTTGTAGGGTGTGTACCCACTTTATCTGTATCGCTATCGTTGTAGGCCATGCTTGGGGCCCTTTTATTATTGTGTACTTTATCTGGATGTTGGCTTTAATATTTCTATAGTTCTGAGTTGCATGCAAGTTCCTGCGAAAGGTGTTTTCACAGACGCTTATTGGGTTCGAGCTTCACCGCTCCAACTTAAGCGGGCCCGCTCGCGTCCTCGCCCCAAGTATAATGGGAAGCGGGGCGTGACAAAACTGAAAAAGAAAGAAAGATCAGAATCAAAATCAAACAAAATGAAAATAAAAATAAAAATAAAACACAAGCACGACACTCAAAAAATGAAAAAGAAGCACACACACAAAAATGAGAAAAACAAACAAAACATGACAGCACACCAAAATAGACGTCCCCCAAGCTAGACCAGAAAGTGCTAGCGAAATGATGTGATCGACGAAATGCAGAGATATGCAAGGGGGAGTCAAAAACAAAAGAGGTGAAATCAGAAAGCTGGAGGAGGTGAGTCCTCGTCCTCCTCGGAAGAGGGTGTGGATGGGTGGTCGGGGGAGGCTGGGGGTGTGCTGAGAAGTGGGGAATGAGGCGGAGGAATAGGGGCAGTGGTGGTGTGAACAATGGGAGGAGTGTCGGTGGTGGTCGGTGGTGGTGGTAGGAAGGCGATCAAGGCGGTGGTGAGAGGAATAGAAATGGAGGAAGTAGATGTGGTGGTGACGGTAGTGGGAGGTGGTGGGAGGGACCTGGAGCGCACCGGCAATTTCCTCCGGCGCATGTATGGAGTGACGGAGGAGGAGGGAGGTAGCGTGGGTGTGGTGGAAGTGGTCGGGAGGGGTGAAGTGGATGCCGGGATGGGATGTGAAGAGGGAGGAGAAGAATGTGGTGAGGGGGGTGATGGATGTGGGGAAGTGTGGGTGGGTGGAGGAGAAGATCGTCGGGGTGGTGAAGGTGGAGGTGGCGAAGGTGGAGGTGGTCCGTGGATATGAGTAAGAAGGCGGAGAATGGCGGCCACGTTCCTCTCAAGTGCGAGGAAACGTGGGTGAGTAAGAAAGGAGGATGGCGATGGGTCCGAGGAAGCAGAGGACATGGCGAGCTCACGAAGGGCAGCGACCTCCCTCTCAAGCCCCAGACGGGCAGATACCTGACGGCGACCAAAAGATGTAGACTAACGCGAGGCAGAGGTGGTGCCGCCAGGTAAGGTCGAAGATGTGCCGGCGGCAGTGGTCATGCCGGCACAGGAGACAAGGCCAGAAATGGCAGCAAAGAGGTGCTCAGACGTGATCGGTCCCGGAGCAGAAACAGGACGACTCGGGCCAGCCCCTAACTCTCCCCCAGACGCAGGGATATCCTGCTCGCCTAAGTGGACGGCAGGGGACGGTGATCTACGGGCGTCTGCGGGAAGGAAAGGAAGATTCAACCCCGCTAAGAAGTCGGGATCAGGAGGGAAAGTCCAATCTCCCACGAGAGCAAGGGTCATGCGAGCGGGGTTGGGCAGAATGGTGTAAGGGGCTGGGGGTGGCCATAATGAAATATGAAGCGGCCATCCGAGCGGGGTTTAATCATGTGGATGTGCCGCAGGACATCAATATCAAGATGTGAGGGTCTTGCGGCAGCTGGAAGATTATCGGGGATGGTAATATTGAATTGGGCGTGAGAGCAGATGATCGTGATGATGCCCCCACAACAAAACTTCCCCTTACCGGCCCGGCTGATCTCGAGTAGCTTGTAAACAAGCCAATCGCTGCCATGGATGGGGACGGTAGGGGCCCTGAAGCTAACTCCATCATCATCCCGGACATAAGGAAAAGTCATGGCCCAAAGGATAAAAAGGTCAGGGATAGTCACAGTGCCGGACTCGTCCCTAGGAAAGAATGCAGATGAAATGATCCTGTGGGCTAAACGAAACACGGGATGAATGATGGAGGAGGCCTTGGCCCTTCCTCGGGGATAGTCACGGATCAATGTGAGGCGGAACCAGAATTGATCGACATCAAACTCGGGCATGTACCCGTAGTGTCGGATGGAATCATCCCCGAGATTGGGGAAACCAAATATATCATTAATCGTGTTCAGATTTGTGGTGACACTACGGTTACGCACCCTGAATTTAATGATCGACCCGGACTCCCAAACAAGTGTAGAGAGAAATTCGAGTGTGAGTGCCGGGTAGGATATGGCATGTGCATTAAGAAAGGCTAACCATCCTAAGTTAGAGAAAAGAGATTTGACCTCGGTGAAGACACCGAGATCGACAAGTGTACGTGCGTGCGGGAACTTAGTGGATAGATGCCCTCGAGCATCAAGCCTATGGTAAAAATCTTTGTGCTCCTGGTTCCGAAAAATAAACCCATGCGGGCCCAACATTGGGTCCACAGGGGGGATAACAGGCGGAGGAGGGCCAAGTGTAAGTGCTCGTGTACGGGAAGGGGGGTATGTTTGTTTTCGTCTCTTTCGAGACGGCTCCTCTGCCCGCATAATTCCCTTCCCCTTATCCTTATCCCGAGCCATGTGTGAGTGTGCGAGCAAGAATGAGTGCAAAAACAGTGGATGCACACTAACACAAGCAAACGAGCAAGCACAATTAATAGGGCAAATATATAAATATGAGCTTAGGAGCGAGTGTACCCAAGCGGAATGACGGAGCTTGCTCGTAGATGTCCCCACACTGTTCAACGAGAGTAGCGTGGAGCCGCGGCGAACTCCTTCGGCAATAATTTTCGAAATGGGGGTGGTTTGGGGGAAAATTAGGTCAAACTCGAGATGAAAAAGGGGGGTGACGGTGAAGATGATGGAAGGATTAATGGAGGAGGTGGAGAGAGGGAGTAATGGAGGAGTAGAGGGCGTGGGGGAGTGAGGATCGGTTGTTGGGGAAGACGAAACGACGGCGGATTTTGCGATCGGGCGAGGGTGAAAACGAGCGGGTGTCGGGGGGGGTTTATATAGGGTTTTAAGTCGAACCGATCGGGTGACTTGTCACCCGATCGGTTGACGGTTAGGTCGAAATTCTTGCCGAAGAAATGCTACAGGCGAACCGGTCGGTTGACTTGTCAACCAATCGGTTGGCCGCTCCACTCATTTTCCCGAGAACTTAGGGCTGCTCACCCGGTCACGTCAACCGATCGCGCTCGAACTCAACCGATCGGTTGATATTCCCCAAAAATTTCCGAGAGTTCTTCCCAGCTCACCCGGTCTGCCACCCGGTCTCTTCATTACTCAACCGATCGGGTCATATGGGGACAGATCTTGGCATGTATCTGATACATCCCAACCGATCGGGTGAGTTATCAACCGATCGGTTGGGGCTTGTTTCCTGCAAAAACCAATAGATTTGTTTAAGTCCCCAAACGGATGTTCTCGCGACTGATTTTATTTATAAAAATAGATAAAATAAAGTAAAAAATAACGCTAAAAATTGGAGAAAAAGTTTAGAACATGGGTTGCCTCCCATGAAGCGCACTTGTTTAACGTCATTGGCTCGACGCCCGCAAGAGATGCTCATGGTGGCTGATACGGGTGATGACCAAATTTCGGCATCTCTTCCTCATTGGAGCTGAAGGCGCTTGGAGTAGTCAGCGGCTGGAAAAATACTTGCTCGACTACCCTCCCCTTGTTCTTGGGATCCGGGGGCTTTTCCTTGGTGTTGGCGCTTCCCGCCATTTTCTTCAGGATCCGGACCTCGTCTTTAGTGAGGTCCGTGGGCTCTTTCCCCGTTCTCCTCACAGGAGGAGCCTTGGGGAACCCGGGAGGGGTCGTTCTTGCTGCACTTGGTTTTCCAGCAGCTTCTTTGTACTCGGGGCCGTTTCCATCTTCTGAATCCCCCAAGTCATCGGGGGGGTTTCTCAGGAGAATCTCCCAGGAGCTCTCCTCTACAGCTTTTTCTTCTTCTATCTCAAGCAAATTGCACCGGGGGTCATCAGGGGGATCGGGGTGCTTCATGGATAATCCCAGATCGAACTCAACTTTCTCTCCGCTGACGTTCAAAGAGAGTTTTCCGTTCTTCACATCTATTAGAACGCCAGCAGTGGCCATGAAAGGCCGTCCCAGGATAATGGGGGTGTGTGCGTCTTCGGGCATGTCCATGACTACAAAGTCCACAGGCACATGCACCCCTCTCACATTTACGGGGAGTTCATCCACAACTCCCACCGGATATTTGACCGACCGGTCATCTAGTTGTAGGGTCATACCGGTGGGCTCCAAATCACCCATTCCTATCCTTCTATACATCGACAAGGGCATCAAGCTAACACTCGCTCCTAGATCGACGAGTGCACGATGAATCTTCACCGCCCCGATCGTGCAAGGAATAGAGAAGCTCCCCGGGTCCTTGAGTTTCGGCGGGTTTGCCCTCTGAATAAGAGCGCTACATTCCGCCGTCAGCACTACTTTCTCCTTTCTAGACCCTCTAGTCACCAAATCTTTCAAGAATTTTGCATAAGAGGGGATTGTTTTGATTGCTTCTAGGAAGGGGATTTGGAGGCTGAGGTCCTTGACCATGGCGAAGAACTTGCCATATTTCTCATCAATTTTTGCCTGAGCCAACCGTTGTGGAAATGGCACAACGGGTTTATACACTTTCGGGCTCTCTTCCTCATTCTTCTTCTCTTCTTCAGAGGCTCCCTCCGGAGTCATAGGATTTGATGACGAAGCACCGGCGTCATTTGATTTTTCGATCGGTTTCTCAACGACCAATGGTGCTTCCGGGTTGCTGGGGGCACTCTAGTAGGAATTTGTGTCACGCTTCTCAGAACGATAGCGGACACATTCGCGTGCTCGTGCACGAGTGCCGATGTTTGGGTTGCTCCCCTCGGGTTCACCTCCGGTTGTGGCGGCAATTGGTTTTGTGACCTTGCAAGGTTCGCCACTTGTAACCCCAGCTGGGTTACTTGGTCCGTGAGGGTCCGCTGACCCATTTCCAGCTTTTGGTTGATTCTCTCCTGGTTGGTAATATATTGAGTCAAGAGAGACTCAACCGGAGAGACGGCCCTCTGTTGGCCATACTGCTGCTGCTGCTAGAACGGCTGCTGATTCCTGGGGGCGTAAGATTGTTGCTGAGGTTGTTGCTGAAATGGTTGATGCTGAACCTGATTCTGCTGTGGCCTAGCCGGCTGATAAGTTTGTTGCTGCGGCTACTGAGGCGGTGAGGGCTGAGATGGTGGCCGGTAACTGAAGTTTGGGTGGTTTCGGTTGTTTGGAGAGTAGGCCGGGTTGGAATTTGTCCTTGGCGGATATGGCGCATTCCCCGTGGGGTTGTAAAATAGTGCGCTCGCCTGATTCAACGGTGGTGAGATGTCACCACCGTCGAATTCCCCAAAGAATTCGGACTCTACCGCAGAAATTTGCTGTGTACCGGCCCCACCGGCTCCTACCATTAGTGCGGAGATCTGGGTCGAAAGCAAGTCGAACTTGCTTGAAAGTTTGTCGACGTCCTCGACTCTGTGTATACCCCCGGATCTTGGTGTGGCTCTCTCGTCACACCACCGCTCATTGTTGGATGCCATATTTTCCAGAATATGCCTGATATCCTCCTCGCTTCTAGACATGAAGGAACCCCCAGCCGCGGCGTCCATAGAAGATTTCAGGTCATTCCTCAACCCATTGTAGAACAGATTAATAATCTGCCACTTCGGAAGCTCATGGTGAGGGCATCTTCTTTGCATCTCTTTATATCTCGTCCAAGCTTCATGCAAGGACTCGTGGCTGGCCTGGGAGAAGGAGGAGATCTCACTCCTCAACTTCATGGTCTTCCCCGGAGGAAAGAACTTCGTCAGAAAAGCGTTGGAGAGCTTCTCCCAGGTGTTGAAAGTGTTGGGGTCCTTCCCACTTAGCCATTGCTTGGCTTTGTCTCGCAAAGAGAAGGGGAACAGCTTCAGACGGATGGCCTCTGTCGTGACACCATTAATCCGGAAGGTGTCACACTTCTCCAAGAAGGAGTCTAGGTGCTCGATCAGGCTCTCCATGGGTGCACCCGCAAACTGGTCCTGCTGGATCCATGTCACTAGAGACGGCTTCAGCTCAAAGCTTTGGGCCGCAATAGCTAGAGATCGGATGGCGGAAGTCGACTCGATGGATGGCATCGAGTACTCCAGCAGAGACTTGTGAGGTGGGGTGTTCTCCTCCATGGATTTGGGATCTTCTCTTCTTCGCTTCTCGGCGGCTAAACGTCTAAAGGTGGCGTTAATCTCTGGATCGAGGGGAATCAAGTCGTCAAGACTCCTTGAACTCCTGCGCATGAAAAACAACAAACACCCGTGAAGCGACAAGTGGGAAAGAAACAGATGAAATAAGAAATAAAATTAAGAAAAATAAAAAGGAAAAAGAAAAAGGAGAATGCGAAAATTATCGCGAGGTAGGGATATGAGCTAGACACGAGGGTTCAAGAGATCCTAAAATAACAAGCACGTTGCCTCCCCGGCAACGGCGCCATAAACTTGACCGGCGCCCCGCTCAAGTCGCGGCGGCGTGGTGTCGTTTACCGCAAGTTTCACGGTTAGTGTAGGGTGCGGGAATATCGAACTTAGGGAGGCGAGGTTGTGCTTGGGTCAGGTAGGACCAAAATCACCCCGAGGGGCGAGCTAGCCCGAATCGGTGAATGGTTGTCACGAAAGGAAATAAATGGGTATGAACAACAAGAAAGAAAACCCGGGACTTTGGTTTCCAACCCGACGAGAGACTCTCGCCGATACGGCCTATGGGTATGGATAGCGATCGGGATTAGGGTCTAATGGTGAGACGTTGCCTCTGAAAGTGGTACCGGCGTCCCATGGGCCCGATATTCCGGTCGGTGCCCAGGATGATACACCGGACTTCCCGGATTCGATCAGTGGGCACTCCCGTGTCCATTAACACTGATCGATCCCGGGAGCACTAAGCCCGGAACGATATCTCCCAACGTCTCATCCTGCCGCTCCCGCGTGCTAGGATTCGGCATCTACGCTAAGGGTGTGAGCTATGGCTAGGGAGTCAACCGCCAAGTTTATTCCCCCTTGGCCCAACGGTCAAAGGCGGTCTTTTTCCCGCCGATGACAATGAAACACCCCGCGTAACCGTTAGATTCCTACTCCCTATCGATTTCCTAACCCTATGGACGCATCGGGAAGAGCCCCCGAATGGGTTTCCACCAAAATCCCAGATTTGGGAACTACTCACAAAAATTCATGAAAAAGCGATCTAAATGAAATTTAACCGTTGGAATCATAATCGGACAATTACAATGCGGAAGTAATAGAGTAATAAAGACAATACTAAAATTTTAGAAAGATCTGAAAACTTACAAAAGAGTAACAATTACAGCCGTCACAAGGAAATAAAACAGTAGAAAAAATAACAGCTCCCATTTCTGGAACCCTAGGGGTTCTATTTATAGACCTTCGCATCAACCGATCGGTTGACAAGTCAACCGATCGGTTGATCCGTTACAAATTAATAACAGAAAACGGCGAGCTTTCACCCGATCACATTGTCACGACCCGCTTCCCTAAAATGGAGGCGAGACGTGAAAAGGTCCACACGGGAGTGGAGCGGTGAAGCCCCAAACCCGATAAGCGTCAATTTAGTATAAGCAGGTCCCTGTAATTGCAATCGAAACAACAACAATAATAATATAAGACGGATATGAAATACCAATCCCAAAGTTTGTCCACAAAATATTCAACATCACAGAAAAGCCACCAGGCTAAAAGAAAGAGTCTAGGGGCCCAGAACAAGGCCAAACAAAAGCAACGACATAACAGAGTATGGGTGCCACGCACCGATAACAAAACAACAGTCTAACAAAAGTAAAACACACGGAGACACTAGGACTGGTCCCCAGTGTCCACGTACTCCCCGTCCAACACGGGCGCAAGCTCGGCGTCCGTAAATACCTCACCCTCAGCAAGCAACTCAGGCTCAAGGTCTAACATGCGTCACCCAAAAGAGAGAGGGGCACATGTCAGCAAGTCTAAAAAGACTTGGGCAAGGAAACTAAAAGTGACTAACAACCTAGCATTTAATTGTTAAACAATGGCATTACAGTTGAATATGATGCAACAGTTTAAAAGAGTGACAAGCATACACGATGTAGCAAAAGCTACCAATTCACTAATCACTTATCACTTATCACTTATCACTTATCACTTAACACTTAACACTTAGCACTTAACACTTAACACTTAGTGCATAGAGAGTCCACTTGCTGGCCGGCTCGTTTATCTCTATCACTATCAATCACTTAAACACTAGAGATTTCACCTGCTGGCCGGAGTGACGGATCAAGCCACTCGGGCTCAGTCCGCTTATCTCTTACCCCACCCACATGTGTCGAGCGTTGGGGTTTCCAACTCATTATGCTCGCTTCTGGTCACGAGCCAGGAAAATGAGTGTGTGTTGACTTCCGAGCGTTGGGGTTAGCAACTACAGGGCTCGCTTCTGGAACACGCGCCAGGAAACATGAGATTGTAGCGTGTGCTACGCAATCACGATAAATAATCACTATGCAATGCTATGAACAGATAATTGTGTACCGTTAATGGAATTTAAACGTGACATATGAGCATGATGAGGGTGACGGACCAAGCTTCGTTGTCAAGCTAGGTCAATGGCGTCTAAACGGCTATCCTTTCACCGTTTAGTCTCTTTTACGCTAAAACAAGGGAAATGGCCTAAGACATGGCCCAAATCAAGAGATGCAAGTTTCACTTGCCTAACACCGGGGATGACGGTTACGAAAGTTCGTTTCCGCGAATGCTAGCCTACGGGGAATCGCTGTTATGGGGAACAATCATCAAAACACAAGTATTTTATTAGGGTTTCATAAAAATTACAATAGGATATGAAAACAATGGTAGATCGATTTCTTACCGAGAGGAGGCGGAAGAAACACTCCGGGGAACCCTAGGATCAGATCTGGAAGCAAATGGAGAAGTTTGGGGAAACTAGGGTTTTGGGGGATTTGGGGATTTGATGGATTTGGGTGAGATTTTGGGGAAGATGAGAGGTAGATGGAGTGAATGAATGGTTTGGATGATGATTCTAGGGCTTGGTATGGAGAAATGAAGCTTGGAGGAAGATGGGGGCTCAAGGGGGAAGATTTTAGGGTTTTTGGTCGTGTTGGAGAAGATGAAAACGTTTGGGTTGGGTATAAATAGGTTGGGCTGGCGGCTGCCCAGAAATTAGGGTTTTAACACTGGTTAGTCGGTCAAAGAACAACCACTGACCGACTAGTTTGGCAACTAGTCGGTCGGTCGACCAACGCAGACCGACTAAGTGTAAACAGTAACTCCTGAACGAAAATAGGATTCTAGAGTTAGTCGGTCCATGAACAAGTATTGACCGACTAGTTTAGCATCTAGTCGGTCGATGAACGTTCTTAGACCGACTAAGAGTAAACAGTAACTGATACAAAAAATAAGATGATGAGTTAGTCGGTTCAAGAAGCATTGTTGACCGACTAGTTTGCAACCTAGTCGGTCAACCAACGTTCTTAGACCGACTAACGATAAACAGTAACTCTTGAGAAATTTAGAAAGCTAACTAGTCGGTCCAAGAAGGATTGCCGACCGACTGGATCGTCATCTAGTCGGTCGGTGGCCCTTCTTACACCGGCTAATGAGCACCAAAAGTTCCGATACGGAGCGCGGGCCCCGGGATCGATTCCTAAGACTTCTAGGCTTGATCTAATAGTTAGATACGACCGTTATGAAGTCCGTCACAAATGACATACTTCGAAATCGACGATCCTAAGGAAGAAGCGAGAAAATACGACGAATCGATCGAAAATGAAAGCTACGGCGACGAAAACCACACATGAGGAGAAAATCCACCAAAACATATATTATATTATATTAAATCCAGATACATGAAAAGCAGTCGTTACATCCTCCCCAACTTAAGAAAAATTTCGTCCTCGGAATTCCCAAAAACTCACGAGTCCGGAAACAAAAGTGGGAAACGCTCTCGCATCTCATCCTCATTCTCCCAAGTAGACTCTCCAGGTGAGCCGTGTCGCCACATCACCCTCACAAGATTGACAATCTTGTTCCGAAGCAATTTCTGACGCCTGTCCAGAATCTACACTGGATGCTGGTCATACGTCATATCGGGGCGAACGGTAATCTCCGAAAAATCCACCGCATGAGACGGATCGCTAATGTATCGACGAAGCTGCGACACATGGAAAACATTGTGAACTCCTTCCAAAGATGGCGGCAAGGCCAAGCGATAAGCTACCTCGCCAACCCTCTCCAAAACGTCAAATGGTCCAATGTATCGCGGGCTCAACTTCCCACGCTTCCCGAAACGAATCACACCGCGATTCGGGGAAATCTTCAAGAACACATGGTCGCCCGGCTAAAACTCCAAAGGACGACGTTTAGCATCTGCCCAATGCTTAAAACGGTCCTGAGCAATCCTCAACCTCTCCCGAATATTCCTGACGATATCCACGGCCTCCACGATCATCTCAGGTCCCAACAACTCCCGATCACCAACGTCATCCCAACTCAATGGAGATCGACATTTCCTCCCATAAAGAGCGGCGAAAGGCGCCATGCCAATACTCGCCTGGAAGCTGTTGTTGTAGGAAAACTCTACCAGATGTAGATGGTCCTCCCACGAACCCTTGAAATCCAATATGCACGCCCTCAGCATGTCTTCCAAAATCTGAATCGTCCTCTCGGACTGGCCATCCGTCTGCGGATGGTACGCCGTGCTGAAACTCAGACGCGTACCCAAGCTCTTCTGCAAACTCTGCCAGAACTGAGATGTGAACCTCGTGTCTCTGTCAGACACGATACTCACGGGGACTCCATGAAGTCACACGACCTCCTCCATATACCTCCTCGCCAGCGCCTCAGTGGACTGTCCCACTCGGAACGGAATAAAATGCGCAGATTTGGTCAACCGATCCACGATTACCCAAATCGCGTCATTCTGCTTCGGACTCCGAGGTAGTCCAGTCACGAAATCCATAGTGATGTGTTGCCATTTCCACTCCGGAATCGGAAGCGGTTGTAGCAACCCAGCCGAACGCTGATGCTCCGCCTTCACTTACTGGCAAACCAAACACTTGGCTACACTCCGAGCCACACTCCTCTTCATACCATGCCACCAATAATTCAGACGAAGATCCTGGTACATCTTGGTGCCACCAGGATGCACAGAATACGGTGAACTGTGTGCCTCCACCATCAACTCCTCTCTGATATCCCCATCAGGCACACACAACCTGGCTCCAAACCTCAGCGAGCCATCCTCATGAATCAAAAATTCAGTCCGCTTACCGGCTTCCACCTGCTCCCGAATCCTCACCAGCTTCGGATCCTCAGCCTGGCCAGCCTTAATCTGATCCACGATCGTCGACTGTACCTGCATGTACATCAACGACGAAGCCTCTCCAGGAAGAACAATCTCCACGCCAGACTCACAGAAATCCTGCTGCAATCTCCACTGCGAGGTCAAAATCATCACCGCCGGAAGCCTACTCAAAGCATCTGGAACCACATTCACCTTGCCAGGGTGAAACTGCAAATCAATCTCATAATCCGCCATAAGCTCCAACCATCGACGCTGTCGCATGTTGAGATCCTTCTGAGTGAAAATATACTTCAAGCTTTTGTGATCGGTGAAAATCTTCACTTTCTCACTCAGCAGGAAGTGCCTCCAAATCTTAAGAGCAAACACAACGGCAGCCAACTCCAAATCATGCGTCGGATAATTCTTCTCATGAACCTTAAGCTGACGTGACGCATACGCCACAACATGCCCGTGCTGATGCAACACACAGCCGAGACCCTTGCCCGAAGCATCGCAAAAGATCTCAAATCCACCGCTGCGATCAGGCACGACAAGAATAGGGGCACTCGTCAACCTCTCCTTCAGAATACCAAAAGCACTCTCACAATCACCCGACTAAACAAAAGCAACATCCTTCCGCGTCAACCTGGTCATCGGCTCAGCAATACGAGAAAAGTCCTTAATGAACCGCCGATAATAACCAGCAAGTCCAAGGAAACTCCGAATCTCAGACGCTGACGACGGAACAGGCCACTCCCTGATGGCCCTAATCTTCTCGGGATCCACAGAAATATCATCTCCAGTCACCACATGCCCAAGAAAAGCAACTCGATCCAGCCAAAATTCGCACTTCGAAAACTTAGCATACAAACGATGCTTCCTCAAGATTTCCAATACCGTTCTCAAGTGCGAGGCATGCTCTTCCTCCGACTTCGAATAGATCAGAATGTCGTCAATAAAGATAACGACAAACTTATCCAAAAAGTCGTAGAAAATCAGGTTCATCAGATTCATGAAAACTGCGGGCGCGTTAGTTACACCGAAAGGCATAACCACGAACTCATAGTGTCCATACTTCGTCTTGAACGCTGTCTTCGGAACATCATCCTTCTTCACCTTCAACTGATGGTAACCACTCCTCAAATCCAATTTAGAAAACACCCTCGAACCTCCAAGCTGATCAAAGATATCATCGATGCGAGGCAACGTGTATTTATTCTTAATGGTCACCGCATTCAACTCCCGATAGTCCACGCACATGCGACGCGAACCATCCTTCTTCTTAACCAGCAACACTGGTGCTCCCCACGGAGACACGCTAGGATTAATATAACCCTTCTGCAACAGCTCATCCAACTGCTTCCGCAACTCTTCCAATTCTGCAGGTGCCATACGATACGGCGCCTTCGAAATCGGCTGCGCGCCTGGAACAAGATCGATAGAAAATTCCAAAGCTCGATCAGGCGGTAAACCAGACATCTCCTCGGGGAAGACGTCGCCAAAATCTCGCACCACAGCTGGCCACTCCAGCTCCATCTGCATAGCCACAGCCTCCACCGGCCTGGCCCGAAATCTGACAGGACCAAGCGAACTGCTACCACGACTGAACTCAAACACTGGATGTCCGGGAATCTCGAACACCACCTTCTTCCTCCTGCAGTCGATCGTAGCATAGAAGCTCGCAAGCCAATCCATCCCAAAGACCGCATCGTAGTTGGTGATGTTGTGGACAATAAAATCAGCATAAAGCTCATGTCTACAAACCACCACAGAGCAAGGACTGCATCCACAATGCACCGTGACTACTCCATTCCCTGTAACAATGTTCTAACTCTTGGAGAGAGGGGATGTCGACAAGGAATGCTTCTCCACGAAGCTCTGGGCCAAAATGCACATCGATGCACCAGAGTCAAAGAGGACTCGGGCAGGGAACGTGCAAACCAAAACCACACCTAATAAACAGTCTAATCAATCAAATCTTATTCTAGCAACATTCATTCACAAGCATCCAACATAATTTTAACAATCAACTAATTAGGGAAGGAACAACTAGATTGGAAGTTACCTGCAATGACCTCATCCATGGCCAAAACCTCATCCTCAGTCATCAGAAATGCCTGCCTCCTCGGCGGAGCGGCCTGCTGAAAAGCCTGCTTCTGCGGAATGAGGGGCACCCCACGACCAGCGGGCACCGGGGCTCTCTGCTGCAACGGCGGGGCAGCAATAGGTGTCCTCCAAGGTTGCCTCAACCTCGAGCACTCCCGGATAGCATGGGCATGATCTCCACAGATAATACATTGCCCCAAGAACTTCCTACATGATTCCTTGATATGGCCCTCCTTGCCACAGAAATTGTAAGTCCTCCGAACGGGCCCTCCTGGCCTCTTAAACTGAACAGGTGGGTTCGGCCTGAATCCAGGTCTAACCACAGCTCTCGCCTGTTCCACGGGCCTCCTCACAGCACCAACAATAGACCCCTTCCTCTGGTTCACAAGCAGCTCCTGCCTCTTGGCAGCGACCAAAACCTTCTGATAAGATTCCCGGTCAGAAGAGGTCACAAAGCTCTGGAGCTCTGAAGCAAGCCCCTGCAGAAACCTCTGAGCTCTCTCCTCAGCGTCCTGCACCATCTTTGGTGCAAACCGACTTAGCCTCATGAACTCCTGGTGGTACATGTCCACCGACGAGTTCCCCTGCTTCAGATCGATAAAACGCTGCAGCATCTCTTCCCTGGCAGCCTTCGGGAAGAACTCACCATCGAATCTGGCCTTGAAGGTAGCACAAACAATCGGCTCCACCAACATCTTCTCTTCAGCATCCCACCAATTCCGAGCATTATCCTTCAGCTGGCGCTTCGCCAAGTCAACCCAACTAACTTCGTTGACCTTGGACATCTTCAGATTGTCCTCAATATTCCTCATCCATTCATCAGCAGCTAATGGACCTTCGGTTCCATCAAAATACGCAGGACCCAGCTCTCTGAACTACTTCGCCCCGGGCTCAGGGCGAGGGGCTTCCACCACCCGAGCAGCTCGAGTCACTGGAGCATTCTGCACCTGCAGAAGCACACCCTGCTGAACCTGCATCATCTGCAACATCATCCTCATCATCTCCCCATTAGTGGGCTCCCGCTCAGGCTCCTCGTCATGAGGGGGCGCACCACTACCACCACCACGGGTGATTCGCCTTCCTACCATCTAATGCCGCAGAAAACGAAACAATTAGACTCATAGCTTAGGGCTCAAATGTCGAACTTATTTGTTGGACAATCTTGTATTATTATCGTTATCCCGATAATTGCAGTTACAGAAGAGACCTGCATGGGCCACCACTAAAACCTGTCACGACCCGCTTCCCTAAAATGGAGGCGAGACGTGAAAAGGTCCGCACGGGAGTGGATCGGTGAAGCCCCAAACCCGATAAGCGTCAATTTAGTATAAGCAGGTCCCTGTAATTGCAATCGAAACAACAACAATAATAATATAAGACGGATATGAAATACCGATCCCAAAGTTTGTCCACAAAATATTCAACATCACAGAAAAGCCACCAGGCTAAAAGAAAGAGTCTAGGGGCCCAGAACAAGGCCAAACAAAAGCAACGACATAACAGAGTATGGGTGCCACGCACCGATAACAAAACAACAGTCTAACAAAAGTAAAACACACTGAGACACTAGGACTGGTCCCCAGTGTCCACGTACTCCCCGTCCAACACGGGCGCAAGCTCGGCGTCCGCAAACACCTCACCCTCAGCAAGCAACTCAGGCTCAAGGTCTAACATGCGTCACCCAAAAGAGAGAGGGGCACATGTCAGCAAGTCTAAAAAGACTTGGGCAAGGAAACTGAAAGTGACTAACAACCTAGCATTTAATTGTTAAACAATGGCATTACAGTTGAATATGATGCAACAGTTTAAAAGAGTGACAAGCATACACGATGTAGCAAAAGCTACCAATTCACTAATCACTTATCACTTATCACTTATCACTTAACACTTAACACTTAGCACTTAACACTTAACACTTAGTGCATAGAGAGTCCACTTGCTGGCCGGCTCGTTTATCTCTATCACTATCAATCACTTAAACACTAGAGATTTCACCTGCTGGCCGAAGTGGCGGATCAAGCCACTCGGGCTCAGTCCGCTTATCTCTTACCCCACCCACATGTGTCGAGCGTTGGGGTTTCCAACTCATTATGCTCGCTTCTGGTCACGAGCCAGAAAAATGAGTGTGTGTTGACTTCCGAGCGTTGGGGTTAGCAACTACAGTGCTCGCTTCTGGAACACGTGCCAGGAAACATGGGATTGTAGCGTGTGCTACGCAATCACGATAAATAATCACTATGCAATGCTATGAACAGATAATTGCGTACCGTTAATGGAATTTAAACGTGACATATGAGCATGATGAGGGTGACGGACCAAGCTTCGTTGTCAAGCTAGGTCAATGGCGTCTAAACGGCTATCCTTTCACCGTTTAGTCTCTTTTACGCTAAAACAAGGGAAATGGCCTAAGACATGGCCCAAATCAAGAGATGCAAGTTTCACTTGCCTAACACCGGGGATGACGGTTACGAAAGTTCGTTTCCGCGAATGCTAGCCTACGGGGAATCGCTGTTATGGGGAACAATCATCAAAACACAAGTATTTTATTAGGGTTTCATAAAAATTACAATAGGATATGAAAACAATGGTAGATCGATTTCTTACCGAGAGGAGGCGGAAGAAACACTCCGGGGAACCCTAGGATTAGATCTGGAAGCAAATGGAGAAGTTTGGGGAAACTAGGGTTTTGGGGGATTTGGGGATTTGATGGATTTGGGTGAGATTTTGGGGAAGATGAGAGGTAGATGGAGTGAATGAATGGTTTGGATGATGATTCTAGGGCTTGGAATGGAGAAATGAAGCTTGGAGGAAGATGGGGGCTCAAGGGGGAAGATTTTAGGGTTTTTGGTCGTGTTGGAGAAGATGAAAACGTTTGGGTTGGGTATAAATAGGTTGGGCTGGCGGCTGCCCAGAAATTAGGGTTTTAACACTGGTTAGTCGGTCAAAGAACAACCACTGACCGACTAGTTTGGCAACTAGTCGGTCGGTCGACCAACGCAGACCGACTAAGTGTAAACAGTAACTCCTGAACGAAAATAGGATTCTAGAGTTAGTCGGTCCATGAACAAGTACTGACCGACTAGTTTAGCATCTAGTCGGTCAATGAACGTTCTTAGACCGACTAAGAGTAAACAGTAACTGATACAAAAAATAAGATGATGAGTTAGTCGGTTCAAGAAGCATTGTTGACCGACTAGTTTGCAACCTAGTCGGTCAACCAACGTTCTTAGACCGACTAACGATAAACAGTAACTCTTGAGAAATTTAGAAAGCTAACTAGTCGGTCCAAGAAGGATTGCCGACCGACTGGATCGTCATCTAGTCGGTCGGTGGCCCTTCTTACACCGGCTAATGAGCACCAAAAGTTCCGATACGGAGCGCGGGGCCCCGGGATCGATTCCTAAGACTTCTAGGCTTGATCTAATAGTTAGATACGACCGTTATAAAGTCCGTCACAAATGACATACTTCGAAATCGACGATCCTAAGGAAGAAGCGAGAAAATACGACGAATCGATCAAAAATGAAAGCTACGGCGACGAAAACCACACATGAGGAGAAAATCCACCAAAACATATATTATATTATATTAAATCCAGATACATGAAAAGCAGTCGTTACACACATGAACCGGTCGGGTGAGTTCTTGAGTGACCGGTTGGATCTTGAAGCAGTCGGGTGAATCGATCGGTTCGACGTCCGTGTCTTCAGCTCTTCTTCTTCAGCTATAGGTGAACCGATCGGGTGAGAGTCACCCGATCGGTTGGCGTTTTGCTTCGAGAAAACAGAGAACAGCCCCCGCTGAACCGGTCGGGTGACTTCTTTGTGAGCTGCGGCAGAGACCGGGTGGTGCACGCGTGCATCACCCGATCGGTTGGAGATGACCAACCGACCGGGTGAGGGGCTGAAAGATGAATCCTTTGGCATTTGACCCCCTGGATCACGCGTGACTTCTCCCGTTGCTCCGGGGACTTGGGATATCATCGTTAAATGTCCCCTACGTGGTCAATCCCCTGCAATCATGGAAAAACAAAGAAAAGTGAAAGAAAACGGGAAAATACACGAAAACGAATAAGAGACGGCGGAAAAACACGGAGAAACACAAAAGAAAACGTGCGTGAATATATGAAATATAAACGCACGTCAACTATCCTCATCACATATTGGATAAAACATTCTATAAAAACATATTAGCAAAAATTAATTTAATGGAATTCCAAACCAAGAGAGTTCCTACCTCAAAACTTTGATTTTCCTCTTTTCCTTCTCTTCTTTCTTCTCCAACTTCTTCCCACTTGCAACCAATTGTGCTACTTGATTTTTGGGAGAATTAATTAGGGTTTTAGAGTGAATAAAATGGAGAAAAGGGGGAGTGTTGGCCGGCCATAGCTTGGGAGGAAGAGTGGAGAAAATGAAAAAATGAAAAAGAAAGGAAAAATGAAGAATAAAGAAGAGAGGAGAAGCTTCCCTAAAAAAAATCTATCTCTAGAATCCCCCAAAAGATAAGCATGCTTCATTTTAATTGACTATAATACCCCTCCATAATCTAGCTATTTACAAGTTTGTCATTACTTTATGCACATACAACATTAGTATGTACGCACAGCATTTTTAGTCAAAAAGACCGTTTTGCCCCTAACCTTTCTAAAAATTTACGAGGGTTGCCATTTACTCCTAACCCCTTTCACACTAGCATGGCTCTCCATACACACATCCCTGCACATCTATACATTCATATATGCTTCACACACACACACGTCTAACACATTCCTGTCGGTTTGCACCCACGACGTCTTTCACACTTCTCCCGCATTCACATTCGCATTCTCTTCCCTTAGCCACGTATTACGGCCCAATCCCCCTTGCACTACGCTACATACATCAATATCTATGCTTATTTCAAGCCTACGTATGCCTCGTAAGTAGAAATAACATGTGTGTTCAGTAGAATACACGTATAGTGCAATATAGGGCATGACAGTGAGCCTTAGGATTATCATAGAATCCAACGCAATAGGTTCACCATGCCTTAAACTCTTACTGGAGTTGTTGGCTCTCTATCAGGTGACTGTTGAAGGAAGAAAAGGCGCCTAGCAAGACTTCTACAGTCGACTGGTGTGCACAGCTCAAGTCAACTTTTTATTGACTCTTTCTTGAACTTTTGGACCAGACGACTGGTGTTCATTATTCAGGTGCATGTCTTCCATCGGGCGCCTGGAAATTGTCCTACAGTCACATGTATGCCAAAGTGCGTAACTCGTCATCTCTTGGCATCAGTCCATCTTGTGGGTCAGTCGACTGTAGTTCATTAGTCAGTCGCATGTCTATCTTCAGGTGCCTCAACAATGTTGCACAAGTACGAAAGTTGCATTTTCCAGCACCAATCCTTCCCATAGGACAGTCGCCTGCTGAAGTATATTTAGGCACCGGCTCATTTATAGGAGCCAGTGTAGTCTTCTACAGTCGCATGTAATGGCTCAGATTTTAGTCATTGGAAATAATATAGCCGTTGGCCAGTCGACTGTCTATCCTTATAAGTCGACTGTCTTTGCCGTACGTTACCAAAATCTAGTCGTTGTAGATTTTCTCCTTTGGCCTTTTTGCTTGGGTTTAAGGGTTTCTTTTGGCTTTCTATATATAGAAGAGTGTTTAGTTCTATTAGAACTCTGGGTTAATATTGAATATCTTTGAGAATCATTATTCCAATCTCAAATTCTCTCATTTCACTCTTAAAGCTCAAATTCCCCTTCATGCATTGAAGTCAAACTGAAGGGAAATCATCCAAGTGCAATCAAGTTCATATCATAACTTGGAGATCCTCTTCCATGCCTTGCATTCATTATTGAGTAAGTTCATCTCATCAAGGCATAGGTACGAGATTTTATTTTATCTGTGTGTTTTGCAACTCTAGCTTTCTTTGTGAGAGCTAGTTACTATCTTTTTGAGAGTTTAACCCTTGTGTAGGGTTGGTTGAGCACTCTCTGTGTGAGAGCTAAAGTCTCTTTGTGTGAGAACAAAGATTTCTCTATGTGAGAATCCAAAATCTTCTGTGTGAGGTATCTTTGTGTGAGATTGTATTCACTACCTTATGTAGGTTCATAGTGGATATTTGTGTTCCTGAATGTACCCAAGTTGGGGAACCAAGGTAAACTCTTGTGTTTACGTTTGGATTGATTGTGTTGTTTAAATTCCTCTTGCATTTATAATTCCGCATTTGCAAGTTTAATTTTTAATTACACGATTAGTGCCATTACTCTATTCACCCCCTCTAGAGTGTTTTTATTAGTATTGCAAGGCATAGATGGTCCTTAGAATTGGTATCAAAGCGAGGTTGAAGCATACAACAACGATGGCATTCAACGCTTCATCTACGTCTCATGAAGAAGGTCTATATACCATTAGATCATCGTTCTTCAACGGAACCAACTACACAAGTTGGAAGATCATGATGATGATCTATTTGTAGGGTCAAGCCCTTTCAGACATCACGGAGTCGCCTTTTGAGAAGCCTACTACATCTGCGGGTACAAGGACAAAGGCGGATAAGGACCCGATCATATACAATGCGAGGGCAATGAATGCATTCCATTGTATTATCACTCCAAATGAGTTCAACCGCATCTCCGTGTGCAAGACGACCAACGAAATTTGGCAAACATTAGAGATCACTCACGAAGGAACTTCAAAGGTAAATAAATCTAAATGAAGTGTGTTTAGATCTAAATATAAAATGTTTAATATGGAGGAAGGAGAAAGCATCTCGAAAATGTTCACAAGGTTCATGGATATTGTGAACACTTTGGAAGGACTTGGGAATGTGATTTCCCAATAGGATCATGTAGAGAAGATCCTTGACTCTCTTACACCTAGATGGGAGTCAAAGGCCAACAGTATTTTGGAGTCAAAGGCCAACGGTATTTTGGAGTCAAATGACATGTCCAAATACACCAGTGAGGAGTTCATTAGGAATTTTATGGCGTATGAAGTGAAGCTTCAACACAAGAAGCAGATTCAACCATCCAAACCCCGAGAAGCCGGAGAAGCAAAAGGTGGTTGCATTCCATGCCGAGAAGGAGCAAGTTGAGTGGAGAAAGACATTCCATCGAGAAGCTACTAGTGAAGATGGAGAGGATGAGGCTAGCGATGATAATTTCTTGGAGCTTGCCAAGAAATTCAAAGCATTCCTCAAGGGCAAGCAATGTAAATCTTTGTCAAAGTTTGCCTCTAAATCTAACAATGTTTGTTTTACATGCAGTGACAAAGGTCATATGTCTACCGAGTGCTCTTCCAAACCTTCCGAAAATTCTTACAACAGAAAAGGGAAGAAACATTGGAAAGGCAAGTCCAAATTCAAGAACCAAAAAAGGGACTTATCGGTACATTTTATGACTCGGATGAGGACACATCAAGTGATGAAGAAAATGATAAGGAGGTATCTCACATGTGCTTCGCCGCATTCGACGATATCTCTTCAAGCTCAAGTGATGAAGAGGTGGAGGCGTGGCTCAACCCCAATGAAGAAGTGTGCTTCATGGAAAATGGGAAGATTCTTCATCAAGCTCCAGCGAGGAGGAAAGTGATGATGAAGAGGAGGTGGAGCCAAAGCTAATATATGAGGAGCTCGAATACCACTACAATGTGGCCTCCAACGTGGCAAGTAAGTGCATCGACTCATATGCTAAATTGAAAGCTAAATTTAAGAATGCTATGAGTAGGGTGCATGAATTAGAATCTACTAGTGTAAATAATAATGATGCTTTGCATGTTTGTGACACTAGTGATAGAGACACACTTTTCTCTCAAGTTAAGGATTTGAGCATGATTAATGAAAAATTGGTAACTCAAAACCTTAGCTTAGAATCTCGCATTCAACAACTTAAGTTGAAATGCGAAGAGGAATCCAAAAAGCTCATAAGCTTTGTACATACTAGGGATTCACTTCATGATTTATTGGAAAAACAACACCCAGCAAATCATAGAGGAGGTTTGGATATATTCAAAGTGTGGTTCCCAAACACACCTCTAATTCTTCTTTTGGTGCAAATTCAAGAAATATTGCTAAAGCACCCAAGAAGAATCACCATGCTTTCTTCTATAACAATAACACCAACAAGAAGCATGTAAATAGCATGGTAATGATGAAAAATGAAAATCCTTCGTTTTTTGCTAAGAAGCAAAATCCTCACTCTTTGCATGCCAAGAAAGTATTTTCTACACCTATGCATGCCACATCCACCCCTCTTGCAAAGGGAAAACCATTGCCTAGGCAATCCTTGAGTCTTTGGATTCCCACTAAGGTTAGTATGCAAGAGAGGGATAGTTACATCAACTCATTAGTTAGTGATATGATCACCTCATGTGATTACATTAGGAAAGCAAACTCTTCTTGGGTTTGGTTCCCTAATGTTTAGGTCTCTCACACACGTGCATATTGCATGGGTATCATGCTTAATGTTTATTCTTAGCTTACCCATTGATTGTGTGTGGTTTTTCATGATGTTGAAAACTTTTTCAAATTATGTTTTTCATGAAATGGGAACCTTGGGGAATACATTGTCATACATGCATTCTTTGAACCATGTGTATGACAATGGGGGAGTTTATATGTTAACTATGTTCAAAACTATTTTTAAAACATATTTTAACTCTCATTTTGGGTTAATTTTGAGATATATTTTTACAATTAGTTATTAAGGTCTTAAACTCAACCCATTGATGTTGCCAACATAATTCTTACTATATTGTGTTTTGGTAATGTCATTTGTATCAATGATGCTTGATCTTTTCATATCTATGATTTGATAAATTTTAGGCCCATGGCTCCAATTATATTTTTCAATTTGTATTAGATCCTAGAAGTCAACTTTTTGACCCTTTCTATGATCTAAGGGGAACATTGTTGGAAGCAACGATCTAGGATTCTAGTTTGATGATGACAAACACATTTGAAGTCTTTAACGTGTGAGCTAAGTGTGTTTCAGGAATGGCAAAGTCGTTATTCTAAGCGTTGGTAAAATTGCTATTCATATAGAAATTTGGGTGAGAAAGGAAGTAGTGTGTACAAAGCAATTGGATTTGGTCCAATATGAGATAAGATGGAGAGAATCAATTTAATTTGTTTATATCAATTTGAGGAATGGGTCAATCTAATATTTTTATTCAAATCCTAATGAGTATCCCAACCCAAATCTCAAATAGCTTGTATTCCTATCCTCATTAGGATTCTCTCTCATCCATCCATTGTTAGCCGCAACATCCTAGGCTTATAGCCGAACTTGACCTTGTCCCTTGCCGACCCCTTTACCTCATGAAATCATACTAGCATTGGACCAAGTTAAGTGTAGACCCTAGACATGACTCATGCTACAACCTTAGCTAGGAACCCCTAGCCGCATTTCATTGACTACCCTAGCCATCCTAGTATAAATGCTATCATCTTCTAGGGTTGAAGTGGTCGGTCAAAAGCATTGCCCCAAAGGCAAAAAGAAGTTCTCCAAGATCTAATCCTCCTGCAAATATCACCTTCTTCAAGAATCCTAGCCGCAAGCAAGAACAACTAACATCTCTCATCATCCACCTTGCTTCAAGCTCCACGGCCAAAGGATCCTACAGTTCTCATCATCTTCCATTGTCAAGGAGATTCATTAAGTACCGCAAGCCTCAACATTCATCATCATTATTCACGCACAAGAAGAATAAGGAGGGCGTGCCCAAGTCCTTTCCGATGACTACGACCAAAGAAGCATCACGCCAAGTCGAGGAGATCATCGCGCTATCATCATCGAGCCACCGATGCCGAAGTCTTGTTGCTGCTGCGGAGAGATACTAGTTGCCGTGAACACAAACATACAGTGAAGCCAAGATGTCGCTACCCGGACGTGTGATCATCAACTTGTCGCCATGGACCAACCTTGCCCTTGCCGCCGTCGTGGAGGAGAGTGCTGCTGCCGTGGCTCATTGCCGAAGTCACCGATCACGAAGCCCATGCAAATCCGAGTCGCTACCGACGAGTGGAGCCACCGGACTTGAAGTCAGAGCCCACCTCGCTAGAGTTGTCGTTACCATCGGAGAAGTCGAAGTCGGAGTCCCTCCATTGAGACGCCGACAAGTTACCGCCGAACTCATCTCGTTACCGCGACATCATCACGATAAGTCGCTCCCCATGCGAAGAGAACTAGGCTGTGCATGAGAACAGTACTGACGTGGATTAATTGAAGATTGCTATACGCACAGACCAAATTGATTTGAGATTGAACTGGAATTGCTTTACACCCGAACCAATTTGTTCGCTCAACTTCAAAGGGCTACAACTTGATATCGAGGAGTCAGATTGAGACACTGTTTGCGCCAGACCGAAACTGACGCCGTGCTGGACGACAAAGACGACACACCATCACAATCTGAGCATTTTTGGACCCTTTAATTTATTATTATATTTGTGATTGTGTGTAGATCTCTATAGGGGAAACTTTACCGTTTTTGTGTTTGTCTGAGACTTGTCTGGTTGGGGCTAAACAAGTGGGTCCTGACGTGTTGTAGCAGTCAAGATACGTATTTACTAGGTTGATAGGGTTCTACACTTTGTTGAGTGTGGTACAGTCTAGGTGGGGTGTTGTAGCTAGGACCACATTGTAGGTGTACAGAAGAAACTTATTAATGCTAGTATTTGCTTGGGGACTAGAGTAGGTCGTTGCTACGACCGAACCAGGGTAAATCTGCTGTGTATTCTGTACTTGCTTTTTATTTACCATGCTTGTGTTTTTAACTGCCTGAGATTCTCGTGGGTTGCGCGAGAATATTTTATTAGCATATTCACCCCCCTATGCTAGGATCCAAATCCATCAAACATGGGACAATGATTGATTCCCATTAAATTTTTACATTTGGTATCATATATCTGTTTATCTCTTGGTTATTTGTCACATTTAATAATTGGAATCAATGACAAGCGTCTCTTCTTATATATTTGATGTCCACCTTTAACAATGACAAGGGGAGAGATAGGATTATGTAACTCATATCTTCTATGGAGAGAGAGAGAGAGCGAGAGAGCGATATATATATATATATATATATATATATATATATATATATATATATATGGTGAGAGATATGGAGGATTATGTAAACCATTCATGTGGAGATTGTTATAGATTTATTACAATTGGTATATGTAATCCATGCCTTGTATATGTTCCTTTTATTTACAATTGGTTATATATCATTTTACAATTGGTGCATATAAGTAGGGGGAGCTCATTAGCAATGTGCTTTAATTATTTAAGTTTTACATAATGTGGGTCATCATCAAAAAGGGTGAGATTGTTAGGTATTTGTGTATTATACCAATATTATTTTGATGATGATCACAACATTATGTTGTTTCTAATGACTCTCATGTTCAGGATTATCAAATGAAGAATGGGTTGATTTGGAGACTAATAGCTTGGTGCAAGGATGGACATCAAGTGGAGCATTGCCAAAATTGGATCTTGATGAAGGGAAGCTCATCAAGAGGTGCCAAATTTTGGAAGATGATGTGGAGCCTCAAGGTTGAAGATTAGACTCTAAGAGAAGTATGTAATCCATGTAATATCTTTTATTACTTGCATTGCCAAAGCTTAGATCTTGATGAAGGGAAGCTCATCAAGAGGTGCCAAATCTTGGAAGATGATGTGGAGAATCAAGGTTGAAGATTAGACTCTAAGAGAAGTAATGTAATCCATGTAATATCTTTTATTACTTGCATTTCTCTTTTTGAGTCATAGGATTTTGCAATGCCTTGATAGATGGACTATTCATTAATGCATATGCATTTTCCATCTTAATGAGCCTTAGTATTATCATAGAATCCAACCTAATAAGTTCACCATGCCTTCAACTCTTACTGGAATTTTTGGCTCTCCATCAAGCGGCTGCTGAAGGATGGACAGATGACTGGATGACCTCCAGGCACCTGGTCAGACTTCTACAGTCGACTGATGTGCACAGCTCAAGTCAACTTTTTATTAACTCTTTCTTGAGCTTTTGGAACAGACGACTGAAGTTCATTATTCATGCGCTAGTCTTCCATCAGGCACCTGGAAAATGTACTACAGCCGCCTGATACGTAACATGTCATCTCTTGACATCAGTCCATATTGTGTGTCAGTCGACTGTAGTTCATTAATCAGTCGCATGTCTATCTTCAGGCGCCTGAACAATGTTCAATAGTCGTCTGAATGCACAAGTACGAAAGTTACAGTTTCTAGCACCAATCCATCCCATGGGACAGTCGCCTGCTGAAGTATATTCAGGAGCCTGCTCATTTACAGGAGCATGTGTACTTTACTACAATCACCTATCCTGGCTCAGATTATAGGCATTAGAAATAATATAGCTGTTGGCCAGTCGACTGTCGATCCTTATACAGTCGACTGTCATTGCAGTATGTTGCCAAAATCTAGTCGTTACAGATTTTCTCCTTTGGCCTTTTTGCTTGGGTTTGAGGGTTTCTTTTGGCTTCATATATATATATATATATATATATATATATATATATATAGGAAAATTTTCAATTGAGAACATTTCGCACCGTGCGAAAATGTTTTTATCTTTTTTTTGAAATTTTGTTTTTCAAAAATTCTTTTTTCCACCCTCATTATATGTTGTTATACCCCCCTCAAAAAATAATGGTTGAGAAATAATGTCATTTGGCCTTCGATCAAGCCATTTCATCAAATTCGCACGTTTTGAGACCGTTAAATTTGTAATGGGTGGATGGGTGCTCTAATGCCCAACGGGTTCACCCATTATTTTCCCTGGGGTATATAATTGTATGGATTAAACATCAAAAAAAGAATTTTTGAAAAAAAAAATTTCAAAAAAATAAAAAAAAGTTTTCGCACGGGCTTTCGCACGGGATTTTTCGCAACCGAAGATCACTCTATATATATATATATATATATATATATATATATATATGAGAGCGATTATTTCTATTAGAACTCTGAGTTAACATTGAATATCATTGAGAATCAGTAATCCACTCTCAAACTCTCGCATTTCCCTCTTAGAGCTCACATTCCTCTTCACGCATTGAAATCAAGCTCAAGGGAAATCATCCAAGTGCAACCAAGTGCATTCATTATTGAGTAAGTTCATCTCATCAAGGCATAGGTAAGAGAGTTTTTTTATCTTTGTGTTTTGAAACCCTAGCTTTCTTTGTGAGAGCTAGTTACTCTCTTTATAAGAGTTTAACCCTTCTGTAGGGTTGGTTGAGTACTCTCTGTATGAGAGTTAAAGTCTCTATGTGTAAGAGCAAGGGTTTCTCTGTGTGAGAATCTAAAATCCTCCGTGTGAGGTATCTCTGTGTGAGATTGTATTCACTACCTTGTATAGGATCATAGTGGATATTTGTGTAGCTGGATGCACCCAAGTTGGGGAATCAGGGTAACTCTTGTGTTTACGTTTGGATTGATTGTGTTGTTAATATTCCTCTTGCATTTATAATTCCGCATTTGCAAGTTTAATTTTTAATTACATGATTAGTACCATTACTCTATTCACCTCCATCTAGAGTGTTTATTGTTAGTATTGCAAGGCATAGACGGTCCTTACAGTTAGCTCACCTAGTACCCAATCTGCGGAAAACATCATCCTCCGTCAAGCCACTATCATGTCACCCCCTCTGAGTTCAACCATCTTCCATTAGCGGATCGAGCTTTGCTTGTCCTGGGGTTAGCATGCCAAGGGTCCAATCAACCGCAATCATCTTCCTACCCAATCTTCTACAACCACACCATCAGCAAAGTTCATCCAACCACATCAAGGGTGAGAAAACTCCCGTAAACAATTGGCACCGTCTGTGGGAACGAGTCAACATCCACGTCTTCATCCACATTGACGATGACTCGACCCACCAATCAAGGGCCTGAAAGGACAATTACCATAGGGATATAGATGCTACGTCGCACCTTATGGATCCCAGTTTTTCGTTTCGTTTCACTCTTTGTGGGTTTATGTGCATTCAAGGTTAAGGTCGGGCTATTCAGAGCTATTTTGAGTCAAGGAATGAAGAGAAGAAGCAAAGAGAAGCAAAATGATCTAGTAGAAGAATATTTGAAGAAATTAAAGCTTCACACAACCGTGTGTGCCATCACACACGGCTGTGTCATGACACATGTAGCAGCAATCATCTGAGGGAACCATACTGTCGTGTGGAGTATCACACACAACCGTGTGTGAAGCCTGAAGACCACACACAGTTAGCCTATATGATCGTGTGGGCTGCACTAGAAAAGCTGAAGTAGAATTAGACACGATCGTGTAGCAACCTACATGACAGTGTCACCAAAAATGCTGAAGACCCTTTCTGTGACCCCAATTACATGGTTGTGTGGAGGAGCCATACAACTGTGTCGGTCTGAAGTAACAATGAAGCCTTTTTGTAACCCACAGTGACACGGTCGTATGGATGGGTCATATGACCATGTCCCTCTAAGCCAAAGGAAGAGCACACGACCTTGAAAAGATTAAAGATTTGATCATGATTTCATGGTCATTTTCATTCTCTCTTATTTTTTAGTCAAAGAGCACATCGTGGCACTTCAAACACATACTTATTTGTATTTTTTTGAGCTTGGAGCGATTTTATACATTTTTTGGAAGGCTGGGCTACAGTGTAGAATTTGTGCACACGTCCAGCCACACGACCGTGTCGCTAATTTTTCTGCCGAATCTAGGCCGAATTTTGGCCCAGTTCGTTAGGGTTTTGAAGGTGTATAAATACTTGATTTGTACATGAATTGAAGGTGAGTTTTTGGTGGCTTTGAGCCACCATTTTTAGGTTTTAGTTTAGAGATTATTTTGAGGAGCAAACTTTTTGAAGACCCGGGGATTGCGAACTTTTGGAGCTAAGTATTTTTTTCTTTTTTAATTATGTTTTCTATTTGTTTTAGTTCTATCTTTGTGATGATTTCTTTGATGTATATATCGTAGTTTTTATCTAAGACATGAGTTGAACCCTATTGTGGTGTGGATATGGATTGAATTATTTAGTTTAGCTTTAGAATTATCAATTAAGGTTTTGAATTGTATGATTTACTATCAATAAATATTGATATCATCCTTCGTGGTTAATTATATTTAACAGCCAATGACAGTTGGGTTGATCTAGGGGGTTCGATCACTTTATTGATTTATACTGTTTATGTCGCCAACAACAGTTGGGCATAGAATAGAGCCTCCATGTAATGACCAGACTTCTATCCACGACAGTGTCATGAAGAAATGTTGGGGAATATTGTTGAGCACATTGCATCTGTCGTATGTCAATGACCAATGACAGTTGGCTTTGCCACACAATAGATAGTCCTATCATGTACTACGACAGTAGGGGATAGGTATCAACATCAAGTGCAACAATCTCACCGTAGGATTAATTTAATACTAGACAAAAGAGTACAATTCCATATTCAACCCGTAGTAGAGAGGATACCTAGCCCTATAGCTTTCTTTTATCTTTATTTTCCCTTTATAAAAATACCACGTTGCAAACTATAACCTAGGATCAGCTAGTACTTAATCAGACACATCACTGTGATCAACCCGTAGGCTATGACGCCGACATGTGTTTGCGGTATAAATATTAAAACTCACATCAAGTTTTTGGCACTGTTGTTGGGGAGGCTTCTTAATTGATATTAGCTTACCTCTACGTTCATTAGACTACGTATGTAACGACCCGCTCTCGGGGGCACGTTACTTATTTGATATTTGCAGGTTCCGCAGTTACCAGTGAATTCAGCATAGCCACAACTCAGAGATGCATCACAATACTCAAAACCAGCGTACAGACGTTATTACAGTCCAAATTAAAGTACAACAACCACCAGCACACTTTCTAAAAAGAAGTGCAGAAAAGTAAATACACAGTACAACCCACACACCAACAGTAAAGTAAATAAAACTCTGCAGCTTTAGGGTCAAGTGTAGGCTCCACGAACTCTGGGGCAATCTCCTTGATCAGGTCGTCCGTCTGCCGGTGCCATAAATGGAACCGAAGGTAAGTCACAACAATTCTAGCAATAGAAAAGAGGAGTGCACAAATATGGAGCAGGCTATGGTAAACAAGTGCTGAAAGTAAAGTAAGGATAAAGTAAGGACAGACAAGCATGCAAGTGCGATAAGTAAAGTACATCAAGTCAAGCATGCAAGGGTGACAAGTAAAGTAAAGGTGACCGAGCGAGTACGACTAGTGACATACAAGAGTAACCATGACGATAGCAATGACTATAGCAATAATGAGAGTACTTGTGCCTATTCTAGTTCGTGACTTATAAAGGGAAGTACAGTGAGCAACCAAGAGGCCAACTCTTGCGCGGGTGCTACCCGGGCGAACCAATTCTCTGAGTACTGTGCAATAATCTGTGATCTGTGATCTGTGATGGTTGTCACCGGCACTGTTATGGGTTGCTAGAACCCGCACGGTGACCACAAAGTCTGGACTAGTCGCTCCCGCACTTCCGCAATTATAAGTTACCCAAAAACCCAGTGTGTGTGTGTGTACAGGTTACCATTCTTTGCAGTTTTACGAGTCATTTACTGTTCTCACATTTCCAGTTACAATCTTTCTGTCAAGCATGGTCAATCTGTTCAGGACAATAACTGTTCCGAGACTAGATGTTAAGTCCTATGTTCATACGCGTTAACGATACTCTAAAGATCTTTGCTTGTTGAAAAGTCAAGGCAGAAACCTCAAGAGAGAATGTCAGTCCTGAGCATGTGTGAAGTCCAATAACTAAGGTACCGATCCATGCTTTGAGCATGCGGTGTTTCCATTAAGTACACTATCTAGATTTCTAAAGTTAGAATTTACTGTGACTTACTATCTTCGAGATGATGGTAGTGAGCCGGGACTGGATCTAGTGCGGTTGCACGAGATTCGATGCCTGCAAATACAATAACAATTAGTTAGAGAATACACGATTTCTTATTTATTTAACTTGGTCGTTTGATTTTTAAAACTGTTGAAACGGTGTCGGAAAGCGTTCTAAATTTTTATATAAGCTATATATAATAAAAATAGTTTTACTGCAAGAGGGAATATTTTTCTGAAGTCCATAGTAATTTTTATAATTTTTAGAAACTCAAAATAGTTTAAAAATCCAGATTATTTAAGTTACGCGTATCTTCCGTAATTTCTTACGGGAGCAATACAAGCCGGAATGACTTGAGTGAACAGTCAAAATGACCGTCTCGAAGTCTATTATCACATATAATTTTATCAAATATTAGTGTACGTAAAATCAGCGAGTTACGATTTTTAGAACGATTTATACCTATTTAATCTTTAAGTTCTAAAAATCATTCCGAAATAAGTAGGCGTCTGATCGCAGTGAGACTAGCGCCATTGGATCCGAAATGTCGTTTCTGATTTTCTGGAGCTATCCGCACATTTTCTGGGCCCTGTATAATTAGTTATAGATTATAACCATTTAACCCTATTAATAATTAATTAAAATTATTAAAATGCGTATTTACAAGTCTGCCCCTGAGGCAAACTTACGCACACCGACGCTTACTCGTCGGAGGGGGGCTTCGGGCTTGGGTCACCGGAGCTCGGTGTCCGGAGGTAGCGGAGAAAACAGAAGAGCTCCGGTGGAGCTCTGGGGGGGGAAGCGGCGTCAGGCGGTGTCGAAGGCGGCGACGGCGGGTGTGAATGGAGCAGCGGTTGACGGAGGGCGGTGGCTCGTCAAGGTGGGTGGCTGCTGCGAGGGTTCTCGGAGGAGCGGGAGGCGGCAGACGTCGTAGCGAGGAGGCGAGAGCGGCGGAGCGGGCTTCGGGGTGAACGGAGACGACGAACGACGTAGGGAGGCAGGGCGCTGATCCTCGAAGCGGCGGCGGGGTGTGCTTTCAGCAGGCGGAGGGCGGCGTTTGTCGGTGATGGCGGAGCGGCTCAGCACGGTGAGGAGGGCGCTCCGGAGCTCCGTGGACGGCGGTCTACGCTCGGGGAGCTCGTCAGCGAAGGCGGGCGGTCGTGGCGACGACGAGGGGCGGCCTTCAGGCGGCGGGCGCTGATAGGGGTGCAGGGGTGCTGCAACGAGCTCGGAGGGAGGCTGAGCTCTCGACGGCGTTGGGGCTCGGAGCTCGAGCTAGGGGTGAGCTCCGCCGTGGGTTGAGCTCGGAGAGAACTCCGACGGTGTTGAGAAGGCGTCGTGGGTTTAGGGTAGAGAGAGAGAGAGAGAGTCTGTGAATTATTTTGAGGGAGAAAATAATTAAGGGGGGTTTTGCGTGTATCCGGTTCTGGGGAAGAGAGATTTAAATACAAGTTACTAATTATTTTAATATGAAATTAGTCAATGATATTAATTATGGCTAATTAATGAGGTTAGGTATAGATTTTGACTAAGTTTGGAAAAGATTACCCATGAAACACATGGGCTGACATCGGGTATGGGTAGGTATGTGATTAGCTTAGGGTAATTAGTAATAAGAAAAAGTAATTAGGGAAAATCATAATAGTTAAAATGATCACGAAATTACGATTTTGCCCTTACTAGCAAATGTGTCCGAAAAATTACGAAAACATACCACGGGATCGTATCGTCGCGGAGGATGGCGAATACGAAGTTCGTTTCAGGGTTTGGGCTACGGGGATACTAGTTTTAGGCCAAAACGTTTAGGAAGCGGGTTTGCGGGTTCTCTACTGAAATGATATCAGAAAATTACGAGATTAATGTGAGGAGCCCTAAATGTTCATAGTATGCTACTGTAGAAGTTTGAAAACGTTTTGAAGACGTTTGTATAGAAAATAAATTCGTTGACCCAAAACTGCAATATCTGAAAATGAATTTTTATCAGATCTTTTAGAGGTATCTGATGAATCCGATCTTACTAAAATACTCCATAACTAGTCTGGTACTCCAAAATATTTTTATAGGAAATTTTTGGAATCAGTTAAAATTCCTAACAAACCATTATAAAATACAAAAATATAACAAAGAAAAATTTTTCCCACCACCCCACCTTTTTACTATTCTATTGTATTACTGACGTTGTTCTCTTAGTCCTTTTGTTTGATTGATAGGTGAATTTGGAGCTGCACTATGAATGCTAGACGAGCAATACATTGAATATTTGATGCCTTGACATATCACAATGCTTAGATGGGAGGATATAACTATTTTTCGCAGGTTGTATAGAGCTGTGAGATGCTGGAGAAAAAGTCCACTCATTGCCAATACAATACCCTCCCCTACAACCCACATTCATATAACTACAATCACTACCATGACCCCTTCCATTAATATCTACAAACATATACGCCTCCACCACCACCAGAAAAATCAAGACTTGAATTTCTATTGGAAAATTATCTTTCAACCCAAGGCCAAACAACTACTCCTTCCCCTACCACAATGATCGATACCCACCTTCGACAGATTGCCCATAATTTAATCTAGATTTTTGATGTGTCATAATATTCCACATCTTTTCCATTTGTTTACACATCAAAACGGTTGCTTGAAATGCATTTATGTTGATATTTCGCTCGTTTCTGGAATTATTTGATTCTTGTTGGCCTTATTGTGATTTCAGTAATTTTTGAGTAATTTGGGACGATTTGCAGAGAATGTCGTAATAGACGACACCAGAACTTCATTGGTATCGTATTTGATGACTTGGAGTTGTTAGGGAAGGAGCCAAGTTGATCAAAAGAGAGAAGTGCTGCTAAGAAGATGTCTTGAGCCAGATAGCTCGGCCGAGCGGTCTTACCCACTTGGACGAGCTGATGTCACAAGAAAGAAGGGCAAGAAAAAGAAGACAGGCAGTGCAATGCTGCTCTACCGAGTGCCCGAGTGCTCGGGCCGAGCAGCCCCCTCAAATTTGGTCTTTAAACTCTTTGTTGAATTAACTCGGTCGAGCAACAAGGCGCTCGACGGACCTTACAGTGCTTGGGCCGAGTAGATCAAGATGCGCAGCTGAGCTTCCTTACTTTCCAGAGCAGCACTTTTAGCTGACCAAGAGCCGCTAGGCCGAGCGACCAAGGCCGCTCGGCCGAGCGCAGTAGAAACTGTAGAATTCAGGACAGCCTCTAACACTTTGAAGATCTGATATCATTATAGTTGGAAAAGTATTTTTACCATATTTTTTATGGATAGTAGACTTCATTCCAATTCCAGCGCCGCCAAGAACGTGCGAAACAGAGGTCGGATGAGTCCCAGGAAATTTCTGCAAGTTGACGTATCAGTGTTGGAAATTGTGCTCGGGCAGCCTGTACAATGTGCTCGACCGAGCTGTCTGGGGCCCACCACTTAAGTTGCAGCCCTTATTGGGTTTAGGCACGAAATTGGGGCGTTTTCTTCAGGGTTTTCCTCGATTTTGAGGGGGAGTATTTAACCTATTTTTGTAGCCGTCATTGGGGAGATCCCCTATTTTGTTCTTGGATGCTTTGTAGTGACTTTTCTATGGAGTTAGGCCATGCCCTAGGCCCCTCCTCTTTGATTCAAGCTAAGTTTTCTTTATCTTAATCTTTGTTTATTGTTTTTTATTATGCTTGCTATGATGTTGTCTTTTGATTTCTCTTTTATTATCATGATTGAGTAGACCCATTGCTAGGGTTAGGTTGAACCCTATTGTTAGGGCTATTTTGTGCTAGAGGAGGTGATCCAAGAGATTGCCACTGAATTTAGATATATTTCTTGACGACGATCCAAGAGATTGGTACCGGATCATTTGTAGTGTGGTGATCCATGATAGTGGCACCGCTGCATCTTAGCCTAAAGCGTTAGAGGGATACCGACACCTTAGCATATTTCTCTCATTTGTTTTCTTTGTTTTATTTGTTTTCTTTTGTGTGAAGCCTTGTTTGCGATACCCGTGCGACACACCTTTCTCATCCATCATTATGTCATCCTGTAATTCACCCCTACCAATTAAACCGAAGTTTAACCAACGTAGGATTGATAGATAAACAGAGCACACCTCCTCTCTGAGATCGATACCCGCATTATACTGTGCACTTGCTGTAAACAACATCATCCTGAGTTAAACTATGGACCCATTAAGTTTTGGCACCGTCATAAGGAGATAGTTTTTGGGTGTAATTAGGGCAGATCAAGTTTTTGGTGCCGTTGCCGGGTAGGCGTTCGGTCATATTACCTATTTATCACAATTAGGTTGTTAGACTACGAAAAAATAAAAAGAAGAAAGAAAAATAATAATAACACCACTAACTTTTGAAAAAAAATTTGAAATTTTTTTATAAAAGAAATAAAAAGAGATTTTCTTCCACCATATGCTTTATCATTTTTTTTCTATCTTTTTGTACCATTAACGTCTTTTCCAGGTTGTTTGGCCTTGACTATTCAGGTACAATTGACCCCGATTTTTGCCAGAGGATGCTCGAACAACAGAGGGAAATGCAAGCCAATATAAATGAGAACAACCTTTGGATTCGACAGACTGTGTTCAAAGTTGGAATGATCGAGATCAATCTTCAACTTCAACAAAATTCCAGAGACATCAGCGTGCATTTCTTACATTATAAGCACCCGACATCACATGCACACGAAGAACTCATATTGGCTATGGAGGGAGACGATGACGTTCAGCTTGGGGGAGAAGATTCACACCATTACATCGAGTATGAGTGATGCGAAGGCAAAAATGACATTGCTTGTGATATCGTTCCCAAGCCATCTACCGTTCTTGAATCCTTCCCTTAGGATGAGCGAAATGAGGACATATATATGGACCTATTGTGAAGAATCGTGGACGTAGTTTGATCTATCGGTCCAATGAAAATAACGGCAGGTGATCCTTTTGAGCTTGAATTTCAAAACGTTATTACTTATCGTATCTCTTCCACATGCACAATTGATACTGGAGTCCACGATCTAGTTGAGGGGGACAAGACCCACTTCTATACCGTGGTTGAGACACAGAAGCCCACAAATCCACCTGCACATACTATTGAGAAGGCAAAGCCACGCCATCGGGTGCCTCACATTCCAAGACGGAAACGAAAAAGGAGGCATAAAAAAGGAGAAGATGAAGTTTACATTACCTTCTATACCTGAGGAGCCCGAGGAGGAGGCCGAGGTAGTGCGTTGTGAGGATATGGACGTTCTCACCTCTAACGAGACAGTGACGCCTGATGCTATTGTCGTTACTTCTTATGAGACAATTGAGACGATACACTCGGAGAGTATCACTGCAGAGCCGGAGGTTATTGTTCAGGAGGAGGCCACAGAAAAGATTGCACCTCCTTTTCCGTCCATCACCATGGCTGAGCATCCATCAGAGGACCATCCTTCAGAGCTCATTTCTCCGATTAAGGGAGGATCTTTCACCCACTCTTTTCCTTTATTCGAATCAACCCCTATTTATGATAATTATTGTGATTTGGATACTGCTGTCTTGTCGCATCTTTTGTAGGATACGTTTGCACACAAGAAGGAAGTAATGTGGGACCTAAGGAGTAGGATGTATTATGGGATGTGTCTGATGAGGAGAGTAAGGAGACACCTACCATGGACGCTAATGAATATGATCAGGAGGTGCGATGGGATGAGTTTGACGATGATGAGGAGTCACCTGATGAGACCCATGCTTATATGCCAGAGCTACTTGAGCAGCCCAGAGAAGACATCAATGGGAGAGACACTTGGTGCAAGAGAGCAGAGATACAATCTCAGGAAAGTGTCGTCAAATTATCATTAATGTAAATTTTTAATTGAAGATATTTTCTCTGACATATCTTTTATGGGGAATAATCTTTCACATCAAACTGATGCATCCTACTCTCTGCAGGGTACATGTGGAGTCCTTGTGGGAATGTTGGAGGGTGCATTGCTGGAGTTTGTTGTAATTCGTGGAGAAATGCACTTGGCAGAGCCACGAAAAAGCAGTTAGAGCAGTTGCTTGCACCAACAAAGATCCTGGATCCACTGTTTGAACCAGGTGTATTCTAATCTAGCAGCGTAGAATTTTATTGATTTAAATAAACACGAATCCTCTCGACAACGAGAGGACCGTATAGATTTGCTTGATTAGTTAGTTTAAATAAATTCACCTTAATGATGGCAACACAAATCTTTTGCACCCAACTCTCTATTTGTGATTATTGCCTACCCTAATATTGATCCTTGTTTTTGCTCTGCTCTCATACCCAATTTTTGTGCTCATCTGTCCACACCAGGGCACCTTCTGAAATAGCTTGGGGGAGATGGAGATATTTTGATGTGTACCTCCCATTTTTGTCATCGCCCTCTCTTTTTCAGACCCAAACACATTGAGGACACTGTGTTGTTCAACTTAGGAGAGTGCGCTACGTTTTGTATGTTTCACACACCAATTTTTTTTAAAATTTCTTGCCACTACTTGTGAGTTTTTCATATGATTCATTTTTTAGTACTCTAAAAATTTCTTTTGATATCTCAAAATTGTGAATGTCTGAAGCTTTATGAAACTGAATGCATGGAGTAGCATTTTTAGTATGCTTTCAATGGAAACACACCAAGTATTCATGCATCATTAGTTCAATAACTGAAGTAATGCTTTAATGTCTTATTCATAATGCTATTTGCATGCTTGTTCTGAAACTGCATAGATGGACTATGCCACTTGTTGAAATAATTAGATTGCCCCTTCTCCTGCTAGATTTGAGCAGAAGAATTATCTTTCTGAACCGTTTGTGCACAATGTTGACAAATGAGTTAACAGAGTGTTACAATATTTCCTTCTCCACAAATATCTTTTATTCTATACATGCCATTGGGGTTTCCCCCAAAATAGTTTTGTGCACACCCATTCCTAAAAATCCCCACAATCCCAAATATCACTCCAAAAATCAAAAGTGAAACGAAAAAACCAAAGTGCAAAAAGGACCAAAAATTCACAAATACAAATCAATTCCAAAGCTCCTACAAAAACAAACTAAAGAAAAAGAGAAACAAAAGTTTCAAATTCAAAAAATTCAAATTTCATTTCCTTGGAGCCATTCATATTAATTTGGGAAAATTAAACCAAAATTTCAATTCCACAAAAATTCTATGGATGTGATACACCAAACCAAGCTTGGAGGGAATTCTTTGACCAAATGAGTGAGCTTGACACTAGAGTGGATTTTGTGCACGAATGACGAAGTTAGAGAATTCCAATTCTTAATGATAGATTGGATGCGGGATGACCTCTATGAGTTGATATGGGTATGTATAGTCTTGAAACATTCTATTCGTGTTGCCTGCTATGCATGATATTTTTGCGCTTCAGTTAAGACTCTTGATTGAAAAGTGTGTGACCATTGTTATGTATATTCTATATGCTATGAAGTATAGAGGAGGATAAAAGTGAATTTTATAAACTCTTGCGGGATTTCTGTTCTTCATCCTATTCTTGAGTACTATGCTTTAATACGACGATGAAAACTCTATACTAGTGTGCAATATCATATTGTTGGTGTGTGTTCATGATTTTGTGCCTTTTTGACAAATCTTTCATGTTGATGAGTTCCTGATTTCTTTGTGCTTATTTGACCATATAATGATTCTGAGATTATTTGATCACTTCTCTCACACCTGCACCTTCCTCACCTTGCCGTGTGTTTCACCCCCGGTTTTAATCCTATTCTTCTTCCTTGAGGACGAGTAAGAGATAAGCTTGGGGAATTTTGATGTATCATAATATTCCACATATTTTCTATATGTTTGCACGTCAAAATGGTTGCTTGAAATGCATTTTATGTTGATATTTCGCTCGTTTCTGGAATTATTTGATTCTTGTTGGGTTTATTATGATTTCAGGAATTTTCGAGTAATTTGGGATGCTTTGCAGAGAATGTTGCAATCGACAACACCGGAACTTCATTGGTGTCGTATTTGAGGAGTTGAAATTGTTAGGAAAGGAGCCAAGTTGATCAAAAGAGAGAAGTACTGCACAGAAGCTGTCTTAGGCCAGACAGCTCGACCGAGCGGTCTTACCCGCTCGGCCGATCTGATGTCACAAGAAAGAAGGGTAAGAAAAATAAGACAGGCAGTACAATGCTGCTCAGCCAAGCACCCGAGCACTCGGACCGAGCAGCCCCCTCAAATTTGGCCTTCAAACTCTCTGTTGAATTAAATTGGGCAAGCAACAAGGTGCTCGTCCAAGCGTACAGTACTCGGGATGAGCAGATCAAGATGCTCGACCAAGCTTCCCTACTTTCCAGAGCAGCACTTTCAGCAGACCAAGAGCCGCTCGACCGAGCGACTATGGCCGCTCGCCCGAGCGCAGTAGAAACTGTAGAATTCAGGACAACCTCTAACACTTTGAAGATCTAATATCATTGCAGTTAGCAAATTGTTTTTTACATATTTTTCATGGATAGTAGACTTCATGACAGTTCCAACGCTGTCAAGAATGTGCAAAACGGAGGTCGGATGAGTCCTTAGGAATTTATGTAAGTTGACATATCAGTGCTGGAAATTGTGCTCGAGCAGCCTGTACAATGTGCTCGGCTGAGCTGTCTGGGGCCCACCACTTAAGTTGCAGCCCTTATTGGGTTTATGCACGAAATTTAGGGGTTTTCTTCAGGGTTTTGCTCGGGTTTGAGGGGGTGTATTTAATTTATTTTTATAGCCGTCATTGGGGAGATCCCCTATCTTGTTCTTGGATGATTTGTAGAGATTTTTCTATGGAGTTAGGCCATGCCCTAGGCCCCTCCTCTTTGATTCAAGCTAAGTTTTCTTTATCTTAATCTTTGTTTATTGTTTTCTATTATGCTTGCTATGATGTTGTCTCTTGATTTCTCTTTTATTATCATGATTGAGTAGACCCATTGCTAGGGTTAGGTTGAACATTGTTAGGGCTATTTTGTGCTGGAGGAGGTGATCCAAGAGATTGGCACTGAATTTAGATATATTTCTTGACGGTGATCCAAGAGATTGGCATCAGATCATTTGTAGTGTGGTGATATATGATAGTGGCATCGCTGCATCTTAGCATGAAGCGTTAGAGGGATACCGATACCTTAGCATATTTCTCTCATTTGTTTTCTCTATTTTATTTGTTTTATTTTGTGTGGAGCCTTGTTTACAATACCCACATGACACACCTTTCGCATCCATCATTACGACATCCCGTAATTCACCTCCACCAATAAAACTGAAGTCTAAATAACCTAGGATCGATAGGTAAACAGAGCACACCGCCTCCCTTTAATCTATACCCGCCTTCCACTATACAGTGAGCTTGCGGTAAAACGACATCATCCTGAGTTAAAGTCTGGACACATCAAGTTTTGGCACCACCATAACGAGATAGTTCTTGGGTGTAATTTAGGACATATAATTTCCTAACCACAAGGGAAATCAGAACAACATTCATGGGGACAGATCTCTGAGATTACACCGATATGGGAAGAGCACCTGGAGGACCCAATCAGCATAGTACCTATCTCTACCATTCTTCCACGGTATGGTAAATGCGAAGCTATGTCTACAATTAGGGACCATAAAGAGTGGCACCAGACATTCGGGGAACTGATCGTTAGCTTGAACCAACCTGACAGAGAGACCTTGCAGGCCTGGGTGAGGTATAACACATTATTACTTGGATTTCTGTGGCATGTGATCGACACACAATCGCTCATTCGTTTCTTCTTTTGAGGACTGCAACTGCACATGTAGGAGCTCATGATATGGATGAAAGATGGCCAATTTTTTGACATGTCGCCTGAAGCAACCTAGAAGTATTTGGAAGCTGCTGCTAAGTCTAACGCATCACCGGTCAACTACACTACAGGAGATAATTTATCTAAACAAAATTTTGAGAATTCAAATATAATTTCCTCATCTCCTACAGGTACAACCATTGAGACATGTTTTGTCGATAACACATCCAGTGCTACACCTCAGAAGAAGCTAAGATGGATGATGGAACATTCGTTTGACTCGATGAAAAACATAATGCGATCCTATTCTAGCAAAGATGGACATGAGGTGTACTTGGGCAAGAGTAGGATTTTTGACATTGAAAAGCCCATGCCACCTTTCTCTTTTGACGGGATTCTGTATTGCGAGCTATGTGAGAGCCCCTCAGAGACTGTAGAGCATGTGCACATCGATGAGGAGGATGTGCATACGGGCATGGATACGACGAACGATTTCAGAGGGCCTAAAGCATTTTCACCTCCACCCTTGCCTCCACAACCGCTCCCCATCTTGTCAAAGGCAAAGCATCCACCTGAGGATAACGACCACACTCAGAGAGACTTTCTAAATTTCGCACACTTAACTTCTGAATCTCGTATTCCATTTTATAATTCTTTCGATTCAGGTATGTAACACAACATATCTCTCGTAGGACACATGTATAAATGCACCAGAGGTATGCTTGGTTGTGCCACTACATGGATGTCAATTAATTAAAGAGAAGTGTGAGAACTTGGTCTTATCTTATGTAAAGAGTAGTGAATTATTCTCTAGGAGTATTTGTCACCCTATTTCATTTTTTTTTTCAATTTAGTTTGACGACCACCTTTGGGATAATTTTATTGCAGTGAATAAATTTTCCCATCGAATTGATACTTTTTGTCTCTTGCACGTTAAAGGTGGATATCCTAAAAAGATGCCTGGAGGAGTTTTGTTGGGATCCGATGGAGTTCGTGGGACGCAGCTTGCTGAGCCACGAAAGGAGCAGATAGAGCAGCCACCTTCCCCACTTCAGATTTGTGATCCACCCTTTGAGCATGTGTATCCTAATCTAGTAGTGTAGCTTTTTACATGCTTTCTAGTATAGCTATTTGAATAAACTCGTCTCCTCTCAATAATGAGTGAAGCGTATTAGGATTATTTAGTTTTTTCCTAGGAATGCAGAAATATTGAATAAACCCCTCCCATCTTCACTCTGTGCACAATCAATTTCATTAAAACCTCCCCAAATTTGCGCTATATTGTCCTCGCTGAGCCCTAACTTCATTTATATTTGACTCTACCACCCCAGAGACCCTAGTACACATGAATCCTTATTTTCTCTCTCTTTACCATATTTGGGTAGGTTTCACTCTAGCTTGGGGGAGACATTTCATGCATATCATCATTCTTCATGCCTTTAGGAGCATTCCCATGCACTTATGAATTTTTCTTCATTCTCTTTTTCATTTATCCATGCATTTCTTTTTCATTTTCCTCTTTCATGCATCTTCACTATTTTTGTTTTCATTTTTCTTTCATACATCCAAAAAAGAGAAAAGCAAACACAAACAAAAGTGAGAACATCATATACATCCTCCTGACATCATGTCCATACTCACTACATGCTTACATTAGTTTCATCTTTTGCATCCAACATTTCTCATTTCATTCCTCCCTACCACCCCACCCCCACATTTCTATTTCCTATTTCTTAAACTTATTGCAATGGGGATAATGATTAATTCAAGTTTGGGGGATGTGCATTTCCATTCATTTGCATTTCATGCACATCATCTTAGTTGCATTTAAGTCTCATTTTCTTGGTTTTCACTTTCTTTTCAAATTTTTCTCATGCGTTATTCTTTTTCATTTTCCCATGCACTTCATGCATAATTCTTGGTTTTCATGAGTATCATATTGTATATGTATTATGCTCATGTGACATTCAGATTTTCACATTTTAGTCGGATAGGATTGTTGGATATTGGACTCCCCGGATTTGGTTTTGGATGATGAACAAACATAAATATATTGTGAACTAACAATTTGTGAGCGCAGTTATGGAGATCGTCGCCAAATTCATATGAACATCCTAAGCGACGTCTCGAGACTTCTCAAAGCACGTGATTGTATGCCTAAAGCTTCGTTGAAGCTTTTGGACCATTTTAGAAGTCATGAAGATTCGGATCGAAGCTTTCGAAGACGGTTCGTCAAGTTTTATTTATAGTCTTTTAGTTTCGTTCCGTAGAATGTTAAGCCTTGAGTAGGTCTTACGTTTTAATATTCATAACGCTCCTATCTTAGACATAGGAACTTGTAAGAAGTCCATACAAACTTTCCCGAAGCATCGCGCTTCGATTCGCGACTTCTTGTGCATGTTAGTTGGTTCAAGAAGAAGAACCAACCGACTAGATGGTGATCTAGTCGGTCGGCAATCCTTCTTGGACCGACTAGTTTGCTTTCTCAAATCATAGCTCTTTACTGTTTACAGTTAGTCGGTCTACGTTGACTCATCGACCGACTAGTTTGTGAACTAGTCGGTCAGTGATGCTTCTTTGACCGACTAGGTGAGCTTCTACTGTACATGCCGAGTTACTGTTTGTTGTTAGTCGGTCCAAGTACATTTGGCGACCGACTAGTTGATGAACTAGTCTGTCAACTTTTGTTCTTTGACCGACTAATTCTATTTGTTCTCAGACTTTGTGTTTTATCTCTTAGTCGGTCTAAGTTATCTCACCGACCGACTAGTTGTGAAACTAGTCGGTCGGCAAGTGTGCTTTGACCGACTAGTTCCTTAAGTCTGAACTTCGACCTATTCCCTGTTCACCAGTTAGTCGGTTCATGTTGGTTGACCGACCGACTAGTTGATGAACTAGTCGGTCGATGGTTGTTCTTTGACCGACTAGTTTGGTTCAGAATAGAGCCGTTGGAGCTTTAATTGAAACGTTTTTTTCTCTCTCTCTCTCCTCTAACCTATATATACTTGATGAGCTGCATTCATTGCACTCAAGGCTGATATTAAGACAAGTTTAGAGATCAAAGAGAAATCATTCCCTCTCATTCAAAGCTCTTTCATTCCAATCTTGAATCTCTTCTCACTCTTATTTCAAAAGAGAGATTCATTGATTGTGAGCCTTCCAAGCCAAGTGCTTGATCCTAGATCACCATCAACCTCATAGCTCTCCATAACTGGTCTACATCTTGGAGCTAGGGTTTGGTGCCTCTTCATCTTCCTCAAAATCATCTTTGCCCTAATTCGTAAGTATACTCAAGGCATAGGTATTTTGTGGTAAGCTATTTCAGTTCAATTTACTTTGATATTGTAAGTGATTCGCTCTCGGTTGTGAGAGTGTGTTTGTGATCCCAGGTTGTGGGAGTCACAATTATCATTTGTGTATGATTTGACTTGTGAAGGTTTTTCACAAGTATTTCATAGTGAAAATCTTGAGTTAGGGTTTCTAACTCAAGTATCGGGAAGTGATCCGGGTGATTGGGACGTAGGATCACCGGGAACAAGTCGGGGAGACTTGGGTGGATCCGAACCCAGTAATATCGTTTGTTTGCGATTGTTTATTTGTTGTCGATTATTTACTATTCCGTATTTCCGCATTAATTGGTAGAGTTTGCAAGGTAATTAGGAATTAGCCTCTTAATTATTTTAAAGTACTATTCACCCCCCCTCTAGTACTTGTGCAGTAGCTTAGCATGGCATTACATTTGGTATCCGAGCCAAGTCCATAGCTATGTCTGCCAACGACAACAAGACCGTTCTTCCACCTTCCGACTATAGCACCTTCAAGAACCGTGAAGGAGCGTCTTCGGTGATGGAAGGACATTCCTCAACGAGGCCTCTATTCTTCAACGATATCAACTACGGGTACTGGAAATGCCGGATGGAAACTTTCCTCCGGAGTGCTTCACTATGGAGGGCCACGATGAAGGAGTATGTCGAGCCCACCGAAGAAGATTTCGAGAAATGGACTCCCGTGGAGATCTTCGCGGAGGTAAGCAATGCCAATGCAATGAACGCCTTGCAATGCGCTTTGGAGCCCGAGGATTTTAATAAGATATGCACATGTAAGAGTGCATATCAAATATGGAACTCCCTTCTCATCTTGCATGAAGGGACTAGTAGGGTAAGAGACTCCAAACTCGTAGTAGTTAATAAAGATTTCGAGTTGTTCATACGCTATAAGGTGAGAAGATGAAGGAGTACTATGCTCGCTTCGTCGACATCACAAACGAGTTGGAGGCTCTCGGTAAGACCTACACCCAAAAGGAGAAGGTCTCGAAGATTATCGATGGACTTCCTTCTAGTTGGGAGAAACGTACCTTCGCCATCGAGGAAGGTAATGATATGAAAACCTATACGGTTGTTCAACTAATGGTTACCTTGATGTCTTACGAGGTACGCAAGGATAGCAAGTTGAAGTTGCAGGAAAAGATGAAGTCCTACCTACAACAAGACGAACCAAAGAAGAAGGCTATTGCTTTAAGGCCGCTCCATCTACTTCCACATCGACCGATGATGAAAACTCGGAAAACAAGTTGGACTTGGAGTCCATGGCTCTTATGGCCAAGAAGTTCAACCGGTTCTTCCGGAAAGGTAACTTCAAAAACAAGTCAAAGTTTAATTCTTCTAACGCCTCCTCTCCTTTGTGTTTTCAATGCAACAAGCCCGGAAACATGAAAGCGGAGTGTCCTCAAAACAAGCACAAGGAGAAGTGAAAGGCGCCGAAGTACGACAAGTCCAAGAAGTACAAGAAATGGAACAAAAAGGGGCTTGTCGGAACATTCACCGACTCCGATGATTCCTCTAGCAGAGAGTCGGATGATGAGCAAGTGGAGCAAGCACACATGTGCTTCATGGCTAGAGAGGAAAATGAACATGGATCTTCCTTCGATGATAGAGACAACGAAGGCGATGAGGTAACAATGTATGACCTTAGGAATGCTAATTCTCAATTGTGGTCTAAGTATACTAAATTAGTAAATAGGTATACTAAAGTAAAAGATGACTTAGCTAGCATTCAAACCTCGCCTAAAACTATCATCACCAACAACGACACCGTTGTTGAAGGGTTGAAGAATGAGATTGTTAATCTCAAGACTCAACTTGAACATGTTAGCATTGAGGATTCGGAAGAACACAAGATAGCGGTTTTGACTTCTCAAAACTCGACTTTGGTATTGAAAATGAAAATATCAAATCTCGTGTTTATGTGCTCACATCGCAAGTATCCACTTTGGATACTTCTTTGCGTTCTCTCACCGAGAAATATGAGAGCACATTAGGCCGAATTAACAAATTCAATAAGGGTAAGGACCATTTGGATAAAATCCTAAGTGACTTACTTCCGGCCAATCACCATATTGGCTTGGGGTATATGATGGGAAACTCATCCAAATCGGCCACTACTTTTGTTAGGCCAACTTCCGGTGACTCAACGAGTGATAGCAAACACTCTATTGGTAGTTCATTTACCAATGGTGCTTCCACCTCATTCACACCCTCTTTCGGAAAGAAACCCACTTTGGGTGGACCTCCAAAGAAGGGTCATGATTACATGTACACGAATACCATGCCACGTAGGAACACACGTCCTACTCCACCGGATCACACATATGATGATTTTTATGCTACACATTCACGGACACGTGCACACCATGTGAGACACCCTCACGCACGTGTTCCTCCACATGCAAATGTACACCCACATCATCGTATGAATAATTATCCACATGCACCATTTCATCATGTTCCTTATGCCTATCCACGTCATGCATCACGTAGAAATCAACAACGCAAGCATGCACCCAATAGGATGAGGGCTCCCAAAATATTCACAATTTGGAGCCCAAAGGACACAAGCATAGATGAAATTTTTTTTACATGAATGCTTATTTTTCGAATGTTGTGCTTATTAGTAATTATGTGGGGAAGTCGAAGTCCAATTGGACTTGGCTTCCAAAGGTCTAATCTTTTGGACCCAATGACCTTGGGTACCATGATATGAAATTTTCTATCTTTAGGTACTCAAGAAAAAGAAAAGGAGCAACAAATTTAAATTTAGCTCCAAGGGAAATTGGATACTCGATAGCGGGTGTTCAAAACACATGACGGGTGACGCTCAATTGCTCTCCGGAGTGGTTCCCATTGCAAATGGAAACCGGGTAGTCTTTGGAGGCAACGAGAGCGGAACCATCATAGGTGTTGGTAAAGTGGATAATCCTTCTAAATCTCTTATAAATGATGTTTACCTTGTTAAAGGATTAAACCACAATCTTATTTCAATAAGTCAACTTTGTGACAAAGGTTACAAAGTTAGCTTTGCGAAAGGAATGTGCCATATTTTAAGAAAAGATAATAATGAATTATTGTTTTCTGGCACACGCCATAAGGATATATACATCCTAGATCTTCCGAGATCACATGAACAATGTCTCATTGCCAACACAAGTGAACAATACTTATGGCATCGACGTTTTGGTCATGTGAACTTTGGAACACTATTTAAGCTTTCCAAGTTAAATTCTATTAGAGGCTTCCCTAAGCTAGTCTTTCAAAAGAAAAGCTTTTGTGACTTGTGTCAACGAGGCAAGCTTCCAAAATCATCGTTTAAACCTAAGAAAAGCATTTCTTCTAAGCGGCCACTAGAGCTATTACATCTAGATTTATTTGGGCCAACTAGAGTTGCTTCATTAGGAAATGCACGATATGGACTTGTCATCGTTGATTACTTTTCTAGGTTTACTTGGGTATTTTCATTATGTAATAAAAATGATTATTTTGAAAACTTCACAATTTTTGTTAAGAAATTACAAAATCTCTTAGGAACCACCATTGTCACTATTCGTAGTGATCATGGAGGAGAATTTGAGAATGAGACTTTTGAGACATTTTGTCATGAAATTGGTATTACACACACCTTTTCATTCCCTCGCGCACCTCCTCAAAATGGTGTAGTTGAGAGAAAGAATAGGACGCTAGTGGAGTGTGCTCGCACTATGCTTAATGATAGCCAACTTGGCCATCAATTTTGTGCGGAAGCAGTACACACCGCTTGCTATGTATTTAATAGAATATTTTTGAGGCCCGGCACTAAACAAACTTATTATGAATTTTTGTTTGGTAGGTTGCCTCAAGTTAAACAGTTTCGTGTTTTTGGTTCAAAATGTTTTATTAAGAACACGTATGGTAGTTTGGACAAATTCGATCCAAGATCCGATGAGTGGATTTTTGTTGGATATTCCTCACGTATCAAAGCCTACCGGATATACAACAAACGAAACTCAACGATCGAGGAATCACTTCATGTTTCATTTAATGAAGGATTTGTTCCAACTAGAATTACTAATGATGATGACTCCATGGATGTTTTATGTGATTCAATTGGTAATTCTAACTCTATTGATTTCATTGATTCTATTGATACTAACCCGACTAATGAAGTTGTTAATAATGTTCCTAGTGATCAAGAAATTCCCAAACGGCTTCATACCGTTCGTGACCATCCTCATGAGCAAGTCATTGGCAATATCCATGATAGTGTCAAGAAGAGATCTCAAGTCAACCACTTCGCTCATTGTGCCTTTTCATCCTCGATAGAGCCAAAGAATGTTAATGAAGCATGCGAAGATAGCGCTTGGATCCTTGCCATGGAAGAGGAACTCATTCAATTCGAGAGGAATGAGGTCTGGGAGCTTGTTCCATTGCCATCGAAGAACCACACCGTCATAGGGACAAAGTGGATCTTCAAGAACAAGACCGACGAAAACCAAGTCATCGTCCGGAACAAAGCTCGGTTAGTAGCTCAAGGCTATCGACAAGAGGAAGGTATCGATTTCGAAGAATCCTTTGCTCCAGTAGCTAGATTAGAATCAATTATATTATTGTTATCTTTTGCATGCCATAAGGATTTTAAATTATTTCAAATGGATGTTAAAAGTGCGTTTTTAAACGGAGATGTTGTTGAGGAAGTTTATGTTTCTCAACCTCCGGGTTTTATAAATGAAAAATTTCCACATTCTTTTGGATTTAGGTTTTAAAATGGGAGAAGTTGATTCCACATTATTTGTTAAGTATTCGAACAATGATATAATTTTAGTTCAAATTAATGTTGATGATATCATTTTCGGTGCTACTAACTTTGCTCTTTGCGAAGAGTTTTCTAATGTGATGCAGGATCAATTTGAGATGAGCCACATGGGTGAGCTCAAATATTTCTTAGGTCTCCAAATTCGCCAAATGAACGATGCAATCTTCATCCACCAAACGAAGTATACAGTGGAGTTGCTAAAGTGATTTGGAATGGAGAATGCCTCCGGGAAAAAGACTCCGATGAACACGACTACACATCTTGATAAAGATGCGGGCAGAAAAGATGTAGACATTCGTCTATATCGAGGTATGATAGGTAGTTTACTTTATCTTACCGCAAGTAGGCCCGATATTATGTTTGCCGTATGTGTATGTGCTCGTTATCAGTCTCAACCTAAGGAGTCACACTTAGTAGCGGTAAAGCGTATTTTCTGTTATTTAAGTTATACACTTGATTTTGGATTACTTTATCCAAAATCTAGCACGTATAAGTTAATCTCATATAGTGACGCAGATTATGCGGGATGCAAATCCGACAGGAAAAGTACTAGTGGCACTTGCCATTTTATAGGAAATTCTCTTGTCTCTTGGTTTTCCAAGAAGCAGAATTCCGTATCACTTTCAACCACCGAGGCGGAATACATTACCGCCGATGCCGCGTGTGCTCAAGTTCTTTGGATGAGACACACACTTAAAGACTTTGGTATAAACTGTGATACTTGCCCTATCATGGTGGACAACCAAAGTGCAATATGTCCTTCTAAGAACCCGATACACCATTCTCGTTCGAAGCACATAGATGTCCGACATCATTTCTTAGATGATCATGTTGCTTAAAAGGACATCATTTTAGTTTACGTTGAAACCCAGAAGCAAATCACCGATATTTTCACGAAACCCCTAAAGGAAGACTCCTTTGTGCGGTTACGTCGAGAATTGGGGATTATGGGTGAATCCGAGATTTAGGATTCATATGTTTTCAATAATCTTGCATGCTATTCAATTCTTTATATTTGCTCATGCTAGATTAATTGAAATTTTCTGGATTTTTGTTGAATTTTCGGAATTTTCGCTCTATTTGTGCGTAATCGTCAAATTTCAGATTTTCGATGTTTAATGGGATAGTATGATGATTAATGAGAGTATTCTGATGTTTCGTCGAAGTGCGATTAGGAGATAAATCAAAATTTCAAAATTTTCAATTTTGGACTCTCTTAGTCGGTCCAAGTTCATTGGCCAACCGACTAGATTCAGTTCTAGTCGGTCAGTGAATGAGCTTAGACCGACTAAATCTTGTCAGGAAATTTGCCTTCAGTTACTGTTTACAACTAGTCGGTTCAAGCTCATTGACCGATCGACTAGATCATGATCTAGTCGGTCAGTGCTTGAACTGTGACCGACTAGTTGTGACGGGGACTGTCTTTTCTTTTGAGCTTCCAATCGATTTATATCCTCATCCGACCGACTATTTACATTTCTAATCGATTGAAAATAACTCTCCAGCTCGAAAAACCCCCGACCCCTTCGACTTCCTCCGTCGTGTCCGATCAAATTCCGGCCATATCTCCGACCTATCTCCGGCCGTCGATCAACCCCCTCCTCCCTCCGACCTAGGTACTCCATCTCCTAGCTCTCTAGGGTTAGTTTCCTGTGCTAGGGTTCTAGTTTCACCTTGATTTCGACTTAGGGTTTCGGCTAGGGTTTCTTGTTTAGGGTTTCTAGGGTTTCTAGGGTTTCTCCGATTCGATCTTGATTGCGTCGTGTCTTGCTTCGATTATGGCAAGAACACGAATACCGATCCGTCCTACGAGCCCATTGCCTATGACCGTAGAGCCATCCCCTACGGATCCCGTTGAACCCTCGCAACCTAGACGTCGTTCTAAGACTACCCAGCCCTCGTCGTCGTTGCCTCCTCTCAAGCGGAAGAGGACGACGACAGCGAAGCCTAGAGCCCAATCTCAGCCCAAGCCCAAGCCCAAGCAACTTGCGTCTCTCTCTTCTTTCCATACTCCTACGGATTCCGACACCGAGTATAGACCTGAGACCGAGACCCGTGGGGAACCCTCACCTCCTCCTAGGCAGCCTGAGTCTAGCTCTCACCCCCGTACCCGTCAGCCTAAGGGAAAGGCTTCGATGTCGGTTGGCGGTGTCGATATCTCGTTGTGTCACGATGACCCTATGTGTCTCGCGGCTTACAACCGTATCGAACACTGTCCGCTGCTTCTGGAGCATTTCGTACAGTTTTCTGACTTCATAGGACTAGCTGACCTTCTGTCATCTTCGGGTCTTATCGATTACCTTCGATATGACTCTAAGGCGAATCCTCACCCCTACCCTCGCCTAGTGAAACTTTTTTATGCCAATAGGATCCGGGGTCAGTACGACGCGACCCACTCGATTGAGACTACTGTCTTGGGGACTCCGATAGTCCTCACGGCAGAAATCTTAGGCGAGTTGATAGGTTTCTCGTCGTCTGGCCTCCTCCCCTCTGATATTTCTATTGATGACATCTCTTCACTTGATCAGGTTATCCTCTCCGAGATCTTCCATGAGATTCCTCCCGCCATGATTGGCGTCCCCTCCAAGTCATTCAAGCCAAATGCCTGGGTCCTGAATATGATTCTGAAGTCGTGCTTACTTCCTAAGTACGGCTCCTCTTCTTTGTCATCCCAGCTATTTCTGAAGTTGATCTATGCCATCTTCATGGGTAGCGAGATTAACTGGGCCCGGATCATACTCGATAAGATGGATTCTTTCGAGTGTATCCGGAAGTCCTCGAAGTCTGCGCATATCCCATATCCTTGCTTGTTGACCCTTGTTTTTCGCCACTTCTGTGTCACACTTCCTCCTGACGATGAGCGTCCACTTGGTCCTCCTCTAAACGCGGTGGCCGTCAAGAAGTCTCTTGCGGCGCTCCGTCACGTTCAGAGGACGACACCTTCAGCGTCTGCCTCAGCTGCTCCCTCTACCACTCTTGACGAGCTCGCACGTTCAATGAGACGTGTGGAGTCTCGTTATGCTCGTACCGAGGAGATTCTTGCTCGCATTGCTCGCCACCTTGGTATTGATATCCCTCCGTCAGTCTCTGACGAGGAGGAGTTGGACGAGGAGGAGATTGAGGAGCTTGTGCATGTTTCTACTCGTGCCCCGAGGGCACTTCTGGTGCTGCTGCTGTTTCTTCTGCTGGTGACCCTGAGAGTACACCTGTTGCCACCGTTCCTGCGGTGGATACTACCACTGGTGCTCCCGAGGCCACTACTGTCGCTGCTCCAGAGATTTCCACTTCTGTCGCTCCCGTGGACACTATTGCAGACCCGGTGACCACCACTCCTGCTACAGAGCCTACTGCTGCTGCAGATCCTGCCACTGCCTCTTGAGCTTCTTTGAGGCCTCTCCCGATGCACATTAGATGAGATATCTTATAGTGAGAGAGTGTGGGTTAGGATATTTTGGGTGGTTTTGTGGTTATGTTTTTTTTTTGATATTTTTGGATGTATGATGATGTATCCCTGATGATGTTGTATGTTTTGTGATACTCTTATATATGTGTGATATGATGTTGTATCTTTTGTGCTTCGATCATTGGATCGCATTTTGTATGTTGACGGATGTATCATCTTGATGTACTCATGCTTCATTTATATATATATATATATATATATATATATATATATATATATATATATATATATATATATATATATATATATATATACATCGATGTTGACATCTCATTATGTTGTGCACATTTTATAATTTATATGTCTCTGATGTTTGATTTCGTCGCTCGAAGAAAATACTTGGTTAAATAGAATTCATTTTATGAAAACATAGAATTGTTTTCCATGCACTAAATTAACCAATAATATTGATATTGGAGAGTATATTCCATAACTCAATTCGTAAAATTAATTTGAGTTTTGATGATTTTATTTATCGATTTTCGACTTTGGTCTCATTGACATGCCTTGATTTCATTTTTCTTTGGTGTCATTTGGACCGTGGTCGTATTCTACGACTCTCGTGCTTTTATTTGAAGCTATTGTTGTTGTCATTGATCTCCTCCAGCTCTTTTTGCTAATGCCACTCCACTCGCCCGAGTGGAGGCCAAAATTTCGAAGAGAGCCAAGCCGACTTCTCTGTTTTTCTGGACGATCTGCAGACTGATGTACTCGACCAAGTCGAACTCTCACTCGGCCGAGTAATATTTCCACTCGGCCGAGTGGCGCAGACGCCCAGTCGGGAAAATTAGGGTTTCTGGCAGCGCATGGGCAGTTTGGTCGGTACTTTTTGGTTCTTTTGGGCATGTATTTAAGCCCAGTTTTGTCTCCAGCCCCTGGGGAGACCAAATAGACTTCTTAGAATTATTTTTCCTTAGTTTCTAATGATATTTAAGCTTTTGTATTTGCGAGGGATTGAAGATTGGATCTGAATTTTCTATTGAAAGCTTCTTTGGCGGACGTTGGTTTGTCTTGATCTCTTGCAAGTTTTGATTTTTATGCTATATCTATTATTGAATCTTGATTGCATGATAAATTCAATTGTTGATCTTGTTTTCCTATCGATTTCTAATATGATTTGTGAGTAGGTCCTTTGCTCTAGGGCAAAGGGATGAACCCTATGGATCTAATGTTTGAATTGTGAGATATATTGAATTGATATGCGATTAGGCTTGATTGAAAGGTTAGATCTTGATTGATTTACTACAGATAGATAGGGATTTCTCTTGGATCTCGTGAGCTCGACAGACGATCTTGATCCAAGGAAAGCCCTAGATATTCGTTTTAGGTTTACAATCTAAATTTCCTAGATCTGGTGCGCGACGGCGACCAAAGCTAGCATTTTTATTGTTTTCCTATACTCATATTTGTTACACGACAGTGAACGGATACGAACTATCAAGATCTAGATCCGAACTCAAGTTGCACGACAATGAGCTTGAGTTGGGATTGGATGAAATTGCCGATTTTAATGATAGTGGTCTAGACTAGGCGTGTGCGACAGTGAGGCTCTATTTTAGATTGCTATAGACCTATAATAGCGTGACATCGTGAGTTGGTTCTCCAATTAGTTGCGACAAGTTCATCTTAACTCAAGTTTGAATGCATGGTATTTCATAACTCAAGTCGATGACTTGAAAATCCATTGTTAGGATTCCTAGCCCTATTATATTGAATCTGCATTGATACTCGAACGATTATTACACCATCCATTCTCAAATGACTTTTCCACCAAATAGCTTAGTAACCAAAATAGAGTATTGTCATTAGTCCTCCCTGTGATCCGATACCCGCTTACCACTTAACCGTGCATTTGCGGTAAAGCTACATTATTTTCCAGGTGTATATCCGGGAGCGATCAAGGATTTGGATAACAACATGTCTACACCAGTCCCGAGGAGTGGTATTTGTCTAGCTCATTCATATTGAAAATTGTATATATATATATATAGACACACACATATATATGCTTTAATGTAGAAAAGGTGGCACCTGATCTAATAGATCAGGTGCCAAGACACAAAAAAGGTGGAAAGTACAATACCCACATGGGCTTATACTCGTTGGGCCCACCATTTTGTATCTTGCACTTGATCTATTAGATCAGGTGCCACCTGACCTACATGAATCCCATATAAATATGATGGATCAAATAATCCCCAAAAATAATATCCAAAATAACCCATAGCAAAAAGTCTATGCCCCCTATTTTTTCGAAAGATCCGAACTGTTCATCTTTATCTCCACTCTCTAAAACACTGACCCACCAATTTTCAGTCCGATCCCATGTGTTTTGCCCATTCATCAACCCTTCGCAAAAGTTCTGTTCATGCGAAACCGTTAAATTTGGGTCGGATGGATGAATGAGCAAAACACATGTGATCGGGCTGAAAATTGGTGGGTCAGTGTTTTAGAGGGTGTAGATCAAGATGAACGGTTCGGATATTTCGAAAAATAGGGGGGCAGACTTTTTGCTAGGGGTTATTTTTGGGGTTATTTGATCCATCCTCATATGTGTGTGTGCCTAGACACACACACACACACACACACACACACACACACACACACACACACACACACACACATATGAAATAAAAAATATATGAAAAAGTATGCACCGTTCTTCCAGCTATGTTGAATAGCCGGGTCCTCATGTCTCAAGAAGCATTTGAGATTCATGCCAAAAATTCTAGCTTGGGGGAGTACATACAATAAAACTTCCATTTGGTTTAAGCTAGTAGGTCTGAGGGATCCTTCTTGGCCTAATGCTCTAAGGTCATCTGATTGTGTGCGTGTGTGCGTGTGTGCACGCGCGTGTGTGAAGCTAGCAATCCCATGAATCTAGGAACGATAGTGTGTTGTGAGGGCCACTTCCCTGATTGATTCATTTACCATGGTATTTTATTAATTCTTCTTTTGATTTATGTATAACTTCAGTTCCCATTTCAATAACCAAATGCAGGATATAGAACTTATTTAGAACTTGAACATCTTCATTGTCGTGTATATTATATGTCTCTCTATTTCGAAAAAACTTATACTCTATGTTGTGTTTTGGATGGTTGATTGAATTTGATTTGTTTTTCATGAATATCCGAGTTGTCACCCTCATATGCATATGTGGTGCGGTTGCTTTTGGAACTTTGGAGTTTCCTTATGCATTTCACTTTGCATTCCCCTCCGGCTCTACTTCCTCTTTGTCTTCCTTGAGAACAAGGAAGAGTTTATCTTGAGAGATTTTGATGAATGATTATTTTATACATTTTCTGTGGGAGTTATTCATGCATTTCATTATATAAATTCCCACTTTCTATATCATTTCACTTTATTTTCGTTCGTTTTCACTCTTTTAGTATTTATGTGCATTTCAAGTTAAGGTCGGTCTATTTAGAGCTATTTAGAGTCAAGGAATGAAGAGAAGAAGCAAGGAGAAACAAAATATTCAAGTCGAAGAAGATTTGAAGAAAATTAAGCTTCACATGGCTATGTGTGCCATCACACACGGCCGTGTCATGACACAGGCAGTAGCAATCATCTTAGGGAACCACACGGTCGTGTGCAGTATCACACGTGACCGTGTTATGAATCATGCATTGAAGACCTCACACGATCGGCGTACATGGTTGTGTGTACTGCGCTGGAGAAGCTGAAGAAGAATTAGACATGGTTGTGTAGCAGCCTACACAATCGTGTCACTAAAGATTCCAAAGACCCTTTCTGTGACCCCAGTTACATGGTCATGTGAAGGAGCCATAAGACCGTGTTGTTCTGACGAAGCCTTTTCTGTAACCCACAGTGACACGGTCATGTGAAGGTCCACACGACCATGTCCCTCTAAGCTAAATAAAGATCACACGGCCTTGCAAAGATCGAAGATCTGATCATGATTTCTTGGTCATTTTCATTCTCTCATATTTTTCAGTCAAAGAGCACACAATGACACTTCCAACACATAGTAATTTGTATTTTTCTAAGCTAGAAACGATTTTATACATTTTCTGGAAGGCGATGCTATAATGTAAAATTTGTGCACACATCTAGTCACATGGTCATGTGAGTTGTCACATGACAGTGTGCCTGATTTTTCTACTGAATCTAGGCAGAGTTTTGGCCCAATTGGTTTGGGTTTTGAAGGTGTATAAGTGCTTGATTTGTACATGAATTGAAGGGGAGTTTTTGGGGGCTTTAAGCCGCCATTTTTAGGTTTTAGGTTGGGGATTATTTTGAGTAGCAAACTTGTATCAATTGAAGATTTGGGGATTGCAAACTTTTGAAGCTAAGTATTTTTTATTCTTTATTATGTTTTCTATTTGTTTTAGTTCTATCTTTGTGATGATTTCTTTGATGTATATAGAGTCATTTTTATTTAGGGCATGGGTTAAACCCTATTCTGATGTGGATATGGATTGAATTATTTAGTTTAGTTTTAGAATTATCAATTATGGTTTTTCCCTGGCCGATTTAATATCAATTATGGATTTTCTCCTTCGTGGTTAATTAGATTTAACGGCTAATGACAGTTGGGTTGATCTAGGGTTTTTGATCACTTTATTGATTTATACTATTTATGTCATCAATGACAGTTAGGCGTAGATTAGATCCTTCAGGCAATGACCTAAGTTCTACCCACAATAGTGGCATGAAGAAAGGTTGGTGAATATTGTTGAGCACATTGCATCTGTGTGTATTGATGACCAACGACAGTTAGCTTTCGCACACGATAGATAGTTCTGTCATGCACTATGACAATAGGGGGTATATATCAACATCAGGTGTAATAACCTCACCCTAGGATTAGTTCGATACTAGACAAAAGAGTTCAATTTCATATTCAACCCATAGTAGAGGGGATACCTAGCCCTAGAGCTTTTTTATCTTTATTTTCCCTTTCTAAAATGCCTGCGTAGTTAACTATAACCTAGGATCAGCTAGTATTCAATCAGACACCTCCCTGTGATCGACCCGTAGGCTACGACGACACCTTGTACTTGCGGTATAAATATTAAAACTCATAGTACTCGCCCAGTACACGGTCTGCGGTTAACAACATCCCCTGCCAAGCCACTGTCATGTAACCCCCATCGAGTTCAACCATCCTCCATTGGCAGATCAAGCCTCGATCGGCCTGGGGTTAGCCCGCCCAGGGTCCAATTGGCTGCCAGTATTCTCCTTCCCTAGCTGCTACAACCGCACCATCATCAAAGTTCATCCAACCACCTCAGGTGCGAGAAAGGACCTGTAAACACTAAGATCATTAGGCTGACACATATGATTGCTTACAACTTTGATTATATTGAGATTGTCCACATCTAAGCAAAACTGATCGTGATATTGGATTGTCCTTTTTTCTTTTTTTTCTTTCAGCTTTTTCATTCCTCAATTCAATTATTTTAGGATTTTCTTTTGACTTTTAAGATTATTTAATTTTTTGGAATGATAGAATCTCATTTTCTTTTAACCATTTAAAAACAGAAAAGTTGAAAAAGTTTACAAAGATTTAGATTAAAAAGTTAAAAAAAGATTTGGTATTCAATATCTTAAATTTGGTGTGCAGCCATGAGTAAAAAGTTGGTCAGAAATTATTCAAAAAAATTTGGAAACTACTCGAAGAGAGAACTTAGACAACTTGTTTAATATGTATTTATAATTTTATAAGAAGATTGGTATTGAGACTTACAACAAATGAGCAAGTGTCACTGGTGGTAGTGTGCAAAGATCTTAGATTAGATGATCAATTCCTATGAATTATAAATTTTAATTTCTTCTCAAATTGTAAAGGTAGCATCGGTAGCGTGAACATGAGCACACAAGTCATGAGACATTAGAGCAAATGTCAGAAGGCATTGGTGGCCTAGTTCGGAATCAATACTAAACAGTGGAAATGGTTAGTATCTTCAACAACTAAGAGATATAGAAGTTACTTATATATTCCTTTAAATATAAATAACTTGTAGTGAAAGAATTAACACAATTAATTAGACAAAATAAGCAAATCAGCCAAGCAAACGCAAACACTGAGAATTTATCCTAGTTCGGATCATCTTGATCCTACGTTTAGTCCCCTACTCCCCGTGGAGATTTTCAATCCACTATAACCACTTGCTCTCCGCAAGCAAACAACATACAAAGATGCCAACACTACATGTGTTACAAACTTGTACAATCTCTTCATTAAGAGATTCCCCAAATAAAGAGAAAGAGTAAACAAACAATATGACTTTTACCCTTGATAATGTAGGAATTTGAACTACAAGGACGGTGATGATATCTCCAAGGTTTCTTGATGTGAGAATGTAGTAGAACAGCCTTGAAAATGGACTTTCTATTGAGGTAAAATTTCTGCAGAGGTTCCCCAAAGAAAATCTGAAAATCATTCTTTTAGAGTGAGAAAGACAAAACTTTAAGAATGAGAGTGTGTGTGAATTTTCGTGTCTCAGCAGATGTCTTGGGGTCTATTTATAGGCCAAAGGGGTAGTTTATGACCGTTTGACAACTGACCAAAATTTCAGGAAAATCTGAATCGTTTTTACGAAAATTAGTCGACTAATTGAAGGTGTTGGTCGACCAGTTTTACTGCTAATCTAGGATTTGACTGTTGAGTCAACATTTGATGAAAAGACATAAAAACTATCAGAAACTGTCAGATTTTTGTCCGTTTGTGGTAGTTAAAACTACCCTTGGTTGACTATAGAATTTGGTGGTTTATTATGAAAAATAACCAACAGAAACGATCAGATTAAAATAGTCAAAAAATATAGCTGTTGGGATAACTATTTTAATAACTGCCTGGTCGACTAACAAAACCTATTGGTCGACTAGGATCAAATTTTTAGAAAAATTGAAGAAACGTGATCCGTATGACTTAGGAATTTACAAAAAATCATAATTTTCTAAATTTTTGTAGAATTTAATTGGTCGACCACGAGAATGTGTTGGTCGACTAATTTGGTCTATGACTATTTTCAAATTTCATGCAAATTGATCCTATCAATGAAAGAATGGGGTTGAACAAAAATTTTGACTTTTTGACAATAGAGTAAAATAAATTATTCAACCAAAAGGATGTGTTGGTCTACTAATTTGGTCTATGACTTGGTCCTTTGAGGAAAGACCCTAAATGACTAAGATAGATCATCATCAATGCTTTTACATTCTAAGTATATGCAAGAACAAAAGTAAAGATTACATCACTTTTCACAAGATACAAATATTCAACTTTGAGCTTCGTCTTGTTTTTGATGCTTCTTGAAATATATGTTGTCTTGATGAGATTCTTATCTGAATGTGTTTGAGCTTTATAATCTGCATAGATAGAGTTAGTATGCACATATAATAAAATAATGTTTTCTCATCATCAAAACCTAATAGGGGATCCTCTATCCAACATTCTCGCCACTTTTGATGATGACAAACATATATGTGAAACAAACATTAAAATGAAATTTCAACATTGCTCCCCCGGCAAAAAGCACATTTGTATCACATATAAAAATATAAAGTTCTTTATATTTCTCCCCCTTTGTCGTTGTCTATTGGCGTCAATGATCTTCTTTTCTTTTGGATACCTGAGAAAATAAACGATTAACCAATGGTACCCTCTACAATGTAGGGTCCGGAGGATTAGTCCTTAGGAAAGCAAACCCACGTAGAATTTGGTTTTCCTACTTATTCATATGAATAAACAATATTTTTCATATATGAAGCAATATATAAATCTTTATCATGTAGACAAAAGTTCTTAGGAACCCAAATATGTAAATGAGTGGGTGTCTTAGGCACAAAATGAGTATTGGCATGGGTGGATGCATGATACTTCTTAGGTGCATTCCTAATTTTATATTTAACATCTAAATAAGATGAGACATTGGGTTTGGCAACATTCTTCTTTGAATAACCTAACCCATGTTGATGATTTGCATGATATTGAAATGAGAGCAAATCATTAAGATGATCTTTCCCCTTATTGAAAATTTCAACATTAGAAGACATCTCGTTGTATTTCATCTTAAGTGATGAAATACTTGTATATACAAATCATTGAATGCATCCAACAATTCTTTATTATATAAATTACTTACTTGATCGTTGTCATCCTGAGCCATGAACCAAATATGTGCACTTTGTTCTTTTTCTTCTTCGTCTTCTTCTAAGGAATCATCGCACGTTACCGCAGATGCCTTCTTCTTCTTATGTACTTTATTGAATTTCTCGGCATTCCATTACTTTAAAAGTAAGGAACAATCCTTCTTGAAGTGTCCTGGATTGTTACAATGATAACACAAAGAAGAATTCTCATTAGTATAAGTAAAATTCTTTTTTTAAACTTACCTTTGAGATACTTCTTGAACTTTCTTGTTAAGTATTTCAAATCATCATCATCATCTGAATCATCCTTGTCTGATGACGCATGAAAAGAAAGATCCTTATTATGGGTGCTTTCTTGCTTTCTATCTTCAACTTGAACTTCATATGCCATAAGATTTCCAATAAGGCTTTCAACCGTAAGAGTGGATATGTCATTGGCCTCTTCGATTGCCGTGGTCTTCTTCTCCCATTCAGGAGCCAAAGCACAGAGAATCTTTCAGACCATCTCGCCTTGGGTATAAGTCTTCCCAAGCATGATCATGGAGTTGGTAATATCTGTGAAGCTCATAAATATCTCGCCGATTGTTTCATTGGGCTTCATTTTGAATAGTTCAAAGCTGTGAACAAAAATAGCAATTTTAGTTTCTTTGACTTTATATGTGCCTTCATGAGTTACCTCAAGCGTATGCTAGATCTCATAGGCTGATGAGGCGGTTGAGACTTGTTGAACTCGTTCTTGTCCATGGCACAGAATAATGCACTCATTGCCTTTGAATTCATTGTTGCATTGACCTTCTGTATAGCGGTCCATTCTCCATAAGAGGTTGTTGGCTTGGTGTAAGGTGTCTCCACAGTGTTCCAAAGTTGGAAGTCGATTGACTGGAGATCGATCATCATTCATCGCTTTCAATATGAGTAGTTGGAGCTTGTGAACAATAGAGGCCTTATGGTAGAATGCCCTTCGGGGAATTGTGTTGTACTTGTCGTTGTAGAAGCCATGGATCCCCAGATATACCAATTTTTAGATTGGAATTAGACACGTCTCTTGAACCATGCTCTGATACCAATTGTTGGGATCGTTGATATGGCTATTTCAATACTAAACAGCGGAAATGGTTAATATCATCAATAACTAGGAGATAAACAAAGTTACTTGTATATTCCTTTAAATATAAATAACTTTCGGTGAATGAATTAACACAATTAATTAGGAAAAATAAGCAAACCAGCCAAGCAAATGCAAAGACCGAGAATTTATCCTGGTTCTGATCCTCTTGATCCTACGTCCAGTCCCCTACCCCCCTTAGCGATTTTCAATCCATTATAACCACTTGCTCCCCGCAAGCAAACAACATACATAGATGCCAATACTCCCAGTGTTGAAAACTTATACAATCTCTTCAACAAGAGATTCACCAAATAAAGAGAAAGAGTAAAGAAACAATATCACATATAGCCTTCATAATGTAGGAATTTGAATTGCAAGGAAGGTGATGATATCTCCAAGGTTTCTTGATGTGAAATAGACTTTTTATTGAGGCAAAATTTCTGCAGAGGTTCTCCAAAGAAAATCTGAAAATCACTCTTTTAGAGTGAGAAAGACAAAACTTTAGAATGAGAGAGAATGTGAAATTTCATGTCTCAAGGCAGATGTCTTGGGGTCTATTTATAGGCCAAAGGGGTAGTTTATGACCGTTTGATAACTGACCAAAATTTCAGGAAAATCTAAACCGTTTTTATGAAAACTAGTCGACTAATTGAAGGTGTTGGTCGACCAGCTTTGCTGCTAATCTAGGATTTGACTGTTGAGTCAACCTTTGACGAAAAGACATCAAAAAACTGTCAGATTTTTTTCCGTTTGTGGTAGTTAAAACTACTCTTGGTTGACTACAGAATTTGGTGGTTGATTTTGAAAATTAACCAATAGAAACGGTCAGATTAAAATAGTCAAAAATATAGCTATTGAGATAACTGTTTTAATAACTGTCTGGTCGATTAACAAAACCTATTGGTCGAATAGGATCAAAAATTTTGAAAAATTGAAGAAAATGATCCTTACTGTTGTGAATGGGTATTTACTGGGTTGATGAGTTATTGGGCCAACCCAAGAGGTTGGGCCCATACCCACTTGTATTCTCCCCTTTGGCTATAAATATAGACTTGAGGGCTCTCCCCTCAGTAGTTGATTCATAACACGTTATCAGCACGAGTCTCTAAAAAAAAATTTTCCACAAATTTTTTTTCCGTTCGTTGCGAAGGCGAAGGCGAAGGCGAGACGGGAGATCCACGAGCGCGGTGCAAGGCTTCCTCCATCATGGGTCGTCATCCGCGTAGGGCTTCGAGCAACCGTCGCTATATCCGGAGGACGGATATAGAGGTAAAAACACTAAAAACGATATTTTTAATCATACGTATGATTACCCCTCCCCTAGATCTCACAAGATCGTCATGGGGATTCATCGTCGCCTTGAAAACGACGGATTTTTCATCCCAAAAACCCAATTTTTAGGGCAAAAACCCAATTTTTAGGGTAAAAACCCAATTTTTAGGGCAAAAACCCAATTTTTAGGGCAAAAACCCTAATTTTGAACCCTAATTTTTAGGGGAACCCCCCTCGCCGGAATCCGCCCCCCCACCACCCTGGCCGCCTCCCCCTGCAGGGGGGGCGGCCCCCGCCGCCGCCCCTGCAGGGGGGCGGCCCCCGTGGCCACCTCCCCCTGCAGGGGGCGGCCCCCTTGGCCGCCTCCCCCTGCAGGGGGGGCGGCCCCCGCCGCCGCCCCTGCAGGGGGCGGCGGCCCCCCCTTGGCCGCCTCCCCCTGTAAGGGGGGCGGCCCCCGCCGCCCCTCCTGCAGGGGGCGGCGGCCCCCGAGGCCGCGCCCCCCTGCAGGGGGGCGGCGGCCCCCGCGGCCGCGCCCCCCTGCGGGGGGGGGGGGGGGGCGGCCGCCGCCGCCCTCCCCTGCAGGGGGCGGCGGCGGCGCCGGCCCCCCCAAACCCTAAACGTTAGATTCAAAAAAATGATGTGAAAAAGCCTGTGGGCCTGAAGCCCACAGGCCGGCTGTGGGCTTCAGGCCCACAGGCCAATTACTTCTTCAAAAAAAAACAGATCTGTGGGCCTGAAGCCCACAGCAGATCTGTGGGCTTCAGGCCCACAGATTTCTATATATATATTATAAAAAAATCCTATGGGCCTGAAGCCCATAGGGCGACTGCGGGCTTCAGACCCGCAGTCTGTTTTATCTGAAAAAAAAAAAAAATTGGGGGAGGCAAAGGCTATTAACAAGCCTTAAAAGGCAACTTGCTAGTCTAAAAATTTATTTAAAAGGGGGTTCTAAGGGCAAAATATTCGTGAAAAATCACGATAAATTACGGGACAAATATCGGGCAGGCGAGGACTTTTTGGGGATCCTTGGGGGGGCTTTTGGGATGATGAGGGAAACTTTTCCCTCTAACAAAGAAAATGTTTATTTTGGGCTCTTTATCAATTTAATTGATTAAACCCCACTCAAATTACAACCTATGCATTGTAATGATGTTTTCTGCAAAAATCATATTTACATGCTTTGCATCTCTGGTACATTCTGTTGGATATTATATGCGTGGTTGTGCATTGTATTTAAAACTTAATAATTAGGAAGATCCTGCGACCGCTCTGCCGTTAGTAACCTAACGGTGTATGACGTTGCCCAGTGGTCCAATAATTATTAAGTGTTTAAATTATTTATCCATCTCTGCGAATATTAAATGCCTGTGATGCCTGTGATGAAAATGTCTGATGAAAATGTTGATGAGCACAATATTTCTGCATGAATTGCTAAATGTGGTTTTTGGATCGGCCGTTTAGTCCCACAGTTTATTTCCCGCACTTTTCTTTTATTTTTGAGAGAAATTGTAGTGAGGAATTTATGTAAATGTCAAAGAAAGAAGACCAACTTCCATGGAGACGGAGGCCACGCTTGAAGATGGAGATATCATATGGGACCCACGGGGTTTCCAAAGTTGTATTTTCATTTTCTTTAAGCTGCAAATTTGTATAATTTGGACTGTGGACTTTTTTTTGGACTCTTTCTTGTGGGACTGGCCGATCCACACATTTAGTTTTTCGTTAAATATTGCCCCCGCATGAAAATGTTTTCTCTGAATTAATTATTAATTCATGCATGTTTGTGCTCTGCTAGATAAATGGCTAATATTGCAAGCATTAATTTCGAAGTACTGGAAGCATCAGGTAGAAACTATCTAAGCTGGCAGCTAGATGTAAAGTTTCACCTGCGGGCAAAAGACCCTCATCGCTGCTGTGAATGAAAAAGAAAATGTTAGCGATATAGAGAAGGCACAAGCCATCATCTATATTCGCCGCCATGTGGACAAGACCTTAAAGGCTGAATACCTTACGGTCGAAGATCCACTTGAGCTATGGACTGCCTTTGAGGACAGGTATAAACATCAGAAAGATGTTATACTCCCAAAGGCACGACATGAGTGGGAGAACCTGAGACTGCAGGACTTAAAGTCCGTCGCTGAGTACAACTCAGCACTTTTTAGCATCACCGCACGCCTGAAGTTGTGTGGTGAAAAAGCCTCAGAAAATCGCACGCTGGAAAAGACGTATACGTCCTTCCATGAAAAAGATGCGATACTCATGCAGCAATACCGTGAACGCAAGTTCACCAAGTATTCCGAGCTGCCGTCATGATTACTCATGGCCGAGTAAAACAGAGAGCTTCTTCTCTCCACTCACAATATACGCTCCCCGGCACTGCCCCCCACCAGAAGCTCACTATTCCTCTTCCTTCAAAACGAAGAGAGATAATAAAAGAAAAGAAAGACCACAGAAGGGGGGGTCAACAGAAAAATGCCAAGGGTCATGTACAGCAGCAACGAAATAATGAAAGTAAGCGGAAGTTCACGAGGCACAGAAATAACAAAAATAGAAACGATATACCCCCACCCAAGAGGGAATGGGAAGACCAGTGCCAAAATTGTGGCATGAAAGGCCACTGGTCCAGAGTGTGCCAAACTCCGCATCATCTCCAGGATTTGTATAAAGAGAACAAGAAAAATAAAGCTGAAACAAACCTGATGACATCTGATGCTCCAGTTAAGTTTTTCAGCTGACGACTTCGAAAATAATGACATGCTTGACTAGCCTTTACTTTTATCTTAGCAAATTGTTTAGAACATCTCACGTTATGAGAGCTTTTGTATTACACAATATGTTTTGATTGAAAAATTTTAGTAGACAATAAATGAATATGTCTATCTGAATATGCATGTGCCTTTATGTTTCATCTTTTGAAACTGCTCTCATAAATAATTAGTAGACAATAAACACGTACGATCTCTTTCAATACAAAGCCCAATATCAGGGCTATATTGAAGATCCCGGGAATGCAACACAGTTGCCCCCAAACGACACAAAAATGGATGCACTAAACCCTCCGAATTCCAAAAAGAAACTTTTTAAGTTTCAAGGACATCTGTTTCAACGGATCCCACTTGGAAACAGCAAATGTAAATGAAAAATTACCGTATGCAACGTCTCAAGAAAAAGGAGTAAAATCCACACTTGAACGTTTTGAGAGCCTTATAGGCCTCTACCATACGAAGATTCGGAGAAAGGAAGCAGAATTAAACGGAGCACCTGAAGTGCCCTACATCAGCCGAGTTTTTACTCTGGCATGATGGACTTGGCCACCCTGGATTTGCGATGATGCATTGCATCTTATCCTATGGGTATGACTTGAAGAACCAGAAGATTCTTCAGAAGGGAAAACATCCCTCGCATCCCTTACTACAAGGGAAAACTAATTGCAAGGCCATCTCCACGATAAGTTGAAAAAGAATCTCCACGCTTCCTCAAAAAGAATACAAGGAGATAGATGTGGATAAAATCCACCACCCCTAGTGGGCTATTTCAGTACTTCACTGTACTGATAAATGCATCCTCAGAATATTCGTACGTGTGTCTACTACAGACCCGCAACTTAGCTTTTCCAAAGCTATTGGCACAAAAATAAAAATGTTGCGGGCACATTTCCCAGACAATAAAATATTGTAAATAAGTCTGGTTAATGTTGGGAAATATACCTCCCAGTCTTTTCAAGAGTACTGCCAATCAACGGGAATTGAAGATGAACATATAAGTGCCGCATGTTCATACCCAAAATGGGTCGGCAGAGTCAATGAAAAGTAGACTCCAATGGACTGAACGTCCATTAAATCCCGATTACCTATGGATGCATGGGGACATGCAAACTCTGCATGCTGCATCGTAAATGAAAATAAGACCCTCTGGAGGTCAGAGTCTCCAATGCAATTCGCATATGGAATGCCACCGAACATTTCTCATCTGAGAACCTTCGGTCGCGCAGTCTTAAATCCCCATTGCACCACCAAAGAGGACCAAAAACGGTACTCAACGTCGCCTAGGTATCCATGCAGGGTTTGACTCACCCTCACTTATACGATACCTAGAACCCCAAACGGGGGACGTAATTAAGGCATACCTTGAAGACTGTGATCTCGATGAGACGAGTTTCCCAAAAATAGGCCCAGATACTGGAAAATCTGGCGTGAAGAAAATTATAACGTGGGATACAATCAGCTTGACCCACTGTGATCCGGTAACAATACAGTGTGTATATGAGATCCAGAAGATCTCCCACATACAGAACACTGTTCACTAATTACCGGAATCATTTATTGACAACCAGAAGATTGTCAGATCACACATCCCTGCTGCAAAAACTCCAGCTAGGATTGACATCCCCGAGAATGGATGCAATCCACCAGCAGCAGAAGTGGCTGATCCTCAACAGAAAAGAGGCAGACCACCAGGCTCCAAGGACAGAAACTCCTGGAGACCTTAAGACAATACTACCACAGGACAATGAGCTCCTGTCCTCACCATCACCCTTCCCGGAATCCACTGCAGAGGAATTGCCGGGAAAAAGTGAAATTAAGTAAATGTTGTACGTACTGGGGAGGTGTTGGACAGATAGAACATAAATTGTCGACAATATATTCACGTATTATATTGCCATACACATCGCAATGGCGATGATGTTTGTAAATTATCGTTCCACACTCCGTTGCTAGAAGGCAAACGTAGAGATTGGCCAAAATGTGGAACGTGGCAATAGAAGATGAGCTGGACTCACTTATGAAACGTGAAATGTTCGGACCTGAAGTCCAGACACCAAAAGGTGTCAAACCTGTACATAAAACAAAGTATTGCAAACATAAGAAAAATAAATACAAAATCGTATGCTATACGGTACAACCTATAGCCCAAGGAAAATTTCGCTGAAACTAGAGATCAAACAAATTCAAATGAGCATGTCTCATAAATGATGCATCAGTCTCCCTAAGTTATCAAAAGCGAATACCTTACGATTTGGCGAAGGGAAATTATGGATATGCCGTTATTGGATGTTGTGACGACATACCTTCGTGGATATCTTGTAAAGATAATTTCCACATCTCCTTAAAATGCCTGAATAGACTTCGGGACGTCTATTCAAGAAAAACAATAAGTATAAATAAATGTACAACCAAGAGAATCACTTGACAAGTCAATGATTCCTTCTGAAGGTTGTCTTTGCATCTGTGCAAAGAACAGGATTAGAGATCTTAGTTGTAGACAACTAACATCTCATCGGATCTCCTGAAGAGAAAACCGAAATACATGTACAAGCCTGACTTTTTAAACATGAAATAAAAAGACCTAGGCAAATATAAAGTCATGGCTCATAGAATCCTGTTACAAACGCCCAGAAGTGCGTTGGAGAAATTAACAGGACCATAGTCATCCATAGTACACCTACGGTGGTACACTTACTGGATGCATAAAAAGAACCCTTTCCGATCGCTGGAAGAGGGGGAGGATATAACTGGTCCTAAAGTCCCTTATCTAAGTGCAATCATGCACTCCTGGCTAAACTGCACGCGTCCCGATATAGCAGTTGCAGTTATCTCATTAGCCAGAGATAGTTGGCACCTAAAAAGGGCCATTAGACCTGAGTTAAGCCTTCTGCGCTTCCTCCAAGGGTCTAAGTATTTGGACTTACAAAATGTAGTAGCATCCTCCAATGTTTATGCGAATGCAGGTTACAGGTCCGGTCCCTATACTGAGAAATCACAGAACAGGTACCAACAGTGGGATGACCACCTACTGCAAATATGCAAAGCAACTTATGAAGGCAACATCATCCTATAATTCCGAGATCCTCACCATTCCAGAATCACACCAATAGTGTATTTAAGGGCGCCTGGTGGTACATCACATCCCAGTGACGACTGGGATAGAGGCTGGTTCTGTGAAGCTGACCATATAGTCTGAAGACCACATCAGAGGCGACGAAACTTAGCACACCTCTTCAGAGTTTCTGGATTCAGCAGCTGCTTGATGGTGACAAAATTTGTAATCTGTGTATATTTTCGGAATATTGTAAATAGGAGTGATGAGATAAGCCTAAGAGATCTGAAAGCCTAAGAGCTTTTACAGATCAGGGGGAGTTGAGGGAATTTGTACTCTTTTCCCTTAGCTATGGTTTTTCCCACTGGGTTTTCCATAGCCAAAGGTTTTAACGAGGCAAATCAAATCAACTCTGGATCCCGAAGTATCCACCCCTCTGTGACGCTCAGAATCCAGAAGTATTCATGAGCAGAGTCACTTGTACAAATCAGGGGGAGTTAAAGAGCGTTTGCACTCTTTTTCCTTAACTATGGTTTTTCCCACTGGGTTTTCCATAGCCAAAGGTTTTAACGAGGCAAATCTCACCAACTCAGGATCCTGAAGTATCCACCCCATGTGAGACCCATACAGGCTCAGAATCCTGAAGTATTCATGAGCGGGGTCCACAACCATGGCTGGATAAGGGGGAGTGTTGTGAATGGGTATTTACTGGGTTGATGAGTTATTGGGCCAACCCAAGAGGTTGGGCCCATACCCACTTGTATTCTCCCCTTTGGCTATAAATATAGACTTGAGGGCTCTCCCCTCAGTAGTTGATTCATAACACTTACGACTTAGGAATATATTTTACATAAATTCATAATTTTCTGAATTTTTGTAGAATTTAATTGGTCGACCAGGAGAATGTGTTGGTCGACTAATTTGGTCTATGACTATTTTCAAAAAATAAAATATCATGCAAATTGATCCTATCAACGAAAGAATGGGGTTGACCATAAATTTTGACTTTTTGAAAATAGAGTAAAATAAATTAGTCGACCACGAGAATGTGCTGGTCTACTAATTTGGTCTATGAGTTGGTCATTTGAGGAAATACCCTAAATCACTAAGATAGATCATCATCAAGGCTTTTACATTTTAAGTATATGCAAGTACAAAAGTAAAGATTACATTACTTTTCACAAGATACAAATATTCAACTTTGAGCTTCGTCTCGTTTTTATGCTTCTTGTTCTTGCAATATATGTTGTCTAGATGAGATTCTTATCTGAATGTGTTTGAGTTTTATAATCTGCATAGATAGAGTTAGTATGCACATATAATAAAATAATGTTTGCTAATCATCAAAACCTAATAGGGGATTCTATCATCAAACCCTAATAGTGCCAAGCGGGATGGCTCCAAGCAAAATAAAAACGCCAGGCCGCTTTTCTTTTGTTATCAAAAATGTTTAAGCTTTCCAAATAAATAAAGTTCACTTTTCTTCAAGGAACATTCTCACAACATATATATGACATATGGGCGGTCCTCCCCCAAAGTCTACTTAGGTCCGCCCTTTTGTGTAAGAATAATCTGTTTCATATGATATATGAGGCTAAGTCTCATATGCAACACAAAAACTCCATCACATGCTATTCTTATGAGGGTTCAGAAGCGTTCATTTTGATCTATATATTCTAAAACTCTCTGTTCATCTATCCTTCGTAAATTTAACGGTTTTACATGAATAGAACTTTTGTGATGTGTGGATGAATGTGCAAAATCCATTGGGTTCATCCGGAGTTCGGTGTTTTGGCGTCTTAGAATATGAACATGAAAATGAATTGTTCAGATCCTCCGAAAAAATATCGAGGGATGGAGTTTTTGAGGTCGCATACGAGGCTTGCTTAGACTCGCATGTCATAAAATACTTATTACATCTATAGTTCAACTTTTGAATTTTTTGCTTGAACAAATTTTGTTGGGTGGAGGTTTTCATATTGTTAGAAAAGAAGCAACCGTGCACTTCTTTGCTTCCATATAACAACATAACATTTTAAAGAGAAAGGTCGTCTAAACTTGGAGGTAGCACAATGAAAGTAAATTCATTGTGAGAAATGGTTGCGTAAACTTCTAGTGTTGAAACTTTCAAATATTTATTATCATTATTATTAAGATTTGCAGTTTAGTCTTTTTTTGACAGAAAGAATTGAATGCCCAAAGGACAAACCCATTTGTAGAAAATTCAAAGGCCTTGTAAATAAATTTTCTATATTATGGAAACATGATCATGTTTGACCTAGAAACCTCAAAACATTTCTCACCTCTTATATACTGGAAAAATGACAATGATGGGATGTCTGACTCTGGCCATGGGTTGACAAATCTCCTCTCAAAAAGAACGAAAGAAAGAAATGGAAGATATTGAGAGAGAGAGAGAGAGAGAGAGAGAGAGAGAGAGAGAGATTTATGCACTGCATGTACGGTATGAAAATGAGAGGATGCTGAAATTGACATGGAGAAACAAATATCACGTATATTACTTGTAGCTTGTGGACTATGGAGATTGCTCTTAGCAGAGGTTGATTGAGACCACAAGGAAGAATTAAGAGCGGTTTACCTACTTCTACTTCCAAATAAAAGTTAACCATCAAGCAAGGGGCCTATTCTCTCGAACGCCAAGTCAATTTCAAATAGACCTCCTCTTCTCGAGATTCCTTTGAACCTGGCTTTACTCGCTTTTTCAAGTTTGTTCCATTTCCATCTGATCGAATCCATCGCGATCTCATGAAACCAAACCTCAAGAACCCGATCGGATTCCTGAGGGTACTAGATTAAGGCTCTCAAGATGTTAGGTCTCAACAACAGTAAGTTGTGATCAAACTTACATTTAAACCCTTTGGTCGTTTATGCACACTTGGTATGAAATATGTGTTACAACACTTTCTCCTTTCACATAGGGTGTATGTCTCAACCCATAATGTTGTACATATAATAATTAAACATCAATATGTCTAACTTTGAGTCATCCAATCTACTCACATCGAACTATTAGGACTCACATATGGCATCTAAGACAGATGATGCGAATTCTTAAATTAATGTTGATAACTATAATGATCCCTTAGTCATTAGGTGACTTGTGATTTTAGCTCAAATTCATAATTATTTGTCTGATAATTAACTAAAAATCTTGTCTCATCTCCACTCATTTCTTAAATGATGGAGGCGGTTGCTTGTGTGAGAATGCTAATCTTACGTCTGCTGACATACTTTTTAACCAAGAATGCTCTATAAAACATTCATAACTTTGTATGCTATCACACAAGTAAAATGCTTGAATAGACTTCGAGAGGTCTATTCTATTGAAGAAATAATATAATATTATACAACCAAGTGAATCTCTTGATAATGCAAGGATTCCTACTAAGGGTTGTCTTTGCATCTTTATAAAGAGCAAAGAATAGAATTTGATATCATAGTTGTAAAAAAATCTCATCACGTCTCTTGAATAGAAAACTAAAATATCTATTCAAGCCTGACTATTAAATATGATATGAAAAACCTAGGCAAAATAAAATAATTCATGGCTCACATATTTATTATCTAAAAAGATAAAATCATGTTACATTAAGCTTCATACACCCAGAGTGTGTTGAAGAAATTACAACAATGACCATTGTCATCCAATATGTACACCTATAGTAGTACGCTTACTTGACGTACATAAAGACCCATTCCATCAGATGGAAGAGGTGGATGATATTCTAGGTATTGAAGTCCATTATCTAAGTGCAATCAAAGCACTTTTGGCTAACTACACGTGTCCTGAAAAAGCAGCTGCAATAAATTCACTAGCCAGATACAGTGTTATGCCTAAAAAGCTTCAATGGACCGGAGTTAAGCATTTTCTGTGCTACTTCCAAAGGTCGTTAGATTTGGGCTTATATTTAAAAAAATTATCCTCCATGCTTATGCAGATGCATGTTACATGTCCGACCCCCATAATGAGAAGTCACAAACTGGGTACCTATAGTGGGATGGTCATCTACTGTAGATCTTCAAAGCAAACTATGAAGACAACATCATCCTATTATTCTCAGATCATCACCATTCCAGAAACAAACCAATGGTGTTTGGTGTGCCTATAAGGACATCACATCCCAGTAACGACTGAGTCAAAGGCTGGTGATTTGGAGCTAACCACATAGTCTGAAGACCATGCCACTGTTTAACCCATCTTTGAGGAGACTACATCAGAGGCGACAAGACAAAGCACACCTCTCCAGAATTTTTTTGGATCCAGCAGCTGCCCAATGATGGTGATATCTGTAATTTGTACATATTTTTTAGAATGATGTAAATAGGCAGGATGTAAAAATGCCTAAGAGATCTGAAAGCCTAAGGGCTTGAACAGATCAGTGGGAGTTAAAGGAGAACTGTACTCTTTTTCCTTAGCTATGGTTTTATCCCACAGGTTTTTCCATAGCTGAGGTTTTAACTAGGCAAATGACATTAACTCATGATCTCAAAGTATCCACCCTTTGTGATACTCATATGATGATCAGAATCCCGAAGTATTCATGAGCAGAGTTCACACTTATGGCGAGATAAGGGGGAGTGTTATGAATACATTATCTAGTAGGATTAGGAGTTTGTATCCTATCCAAACATTGTATCATATTATTCTTTGAACTCTTCCTACTCCTATAAATAAAGGCATGTGGTCTCCCCTAGGAGGCACTTCACAGCAGAAAGCAAATTGTAAACATAGAAGAAAGAGAGAGAGACTGCAACAACTTGCAAACCAAGGTGCTATAAAATCTTTTAGTGGCAATCCTCATCTAGAACACACATCAGCTAATATAGACCAAAAACTTCTGAATTCAACTTGTTGATATTAATCTAATTTTTTGTGTCAATTATATTTTTATTAAGGGTTATTAAAATAGTCCCAAAATTATGAAGGATTTATTATTATGCTTTAAATTTGAACTTGGATAATTTTTTGTTACAGTTTGAGTCACCACTTGGATAATTATTAAGGAATTCTACTTAACCATAGCTAGCTCAAAAAGCAGGAGGCTGACAAGCCAAATCCAACCACAAGCAAATGGACCATATTCGGAGAGAGAAAGACTATATACATCCCTACAATAGGGGTGTATACAATGATTAGGTGACAAAAAAGGCAAAAAGCAAGTAAGAGAAATTGTGAATTGACCAAATGAAATGATGTAATTTCTTATTTTGTAAACCTATCATTACATACACCCCTATTTCTAGGGGTGTATGTAGCAATTCTCTTTGGAGATCAACCGACTTCGATCAGCTTCCTGACATCTGCCGACGTGATTATCGTAATCATTATTGAGAGGGGTTGCATCAGGGGATGCATCCATTGCACTGACAAGCCAATTATTGGAATTATCGTACATTAGTCCCACCACCGTACCATTAAATCATGGCTTGTACAATTTTAGCTTGAAGTACAATAACAAGCCCAAATTGTACGGAGCAAGGACAGAAACAGTTCACGTGGATCATTAAGCATCAAGCCGAGCTGTGGGTGTTGGTAGGCCAGATGACATGACCTCAATCTTGTATGGTTCATTGGACCTAGGATTACGTTAGTAGATCTAAGTGGAGAAATCATCCTGCAATTATGAGGTTGAGAAAAGATTCCTTGGACTTGTACAAGCTTATACCTGGCTGTGATTTGTCGGAAAAACTTGAACTTACAATTGAAAAATTGAATTTCCAAACCCTTTTTGGCTTATCCATGCACTCGATCGAGCCATATCATCCATAGTCTGCGTATTAGAGGTTTGTTTATTACAATTACACGAACGTATTGTTGTTTTCCGTGTACTTGGTCAAGTGTTAAATTTTGGTGATTCAAGTCTCTCACATCACACACTCAGGTCGCTCGGCCGAGCTGTTTTAGACGCTCGGCCGAGCTGGAGGCACAAAACGTAGGCCAAGCAGCATGGGATTATACTCGACCGAGCACTCTACCGATCGGCCGAGCAATGTCTGCTCGGGCAAGCAGTTTGAGAGCTTGGCCGAGCTATATAAACAGAGAGTTTGAGCTTTGCAGTTCAAAGCGCTCGGACCGAACGAAGCAGACGCTTGACCAAGCGCCATGTTCATCCACCCAGCAGCTGCAGCAGCGAAGCGGCTGCTCGGGCGAGCGATGAACTCGCTCGACCGAGCGGTGCGGGGCACAGATGTTTTAGTCGACGGCTGTAATGATGTTTCCCAGCCTGATTTGATGCCTATTTAATGCCCTATTTAATCTAATTGTTGATTGGATTAGGGTTATGTTTGTTTTCGGATCTAGAGCAAGAGAGAAGCTTGAGCCGCCGCCATTGAAGTTTTGGTCGAGAGATTAGGTCTAGGAGTTTTGTGATTGGAGTTGAGTGATTCTCTCCGTGTCTCATTGTTCTCTTCTTCCATTGAGTGAGTTTGTGAGGGCTTGTGCATCTAGCCAAGTTATTATTCACGTGAGTGGAAGCAAGATTGTAGTCCCTTTGAAGATCTCTCTGATAGTAGAATCCTCTCGGAAGTTGCTGGATGTATGTTGTGTGCAACCGAACCAGGATAAATCTTTGTGTATGTGGTTTGATTTATTTGTTGCTATTTCGTTTACTACTTTATTTTACAAGATCGTATGGATTTTTTTTGGGTTATTTGAGTATCCGATTTTGGCTAGCCCTAGATTCATGATCGGCATTTAGGATTGGTTGTTTCCGCGAGGATCTCAATTTGGCGATTTCCCCAATAAGTGGTATCAGAGCTTGTGTTTGTTTGTGAAAGAAGTTAGTGGCGAAGATGGTGTCGTTAGCAACTTTGAACATTGAGAAGTTCACTGGCCGGAATCATTTTCGAATCTGGCAGACGAATGTGAAAAATGTTCTAATGCAGACGGGTTGTTACCAAATCGTATTCGATGAGGTGAATATCGATAAGAATGTGAAGCAATTCGCTAGAGCTGAGATGAAGAGAAAGGCATACTGTGTGATTCAGTTGTCGTTGGTAGATAATGTCCTGAGAGAGGCCTCGGATGAAGCAACAATGTCTGATATCTGGAAGAAGCATGAGGGACTGTATATGAAAAAGTCATTCACGAGTCGTCTCTTTCTGCTTCAGCAACTGTATACGCTCAAGATGAAGTCTGGATCCGCGTTGAATGATCACATGGAAGAATTGAACCGGATAGTGCTAGAGCTGCGGGGTAAGGATTGAAGATTAAAGATGAGCAACAAGCAATCATCATGTTGTGTTCATTACCCGAGGAGTCTAATCAATTTGTTTGGTCAATGATTTATAACCGAACGACTCTCACCGTGGAGGAGGTGAAGGTGGCGCGTCACACTGAGCAGTTATGTGGCAAGGTTCAAGGTATAGATCATGTGAGGAGGCCCTACATATAAGAGGTCGAAAAGAAAGGAGATGATGTTAAAGGAAGAACAATGATCACTCCAAGTCGAGACATTTGCAAGATATATTCGCGAAGATCACATGTTACAACTGTTAGCAGAAGGGTCATTTTGCTAACCGGTGTCCTAATAAGAATAGGAAGAAAGGCAAGGATGCCGATAAAGAGTCTGGTTCAGCATCATTGGGAATAGATGGTATGCATATCCATGATGAAGGTAGAGATCCAGAGATGTTTGCAGTAGGGATTGCAGGTGAAGCAAACATTGCTTGGCTTATGGATAGTGGATGCTTATACCATATGACTCCACAAGGAATTGGTTCACGACCGTCCCAAGGAAGATGGAGGCTCAATCCTCATGGGGAACAATGCAGTGTGCAAGACTGCAGATATTGGAACCATCCAAATCAAGATAAATGATGACATAGTGCGCACATTAGCCGATATGAGGCATGTCCCAGATCTGCGGAAGAGCCTAATCTCCATAGGCATTTTGCACAATGTCAGATGCAAGTCGATCTTTGTAAATGACCAATTGAGAGTGTTGAAAGGAGCCATAGTAGTGATGAAGGGAAGGAATGGAAACTTATATGCCCTTCAAGGTACCACAGTGGAAGGAGATGCAGACGTTGGCGCTACTAGCTCAAGTACCAAAAATTCAGCCAAGCTGTGGCAATATCGCTTGGGACATCCATGTGACAAGACCCTTGACATACTTCGGAGGATAAAGTTGATAGATGCTACGAATTAGAGCGTTGAGTTCTACGAGTCTTGTGTGTATAGAAAAAAGACAAAGGTGGAGTTTAACACGGGAAAGCACACTAGTACGGGACCGCTTGACTATGTACACACAGATGTGTGGGACCTTGCCTGGAGGCGTTAAGAGGAGGAGCTAGATACTTTGTTCTTTTCATAGATGACTACTCCTGCAAAGTCTGGATGTACTTGATGAAGACGAAGGACCAGACATTTGAGATTTTCAGGGAGTGGAATACCATGGTAGAGAAGCAAACTGGAAGGCACGTGAAGGTGCTGAGGTTCGATAATGGAGGTGAGTACAACTCGATGGAATTTAAGAATTTCTGCAAATTCCATGGAATTCGTCGTCATTTTAGCACACCCGGAGATCCGCAGTGTAATGGTGTAGTGGAGCGAATAAATTGGACGTTGTTGGAGCGAGTACGATGCTTGAGGCACTCAGCCAGTTTGGAGAAAGAATTTTTGGGGAGAGATTCTCACCACTACAGTACACATCGTGAACAGAGTTCCGTCAGTGGCTATTGATTACAAAATTCCTAAAGAAAAGTGGAGTTGAGAAGCTGGAGACTATTCGTACTTGCGCTTAGTGGGTTGCCTGGCATATGTACACGAGAGTGGAGATAAGTTGGATCCAAGAGCGAAGAAGTGCATCTTCTTGGATATGACCACGACGTCAAGGGATATTGCTTATGGGATCTAGAGGGACAGAAAGCGATTGTGAGCCGACATGTCACTTTTGATGAGGATGCAATGCTCCGGGCGGAGCATTCTCACTCAAAAGGGAAAAAGTCAGTAGAGAAGACATTGACAGACATGGTCAACCTTCCAGTCCAGCCCACTCAGTGACCAGAAAAAGAGTTGATGGTCAACGTCCAAGTTGAAGGACGTGATGAGATCCGTGTTGAGGACCATGAGCAGACACCCGGTCCATCTCAAGTACGCGTTGACACTTATACTGGTGATGAAGGAACACAGCAATCAAAGAGGGTGAAGAAGGCTCCTGAGTGATTTGGAGCATGGAACTGTGCAGGATTTTCTTTCGATGACATGGCGGCATATGCACTCAACTTGGAGCATGAGGAGCCAACGAAATATGGTGGAGCCATAGACTCAGGAGATGCTGCTCATTGGCAAGGAGCTATGGAGGAGGAGATGGAGTCCCTTCACCGCAATGACACTTGGGAGTTGGTGGCGTTACCCAGTGAGAAGTGTGCCATTGGATGTCGTTGGATATATAAGGTAAAAGAAAGCTCAACCCAAGATGGTAATTATGTCAGATACAAGGCGAGACTGGCGGCCAATGGATTCGCACAAAGGAGAGGAGAGAACTACAATGAGATATTCTCACCTGTTGTGCGACACACATCCATTCGTGTGTTGTTGTCACTGGTGGCAAGTATGGACATGGAGTTGGAGCAACTCGGAGATCTTGATGAAGAGTTATACATGCAACATCCAGAGGGGTTCAGAGTTGAGGGAAAAGAAAATTTGGTCTGCAAAATAAATCGTTGTACGGGTTGAAGCAGTCACCCAGGCAGTGGTACAAGCAATTCGACAGCTTCATGATGGGAGTATGCTTTGAGAGAAGCATCGAGGACCAGTGTGTGTATGTGCGCACACTGGAGAATGGCATGAAGATCTGTTTGTTGCTATACATGGATGACATGCTTATTGCTTCCAATAGCATGTCTGAGGTGAAGAAGCTCAAGGCAAGCTGGGGCAAGAGTTCAATATGAAGGACTTGGGGCTCGCAAAGAAGATTCTTGGAATGGATATTTTCCGAGATAGAAAGCGACATGAGCTAAGGTTGGCATAGTATGGGTATATTCAGAAGGTATTGACCCGTTTTGGGATGGAAAGTGTGAAGCCCGTGACAACACCATCATGAGCTCATTTTCAGTTCTCTGCAACACAGTCACCTAGCACTGAGGATGAAATGAAGTAGATGTCTCAGGTGCCATATGCAAGTGCAATAGGGAGTTTGATATACGCGATGGTATGCATGCATCCAGATATTGCACAGGCTGTGGGAGTGGTTAGCAGGTATATGGCCAACCCAGGCAAGGAGCATTGGCAGGCCGTCAAGTGGATTCTGATGTATCTACGAGGTACAGCTAGTGTTGGGATCCTCTACAGAAGAGGAGACAGAAAAGTGCAGATGGGATATTGCGACAGTGACTACACAGGAGACTGGGACAGGCGGCGATCAATGATCGGCCCAGAATTAAACTCTGAAAACGATGTCGTTTTATAGCAAGCGCACAATATAGCGGCGAGTGGGTATCGAACACAAGGAGGCGGTGCTATACTACATATCTACTCCTAGATTGGTTAAACTGCGATTTTTATTGGTGGATATGGATTATGGAGTGTCGTGATGGTGATGGATGCGAAGGTCGTGTCACTCAACGTCGCAAACTGACTCCACACAAAGAGAGGAATAAAATAAAGAAAATACCAGGACAATAAGAGTCACCACTAGGATCGTCGGATATCAATACTAGGTTAGAATTCCTATGTTAAATTGGGTTTATTAAGGAGAGATTGTCGCATCTAAACATATAGAACTCATGATCAACTGTCGTTGTGCCACTGGTCTAACGTATCCCGTGTTTAGCTCCACCATCATGGATAGCCTCACACGTGATCCGTGCATTACGATCGACAACTATTCTCAATCTCTACTCATGCCACTGTCGTGGATAGAGCTTTGATCTGTGATTTGGTGGCTTTCATTGACGCTACTGGCGTAGTCATCAATTAGTAATATAGGACGCCGGTAACAACCATCAAAGTGTGCACCACTGTCGTGGTCATGAACCCTAATTGAATTCACTAGTGTGCCTAATTAAGTCTATAGGATATCCGTCCAAGATGTGCACCACTGTCGTGGTCACAAACCATATTTGGAATCTCCTACAAACTTGGCTGGATCAACCAAAACACATTCCTTTTACACCAAAACAACATAAAAATCCTAACTTTACATCTAAATCATAAGATCCTACGGCTAATCCATTAGCCCTAGATAAGACTACTTACAACTCATAGAAATATGGACAAAAGATTCAATAAACGCAATAGAATTCATGATCGCAATAGATATGAGAACGATAGAAAACTTCATTGCATACATCAAAGATATATTCAATAAGAACTAAAATATAGAATTCAAAGGAATAGAATTACTTAGCTCGATACAAGAGGAGGGGCCTATGGCATGGCCTAACTCCTAAAAGAGTCTCCAAGAACAAAAGAGAGGTCCCTCCTAATGACGGCTACAATCCCTATATATAGTCCCCTTAAAAACCTAGCGAATAACCCAAAAACCCCTCTGAAATTCGGGCCAAATCTATCTCTGGACATAACTTATTGGTGGACCCCAGCAGCACTCAGACCGAGTAGAAACAGCACTCGGTCGAGTGCAGAATTCAGCACTGCAGCACCATCTTGCAGAATTTTTGTAGAATTCATCTGACCTCTAATTGACGCGTTCTTGGTGGAGTTGAAAGCGTCTTGAAGTCTACTATCTATGAAAAATATGAGAAAAATACTTTGACGACTTAAATGCTAGCATATCTTAAAAGAGTGATAGGCTATCTGAAAATCTGGACGTCTCACCTCACTCGACCGAGTACGGTTGCATTCGGTCAAGTGGCCTTCGCGCTCGGTCGAGCTACAGTAGGTTGATTCTTTAGCTCAAAACATAGCTCTGTTACTAATTCCTCTTGGTCGAGTAGTTGAACTACTCGGTCGAATCAATGGTCTACTTGGTCGAGCTACAGTAAGTTGGAGAAGCCTTCGAAATCAGTGTTCTGTTTGGAATGCTTGGTCGAGTCACTGTTGCACTCTCTATTCGGTTGAGTAGAGCGTATCTGTTCAGCTGGAGCTCCTCTTTCGATCTGAATGTCAGCTCGGTCGAGTGCATCAGCACTCGACCGAGCAGCCTGGGAAAAAAGACTGAATCGCCCATTGAGGTTTTTTCTCTTCTTCTCTTCTCCTTCTCCTTAATTCTTTTCTTCCACCAAGTCAAGCACCTAGGAGACGGCACCATGGATGCTCTGGAGATCTCGGATGTGTCCATAAATCCAATTTGCACTAAATCGCCTCAAAACTCCTGAAAACGAGAATAAAGCTTCGAAAGTGATATGGTACGATAAACAATAAAATGAGCGACAAATATCAGTTTTGAGCGACTAAAATGGCGTGAAATGATGCGATAAATGTGTGTAAAATATGAACACATCAAAATCCCCCTAGCTTACCTCTTACTCGTCATCGAGGAAGACGAATATGAAGCTCATCAGGAGGTAAAAATAAGGAAACGAAAAAAAATGCAAAGAGGAGGGGGTCGCTAAATTATTCTCTCAGACCTTTCGCCATTCACCACATAACACAACAACTCAGAAAGTAACTCACATACTACCACAGAAATTTCATATCTTATATAAATGATGTACTTGAGAGTTTAAGATCGAATAAAAGGGATCTCTCTAGAGTTCATACAATTGGAATATATCCACATCTTATGTTTCATAGCATCGAATATACATAACATTGGCGACACACTTTTCAATCAAAAGATATAACTGAAGCGTGGAAATTCATACATGGCATGCAATAAAGAATAGAATAGAAATCAAGACATGCATATATTCATATCAAATCATAGGAAATCCTCATAACTAAATTGTTTCGTTAAGTTTCAGCATTATCAAACTTTCTCGTTCGTGCACAACTCCACTCTAATGTCATGCTCACTCATGTGGTCAAAATATTCCCCCCTCTAAAGCTTGAATTGAGGCGTCACATCCAAGGAAGTATTTGTGGATTTGGAATTTTGTTTTGGTTTTCCCAATAATATATGTATTGCTCCAAGTAATGAAAATTGAGATCTTCTTTGAATTTTGAGCTTTGTTTCTTCTTTTTATTTTTGGATTTTTGTAGGAGCAATAATATTTGTATTTTTGGTTTTTGGCTCCTTTTGGCTTTTGGGGCTTTTTGGAGCAAGCTTTTCTTTTGTAGGGAGTTTTTGGGAATGGATGCGGTAGAAATAGCTTTGGAGAGTGAAATCGAATGACATGTAGAGAATATAAGATATATGTGGAGAAGGAATTGATATAACACTCGATTCACTCAAAAGGGTGTACAAACAATTCTGTAAAATAATACATCAACTAAACTCGTATAATAGCACGGGTATTCTTAATCATATCAATGAGTAGTGAAGTCAAGCAGTAATATTTTCAATTATATCAAGCATGCAATAAGGATGTAAATAAGAGATGAAAGCAAGGCTTCAGATATACTAGTGATGCTTGAATCTTGGTGTGTTTCCAATGAAAGCATACTAAATACTACTCTACACATTTAGTTTCAATAGGCTTCACGCTTTGCACTAGAGAGATCATCAAAAGAACATTTTCAAGTACTTAAAGGATTAAGATTACGAAATTCACCAAGTAGCATGGCATGAAAAATAAGCGTTGTGAAAGCATAAGATATAACATCATAGAGAACTCAACTAGCAAAAGAGAAGAAAAGAAAATAGAGAAATAAAAATAAAAGAAAAGAACGAAAAGAAAAACAAGCACACAATATGATGCATGAACACACATAAAATAAAAGTAAGATGGAAAAAATCGAAAAGATGATGCAAAAATTTTAAAAATCCTAAAAATAAAGAAAAAAATGCAACTAATGCAACTAGATGGCATGGAAATGCACTTCCATAAGCTTAAACTTCACATTGTCCTCAATGTGATCATAAAAGGTAAATATGAGGAACAACGATAAATATGAGGGGGTGAATGAAAAAAATGGCGATATAAATGACATTAAATCCTAATGCAACTACATGCACATGTAATGATGCATGAGAACGCCTTCCCCCAAGCTTATACCAAACAATCCTATTCAAATGATTCGATCAAAAATGTCACGATTTCGCTAAGCAAGATCAAGTCAAACAAATAAGAAAGTAAGATTTCACTTGAAAGAAATGCTCGATGGTGGTGAGTAAAATGGTAGGACATATCAAAATGTGAAGATGACAGTCAATCATATAATGGGGTTGTGTGTAAAATATTTTTGTTGCCGTCATATGAGGTGATATTTATTCTAAACTGACTAATTAAGCAAATCTATACGGTCCTCTCGCTCTCGTGTGGATTCGTGTTTATTTAAAGCATAAAAGACTACACTACAGCTACACTACTGGATTGATATCACATATAGCAAAAGGCAGATCCGGTATCTTTGCCAGAGCAGGCAACTGCTCTAACTACTCCTTCCGTGCCTCTGCCAGGTGCGTGTGTCCACGGACTCCATCAAATTCCAGCAATGCGTCTCCCAGCATCTCTCCAAGGGCTCCACCTGTACCCCTGCAAGAGATAAGCCGCATCAATCTGATGTGGATAATTATTCCCCAAAATAAATGTATTCCAAAGAGGGTCATCAATATAAGTATTTAAGATTAAGGATGGTTGACAACACTTCTCTGGAAATAAATTTCAACTCTCATGCACCATATCGACCAACTCCTTGTTGTTCGCCTCAGGTTCTTCAGGTAGTTTTGGCATATAAGCGTGTGTCTCATCAGGCAACTCATCGTCATCGTCAGACTTATCCCAGTGCACCTTCCGACAATATTCAATAGCATCCATGGTAGGTGGCTCCTCACTCTCCTCCTCGTATGTGTCCCATCATGCCTCTTGATCATATGTATGTGTATCCTGAAAAAGGCACAATGAGTCATCAAAATATGAATCATAATAAACATCATACATTGGAGGGAAATCAAATGTAAGAAATGAGGGGCTAAAGAGATCTCCCTGAATGGGAGCCATAAGCTCTATGGGATAGTCCTCGGCTCAGTGGAAGGGTGAGGTAGCTGTGAAAGCTCTAATGGAGGAGGGTAATGCTTGGTATCCTCATGAATGCCTATGTCCTCGTCCCAATGCACGACCTCCTCAGTGATCTGCTCCGACAATGTAGGCACGACCTCCTCAATAATATCCTCTGATGGTATTGGTTGCTCTGACTCATGTGGGTGGCAGGGAGAGCGACGATGGTACAAGATAACTCCGCAGTGACAGGTGCCATTAGCTCGTCAGAGGTGGCAATATCAAAGTGCATAATATCTCCCCCAAGCTGAACGTGGACGTCCTCTATAGGCTCCTTAGGTGTAGAGGGCAATGTAAACTTTATCTTCTCCTTTTTATGCCTCCTTCTTTGTTTCCATACTGGAACTCGAGTCACCCGATGGCTTGGCTTGGCCTTCTCAATAGTAGGTACAGGTGACACTGTAGGCACAGGTATCTGGTAGCCCATGGTCCCGATGGCTTGGTTTCCATCCTGGAACTCGAGGCACCCGATGGCTTGGTTTTGGGATCCTCTTCATTGAAGGTGAACAAACCAAGCTCTTCTCTTAGAAGCACCCAAATGAATATTATGGGGGGCATTCTAATGAGAAAGTCACATCCAACTCTTTGGCCTAAAATCAACTTCAATTTCTAAGCCAAATAGAAATCATGCATTTTTGTATTCAGGTCATGCATGTATTAAGAAGCCTATTCAAAAACATGTTGATATGAATGCTTCTTATTTGAATGATATGCATGATGTTTCTACTCATATGAAATCTTATTATTGCTTGCATGTTAAAATTGTTGCTAAACCTTTGCATGCTTCACATGTTCCTATGCATGGTAGAATTGCTTGTGTGAATGCTTCTAATGATAGATCTCATGTTTCACACACGGGGCACGCCAATGTTTATGTTCCGCCTCATAAGCATGCACCCTCATCTCCTACTCATGCTTTAACCAAACCTCTTCTTAAGAATCCCAAATCACTTTCTTTCTGGATTCCTAAGAATGTCCCTAGGCTTCATAGGAATTCGTATATATATTCATATGTTTGTAATGTTATATGTTCATTTGACTATATACAGAAACCAAGCTGTACTTTTGTTTCGTTTCCACCTTGCTAGCTCACTCACATTGTTATTCATTGCTTGGGTACCTTACTTGTATGTTTACATTTTGTACCCATTTTTTGTGAGTGTGTTCCTTACTCCCATTTATGCATGTTTTGTATGATTATTAGGGATTATGAACTTTTGCTTGCTTGCATTAGTTTTTCCATTCATATGTCACATTAAATGTCATTCCCATTATATTTGTGCATATGGGATGGTTATTCTCTTGCCCTTGGTTTTCCTATTTGGCTATTACCCATCTTTTTGATATGCCAATGGGGGAGAGAAATGAGTTATGTAAAAATATACCTTATGCTTTTTATGCATTATTATCAATTGGTATAATTTTGCATAACAACCATCAATATGGTTTGTGCTTTTGATCACTCCTTATTTTACACTTTTTTCCCGCATGTTTGCATGCCATTTAGATCGCTCAAATCACGTTTTTCACGATATATCGACGATATTGCGATACTTTTCACGATTTGTTGTTTTTGTCGTATTTCAGGAGATTTGGAGCGATTTGGAGTGATCCCCTGATACACCTACTCCAGAGTGTCACCGATGACCTCCCCGAGGGGTATTTTGCCATTGGAGAGGAGCGGAAGAAGAAAGAACGTCGCAGGAGCGACGAGGAGGCCAAAACAAGCTGTTTGGGCATTTTTGGTGTCTCACTCAGCCGAGTGAAGGAGTCACTCGGCCGACCAGCGAGACACCGCTCGGCCGACCTGATCGGACACGTTTTATGTGTGCATTCGGCCGAGCGTCGGAAGCCACATCGGCCGAGTGACGAGACCCCGTCCGCCCGAGTGGCACTCAGACGACGCCCATCAAAAATTGCCAACTTACTGTTTTTCGTCTGCCTGAGCTTCAGAAGACCCACTCGGCCGAGTGGAAAATGCCGACCGCCCGAGTACATAGAAGCCATCGGCCGAGTGACGACAACTCACTCGGCCGAGCCGCCCCCGAAGTGAAGACCCCCGAAGACCCAGACTTACTGGAAATTCTCAGGGTTTGTCACTCGGCCGAGCGAATTTTGTCACTCGGCCGAGTGCGACGCGCTGCCTGTAGCAAAAATTGCGATTTTCAGGCTGCGCAGGGGCATTTTGGTCACATTTTTTTGGACGATTTTGGGGGGTATTTAACCCCTGTTTTTACCCTAGGTTAGAGAGCTTTTCTCTTTATTTTTTGCAGCTTTTTAGATTAAACTTTTTAGCTTGAGAATTTGTGATTGGAGAGGAGAGGAAAGTTGGTTTTTGTTGGATTCTTGGAAGAACTCTATTAGTTTGTCTCCCTCTCCTCTAAAAATACTATTTTTATTGATTATTTGAATATTGTGATGAATTCTCTTGTTAATTCCATTGATTATTTTTGTATTTGTGATATGAATTGTGAGTAGTCTATACGTCTTGGGGCGTGGGGATGAACCCTACGAGCCCAATTTCTTATTTGTGATGAATTGGTAGAAATATTGCTAGAATTGCTATTAGGGTTAGTTTGGGATCGATTTATTACGGATGGCTAGGAGTTCATACCGATTGGGATTTGCAAGAGATTGGATCCCAATTCGATAGGAAACCCTAGAAATCCGAATTGGGTTGAAATTGAGTGTCCGTAGTATCGGTTTGCAAGAGATTGGACCGATACTAGGGTTCTCGGTTGCAATTCCATGCCGATACCCGTTTGCAAGAGATTGGACGGGTAGGAACTATCCCAACCTAGGTCGCGGCCCGAGTTTGCACGAGAGTGGGCTCGGGGCGCGATTGAACGATGATGTTGATCCTCATGCTAGCTTGCCTAGGCTAGGGTTTGCAAGAGATTAGACCCGAACCTATGATAGCTATAGACCGACAACAGCGCGAGAGCGTGAGCTAGGTTTTACATTCAGTTGCAACTAGTTCATCCGAGATTCTACCCTAGCAATTTTGATACCAATGAATCACATTGACGAGATACGGTGAGTAGCGGGGATTCCCCATTCCCTAGGCGTCCTTTATTTGATTTGATATTTCCGTACTTTGTCTGACGATTTTGACAGGATCGCCAAAGGCAAAATTCTCTCTTTTCTGTTCTTAATAGCCAGGTTGTTCGGAGCAAGCACTTTCATTCGTCCTCCCTGTGTTCGATAACCCACTCGCCGCTACACCGTGCGCTTGCGGTAAAACTACACGGTCGCACTTTTGGGTTACATTCCGGAGCGATCAAGTTTTTGACGCCGTTGCCGAGGAGGCGATTGTGTTTGATCTTACCACCCTAGCTATTTCTTTCTTTTTGTTTTTATTTCATCATTTTTTATCTAACCCTTCCATTGTGCTAATCACTTCTTTGAAACTTTGTTTTCCTGTGCATGAACACGAGATCAACTGCGGACCCTGAAGCTATATTATTTGATCCCGAGATTAAGTGTACTGCACGGAGAATCAGAGCGGAGAGAAGACAAGATCCGGAAGGGAGGTTTATGACCAACCTGGAAACTGCGGAACAATTAGCGACAAGAATGGCGAGGATTATTTCTATTCGAGATAGGCTTCGGCCTAAGACCTCTTCTACGACCTCGTCCATTGTCATGCCGGAGTTGGCGGCTGACAAGAATTTTGAGCTGAAGACTGGACTAGTGGTTCTGATGCAGCAGGATCCATTTCATGGGAATGCCCATGAAAATCTCCACTACCACATCCAGCTATTTCTGTCGAAGTGCGCCACATTTCAGATGACGGGGGTCTCCATCGATGCCATCAGACTGCGCCTCTTCCCCTTCACATTAAAGGATAAAGCACTTTATTGGTTGAGGACGTAAGCTGAGAGAGTCTTTACCACATGGGACGAGTTGGTGAGTGCATTCATTGACAAGTTCTATCCGCCCTCCAAGACGGTAAAGATTCAGAGTGCTCTTATGTCCTTCAAGCAAGGACCCCAAGAGACACTCTACGAGGCTTGGGAGCATTTCAAAGATCCGCAGCATCAATGTCCGCACCATAGCATTGAAGATTGGGAGCTAGTTCATAGCTTCTACAATGGTCTCCAACCGGGGACCAAGCAAATTATTGATGCCGCGGCAAATGGTGCCATCCTATCGAAGACTCCCGACGAAGCTACGGCCCTAATTGAGGAGATGGCCTCAAACAATCAACAATGGGGCGAAGAGCGAGGACACTCTACGTCCTCCTTGAAGCCAACTAGCATCTATGAGGCAAAGGCCGTAGCGGAGCTGACAAGCAAGTTTGATTCTCTCCACAAGGTAGTGGAGAGACTGGAGAAGTATATCACGGAGCCCCAAGGAACCCCTTCCACATCCGCACCAACGAATCAAATGTGTGATTGGCAAGACCAATCTCAAGCTATGTATTTGGGAGGAGAGCAAGGAGAGGGATCCTTGGAGCAAGTTCAATATGTCGCGGGGAACCAAGGATATTGGGCCAACCCGGCCACAAGAAACCATCCCGGTTTCTCTTATGCCAACAATGAAGGAGCTTTGAACCCGCCGCAACAACCACCTCAACAAGCTCGACCACCACCACCACCACAACAACAACACTATCCACCGAGGGGGCCTCCACAACAAAATTTCCCATCGAAGTAACAAGTTCCACCCTATAGGCCGCCCGGATACAATCAAGGGTGGAGAAATCAAAACCCTCCACAAGCTCAACAATGATCCGACTTCGAAGCTAGAGTGGAGGAGTTTATGGTCGAGCAAAAGAAGGTCAATGCTTCCTTGAAGGCGGGCCAAGACTCACTTACAACCGTTGTAGCTCAAATCTCGGAGCAATTGGCGTTGCTCAATCGAAACACTCAACAATTGCCGGCTCAACCCGAGCAAAACCCACGGGGCAACACCGGCCACATCAATGCCGTGGTTGCCGTTACAACTAGAGGCGGGAAGGATACCACCCCTGCCATGATTCCTACCGAGGAGCCCGTGGAGGAGAATGTAGAGCCAATTGAGCCGGTAGTTGAAGTTGAGAGGGAGAAAGAGCCGCAAGAAAAGGAGAAATCGAGGGCGGAGCAATTGATTGAAGAGAGGCTCTTTATGCCACCGGTCACATTCCCCCAGAGGCTTGCTAGAGCAAAAATGGAGAAACGGTTAGCAAAGTTTCTTGAGTATCTGAGAGGGGTTAGCCTCAACATTCCTTTCCTCGACGCCATCGTGGAAATCCCGACATACGCTAAATTTTTAAAGGATTTGATTTCGGGGAGAAAGATGAAGGAGAAAATTATGCTCGCCGAGGAGGGCTCTTGGTTCACCAAGAGAGAGAAGGAGCCGGCTAAATTTAAAGACCCGGGGAGTTTTTGAATTCCTTGCACCTTGGGCGGCATCCCTCTACAAAAGGCGTTGGTGGACTTAGGGGCTAGTGTTAGCCTCATGCCTCTCTCTATGTTCCTAAGGCTAAATACCGGCACGAAATTGAAGCCTACCGACATGCGGATACAACTAGCCGATGGACGGATCACAAGGCCGGTAGGGATCGCAGAGGACATCCCGCTACAAGTCCCGGGGGGCATATGCTTGCCATGTGACTTCGTGATCATGGATGTTAAGGAGGAGGGAGATACGTCATTAATACTTGGACGCCCGTTCCTCGCCACCGACGGAGTCATTGTCGACGTACGTGAAGGAACCCTAACATTGAATGTCGGCAACATCGATGTGGATCTTCATATTCCCAAGGCAATGAAACACATGCCTTACCATGAGGAGCTGGACTATATGGACCTCCTTGACGAGGTTATTGAGGAGGCGATCCCCCATTCTATCGGCGCTCTATTCAAGGAGGATTTTGAGGAGGAGCCGGATTTGAACCAAGAAGAGAAGATAAATGATTCCCCCGACCTCTCCACTGAAATTGATGAAGGCGACGCTGATGTCGCAAGGATTCGAGAGCTCTGCAAGCTCTCGAAGATGAAGTCTCCGAAGAAAGCTCCGCCGGTACGGAAATCGGTGTCATCGGTGAAACCGAGGACCGGAGCAAGCGCTAGCTTGGGGGAGCCACCCCCAACACTATTCGAGACAAGAGACCACCGAGGGAGAACACGCCGCCGCAACTTCCGAATCCAAGCGTTCTCCCCGGAAAATTTGACGGGTGCATCTCATATGCACCAAACATCCCGCGTTAATTGAAAATCATAGGGGGTCGAGCTCACGACCTTAAACGAGCGCTTGTCGGGAGGCAACCCGACGGTTATAGCTTTATTTTTACTTTTCTTTTATTTTTGTTTTAGAAATTTTTAGTGTTTTGAGTCGTTCGCCCAAAAATTTTGTGATAACGGGTCCTATTTTTATTGACAGGAGAGGAGAACGAGGTACCCATCATTAGGAGGATGAACAAGGCGACGAGGAGCGCTCCAGGAAGGCGCTCGATGCTTAGGAGGAAGATGAAATCGACTGGAGGAAGAAAAACAGAGTTTAGAGCCCAAACGAAGACAATCAGCAGAAGACAGGGTTCACTCGGCCGAGTATACTAGTCACTCGGCCGAGCACACAAGTTCGTCCGGCCGAGCGGCTCGCGAACGAGGGAAGTCTGCTGTACCCAACTCTCTGTTTATTTTCCTGATTTCAGTATAACTGCTACTCGGCCGAGTATATATATTCACTCGGCCGAGTAAAACTGATACGCTCCTAGGGCGAGTCTTGCCGAGTAGCTTGAGCCACTCGGCCGAATGGACTTACTCCACTCGGCCGAGGGTGGCAAGGCCACTCGGCCGAAGCATAAGCGGGGAGGAATTTTTCCGTTGAGTTCCCTTGGCCGAGTCGTAACTTTTGCTATAAAAGGGGTCACTGGGGGGGCGCGTTTTTTGAAACGAACTAAATCACTCGCGCCCGACCTTTCGAATCCCCAGCGCCCGATCTCCCCCTTGCTCGCCCGACCGCTCGCCCCGCGCCGGCGCTCGGCCACCCACCTCCGGTCGAACACCGCCGCACCTCGCCCGAGTCGCCGCCGGCGGCCACGCCTCCGGCCACCTCCGGTAACGCCTAAATCGCCCTATTTTCTCCTCTCTCTCGTATTTTTTCGACGATCCATGTGTTTAACGAACCCCAAACCCAAATTAATTTCAATTTCTATCTATTATACCCCTAATGCCCCATACGTTTTGAATATTACTCGCTGATATCTCCGTTTCATGCGCATGTTATATTTGGGAGCTTAGGGGAGCCCAGGGGAGCTTCCAGGGACTGTTTTGGGCTACGTGGAGGCGTCGTCTTCGCATGCTTCCATAGCTTTGCTCTCGCGGAGTGTCGTGGTATATTCTTTCCTTTAGTTTATGCACGCCGCATTTTTGTTGGTTTTTGTGAGCGCTCGGGGCCCATATGCCGCCCCGGACACGGCCGCGGTCGAGGAGAGCTTCCGCCAAGCGGAAGCGGTCGGATGATGCCGGCCCCTCCCACGAGGTGGAGGACTCTCCTCCGCCATCTCCACCACACCCCGTTCACCCAGCACAGCCTGCAGGCCCTGCACACCCCGCACAGCCTGCAGAGCCCGCACAGCCCATACACCCCGCACAGCCACCACCTCCGGCTCCACTTATCGGGCCGCTGGGGATTACGTTCCGGAACGACGCACACCGCGTCGCTTTCGAGCGCATTTCCCAGCGCTCGATCGTACCCTCCAGGTTCGCACACCCTGCAGACCTAGGACGCCTGGGGGTACTTGAGGGGATGCTCACGTTGTACGACAACGTGGGCTGGCGAGATTTCTTCCAGGTGTCGGCGGACACGTTTATCTGTCCGACACTTGAGGTGCTTAGTTCGATCGCCCGAACCGACGAGGGATGCTCGTTTCGGTTCATGGACCGAGAGTGCCAGGTCACTCTCAGTATGATGAGAGCTTTCTTCTCGTGGCCCGATGTCCCTGGGGCCGACCGTGGTTACGCCCCCACCCACATCCCCCCACATTCCTTCGATGCCGGCGCCTTTTGGGCCCGGATTACGGGTCTTCGCGCTGCCTTTGACCCTAGTAGGGCCAAGGCCTCGGCCATTGTCCATCCCTGCCTCCGTATAGCTCAGCGCCTTATGGCAACTACCTTTTTGGCGAGATATGAGCCGGGTACGATGTCCACGCCGGAGCTTTATATGCTCTACGCGATGACACGCCCCAGAGCACGATCTAGGGAGGGCGATGAGTTGGTCCCCGACGTCGTGATTGATGTCGCGAGCTGGTTTTTGGACCGCATCATCGTATCGGTGGGCGCTCGCTCACCGATATGCTGCGGCGGTCTGATCACCTTGCTCGCCCTTATGACCGGCGAGGAATTTCCAGATGACCTGCGACGAGCACCGGGCCCCACTTCACTGTCCATTGATGTTATGGCCCGGATGAAGATGCTTCGTCCGCACGGTGAGCGACACTGGGTCTGCTGCATGGCCCCTATGGTGCCGATTACATGATTCTTCCGAGCCCATCTCGGACTCAGATTGCACCGGCCCAGGTGGACTGGCTCCCGGCGATGGATCTTCTGATCCCTGCCGCATACGTGCTCGAGGCCGAGGAGGCCGAGCAGGCCCCAGCAGATCCCGTTGCACCTGCTGAGCCCGCTGCCCCTGTTGACCCCGTGGCCCCTCAGCCTATCCCTGATATTTCTGCTGCTCCCGACACCTCTGTCCACACTTCTGTCGGTGTCGGGAGTACCCTCGATGAGCCCACTTCCACTGCTTCCACGCCTACCACCACCACTGGCCCTCTGTCCGCCGAGCCTGTTTCCTCTGCCCCACCCGAGGGCCCCCCGACTAAAGTTGAGTGCGGAGAGCCCTCTTTTACCGCCGCCGTGGAGACCGTGGTCTCCACCTCTGTCTCCACCGCTGCTGTATTTTCTGAGAGTGTCGTGGCGTCTGTCCACACGTCTGTGTCACCGACCTCTCTGGCCGCCTCGTTGCCACTTTTGTATTCCTCTTTCGTTGCTGCTGCCTCCACTTCTTACCGTCCTGCCCAGCCTCACACTGAGGCCAGGCCCACACTTGCGAGCGCAGCACCTTTCGTCCACCTACCTGCTGAGCCCATCACCTACGCCACCCGAGTACGCCAGCCCCGCCCTACACAGCACAGACCGGTTCGTCCCTCTGCACCACCTCCCCCCGACACTGTACTTCAGAGCATTCGTGCTCTCGAGGGGGCGGTGAGTGGCCTCAGAGGCGACCTTAGGACCCTGTCTGCCACCGTCACCGTGATGGCTGGCCGCTTCGACCTGCTCCCGCATATTCACTACTGCCTCACCCAGGTCCTAGAGCGGCTCCCCCGCGTACCCACCCAGCAGGTCCCCACCCCCACTCCTACACACACCCAGCCTGCTTCCACACCCACACCCACACCCGCTCAGCAGCCTGTCCCACAGCCACCACCACCACCACCACCACCTCCGCCTCAGGACGGAGACGGCGCAGCCCCACCCTCTTAGGCACCATTGATGCCATCGATTCTTTTTGCCGTTGTGCTGACCGTCTCTGCTGGGTCCTGATGCATTTTGCCCACCACCCCCTCCCCTCACTATTTTTGGGTACACATCTTCATTCTATATTTTTATATATCTTTTTTGGGAGAGAGGGAGAGTTTTTGGTGTCACACCTTTATATCTGTATCACTCCTATATCTGCATGCATCATATCCGCATCATATTTTTCGTTTCATTATTTTCTTTTATTTTTCCTCATGCATGCATCCTCACTTACCCCTCACATTACTTGTCTCTCGGTGTGCCACACTTTGCACATTGAGGACACTGTGCCATTTAGCTTGGGGGAGTGAGTTCTCACGTTCTTTTCGATTTACCACCTTTATTTTTAGTTTTTTCACGCCATTTTCCGCTTTTGCACTTATTTTCATCATTTTTTCTTTTATTTTACCATGCATCACGTTTTCCTTATTTTCTTTGTGTGCTGCATTGTAAATAGTTTTATTTTCCCCTTTATCTTTATTTCTTTTTTCATCTCATGCTAGAGATGACTTTTCTGTGATGATGATGACGTGGAGTTAGCTTTCCCTATATGTTGTGATTTGCCTTGCATTTAGAGATAGTAACCCACACTTCTTCCGCATGAAAATGGATGAAATTTTATTATTAGCTGAGTCTGAATATTCATATGTATGCTATCGCAGAAAACACACCAAGATTCACGCATTGAATGCTTATATCTGGAGTATCGTTTTCTTTTCCTATATCACTTCTATATGCATGATTTGTACATTTCACTTCAGGATGATTGAATGATGTTAGCTATGATAAATCTGGATTAGTTAGCTTTTTTGTGATTGAAACTGAGTAGATTAGATTACCCTGCTGAAGTTGTCGTGCACGTCTTATAGAGTGAACTGAGAGATATATTTATTTCTTTCTCCACATATCTTGAACATCATTTCTCTATTTTAAAATCATTGGTGAATCTCCCCTTAGCGATTCTATTATATGGCATTTCCCCCGCTATTAATTCCTAGCTCCAAATTTCCCAAAACCAAAGAAAGAAAAAGAAAAAGAAAAAAAATTCTTGTATATTCTTACTTCTCTTTGAGTTGGGATCATTGTGTATATATGCTATTTGAAAAAAAAAGGAGAAAAAGAAAAAGAAAAGAAAAGAGAAAAGAATCTCAATAAACGATCCCATCTCATGTTCTCTCTTTCTTCTCTCTTTTTGTTTTTATTTTCATTACTTTTGGAGCTTCATAAAAAATGGGGATGTAAATATTGTTTTTTATGCCACCACGCTTATAGATAAGCTTGGGGGAGGGAATCCAATGATGTGTGAGAGAGTGACTACTTGACGTTGCACGACAACCTAGGCTAAGTAATATTCTATACTCGGTGAGATTAATTTTAGTTTTACGAAGTACAGAAATCTATGCCTAGCACTCATTTCATGAAATCCATGCTTATCTATTCTTTCTATTCTATTGCGTGATATTCTTATACTCCTCTTAGAAAGCATTCAATTGAAAAGTGTGTGATCTGCGATATTGTATACCGCTTTAAATGATTCAGACGATGTTAATTCTAAAATTATTCCGTTTTTCATGTTATATCATTATTCTTGGGTTTTCTATTTCTATTTGCACCATTATACTATGATATCGAAATAAAATTCTTTGACATGTGTTTTTCATTCGGTGCACGCTATATGAGTAAGCAAAACCCACGTCCTGAGAAAATGATCTAGCAGCTTCCCTCTTCGCTTCTTTCTTTCTTCTTCGTTTTTATTTCGTTTTTCGTTTTTCTTCGTTCTTCGTTTTTCGTTTTTCGCCGTTTTCGTTTTCTGAGTCCACCGGGTTCGCATTTTACTTATCTTCCTCGAGGACGAGTAAGAGGTAAGCTTGGGGGATTTTGATCACTCCTTATTTTACACTTTTTTTCCGCATGTTTGCATGCCATTTAGATCGCTCAAATCATGTTTTTCACGATATATCGACGATATTGCGATGCTTTTCACGATTTGTTGTTTTTGTCGTATTTCAGGAGATTTGGAGCGATTTGGAGTGATCCCCTGATACACCTACTCCAGAGTGTCACCGATGACCTCCCCGAGGGGTATTTTGCCATTGGAGAGGAGCGGAAGAAGAAAGAACGTCGCAGGAGCGACGAGGAGGCCAAAACAAGCTGTTTGGGCATTTTTGGTGTCTCACTCGGCCGAGTGAAGGAGTCACTCGGCCGACCAGCGAGACACCGCTCGGCCGACCTGATCGGACACGTTTTATGTGTGCATTCGGCCGAGCGTCGGAAGCCACATCGGCCGAGTGACGAGACCCCGTCCGCCCGAGTGGCACTCAGACGACGCCCATCAAAAATTTCCAACTTACTGTTTTTCGTCTGCCTGAGCTTCAGAAGACCCACTCGGCCGAGTGGAAAATGCTGACCGCCCGAGTACATAGAAGCCATCGGCCGAGTAACGACAACTCACTCGGCCGAGCCGCCCCCGAAGTGAAGACCCCCGAAGACCCAGACTTACTGGAAATTCTCAGGGTTTGTCACTCGGCCGAGCGACTTTTGTCACTCGGCCGAGTGCGACGCGCTGCCTGTAGCGAAAATTGCGATTTTCAGGCTGCGCAGGGGCATTTTGGTCACAGTTTTTTGGACGATTTTGGGGGGTATTTAACCCCTGTTTTTACCCTAGGTTAGAGAGCTTTTCTCTTTATTTTTTGCAGCTTTTTAGATTAAACTTTTTAGCTTGAGATTTTGTGATTGGAGAGGAGAGGAAAGTTGGTTTTTGTTGGATTCTTGGAAGAACTCTATTGGTTTGTCTCCCTCTCCTCTAAAAATACAATTTTTATTGCTTATTTGAATATTGTGATGAATTCTCTTGTTAATTCCATTGATTATTTTTGTATTTGTGATATGAATTGTGAGTAGTCTATACGTCTTGGGGCGTGGGGATGAACCCTACGAGCCCAATTTCTTATTTGTGATGAATTGGTAGAAATATTGCTAGAATTGCTATTAGGGTTAGTTTGGGATCGATTTATTACGGATGGCTAGGAGTTCATACCGATTGGGATTTGCAAGAGATTTGATCCCAATTCGATAGGAAACCCTAGAAATCCGAATTGGGTTGAAATTGAGTGTCCGTAGTATCGGTTTGCAAGAGATTGGACCGATACTAGGGTTCTCGGTTGCAATTCCATGCCGATACCCGTTTGCAAGAGATTGGACGGGTAGGAACTATCCCAACCTAGGTCGCGGCCCGAGTTTGCACGAGAGTGGGCTCGGGGCGCGATTGAACGATGATGTTGATCCTCATGCTAGCTTGCCTAGGCTAGGGTTTGCAAGAGATTGGACCCGAACCTAGGATAGCTATAGACCGGCAACAGCGCGAGAGCGTGAGCTAGGTTTTACATTCAGTTGCAACTAGTTCATCCGAGATTCTACCCTAGTAATTTTGATACCAATGAATCACATTGACGAGATACGGTGAGTAGCGGGGATTCCCCATTCCCTAGGCGTCCTTTATTTGATTTGATATTTCCGTACTTTGTCTGACGATTGTGACAGGATCGCCAAAGGCAAAATTCTCTCTTTTCTGTTCTTAATAGCCAGGTTGTTCGGAGCAAGCACTTTCATTCGTCCTCCCTGTGTTCGATAACCCGCTCGCCGCTACACCGTGCGCTTGCGGTAAAACTACACGGTCGCACTTTTGGGTTATATTCCGGAGCGATCAGCTTTGCATGTTTATATTTTGTGTACATTTTCATATTGATTGAATGTTTTATATTTTGATATAATGGATTGTCATCATCAAAAATGGGGGAGTGTTAGTTCTTGGGTTCAAGACTAACGTTGTTTTGATGATGATCAATACATTATGTTAGTGTGCTAATCAATCTTTTTAATCAATGTAATTTCTATTACTTGTATTTCTCTTTTTGAGTCTAGGATTATTGTAATGTCTTAATAGATGGAGTAACTCATTCATGCATATGCATTTTCCATCTTAGTGAACTTTAGGATTATCATAGAAATCATCACAATAGGTTCATCTTTTCAAATGACTCAATTGGAGTCGCTGGCTCTCCTACAGTCGACTGAGGAAGGCATGACAAGCGACTGGATGTCCTCCAGGTGCATGGCCAGCCTTTTACAGTCGACTGGTGTGCACAGTTAAAGCCAACATATCTTGACTCTTTCTTGAGCTCTTGGATATAGACGACTGACGTTCATTTTACAGGCGCATGTCTTCCTTCAGTCGCCTGGGAATTGTTCTACAGTCATCTGTGTGTCAAAGTGCGTAACTTGCATTTTCTGGGTTTCATCCCACTTTGCAAGTCAGTCAACTGATGACTTGATTTCAGTCACCTGTCAAATTATAGGCGCCTGTGATTTGTTCATCTATCGTCTAAAGGCGCTAGTGCGAAAGTTGTGTTTTTCTCAGCTCTTTTTCATCCCAAGTGACAGTTGCATGCTGAAGGATATATAGGCGCCTGCTCATTTACAGGCGCCTGTGTAATCTTCTACAGTCAACTATCCTGGCTCAAATTACAGCCGTTATGATTTTTATAGCCGTTGACCAGTCGACTGTCAGTTGTTCATCAGTCGACTGTCTGTGCCGTAAACTGCCAAAATCTAGCCGTTACATATTTCTTTCCTTTTGGTTTTGGCTGGTTTTTTGGGTTCCTTTGGGCTTTCTTTATATATGAGAGGGCTTAGTTCTTATAAACTCTTGGTTGATATTGAAGATCATTAAGGATCATTAAGCCACACTCTTAATCTGCAATTTCCCCATTCATGAGCACATTCCTCTTCATGCATTGAAGTCAAGCTCAAGGAAAATCCTCCAAGTGAAATCAAGCTTATCGCAACACTTGGAGATCATCTTCCATGCCTTCTTCTTTATATTGAGTAAGTTCTTCTCAAGGCATAGGTAAGAGTCTATTTGTTTCATTTGTTCTTGATACCCTAATTCTCTTAGTGTGTATTAGTCACTCTCTTTGTGGGAGTTTCTCTTTGTGTGAGAGTTAGGCTCTCTGTTGGAGAGCTAGGATTTCTCTGTGTGAGAATCCAAAATCCTCTATATGAGGTATCTCTATGTGAGATTACATTTACTTCTCTTTGTGAGAATCATAGTGGATATTGGTGTGGCTGGACGTACCCAAGTTTGGAAAACCAGGGTAAAATCCTTGTGTTTGCAATTGTTGTTGTTGAGAACTCTATTTATTTTTCGCTGCTTATTGTGCTTTAATTTCAGTAACTTTTAATCAAGCACTTTGCTTGCATTTACACTATTCACCCCCCAGTGTATTGTGTAGCACCACCAGGTCCCTTACATATACCAATTTTTTGTCTTCTTGTAAAGTTCTAATATGTTTATATCAGCATAAAAACCTAGATAGCAGTAATGCTTTGATACCACCATAAGGTAATGATGCCAGTAATCTAAACTATTTAGATCATGAAGCAGAAGACAGAAAATTCAAAAATTTCTGTAATAGCAATCAAACCAAATATCTACTACTAATCTAGGAATTAAATTACTGAAAAAAACATATCTTTGTGCAAGTATACTCAAGCAATATTCGTAGATCCAAAATCTCTTTCAATGAAGACCAGAAAAACCACATTTACCTTCTCCAAGCAACGTCTTAGATCTCCTTTCTCCAACTAGTGCCTTAGATGAATCATGGGATGAAGAATGCATCCACAATTCATGAGCCCTCCAAGAACTCAAATTGACATCATCGCTTTGCTAGATCGAAGAAGAAGGAGAAGGAAAAACTTTTACTTTTGTGCGAGAGATTCTCCCTATGAAGAGGTTTGTATATCTCTGCACAATGAGACTTTCTCATAGAGATTGATGTGTTCTCAAGGGGCTGGGGAAGACCCCCCTTTTACAGTGCTAGAGAGAGCCGAATCTAATTTGGATTGGGTGTGTTGAGTATTGGTGATTCATACCAATCTTATTTTGATGATGATCACAACATTATGTTGTTGCTAATGAATCTCATGTTTTAGTCTCTCAGTTTATTTCAAGGATATCTTTCTTGGAGACTAATCACTTGGTGTAAGGATGGACATCATGTGAAGAAGAGCCAAAGTTTGGACTCAAGGAGTGCCAAAGCTTGGAGATAATGGAGAGCAATCAAGGCATCAAGATTGAAGACTTAGATTCTTTTGAAAGCATTGTAATCCATGTAATTTACTTTATTGCTTTCTCTCTCTTTTGAGTCTAGGGTTGATGTAATGCCTTGCTAGATGGTTTGCTCATTCATGCACATGCATTTAACCATCTTAGTGAACCTTAGGACTATCATAGAATCCAACCCAATAGGTTTACTCTTTCGGTTAGTCGTATGATGAGGGAAACACAGTCGACTGGGTGATTTCCAGTCGCCTGTAGATTCTTCTATAGTCGCCTGATATACACTGCTCAAGTCAACATTTCAATTGACTCAAACTTGAGCTTTACGCACAGTCGCCTGTCGATCAGTTTTCAGTCGCCTGTATATTTACAGTCGCCTGAGATTTGGCCAACAGTCACCTGTCTAGCGTAAGTGCAATCTCTGCATCTCTCTGTCTTCTCTCCATACTTTACTGTAGTCGACTGATGAAGAATATACAGTCGCCTGACTATTCGACAGTCGACTGTAGTATTAACATCAGTCGTATGTGCGAAGAATTGGAGAAAGAGTGCAGCTCTCTGTTTCGATCCATCCCCTGCAGCAGTCGTCTACTAAAGGATTAACAGGCGCCTGTCCTGTTTGTCAGTCGACTGTATTGACTTCGTCAATCGACTGTCCTGGCTCATATTATAGCCGTTGGATATTTTCTAGCCGTTGATCAGTCGACTGTCTTATGATCATCAGTCGACTGTTCCTATCGTTTTCACCCAGTTTCTAGCCGTTGCAGATTTGATTATTTGGCTGTTTCTTTGGGTTTTTGGGCTTGATATAGGATTCCTATATATATGAGTGTGATGCCTTTCTTGAGAACTCTTGACAACATTTGATAAACTCTTGACTCTATAGAAAATCTCAAGAGATCAATAAGCCACTCTCAAGCTCCCTCATTTCCCTCTATTGAGCATTCATCTTCCTTCATGCATTGAAGTCCAGCTCAAGGAAAATCATCCAAGTGCTCTCAAGCATATTCCAACACTTGGAGATCCTCTTCCATGCCTTGCATTCATTCATGAGTAAGCATCTCAAGGCATAGGTAAGAGTATTTACTTTACAGGGTGTAAATAGTTTTCCTATTTCTCTTTGTGGGATTAGGATACTCTCTTTGTGGGAGTTTCTCTCTTTGTGGGAGGTTGTCTCTTTGTGGGACTAGGGAATTCTCTTTGTGGGAATTAACTCTCTTTGTGGGAGTGCTGGTGTCCTAGTGTAGGGCTAACCCTAATTCTATGAGTGTGAGTTAGTGATTCTCTGTGTGGGAGTCTTGATCTTTGTGTAGGATTGGTTGGGTCCTTATGTAGGGCATAAATCCTCTTTGTGGGTATCTCCTTGTGAGATTTGTATTCACTTCTCTGTGTGGGAATATAGTGAATATTGGTGTGGCTGGATGTACCCAAGTTTGGGGAACCAGGGTAAAACTTTGTGTTTGCGTTTGATTTGATTGTGCCATTTATTTCCTCTTGCATTTATAATTCCGCATTTGCAAGTTTAATTTTATTTGGACAATTTTATTGTCATTACACTATTCACCCCCCCTCTAGTGTGTGTTGTTAGTATTGCAAGGGTTAGACGATCCCTACAATTGGTATCAGAGCGAGGTTAAAGCATACTGCAACAATGGCATTCAACGCCTCATCCGTGTCTCATGAAGAAGGTCACTCAACCGTTCGACCTCCGCTCTTCAACGGAACCAACTATCCCAGTTGGAAGATCAGAATGATGATCTACATGGAAGGTCAAGACCTATGGGACATCACAGAGGTGCCATTTGAGAAGCCCACTACTCCTGCGGCTTCTAGGACAAAGGCGGAGAAGGACTCAATCAAGTTCAATGCAAGAGCTATGAATGCATTACATTGCGCTCTCTCTGCTAGTGAGTTCAACCGCATCTCCATGTACAAAACGGCGAATGATATTTGGCACACCTTGGAGATTTGTCATGAAGGGACAACGAAGGTAAAGAAATCTAAACAAACTATGTTTAGATCTAAATATGAAATGTTTAAGATGCAGGAAGGCGAAGGCATTTCAGAGATGTTTACAAGGTTCATCGATATCGTGAACGCATTGGAGGGTCTCGGAAAGACAATTTCCAAAGAGGATCGTGTAGAGAAGATTCTAGACTCTCTCACACCTCGTTGGAAGTCAAAGGCCAACGGAATTTTGGAGTCTTATAACACGTCCAAATATACCGTTGAGGAATGCATTGGAAATCTCATGGTGTATGAAGTAAAACTTCAACACAAAAAGGAGATTCAACTAACAAAGCCCGAGAAGCTAGAGAAGCAAAAGGGGGTTGCATTCCATGCCAAGGAGGAACCAATCAAGTAGAGGAGGAAATTCCTTCGAGAAGCTCCTTGCGAAGAAGATGAGCAAGAAGATGCAAGTGGAGAAGAAATTGAGGATCTTGCCGAGCAATTCAAAGCTTTCCTCAAATGCAAGCAAGGTAAGTCTTTGTCAAAGTTTGCCTCCATTTCTAACAAGGTTCCTACTTGTTACACTTGCAGTGGAAAAGGTCATTTGTGATGGAAATTGAATTCCACCCCTAAGTAATTTTGATGATGAGCACACCAAATGAATGCTTGGTATACTAACTACACTACACTTTAAGTATACAGGTATACAGGTTTCGTGAAGCTCTACTAAATACTCCAAGAAGCACGTATCTACGCTCCACGACAAAGACGAACATGGCTAAACTCGAGTGATGAAGCTCAAGCTCAAACAAAGCAAGTAGCTCAAAGAAGAAGCTCATCTTCAGTTCATCAAGTTGACTAAAACTGCCAAAGACATGTTCAGAGTCTAGTGTGAGTGTGTCGTGTCTTTTAGGATATTTGTCAAAGCCATATCAAGTAGACAACACACACACACACAAAAGGATTTCGAAATATTGTTTTTACTACAAAAATAATTTTAAAGAGCTTTCTCTAGTCACTTCAATAATTATAGTGAAACTCCACGCACCCTGGAGTTAACTAATCCTTTTTGACTAGAACATCAGGAAAAACTCCTCTGGGAGTCGACTACCAAAAGTAGGGAGTCGACTACCAGTCAGGGATGAAAATTTCCTAGACTCCTCTGGGAGTCGACTACCAATAGAGGGAGTCGACTACCTGCTGGAAATTTTCAAACGTTTTGAATTTGAATTTTAAATTTCTTTGAGTGATTTACTCCAAAATTTTTGGGACAAAAGTCAAACGAAATTCAAATTTCAAATCCCAGCTTTTCCCTATAAATAGAGCTTAATTCTTTTGTGAAAAATACAAGATTATTGAAAATCAAATTTGCAAAAGCTCTCGTGAATCAAAGCTCTCTCATTTCTTCTCTAGCCAATTTTTAATTTCAGTTTTTGATCTTGCAATATCTTTTTAATTCTCTTGAAGATCATATTTTTTTTATTGGCTAAGTTGTTTTTCAAAATCCTCTACTTTACTTCTCTTTGAATTCTATTTGAAGGATTTTTGAAAAAGCTCTAGATCACAAAGAATTTATCTCATATCTTTGTGTGATCTAGACTATTATTCTATTAAGCCACTACACAATTGTCTATCTTTTGATTGGCTATAGAATCGGGTGTATTTCCAATCTCTATCACTTGTTGTAGAGTATTGGACAAATTTCTTATTGTGCTATTTGTTGGAACACTAGACAAGTCTAGTTGTTGCCATTTGGGAAGTCCTCGGTTTGTGAGGCAAGGGTATAACCCTAGACAAGTCTAGGCGTTGTGTTCGGAAATCCTGGTCAAGGCTAGGTCGTTGGAAATCCTAACGAGTGAAGTTAGGTGCTTGTATTTGCCAAGGCAGATAGTGGAAATCTCGTACCGGATTGGTCGGGGACTGGACGTACCCGGGTTGCGGGGAACCAGGATAAAAATCCTTGTCTTTGCGCTTGCATTTTCTGTGTTTGTTTATCTTTGCTTTTATTTTACATTCAGTAAATATCAATCCTATACGCTGAGATTTGCATCTGTTATTTTATTCGCTCTAACTTATACTCTGGGAGTCGACTACTGCTCATAAGGAGTCGACTACCTGCTGTGAATTTTCACTGTGCATTTTTAATTATATTGTTGATTAAGAACCAAGCGTAGATCGCTCTACTTGGTTTCTTAGGCAACATTAGAAGGAATTGTTTTTGTGTTGATTGATTAAAGAACGAAAAAAAGTTTTATTTTTATACAACACTATTCAACCCCCCCCCCTTCTAGTGTTGTTTGCCATCCACAAGATCCAACACTTGGTATCAGAGCAAGGTTAAAACGATGGCATCGACAAACGTCTACAACACCCATGCTCCTCCAATCTTTGACGGCAACTTTTATTCCCAATGGAGAAAGAGAATGGAGATCTTCTTGGAAGCACAAGATCTAAGCTACTCAAGATCTCTCAATGAACGATATGAGATTCCAACCACTCCTCAAAATCAATGGAATCCGGACCAAGAAGAAGCCTACTTCAGAAACATAAAGGTAATGCATTTACTCTATACTGGTTTAACTAATGAAATGCTAGATATTGTAGAAAGGGCTGAAACCGCACACCAAATCCTCAACTTATTGGATGAGAGATTCGGATCAAAGTCAAAAGAAATTCAAACACCCATAGAGACAATCAAATCCAACGAAGAAGAGGAAGAGCAATCCAAAAATCACATGTGCATGATGGCTTGTCAAGACAATCAGGAAAAGGTATGTGAATCTAGCTCTGACGATGAAGATGATTTTGACATTGCTAGTGCATATGAAAATCTGTATAGGGAATTTGAGAGATTGAATAAGAAATACAAAAGTGTAAATAACAAGTACAAAGCTTTGAATAATAATCATGATGACCTATACAAGAAATATGATAGTTTGCTGGATGATTATAATGCTTTGAAAAATGATTGCAGTAATATTTCATTGAATGATCATAATTCCTTAAAGGCAAAATATGATGCATTATTGATTGATAATAACTTATTGAAAAATGAACATGCTCTGTATGTTTCCTGTCTAAATGATAAGATAGATTCACTCGAAAGTATTATTGCTTCTAGTCGTATAAAGCATGAAGAACTAATTGCAAAATTTGATTGTATCAGGAATAATTCTACTTCTTCTTATTCTTATACTCCTAGAAATGCTGTCAATAAATCTACTCATGCTCAAGCCTCTACTTCTAAAGATGTGGGTAGAAAAGTAAATGTTGTGCAAGCCAATGTTAAAAAGTATGCTTTCATGTGTGGGAAAAATGTTAGATACAATAACGCATCTCACGTCTCACATGATCTACATGCTACACACAAGGCACACAAAAAAAGTGTACACAATACACATCAAAAACCACATTTTGTACACAAACCTCAAAACATACACAATGTTAGAAATAACATGATATGGGTGCCTAAACATTTAGGCTTGAATGATAAAAATGCTTATATTCATAATTTGACTAGTAGCATGCATAGATCCCATAAAGACTCATTTGTTCATAGGAAATCAAATTCGCATCGAATTTGGGTTCCAAATAAGTAACCGTTTTTTTTAATTAGGGTATCCACATGCTTCATGTATATTATTCTGATACCCAAACGTTTAAAAAAAATATGTAAATAAATTTTTTTTCTAACATATCGGACCCAATTAGAAGTGGGTACCAAACGTGTAGAGATTATTTTATTTCAGGACATATGGATAATGGATAGTGGATGCTCTGCACACATGACGTGGAACTCAAAATTACTTAGTAATCTAAAAATGTATGATGGCGGAACCGTGACTTTTGGTGACAATAAGAAAGGTAAAATCGTCGGAATTGGCAATATCGGCAGTCACTCAAAATTGCTCATCAAAGATGTAAGCTTGGTGAAAGGACTAAAGCATAATCTTTTAAGCATAAGTCAACTATGCGACAAAGGTATGAAAGTTATATTTACTCTTGACTCTTGCTTAGTATATGACAAAGATATGAAAAATATCCTTGTTAAAGGTAAGCGAGTAGAAAATATCTATGTACTTAGACTAAATGAGTATGAATCAAATGTATGTTTAATTGTTTCAACAAACGATCCACTGCTTTGGCATAGACGCTTTGGCCATGTGAACATCAAAAACATGGATAAGATTTCTAGGAAAGAGTTGGTGCAAGGACTTCCTAAGATAAGTTTTAAATTAGATAAAATATGTGACTCATGTCAATTTGGCAAAATGCACAAAAGTTCATTTAAAAATATTGGAGCTCTCAGTTCTAATGGACCACTTGAACTACTCCATATGGACTTGTTTGGCCCAACCAGAACTCCATCATTATGCAACTCTAGATACGTATTTGTCATAATTGATGATTTTACTCGATATACGTGGGTATTATTCTTAACTCATAAGAATGATGCCTTCCGTGAATTCGAAATATTTTTCAAAAGGATTGAACGTCTATATTCCATGAAAATTATTTCTTTAAGAAGTGATCACGGTGGAGAATTTGAAAATGAACATTTTAAATCATTTTGTGAAGAACAAGGTATTTCTCACACTTTTGCTTTTCCCAGAGCTGCTCCTCAAAATGGGGTAGTTGAAAGGAAAAACAGAACACTCCAAGAGTGTGCACGAACAATGTTGTGTGAAAGCAACCTTCCAAAGAAATTTTGGGCGGAAGCTGTAGCAACCGCGTGCTATATTCAAAATAAAGTTTTAATTAGAAAACCTTTTGAAAAGACCCCGTATGAATTATTGCTCCAACGAATTCCAAAAGTATCTTACTTCAGAGTTTTTAGTTGTAAATGCTATATTCTGAATACCAAAGATAACCTAGATAAGTTTGACTCCAAAGCGGATGAAGGCATATTTATCGGTTACTCTTTACGTAGTAAGGCATATAGAATTTACAATAAAAGTTCCGAGCCTATTGTTGAAACTCTACATGTAACATTTGATGAATCTCTACCTCATAACATTGCTCATGATGATGATGATAGCATGCTCATTGCACGCACTCCTAATAATGAATGTCTCAATGATATCCATAGTTCTTTGCCTAAATCATTTCCTGAAGTTACACATCACCCACACACACAAGTCTTAGGTGACATTGATGCAGGAATTAGAACTAGATCTCAAATAGAACACTTAACACATGTTGCATTTGTTTCTAACATTGAGCCGAAAAAGGTAGAAGAAGCTTTTGCAGATGAAGCATGGATCGAGGCCATGCAAGAAGAACTTCTACAATTTGAACGCAATCAAGTATGGGAGCTAGTGCCTAGACCGGAAGATCGTCCCGTTATCGGTACTAAATGGGTATACCGCAACAAACTAGATGAAGATGGAAATGTGATAAGGAATAAGGCAAGGTTAGTAGCACAGGGTTACTCTCAAGAGGAAGGTATAGACTTCGATGAAACCTTTGCTCCTGTTGCTAGACTAGAATCTATTAGGATGTTACTCGCATTTGCATCATATAAGAATTTTAAACTTTATCAAATGGATGTAAAAAGCGCTTTCCTAAACGGGTTCATAAAGGAGGAAGTCTACGTTGAACAACCTCCAGGATTTGAACATGATAAGAAAACTGGATTTGTTTACAAGTTAAACAAAGCTTTATATGGGCTAAAACAAGCTCCAAGGGCTTGGTATGAAAGACTAAGAAAATTCTTAAGCGACTCAAGTTATACTGTTGGAAAAATAGATACAACCTTATTTGTTAAGAAAGATCATAATGATATCATTCTTATCCAAATCTATGTAGATGACATCATTTTTGGATCTACTAATGATGATCTTTGCCAAGAGTTTGCCAAGTTAATGCAGGAAGAATTTGAAATGAGCCACATGGGAGAACTTACATACTTTCTCGGATTGCAAATCAAACAAGGAAAAGAAGGAACCTTCATTCATCAAACAAAGTACGCAAGAGACTTGATCAAAAGGTTCGGAATGGAAACTGCATCAGGAAAGAACATACCAATGGCAACGTCCACTTCCTTAGACAAAGACGAAGCAGGTAAGAAGGTTGATCAGAAAACATATAGAGGTATGGTCGGTTCATTACTCTACCTAACCGCCAGCAGACCAGACATCATGTTTAGTGTTTGTGCATGTGCTAGATTTCAATGTGATCCTAGAGAATCACACCTTAAAACAGTAAAATACATATTTAGATATCTTAAAACCACATCTGACTTTGGACTCTTCTATCCCAAAGGAAGCACATTCGATTTAACTTCATTTAGTGACGCAGACTATGCTGGTTGTAAAGCCACAAGAAAAAGCACAAGTGGAACATGTCATTTCCTTGGACATTCCCTTGTTTCGTGGTTTAGCAAAAAGCAAAGTTCCGTTTCACTATCTACCACTGAGGCAGAGTATATAGCTGCCGGACTTGCCTGTGCTCAAATACTTTGGATGAAACAAGTCCTCGTCGATTATGGTGTTAATACATCTACATGTGTAATTTATTGTGATAATAAAAGCACCATAAATCTCACTAAAAACTCTGTTCTTCACCCTAGAACAAAACACATTGATATAAGACACAGATTTATTGATGATCATTGTGCCAAAAAGGATGTTGAACTTAAATTTGTCTCCTCTGAGTTTCAAGTTGCTGATATTCTAACAAAACCCTTACACAAGGATACTTTCTCGAGACTTCGTCGAGAATTGGGTATTGTTGGAGAAAAAGAATTGAATAATACTCAGCTATAATATATTTTTGTTGATGACAAGGGGGAGAAAAATGTTATAATGCAAAAATGTTATATGTGAAATAGCTTTGATGAAGGGGGAGAACCGCATCAAAGCAGGGGGAGTAAGTATACTTGCAATATTATTCATATATGTCTTGCTTCCAATTTTGCATTTGGGTGTCATCATCAAAAAGGGGGAGAGTGATGGAAATTGAATTCCACCCCTAAGTAATTTTGATGATGAGCACACCAAATGAATGCTTGGTATACTAACTACACTACACTTTAAGTATACAGGTATACAGGTTTCGTGAAGCTCTACTAAATACTCCAAGAAGCACGTATCTACGCTCCACGACAAAGACGAACATGGCTAAACTCGAGTGATGAAGCTCAAGCTCAAACAAAGCAAGTAGCTCAAAGAAGAAGCTCATCTTCAGTTCATCAAGTTGACTAAAACTGCCAAAGACATGTTCAGAGTCTAGTGTGAGTGTGTCGTGTCTTTTAGGATATTTGTCAAAGCCATATCAAGTAGACAACACACACACACAAAAGGATTTCGAAATATTGTTTTTACTACAAAAATAATTTTAAAGAGCTTTCTCTAGTCACTTCAATAATTATAGTGAAACTCCACGCACCCTGGAGTTAACTAATCCTTTTTGACTAGAACATCAGGAAAAACTCCTCTGGGAGTCGACTACCAAAAGTAGGGAGTCGACTACCAGTCAGGGATGAAAATTTCCTAGACTCCTCTGGGAGTCGACTACCAATAGAGGGAGTCGACTACCTGCTGGAAATTTTCAAACGTTTTGAATTTGAATTTTAAATTTCTTTGAGTGATTTACTCCGAAATTTTTGGGACAAAAGTCAAACGAAATTCAAATTTCAAATCCCAGCTTTTCCCTATAAATAGAGCTTAATTCTTTTGTGAAAAATACAAGATTATTGAAAATCAAATTTGCAAAAGCTCTCGTGAATCAAAGCTCTCTCATTTCTTCTCTAGCCAATTTTTAATTTCAGTTTTTGATCTTGCAATATCTTTTTAATTCTCTTGAAGATCATTTTTTTTTATTGGCTAAGTTGTTTTTCAAAATCCTCTACTTTACTTCTCTTTGAATTCTATTTGAAGGATTTTTGAAAAAGCTCTAGATCACAAAGAATTTATCTCATATCTTTGTGTGATCTAGACTATTATTCTATTAAGCCACTACACAATTGTCTATCTTTTGATTGGCTATAGAATCGGGTGTATTTCCAATCTCTATCACTTGTTGTAGAGTATTGGACAAATTTCTTATTGTGCTATTTGTTGGAACACTAGACAAGTCTAGTTGTTGCCATTTGGGAAGTCCTCGGTTTGTGAGGCAAGGGTATAACCCTAGACAAGTCTAGGCGTTGTGTTCGGAAATCCTGGTCAAGTCTAGGTCGTTGGAAATCCTAACGAGTGAAGTTAGGTGCTTGTATTTGCCAAGGCAGATAGTGGAAATCTCGTACCGGATTGGTCGGGGACTGGACGTACCCGGGTTGCGGGGAACCAGGATAAAAATCCTTGTCTTTGCGCTTGCATTTTCTGTGTTTGTTTATCTTTGCTTTTATTTTACATTCAGTAAATATCAATCCTATACGCTGAGATTTGCATCTGTTATTTTATTCGCTCTAACTTATACTCTGGGAGTCGACTACTGCTCATAAGGAGTCGACTACCTGCTGTGAATTTTCACTGTGCATTTTTAATTATATTGTTGATTAAGAACCAAGCGTAGATCGCTCTACTTGGTTTCTTAGGCAACATTAGAAGGAATTGTTTTTGTGTTGATTGATTAAAGAACGAAAAAAAGTTTTATTTTTATACAACACTATTCAACCCCCCCTTCTAGTGTTGTTTGCCATCCACAGGATCCAACAATTTGTCCACCGAATGACCTTTCAAACCCACTAAAGAATCTTACAAGGGTAAAGGGAAGAAGCATTGGAAAGGGAGGTCCAAGTCCAAAAATCACAAGAAGGGACTTGTCGGGACCTTTGATGATTCGAGTGAGGACACTTCGAGTAACGAAGAAGAGGATACAAAGGAGGATGCTCATGCATGCTTTGTAGCCATGGATGTTCCTACTCCAATCCCCTCCGGATTAAACGAAGAAGAGTTGGATGCTTGGCTTGACGCATACAACTCCTATGAGGATTCGCGCCCGCGGCTAAGGAGGAGAAGTCGTCATCAAGCTCTTGCAAGGATGATGATGATGTTGTTGTTGAGATCGAGGAAGAAAAGATCTCATATGATGATCTCAAGTTCAAATTTGACTTGGCCTCCGAAAAGGCTAGTAAGTGCATCAACTCTTACAATAGATTAAAAGCAAAATATAAGATTGCTAAGAGTAGAATGCATAAACTAGTTATTGCAAGTGTAGTTCATGATGAAAGACATGTTTATGACACTTGTGAGAGAGACACACTTCTCTCTCAAGTTAAGGAATTGAGCATTTCTAATGAAAATCTCATTGCTCAAAACCTTAGCTTAGATGCTCACATTCAACAACTTACGTTGAAATGTGAAGAGGAATCCCAGAAGCTCATAAGCTTTGTGTATTCTAGGGATTCACTCCACGATTTGTTGGAAAAACAACATCCGGCAAATCATCGAGGAGGTTTGGGTTATATTCAAAATGTGGTTCCCAAACCCACCTCTAATTCTTCTTTTGGTGCAAATTCAAGAAATATTGCTAAAACACCTAAGAAGAATCACCATGTCTTCTTGTACAACAATAACACCAACAAGAAGCATGTAGATCACAAGGTGATGAGGAAGAATGAAGAATCTTCATTTTTTTGCTAAGAAGCAAAATCATCATTCTTTGGATGCTAAGAAATTTGTTTCTACACCTAAGCATGCCACAGCCTTCCCTCTTGCTAAGGCAAAACCTTTGCCTAGGAAATCCTTGAGATTATGGATTCCCACTAAGGGTAGTGTGCAAGAGAGAGATAGTTACATCAACTCTCTAGTTAGGGATGTGATCACCTCGTGTGATTATGTTAGGAAATCAAACTCCTCTTGGGTTTGGTTACCTAATGTTTAGGTTCCTCACACATTTGCATATTACATGGGTATTGTGCTTTTATGCTTATTTTAAGCATACCCATTGATTGTGTGTGTATCATGATTTTGAAAATATTTTTCAAATTTATTTCTTTTCATGAAAATTGGGACCTTGAGGTTTATTGACATGCATGCATGATCCATGTGTATGTCAATGGGGGAGTTAATATATTATATGTTTAAATTACTTTAAGACATATTTTAACTCTCATTTTAGAGGTTATTTGAGATCATTATTTATATTTGGTTATTTTGGGTCTCAAACCAAACCACTTGTTTATTGCCAAATTGTTTCATATCTTATTTTTTTTTGGCAATATCCGTGTGTATCTTTGAAGCTTTTTTTTCCATATCTATTGCTTTGATACACTTAAGGCCCATGGCTCCATTAATTAAATGGTATTAGATCCTAGAAGTCAAAAGTTGACCGTTTCTATGATCTAAGGGGAGCATGGGATAGTGAATTGATACCCACTAAATTTTATATTTGGTATCATACATATCTTTCTTTTCTTGCATATTGTCACATCTTGGTTAAGATGATAGAGGGGGATGTTTTTGATGTCCACCTTTTTTACGATGTCAAGGGGGAGAGATATATGCATTATGTGATCATATCTATAGGGGGAGAGATATATACATATGCATATGGGGAGAGATATCTATATATGGAGATATATATGGGTTTAGTTAAACCATTTGTGTTTGCATGCCTTTATTCTTTGCAATTGGTTTATGTAACCCATGCCTATTATATGTCACCTTGTTGTTATTGATATTATGAGTTTTTACCTTTGTGTAGCTCATTATATAATCGGTGCATATAAGTAGGGGGAGATCATTAGCTTTGTGCTTTAATTCTTTATGATTTACATAATGTGTGTCATCATCAAAGGGGGGGAGATTGTTGAGTATTGGTGATTCATACCAATCTTATTTTGATGATGATCACAACATTATGTTGTTGCTAATGAATCTCATGTTTTAGTCTCTCAGTTTATTTCAAGGATATCTTTCTTGGAGACTAATCACTTGGTGTAAGGATGGACATCATGTGAAGAAGAGCCAAAGTTTGGACTCAAGGAGTGCCAAAGCTTGGAGATAATGGAGAGCAATCAAGGCATCAAGATTGAAGACTTAGATTCTTTTGAAAGCATTGTAATCCATGTAATTTACTTTATTGCTTTCTCTCTCTTTTGAGTCTAGGGTTGATGTAATGCCTTGCTAGATGGTTTGCTCATTCATTGGTCGCTTCCAAAATGCAACCCTAGAGCACAACCTAGTATGGCGCAAATACACGGAGATAATTCCCTGGCAACGGCGCCAAAAACTTGATCGCGCCCCGGATGCACACCCGGGCACGCGACTCGCTAGTCTTACCGCAAGCGCACGGTGTAGCGGTGAGCGGGTATCGAACACAGGGAGGCCTAATGACAGTGTCTTCTTCAATCCACCTGGCTATAGGAACAGTAGAGAAATGTTCGCAGTAATGCGGTCACAGTCATTCAATTATACGAAAGAAAATATCAAATTAATAAAGACGCCTAGGGGTAGGGAATCCTCGTTACAAACCGTATCTCGTCATTGTGATTCGTAGGTGTCACAATTGCTAGACTTGAAATTCAGGTGAACTAGTTGCAACTAAATGGAGAAACAAGCTCACACTCTCTCGCTATTGCCGGTCTATAGCAAACCTAGGGTAGGGTCCAATCTATTGCAAACCCTAACCTAGGCGAGCTAGCGTGAAGAACATCATCGTTCAATCGCATCTCGAGCCCACTCTCGTGCAAACTCGAGCGACAACCTAGGTTGGGATAGTTCCTACCCGTCCAATCTCTTCCAAACGGGTATTGGTATAGAATTACAATCGAAACCCCTAGTTTCGGTCCAATATCTTGCAAACCGATTCCGGAGAAATTCAATTGCAACCCAATTCGAATTTCTAGGGCTTCCTATAGAGTTGGGATCCAATCTCTTGCAAATCCCAATCGGTATGAATCCCTAGCTATTCGTATTAAATCAATCCCAAACTAACCCTAATCAATTCTAGCAATAATTTCACCAATTCATCACAAATTAGAAATAGGGTTCGTAGGGTTCATCCCTACGCCCTAAGACGATAAAAATACTCACAATTCATAATGAAATTCAATAGAAATTCACAAATAAAATCAATAGAATTCATAGCAATATTCAATATATCAATAAAAATGGAGTTTTTGATAGGGAGAGAGACAAACCATTGAAGAACAAAATAGCATCCAACAAATTAACACTTTTCTCTCCTCCCTAAAAGCTAAATCTAATTCCTAAAAAGTAATCTAAAAAAGGCTGCAAAAAGTTCTGGAAAAGCTCTCTAAACTAGGTTAAAAACTGGGGTTAAATACCCCCCCAAAATCGCCCAAAAAATCCTGACGAAAATGCCACTGCGCCGCCTTAAAATCGCAACTTACGCTACAGGCAGCGCGATTCACTCGGCCGAGTGACACATGTCACTCGGCCGAGTGAGAGACCCTGACAGATTCCAGAGAGTTGGGGGTCGTCTCCTCGGGAGTCACTCGGCCGAGTGACTTTTCTTCACTCGGCCGATGGGCGTTCTTCACTCGGGCGGACGACGTTCGTCACTCGGTCGAGTCGGTCTTTGGGGCTGACTGACGGATTCCAGAGAGTTCAACATTTTTGGTTGTCGTCGTCTTGGCTCCACTCGGGCGAGGGATGACTCGGTGCTCGGCCGAGTGGTCTGGCGATGCTCGGCCGAGTGCACGCTGATATTAGCTCTGTTGTGTGTCCGATCTGGCCAGCCGAGCGGGCTGTCTATGCTCGGCCGAGTGACTCCTTCACTCGGCCGAGTGGCATGCTGAAAATGCCCATTCTTCGTATTTTTGCCTCCTCGTCGCTCCTACGACGTTCTTTCTTCTTCCACTCCTCTCCAATCGCAGATTACCCCTCAAGAGAGTCTTCGGTGACACTCCGAAGTGGGTGCATCCTAGAATCACTCCAAATCGCTCCAAATCTCCTGAAATACGACAAAAACAACAAATCGTGAAAAGCCTCGCAATATTGTCGAATAAACGTGAAAAACACGATTTGAGCGATCTAAATGGCATGCAAACATGCAGAAAAAACATGTAAAATACGGAGTGATCAAAATCCCCCAAGCTTACCTCTTACTCGTCCTCGAGGAAGATGAGTAAAAAGCGAACCCGGTGGATAAAGATAAGGAAAACAATGGAGAAATGGAAAATGAAAAATGAAAAACAAAGTAGAAAACGAAGAGGGAAGTTGCTAGATCATTTTTCTCAGGACGTGGGGTTTGCTTACTCATATAGCATGCCTCGAATATAAAACACATGTCAAAGACTTTTATTTTGATATCAAATTATAATGGTGCATTTGAAATAGGAAACCCAAGAATATCAATATAGCATGAAAAATGGAATAATTCTAAGATTAACATCGTCTGAAGCATCTAAAGCGGTATACAATATCGTAGATCACACACTTTTCAATTGAATGCTTTCTATAAGGAGTATAAGAGATATCACACGATAGAGTAGTAAGAATAGAAAAAGTGTGGTTTTCATGAAATGAATGCTAAGCGTAGATTTCTGGATTTCGTGAAACTTTAGCAATCTCACCGAGTATAAAATATTACTTAGCCTAGGTTGTCATGCACAGTCCGGTAGTCACTCTCTCACACATCATTGGATTCTCTCCCCCAAGCTTATCTATAAGCGTGGTGGCATATACAAAACAATATTTACATCCCCGTTTCCTTTTGTAGCTCCAAAAGTAAAAGAAAAAACAAAAACAAAAAGAGGGAAGAAAGAGAGAAAGAGTATGAGATGGGATCGTTTTCGAACTTCTTTTCTCTTCTCTTTTCTTTTTTTCTCAATTCTTTTTCTTTTCTTTTTCTCTCTTTTTTTTGAATAACATATTTACATAAATGATCCCAAATCAAAGAGAAGGATATACAAGTATTTTTTTCTTTGGATTTTGGGGAATTTGGAGCATGTGATATAATAACGGGGGAATGCCAATAATAGAATTGTTAAGGGGAGATTCACCAATGAATTTAAAATAGAGAAATAATGTTCAAGATATATGGAGAAAGAAATAAATGTATCTCTCGGTTCACTCTATAGGACGTGCATGACAACTTCAGCATGGTAATCTAATCTACTCAGTTTGATCTCAAAAAGTAAACTAATCCAGATTTATCATTGCTAGCAATAATTCAATCAACCCGAAGTGAAGCGTACCAAGCATGCAATAAGAAGTGATATGAGAAAAGAAAGCAGTACTCCAAATATAAGCAATCAATGCGTGAATCTTGGTGTGTTTTCTACGATAGCATACATATGAATCATCAGACATCAGCTAATAATAGAATTTCATCCATTTTCATACGAAAAAAGAAGTGGGTTACTATTTCTAAATGCAACACAGGACATAGCATATGATATCAGAAACAAAAGCTGTGACATAACAAATTTAGCATGCATATAGAGAAAAGCTAACACCACGTCATCATCATCACAGAAAAATCATCTCTAGCAAAAGATGAAAGAAATAAAGATAAACGAAAACAAAGATATTTACAATGCAGCACACAAGGAAAATAAGAAAAAACGTGATGCATGGCAAAAAAAGAAAAACGTGATGAAAAATGGGTGCAAAAGCGGAAAAACGTGAAAAAACTAAAAATAAAGGTGATAAAAGCAAAAAGTGTGAGAACTCACTCCCCCAAGCTAAAGTGCACAGTGTCCTCAATGTGCAAAGTGTGGCACACCGAGAGACGTGTAATGGGTGGGGGGGTGGGTGCATGCATGATAAAAAGAAATAAAAATAACAAAATGAAAATATGATGCGGATGTGATGCATGCAAGGATAAGAGTGATGCAGATATGTGTGTGTCACCAAAAATAGTCTCCCTCACTCCCGAAAAAGGATATAGAATGATATGATCAAAACGGGGACAAAAATAGTGAGGGGAGGAGGGGTGGGCAAAAATCATCAGGACCAAGCAGAGAATGGGCAGTATAACGGCAAAAAATATCAATGGCATTAAGGGTGGGCCTAAGCTGGTGGTGATGCGCCATCTCTGTCCTGAGGCGGAGGTGGAGGAGGAGGTGGTGGTAGCTGGGTAACAGTCAGCTGGGTGGGTGGTGGTGGTGGCTGGGTAACAGTCTGCTGGGTGGGTGGTGGTGGTCGTGGCAGTCGCTCGAGAATCTGGGTCAGGCAAAAGTGAATGCCGGGAAGTAGCTCGACGCGGTGCTGCATGGCGGTGACCGCCGCAGAGAGAGCCCTAAAATCGCCCCTGAGTCCACTCACCGCCCCCTCAAGAGCTCAAATGCTTTGAACTAAGGCGTCAGGTGGTGGTGGAGCGGAGGGACGGACAGGTCTAGGCTGAGCAGGTCGGGGCTGTCGGATACGGGCGGTGTAAGTAATCGGGACAGCAAGCAAGTGTGCAAAAGGTGATGTGCTCACTAGTGGATGCCCAGCCTCAGTGCGAGGCTGGGACACAGGCTGGTGTGGGAAGCAGCAGCAGTGGAAGTGGAAGACAAAGTCGGTGACGAGGCAGCAAGAGAGGTCAGTGACACAGACGTGGGAACAGACGTCACGACACTCTCGGATAGGACGGCTGCCATGGAGACAGAAAGGTCGACCGCTGGGGAGGAAGTGTGGGGAACAAAAGGTGAGACCCCAGCGGAGATCAAAGTGGATAGGGTCTCCACGACGGAAGCGAAGGAAGACTCGTCGCTCTCAATAATAGAATGTGGACTCTCGGGTAGCAAAGAGGTGAGGGGCTCAACCGACAGGGGCACAGCAGTGGTGGGGGTAGTGGTAGGGGTGGTGGAAGTGGAGGATGACTCAGCAAGTGTACTCCCGACACCAGCAGAAGTGTGGACAGTGGTGTCGGGAGCGGCAGAAAGTGCAGGCTCAGGCTGAGGGATCATAGGGTCAACAGGTGCAGGGGGTGCCTGCTCAGCCTCCTCGGCCGCAAGCACGTAGGCGGCGGGGATCAGGAGATCCATCGCCGGAAGCCAGTCCTCGTATGCCGGTCCTATGTGTATCCGAGCGGGGCTCGGGAGGATCATGTAGTCAGCACCGAAGGGACCGTGCAACCATACCTAGTGCCGCTGGCCGTGGGGACGAAGCATCTTCATCCGGGCCATGACGTCTATCGAAAGTGAAGTGGGGCCCGAAGGTCGACGCAGGTCGGCCGGAAGGTCCTCGCCGGTCATCAGGGCTAGCAGGGTGATCAGGCCGCCGCAACATATCGGGGAGCGAGCACCCACCGATACTATGATGCGGTCCAAAAACCAGCTAGCGACGTCAATCTCAACGGCGGGGACCATCGCAACACCATCCCTATCCAGAACTCTGGGGCGAGTCATCGCGTAGAGCATATAGAGCTCAAGCGTAGACATCGTCCCAGGCTCGTACCTCGCTAGAAAGGTGGTCGCCATAAGGCGTTGTGCTATGTGGAGGCAGGGGTGGACTATGGCTGAGGCCTTGGCCCTACTAGGGTCAAAGGCGTGTGGTAAACCTGTGATCCTGGCCCAAAAGGCATGGGAATCGAAAGATGGCGGATGGATGTGTGTGTGGGCGTAGGCTCGGTCAGGCGCGGGGACTGCGGGCCACTGAAAGAATGCTCTAAGCATATCGAGAGTGATCTGACACTCTCGATCCATGAGTCTAAAGGAGCATCCCTCATTGGTCTGGGCGATCGAGCTAAATACCTCGAGTGTCGGACGGACGTAGGTGTCCGTCGACACAGACAAAAAATCTCGCCAACCTACGTTGTCGTACAACGTGAGCATCCCCTCAAGTACCCCCAGGCGGTCTAGGTCTGCTAAATGAGCGAACCTGGAGGGTACTATCAGGTGCTGGGCGATACGCTCAAATCGGACGCGCTGTGCGTCGTCTCTGAACGTGATGCCCAGCGGCCCGACAGCTGGAGCTGGTGGTGGCTGTGCGTGAATGGGATCAGTTGGAAGTGGCTGCGGATGGATGGGATCGGCTGGAAGTGGCTGTGTGGGGTGAGGTGGTGAAGGTGGAGGGGAGTCCTCCCTAGCGTGGGAGGGGCTGGGCTCATCCGGCCGCTTCCGCTTGGCGGAAGCTCCCCGAGTGCGTGGCCGTGTACGGGGCGGCATGTGTGCCCCGAGTGCTCACCCAACTAATGAAAAATGCGGCGTGCTAAAAAAATGGAACGAATGTACCTGAACACGCCGCGAGAGCAAAACAGCAGATAAGTGCGAAGACGCCACCTCCACGAAGCCAATAGCGCGTCCGAAAGCTCCCCTAAGCTCCCCCAAGATAGCCTGCACATCAAACAATGATATCAGCGTATAAAATTCAAAATACATGGGGGAGATGGGGTATAACAGATAAGTAAAGAAGTCGATTTGAGTTAGGGGCTCAATGGGCATACTGATCGTCAAAAATAGGGGAAAAAGGAGCAAAGGGGCGAAATTTGGGTTACCGGCGTTCGGTCGGCGACGAGGGTGGTCGCTGGCGGTGGGGGGTGGTTGCTGGAGCGGTCGCCGGCGGTGGTGCGGTGATCGGGGCCGGCGGCGGTTTGAATCGGGCGAGGGAGGGTACGTCGTAGGCGAGGGGAGTCGAAGGGTCACGCGGGCTCGGGCGAGAATGAGATTTGGGCGTTTCGAAAATCGCGCCGAGCCCGCAGCACCTTATATAGGAGTGGTTACGACTCGGCCGAGTGACTTTGTCACTTGGCCGAGTGACGTAACGGAAAAAATTTTAAAAACTCCTCGCCACTTACGACTTGGCCGAGTGTCTTTGCCACACTCGGTCGAGTGGAGAAAGTCCATTCGGCCGAGTGGTACAAGCTACTCGGCAGCACTTGCCCTAGGAGGGTATCAGCTTCACTCGGCCGAGTGAAGAAATATACTCGGCCGATTGGCAGTTTATACTGAAATCACAAAAAAGACAGAGAGTTGGGTACAGCAGACTTCCCTCGTTGGTGCGCCACTCGAGCGGACGGCTTTCTTTGCTCGGCCGAGTGACTATGGTACTCGGCCGAGTGAGGCTCTGTTTCCTGCTTCGGGACTCCGTTTTGGCTCTACTCTCTGTTTTTCTTCCTCTAGGTGGTTTCTTCCTCCTCCTAAGCCTCGAGCGCATTCCTGGAGCGCTCTTCTTCGCCTCGGTCATTCTCCATATGATAGATATCCTTTCCTCCTCCTCCTGTCAAAGAAAATAGGACCCGTTGTTACAATTTTTCGGGCAAATGACTCAAAAACACTAATAAAGTCTAAAACAAAAATAAAAACTAAAATAAAAATAATGCGATAACCGTCGGGTTACCTCCCGACAAGCGCTCGTTTAAGGTCTTGAGCTCGACCCCTTTAAATTTTCAATTTAGCGCGGGATGTTAGGTGCATATGAGATGCACCCGTCGAATTTTCCGGGAAGACCGCTCGGGTTTGGATCAAGGTGGTGTGTGGTCTTCCTCAGTGCCCCTTCGTCACGGACAATGTTGGGGGTGGTTCCCCCAAGCTAGAGCTTGTTCCGGTCTTCGACTTTACCGGTGACACCGATCGTCGTATCGGTGGAGCTTTCTTCGGAGTCCTCAACTTCGAGAGCTTGCAGAGCTCCCGTATTCTTGCGACATCAACGTCGCCATCATCAATCTCCATGGAGATATTGGGGGAGTGCTCCATCTTCTCTTCCTCGGCCAAATCTAGGCCTTCTTCGAAGCTATCTTCGTGGGGTGCACCGATGGAGTGGGGGATCGCCTCTTCGATGACCTCGTCGAGGAGGTATGAAAGGTCATCCGGCTGTCCCTTGAGTAGATATATTCTCTTTACCTCGCCCATAGGGACTCCTTCGGAATAATGCTTTAGCCGTTGCCCATTCACCTTGAAATTGGCTCCGTCTTTCCCTTCCAATTCAAATGCTCCTCCCGGTTGTATGTGCTTGATGGTGAAAGGTCCGGACCACTGTGACCTCAACTTCCTGGGGAATAGTCGGAGTCGGGAATTATATAGCAAGACTTTGTCTCCGACCTTGAAGTCCGTGACAGTTATGCGTGCGTCGTGGAGAATCTTGGTCTTTTCTTTGTAAATTCTTGAGCTCTCGTAGGCATCTCTTCTAATTTTGTCAAGCTCGTTGATGTCCAAGAGTTGCCTCACCGCCGCACTCTTATAGTCATAATTGAGGGTCTTGATGGCCCAATACGCGCGGTGCTCCAACTCTACCGGTAGGTGACAAGCTTTCCCATAAACAAGTCGGAACAGTGTGGTGCCAATCGGAGTGCGAAAGGCCGTGCGATATGCCCATAGAGCATCGTTTAACTTCATGGACCAATCTTTTCTAGATCGATCTACGGTCTTTTCAAGAATTTGCTTGATTTCTCTATTTGAAACCTCCACTTGTCCGCTCGTCTGAGGGTGGTAGGCCATGCCAATTCTATGGTTTACCCCGTACTTTTTCAACATGGCTTCAAATTTTTTTTCTATAAAGTGACTTCCCCCGTCGCTTATCAAAGTACGGGGTACCCCAAAGCGTGGAAAAATATTCTGCTTGAAAAACTTGGAGACAACCCTCGCATCATTGGTAGGGGTGCCAATGGCTTCTACCCATTTGGAGACGTAGTCCACAGCCAATAAGATATACTTGTTACCCTTGCTTGACGGAAATGGTCCCCTGAAGTCCACTCCCCAACAATCAAAGAGCTCAATCTCTAGAATGGGCCTCATTGGCATCTCATTTCGTTTCGAAATATTCCCGGTTCGTTGGCATCTATCGCACCCCTTGACAAAGTCGTGCGTGTCTCTGAACATGGTTGGCCAAAAGAATCCACTCTGCAATATCTTGGCGGTAGTCTTGGAAGCGGCGTGATGTCCCCCGCATGGCATACCGTGGCAATGCAAGATGATAGAGGTGGCCTCCTCCTTAGAAATACATCTCCGGATAACCCCATCCTTGCATATTTTAAAGAGATACGGATCTTCCCAGAAATAGCTACGGACCTCATGCATAAATCTCCTCTTTTGCTGTGTGGGCATCCCGTATGGTTTAATCCCACAAGCCAAGTAATTGACATAGTCTGCATACCAAGGAACTTCCCCGGGCCTTATGGCGTATAGCCTCTCATCAACAAAGGAGTCATCGATGGGCAAGCTTTCGTCCTCCTTGTCACGAATAAGTCTAGACAAATGATCCGCCACAACGTTGTCCGTCCCCTTCTTATCTCTGATTTCCAAATCAAACTCTTGCAATAGAAGTATCCACCTAATTAACCTAGGTTTGGCCTCTTTCTTGTTTAGAAGATACTTCAATACCGCACGGTCGGTGTGGTAAATCACCTTTGATCCAAGGAGGTAGGAGCGGAACTTTTCAATGGAATACACGACCGCTAGAAGCTCTTTCTCCGTAATTGTATAATTTTTCTGTGCGTCATCCAACGTTTTTCTTGCATAGAATATTGCATGAAGCTTTCTATCTTTCCTTTGCCCCAATACCGCTCCAATGGCTTGGTCACTTGCATCACACATGAGCTCAAAGGGAAGGCTCCAATCTAGTGGTTGTATGATGGGCGCAGAAATTAGTGCTTCCTTCACTGTGTTGAACGCCCGCAAACATTCTCCTGAAAAAACAAATGGAGCATCTTTAGCAAGTAAGGAGGTAAGGGGCCGGGCAATCAAGGCGAAATCCTTGATAAAGCGGTGGTAAAACCCCGCATGACCAAGAAAGCCCCTAATGCCCTTAACATTAATAAGAGGAGGGAGTTTCTCGATTACCTCAATCTTCGTCTTATCAACCTCAATCCCTCTTGAGGAGACAAGGTGCCCAAGCACTATCCCTTCGGTGACCATGAAATGACATTTCTCCCAATTAAGAGTAAGATTATTTTGTTGACATCTTTTAAGAACTTTGGTAAGATTAGCCAAACAAGAATCAAACTCACTTCCATAAACTGAGAAATCATCCATGAAAACTTCCATAAAATTTTCAATATAGTCGGAAAAGATGGAGGTCATGCACCTCTGAAAGGTGGCGGGTGCATTACAAAGACCAAAGGGCATTCTATGGTAGGCGTAAGTGCCATAAGGACAAGTAAAAGTAGTCTTTTCTTGGTCGTCTTCATGCAAAGGGATTTGGAAAAACCCCGAATACCCATCCAAGTAGCAAAATTATTTATGTTTAGCAAGCCGTTCAAGCATTTGATATATGAAGGGTAGTGGGTAATGGTCTTTTTGGGTGGCTTTATTTAGTTTTCGATAATCAATGCACATCCGCCATCCCGTGACAGTGCGTGTAGAAATGGGCTCTCCTTTTTCATTTTTTATAACGATCATCCCCCCTTTCTTGGGGACGACGTGAACGGGGCTAACCCATCTACTGTCAGAGATATGGTAGATAATTCTGGCCTTAAGCAATTTTAGGATTTCCTTTTTGACTACCTCTTTCATATTCGGGTTCAACTGCCTTTGAGGCTCAATAGAAGTGGCTTCAGTGTTTTCCAAGTGGATCCTATGCGTGCATAGCGTAGGGCTTATTCCCTTAAGATCAGAGATAGTGTAGCCAAGGACATCCTTGTGATCCCTAAGGACTTCTAATAGTTTTTCAAGTTGATCTTGGCCAAGGTGGGCATTAACAATCACCAGGAAGGTCAATTTACTACCCAAGAAAGCATACTCAGATTCGGCGGTAATTATTTAAGCTCTACCTCAAAGGGTGTCGTACCCTCTGCTTCGTCATCTTGTGTGAGTTTGGATTCTCCTTCAACATCTGAGTTTAGCTCACTCTCAAGTGGAGGCTCAGATTCGCTTCCTAGTGAGGACAGTGCATTGGAATAGACGCTCTCCAATTCCGCGCTTGCATCGATAGGACCACCACCTTGCTCCGGTTCATTCCTGAGATCAAGAAATACGTCAGCAGATTCATAAATGCAAGAGTAGGGGTCGTAGAGTGTATCTCCCTGAATATCGGTTTGTTCGAAGTATTCCTCTGGAGTGTAGTACTCTTCGATGCATGTTCTATCGCCTTCAAAATATAGCTTGTTGTCCCTCACATCAACTCTGATATCGCCCCCAATAGTCCCATCCAGGGAGATTTGATCCATCACAAAGCTAGCAAACAATTGTTCGACGGGGTCCTCGATATTAATAGCAAAAGCTCCGGTAGCGTGGACCTCATCAATAAGTTCCTTAAGGAGCTCCGCAAAAGATTCATCATCTCCTTGGCCAGACTCAGTCATTGGAATTATATCCCCCATTTTATCTGTTAAGATCTTGTGGAAAATTTCGGGAGAGCTTGCAAAATAGGGCGGTAAACAGAGTTAGAAAAGAATGAAGAAATAAATAAAGAAATTGAAGAAAAATAACCGAGTGATCCAAATCGAACTCCGTCAAAATAGCTTCCCCGGCAACGGCGCCAAAAACTTGGTCGCTTCCAAAATGCAACCATAGAGCACAACCTAGTATGGCGCAAATACACGGAGATAATTCCCCGACAACGGCGCCAAAAACTTGGTCGCTTCCAAAATGCAATCCTAGAACACAACCTAGCATGGCGCAAATACACGGAGATAATTCCCTGGCAACTGCGCCAAAAACTTGATCGCGCCCCGGATGCACACCCGGGCACGCGACTCGCTAGTCTTACCGCAAGCGCACGGTGTAGCGGCGAGCGGGTATCGAACACAGGGAGGCCTAATGACAGTGTCTTCTTCAATCCACCTGGCTATAGGAACAGTAGAGAAATGTTCGCAGTAATGCGGTCACAGTCGTTCAATTATACAAAAGAAAATATCAAATTAATAAAGACGCCTAGGGGTAGGGAATCCCCGTTACAAACCGTATCTCGTCATTATGATTCGTAGGTGTCACAATTGCTAGACTTGAAATTCAGGTGAACTAGTTGTAACTAAATGGAGAACCAAGCTCACGCTCTCGCGCTATTGCAGGTCTATAGCAAACCTAGGGTAGGGTCCAATCTCTTGCAAACCCTAACCTAGGCGAGCTAGCGTGAAGAACATCATCATCGCTCAATCGCATCTCGAGCTCACTCTCGTGCAAACTCGAGCTACGACCTAGGTTGGGATAGTTCCTACCCGTCCAATCTCTTGCAAACGGGTATTGGTATAGAATTACAATCGAAAACCCTAGTTTCGGTCCAATCTCTTGCAAACCGATTCCGGAGAAATTCAATTGCAACCCAATTCGAATTTCTAGGGCTTCCTATCGAGTTGGGATCCAATCTCTTGCAAATCCCAATCGGTATAATCCCTAGCTATTCGTATTAAATCAATCCCAAACTAACCCTAATCAATTCTAGCAATAATTTCACCAATTCATCACAAATTAGAAATAGGGTTCGTAGGGTTCATCCCTACGCCCTAAGACGATAAAACTACTCACAATTCATAATGAAATTCAATAGAAATTCACAAATAAAATCAATAGAATTCATAGCAATATTCAATATATCAATAAAAATGGTGTTTTTGATAGGGAGAGAGACAAACCAATGAAGAACAAAATAGCATCCAACAAATTAAAACTTTTCTCTCCTCCCTAAAAGCTAAATCTAATTCCTAAAAAGTAATCTAAAAAAGGCTGCAAAAAGTTCTGGAAAAGCTCTCTAAACTAGGTTAAAAACTGGGGTTAAATACCCCCCAAAATCGCCCAAAAAATCCTGACGAAAATGCCACTGCGCAGCCTCAAAATCGCAACTTACGCTACAGGCAGCGCGACTCACTCGGCCGAGTGACACATGTCACTCGACCGAGTGAGAGACCCTGACGGATTCCTGAGAGTTGGGGGTCTTGGGGGTCGTCTCCTCGGGAGTCACTCGGCCGACTGACTTTTCTTCACTCGACCGATGGGCGTTCTTCACTCGGGAGGACGACGTTCGTCACTCGGCCGAGTCGGTCTTTGGGGCTGACTGACGGATTCCAGAGAGTTCAACATTTTTGGTTGCCGTCGTCTTGGCTCCACTCGGGCGAGGGATGACTCGGTACTCGGCCGAGTGGTCTGGCGATGCTTGGTCGAGTGCACGCTGATATTAGCTCTGTTGCGTGTCCGATCTGGCCGGCTGAGCGGGCTGTCTATGCTCGGCCGAGTGACTCCTTCACTCGGCCGAGTGGCTCCTTCACTCGGCCGAGTGGCATGCTGAAAATGCCCATTCTTCGTATTTTTGCCTCCTCGTCGCTCCTACGACGTTCTTTCTTCTTCCACTCCTCTCCAATCGCAGATTACCCCTCAAGAGAGTCGTCGGTGACACTCCGGAGTGGGTGCATCCCAGAATCACTCCAAATTGCTCCAAATCTCCTGAAATACGACAAAAACAACAAATCGTGAAAAGCATCGCAATATTATCGAATAAACATGAAAAACACGATTTGAGCGATCTAAATGGCATGCAAACATGCAGAAAAAAGGTGTAAAATACGGAGTGATCATTCATGCACATGCATTTAACCATCTTAGTGAACCTTAGGACTATCATAGAATCCAACCCAATAGGTTCACTCTTTCGGTTAGTCGTCTGATGAGGGAAACACAGTCGACTGGGTGATTTTCAGTCGCCTGTAGATTCTTCTACAGTCGCCTGATATGCACTGCTCAAGTCAACATTTCAATTGACTCAAACTTGAGCTTTACGCACAGTTTCCTATCAATCAGTTTTCAGTCGCCTATATATTTACAGTCGCCTGAGATTTGGCCAACAGTCACCTGTCTAGCGTAAGTGCTATCTCTGCATCTCTCTGTCTTCTCTCCATACTTTACTGTAGTCGACTGATGAAGAATATACAGTCGCCTGACTATTCGACAGTCGACTGTAGTATTAACATCAGTCGCCTGTACGAAGAATTGAAGAAAGAGTGCAGCTCTCTGTTTCGATCCATCCCCTGCAGCAGTCGTCTGCTGAAGGATTAACTGGCGCATGTCCTGTTTGTCAGTCGACTGTATTGACTTCGTCAGTCGACTGTCCTGGCTCAGATTATAGCCGTTGGATATTTTTTAGCCGTTGATCAGTCGACTGTCTTATGATCATCAGTCGACTGTTCCTGTCGTTTTCACCCAGTTTCTAGCCGTTGCAGATTTGATTATTTGGCTGTTTCTTTGGGTTTTTGGGCTTGATATAGGATTCCTATATATATGAGTGTGCTGCCTTTCTTGAGAACTCTTGACAACATTTGATAAACTCTTGACTCTATAGAAAATCTCAAGAGATCAATAAGCCACTCTCAAGCTCCCTCATTTCCCTCTATTGAGCATTCATCTTCCTTCATGCATTGAAGTCCAGCTCAAGGGAAATCATCCAAGTGCTCTCAAGCATATTCCAACACTTGGAGATCCTCTTCCATGCCTTGCATTCATTCATGAGTAAGCATCTCAAGGCATAGGTAAGAGTATTTACTTTACAGTGTGTAAATTGTTTTCCTATTTCTCTTTGTGGGATTAGGATACTCTCTTTGTGGGAGTTTCTCTCATTGTGGGAGGTTGTCTCTTTGTGGGACTAGGGAATTCTCTTTGTGTGAATTAACTCTCTTTGTGGGAGTTCTGGTGTCCTAGTGTAGGGTTAACCCTAATTCTCTGAGTAGAAGTTAGTGATTCTCTGTGTGGGAGGCTTGATCCTTGTGTAGGATTGGTTGGGTCCTTGTATAGGGCATAAATCCTCTTTGTGGGGTATCTCCTTGTGAGATTTGTATTCACTTCTCTGTGTGGGAATATAGTGAATATTGGTGTGGCTGGATGTACCCAAGTATGGGGAACCAGGGTAAAACTTTTTGTTTTCGTTTGATTTGATTGTGCCATTTAATTCCTCTTGCATTTATAATTCCGCATTTGCAAGTTTAATTTTATTTGGACAATTTTATTGCCATTACACTATTCACCCCCCACCCATCTAGTGTGTGTTGTTAGTATTGCAAGGGTTAGACGATCCCTACAGTGTGTTCATATAGAACTCAACCTCACCCCTAAACGCGCAAATAAGAAGCATCTTAAATGAGTTCTAATCAAATTAGAACTCTTGTATTAGAATTAGATTTGATTTATGATTGATTTCAAATCAAATCCTCCATCAAATATCGAATTTTGTATCATGCCACATCAGCATTAGTCGACTAGTGACTGTAATTAGTCATCTAGTCAACTCTCTGTAAAAGACTAGTCGACTAGTGACTGTTTAGTCAACTAGTTCCAAAGCACTAGTCAACTAATCACTACTAAGTGATTGTCTTCTTTTTTTCTGATACAACTCCTTGTGATATATGCCCTTGTATATCATATATACACAGATTTTCTTCCTTCGCTTTTCATGAGGAGTTAATCATCAGTATGAAACTCTAATAGCATGATTTCTACTTCAGCAGTGAACACGATCACATCATATCACCGATCAGTAGTAGATGTAGCTGAGTGTGTCGACTCCTATTTTAGAATCGTCATTATCTGGTTTGTAAGACTGGAATCTCTTCGAGATAACCTGGGCCTTACAATAACAGATTACATACAGTCTTGGAGCATACTTCCATAGAGCTTTTCAATCGTCTAGCCCAAGGCTTAGCAGACGTGGAAGCAGATGAAGAAGAAAAAGAAATCAAAAAATACTTTTTATGAAAACGTCCTACGAAATAAAATACTAAAACCCATTTACAGGATCTTTTACTATCTAAGAAGAAGGGTGAACCTATCTCACAAAGATAGATCTAAATAATTCTGTTATTAAAATAAAGCTTAAAATTCACACCTTAAGTTTTTGCAGTCACAAACACTCTTCTTTAGGACGACTCGCCGAAGTGATCCAATGCCTCGTCAAAAGATGACCACTTGCTCCAGAAAGTTTCACCTTAGTTGAATCCATGTCTAAAGCTCCAGATCAGATCCGAACTCCCTTTAAGTTTTGCTAGAATATGAGAAGGGAATAAAGAGGAAAAGATGAAAAATATTTGGTCGCCTTTTAATCAAAGTTTGATCAAATAATTTAGGAAAAGCTCCTTTAATTAAGGATTTGGTGTAAGTTTAGGAGGGATAGGAGCACCATATTAATAGGGAGAGCTCCTTCAGACTAGTGTCACAACTGGTTTGGTACTAAAACAGAATCCAAATTAAATCAAAGTTTTTCTGCCTTCAAGGACTAACTTTTGAGTAATTAATTCTTTCTCTCCATTAATCCTAAGATGTAAAATGATATATCATTTTGAAGAGAATCAAACAGAGATCACATAGTAACAAATGGTGCTCAATTCTGAGGTCATTTGACCACCTCAAACGAATCCTCAAAAATCACCAAAATTACCCAAAACACAGTCCTACGGATTGCACAGCTGTGGGCCCCGCCCCGTAGGTCAGGAACTCACCTGCGAGTGTTCCCGCTGGCCAAGCAGGCCGGGCACCCGCCCGTTGGGTGCCTGGGCCCAGAGCCCAGGTCATCTGGGCTCGAGGCCAGCCGATGCACTATGCTCGCCCAGCGCATGGGCTTAAGCCCATGCCCCTGGCCAGTGCCTGGATTCGAGCCCAGATGTGTGTGGGGTCGATCCCCGGCTTGGGCTGACGCAAGGGTGGCTGACGCAAGTGTGTGCTTGAGTCCATTTTTGGGCTTGTGCCCGAGTCATACTCAAGCTAGATGGATCCGAGACATTTCAGGACCCTGGTTTGGGCATTTACTATGCTTTTCAAGGCTCGATATTCACGTCACATCTTATGCGACCGAAATCATCTTCATAACTATTTGTGACCATATTAGTTCATATGCATCATATGCATTTTCCTCTTACTACTTGGGTAAGAATCTCAACATGTGTAAGACCTAACAGCCTGACCCTGCTACAGATGTGACTCATAACCCCTGATGACAGTGATCGCGAGCAGCATTTGTTTCCTTGGTTTGGTATCATCATTGCGTGGTATACCCTTTGACATAAACATTGTCGAGACTACCCTTAGCTATGTCAGTGATGAATTCTGTAGTTTTAATCCCTTCATCAACACTATATCGATGTGAAGCCTTGGATATGGTTGACTCTCAACCCCTATTAGCTTCGTGATCGATCATTATCATGTTTAGTCTTAACTTGTCTTTGTTGGATCATATCCAACACATCTCGACCAAGGATTTCTACTAAAAACCGTACTGATTCCACGACACTAACCCCCACATATGGAAGATACGAATTTTCTCTTGGTCACTACTCACCTCATACGCTTCAAGTGTAACCCAACCAAAGACATTTTAGCAAGCACTGCCTCAAAGCTAGATTAGATATCTAAGTGACACCGTTCACACACAGGCTCATACAATGACATTAAGTCAAAGGACCAACTTGCCTATCATCACTTGAGAGCTACCATTGACAGTTTGTATATGTTATCCATGTAGCAACTCTCGGCCGGTCATTCAGCGAACTCATTCTCTAATGAGCACTTGTGTCTCGTCTCCAATTTCTCTAAATTGATCATTCATGATATCATCGCCACCAACACTTGGTGAAGACATACGACACAATAGTCTATCTAAGGAATCGATGTCCTTTCTCGATCCATCTACAACTAGAACAGTTTTAGACTTATACTACAAACGGTGAAAACATTTCTCCATGATCGTGATACTCATTTCGATACATGTTCGACCTAGCACTAAATCTCAGGACTTTATGTAAGTATAAAACGTAGACAAACATCTATACTTATACTCAGATAAATATTACCAAATAGCATACTATCATTTTGAACAAGATGTCCCAATTATAAATAATTGGCCTTGAGGCATACATTTCCCATCAGTCCGGTCTCTTTGTCATCACTATGTCGCTAAGGTTCTAGGGTATGGTATAGAATTAAACCCAATTATACCTTAAACCCTTTGAGTCAAATGTGATCACATGCTCTTAACAAGTTCATCTACTACTATGGATCCATTTACTCAACAGCGACACTAACCTCTCATACTGAAAGAGATGAATCCCAATAGCATGTCCACTCCCTTCACATGCTTCCAAATATACACAGCAGGCACCTACACATCAGCTGTAAAGCCAATGCTCAATAAGTACCTCAGTATAAGTTTCCACTTGCAAGGCCCTTTAGCACATCTCTAGCCAAAGGAATAACTGCACATATTGCCACCTGAGATCTTCTGTTGACACTCAGAGTATGATAACCATACAGAAGTATCTCGAACGAGTCGTTCTGTGAACTAGTTCTCCAACAAGCACATGTGTATTATCTAATGAAGCTCCACAACAAGTGAATATGAGCTCACTACCATCTGATGTTATAGATTAATGCACACTAGTCTAATCAGAAGCTCGATATTCCTCCGACCAAGTATAGTTCTGGACAGATGATTGACAGACACATTGGCCTCATTATCATGATCTCATCATAATCCCAATATTCATCTCATAAGTCACGGGACTTTATTTATGCATCATATATTCACAACAACAACCGCAGAAGTGATACAGAGAATATCATAGATAAAGATTATCAAATAGCTTACTATCATTTTGAACAAGATGTTTATAACAATTACAATAATTGTTACGGGCATACATTCCCCAACAAAATCAAGATCTCATATTCCTGCTAAATCTCTATCAAATACTGATGGACTTCCAAACATCCTTGCATATTCACCATCAATTATGTGGTATCCTTCGATGATGCGTGCCCATTTTCCTTCCTTTTCTCAAAGCATCTCAACATGTTTTTATCCAAAAATGGTTCAAATGGGGAAAAAATTAGGAGTCAAGTTAAGAATTTACTGTAATCATTACAAATTTTTGCATTCGATCTATATGAGCCAACACCAAAAACTATTATGCCACACTTCTTAATTTGTTACAAAGGTGAAACATAACACGCTTGTATTTTAGCTAAAAATACACCCTTCAGCCTAAATACTCTAAATATGAAATAAAGAGTGATATAATTCAGAATGTAGTAAAGTTTCAATAAAACAACAAATTTACTACTTACTAGACTTCCAAAGGAAATATCAAGAGAGAAGCATGGCTAGTAAAAATGGAAGTATAATAGAAATGAAAACAAGTTCAGGACTACATAAAAATAAAAAAAGATTTACATGATCTAAAACTGGTCATTGCCCATCGTTGATGTTAAATCTGTTGGAACACTGTGGATGGCAAATAGACACTAAAAGGGATATGATTAGTGTCCAAAGAAAAATTAAAAATTCCCTCTAAAAATCTACCTAAGTTAGCAAATGATGTTATCCAAATCTAACTTAATCAACAAATTATCTCAATCAATTTAGAGTATGCAGTGAAATAAAAACAACATAGTGATAAATGCAACATAGGAAAAGTGAATCAAGCACAAACACAAGTATATCCTAGTTCGGATACCCAAGTCTCACTTGGCCATTGTATCATACTCTAACCACCCGAGTCCCACTCGGCTCAATTCACTATTTTCAAAATAGTTACAATTGCCTCTTCCCAAAAGGTCTTGCTTACAATGAATTTTCTTCTCAAGAAAATAAAGACGTATCGCCTCAACACTTTAAGGATTGTCTACATATTCTTTTGATGACTTACACTTTTTCTATAGCCTTGCTTTGATGCTTGTAGTGTGCTCGCCAAAGATGAAGAAATTAAATCATTGGGAGATCAAAAATAACTTTGGCTAAAGAAATCAAAACTTTAGAACATTAGCCAAAAAATATAGAGCTTTAGGGCTTTGAAAACAACTTAGAAAATACTAGTAAAAACTTAATTTTTGCTCATTAATTCTTAGCATAAAAGCCCCAGCAACTTCTCTTGAATATGAGTGGAAAATCGTTGAAAATCATTCCCCAAAATACCCTTCAAATGGTCAAAAAAAACAAAATTTCGTAAAATCTAGAAATCTGTCGTCGCGTCAAAGTAGTCGACAGCTGTGTTAACTATAGTCGACTCACCATATAACGGTAGTTAACTATAGTCCAGAGAGCAAATCTCTTCTCCCATTCAAAATAGTTGACTATTATAAAAAATAGTTGACTCTTTTACTAATATATGTCATAAATCAACTACTGGGGGAGGAACCACAGCCCTTTATTTATAGGCAGGATGTGAGAGTTATAATATAAGATATATAGATATGGGTGTATCTCTAAGATACCCACAATCCTAACCAACTCTGGTTCATATCCATTCACAACACTCCCCCTTATCCAGCTATAGATATGGACCCCGCTCATGAATACTTCAGGATTTTGTGCATAGTAAGAGTCTCACATGGGATGGATAGTGATTTGCCTCGTTAAAACCTTTGGCTATGGAAAACCCAGTGGGAAAACCCATAGTTAAGGAAAAAGAGTGCAGACACTCCCAATTCTCCCTGATCTGTACAAGCACTCAGGCTTTCAGATCTCTTAGGCGCTTCATCCCAATTTTCTGTACAAACTTCCTAAAGGTAGCAGTAGGAAGAGCTTTAGTGAACAAGTCTGCCAGGTTGTCACATGATTGTACTTGTCTGACATCGATCACTCCATCTCTCTGTAGCTCGTGCGTCCAGAAGAATTTGGGGGAAATGTGCTTCGTTCTATCGCCTTTGGTGTAGTCACCTCGTAGCTGAGCTATGCAAGCAGTGTTGTCCTCGAACATAGTAGTAGGTTCAAGATCCCCAGACTTCAATCCGGTCGTCACCAGGAAGTGATTTACAACTGACCATAGCCAGACACACTCTATGCTTGCTTCATGGATGGCGATGATCTCAGAGTGATTGGATGAGGTAGCCGTCATGGTTTACTTAACGGATATCCAGGAAATGGTTGTCCTACCATGGGTAAACACGTACTCAGTCTGTGACTTTGATTTGTGGGGATCAGACCAATAACCTGCATCAACATAACCAACAAGTGCGGAGGATAATCCATTTTTGTAAAAGAGTCCCAAGTCTGTAGACCCTTGGAGGTAGCGCAGAAGGTGGTTTACCCCAATCCAGTGGCGATGCGTAGGCGCTGCACTGTATCTGGCTAGTAAATTTACTGCGAACGCTATATCTGGACGCGTGCAGTTGGCCAGATATAGAAGTGCTCCGATAGCACTCAAATAAGGGACTTCTGGACCAAGTATATCCTCCCCCTCTTCCAGCGGTCGGAAGGGGTCTTTATGCTCATCCAGGGATCGTACCACCATAGGTGTACTAAGTGGATGACATTGGTCCATGTGAAATCTTTGTAACATTTTCTTCGTATATGTGGTCTGGTGTAATAGGATTCCGTCTTTTAGATGTTCAATCTGTAATCCAAGGCAGAATTTCGTTTTGCCTAGGTCTTTCATTTCGAATTCTTTTGTCAGGCTTACAGATATCGCATCGATCTCTTCAGGAGATCCAATGAGATTCAGATCGTCTACATAGACTGCTATTATGACGAATCCTTTCCCCTTTGCTCTTATGAAGATGCAAGGGCAGACTTCATTATTGTTGAATCCTTATTGTACAAGGAATTCACTTAGTCTGTTATACCACATCCGTTCCGATTGTTTAAGACCATACAATGATCTTTGGAGCTTAACAGAGTAGACGTCCCGAGGTCTATCTTTAAATTCAGCAGGCATAGAAAAGCCTTCAGAAAGTTTCATGTATATCTCCTTGTCGAGATTACCGTATAGATATGCAGTCACAACATCCATTAGCTGCATATCTAGACCTTCCTTTACTGTTAAGCTTATCAGGAATCGGAAAGTGATCGCATCCATGACCGGGGAGTATGTTTCCTCTTAGTCTATACCTGGTCTTTGGAAAAATCCTTGCGCTACAAGCCTTGCTTTGTAGCGTGCAATCTAATTATTTTCATTTCTTTTTCTCACGAATACCCATTTGTATCCCACAGGTTTGACACCATTAGGTGTCTGGACAATTTCCCCAAAGACTTTGTGTTTCTGAAACGATTCTAGCTCGGCTTCTATTACCTGATTCTACTTTGGCCAATCATTTCTACGTTTGCATTCAGCAACGGAACGTGGATCATGATCATCATCGCTTCCGGCGATGTGAATAGCAAAGTGAAATGCAAAGTCATTGTCTACGACTGTACTCTTTATGTCCAACACCTCCCCTGTACGTACATAGTTTAATGATATTTCAGTTTCTCCCGGCAGTTCCTCTGCAGTGGATTCCGGGAGGGGTGAGGGTATGGACATGAGCTCATTTCTCTGTGGGGGTATCGTCCCAAGGTCTCCGGATATTTTTATTTTTCTTGGATTTTTATCCTTGGAGCCAGGTGGTCTGCTTCTTTTTTGTTCAGGTGCAGCCACTTTTGCTGCTGGTGGATTGCATCTATTCTCGGCGATGACAATACTAGCTGGAGTATTTGCAGCAGGGATGTGTGATTTGATAATCTTCTGGTTGTCGGTAAATGAGTCTGATAATCGGTGGACAGTGTCCTGAATGTGGAGGATCTTCAGGATCTCATCTTCACATTGTTTCATTACTGGATCATACTGGGTCAAGCTTTTTATATCCCACGTTATGATGTGCTTCGCACCAGATTTCTCAGTTTCTGGGCCCATTTTGGGGAAAATGGTCTCATCAAATTCACAGTCTTCAAGACTGCCTTAAAAGCGTCCCCCGTTTGGGGTTCTAGGTATCTTATAATTGGGGATGAGTCAAACCCTACATAGGTACCTAGGCGATGTTGAGGACACATCTTTGTCCTCTGTGGTGGTGCAATGGGGATATAGACTGCGCAAACCGAAGATTCTCAGATGAGAAATGTTCGGTGGCCCTCCATATGCAAGTTGCATTGGAGAGAGACTTTGACCTCCAGACGGTCTAATTTTTATTAACGATGCAGCATGCTGAATTGCATGTCCCCATGCATTCACTGGCAACTGGGATTTCATTAGCAATGGACGTGCAATCCATTGGAGTCTTTTTATCAGTGACTATGCCAACCCATTTTGGGTGTGAACATGCGGCACTGGATGTTTAATTTCTATTTCCGTTGCCTGGCAGTACTCTTGAAATGACCGGGAGGTAAATTCCCCAGCATTATCCAGATGTATTTTTTTATATGGTTGTCTGGAAAATGCGCCCGCAACTTTATAATTTGTGCCAGTAGCTTTGGAAAAGCTAAGTAGCTGGTTGAAAGTAGACAAACATACGAATATTTTGAAGATGCATCGATCAGTAACATGAAGTACCGAAAAGGCCCACTAGGGGGGTGGATGTGTCCACATATGTCTCCATGTATTCTTTTGAGGAAGCTTGGAGATTCGATATCCACTTTTAGTGGTGATGGCCTTGTATTTAGTTTCCCATTGAAGCAGGGGATCCATGGGAATTCTCCCTTCTTAAGAATCTTATGGTTCTTCAGGTTGTGCCCATGGGATTGTATTAGGATGCGGTGCATCATCACGATCCAGGGTGGCCAAGTCTGTCATGCCAAGTAAAAACTAGGCTGTTGTCGGGCACTTCAGGTGCTCCGTCAAGTTAGCTTCCTCTCTCCGAATCTTTGTATGGTAGAGGCTTGATGAAAGGCTCTCAAAGCGTTCAAGTATGGATTTTACTACATTTTCTTGAGACATTATATACAATAATTCTTTTTCATTTACATTTGCTGTTTCCAAATGGAGTCCGTTTAAGCGGATATCCTTGAAACTTAGTAAGTTTTGTTTGGAGTTCGGAGAGAATAGTGCATCTTTTATTTTAATTTTTGTTTCATTGGTGAGCAACAAGGTTGCATTCGCAGAACCTTCAATAATATTCGATGGCCCTGAAATAGTATTTATAGGGCTTTTGTATGGTATAATGCTATGAAAATAGAACTTATACTGAAGGATCGTATGTGTCGAAGCACTGTCTACCAAGCAGTCATGAGAGCGATCCATCTAAAACAATGAATAAAACAATTGCATTTCAGGAACATAAAATTTTATTTATTCGAATTCAAATACGTAATATGAAAGCTCTCATAACATGGAAATGTTCTAAACAACATGCTAAGATAAAAGTAGAAAGCTAATCTAACAGGTCATCTGTTTCGAAGTCGTTAGCTGAGAACTTGACTGGAGCATCAGATGTCACCAGGTTTGTTTCAGCTTTCTTTTTCTTATTTTCTTTATACAATTCCTGGAGATGTTGCGGAGACCAGTGGCCTTTCATGCCACAGCTATGGCACGGGTCTTCACAATCCCTTTTGGGTGGGGGTGCATCATTCTTCTTGTTGTCATTTCTGCGTCAGGTGAACTTACGCTTGCCTTCATTTCTTTGTTGCTGGACTGGCACATATCCCTTTTGTTCTGTCCCCTTTCTGTGGTCTTTCTTTTATTTTGTTGTCCCTCTTCTTTCGAGAAGAAGATGCATTATGAGCTTCTGGGAGGGGGGCAGTGCCAGGAGGCGCATGTTGTGAGTGGCAAGGAGAAGCTCTCTATTTTGTTCAGCCATGAGTAAACATGACATCAGCTCAGAATACTTGGTGAACTTTCGTCTACGGTATTGCTTCATAAGTATCGCATCTTTCTCATGGAAAGACGTGTACGTCTTTTCCAGCATACGATCTTCTGAGACTTTTTCACCACACAACTTTAGGCGTGAGGTGATGCTTAAAAGAGCTGAGTTGTACTCAGCTATGGACTTAAAGTTCTGCAGTCTCAGGTTCTCCCACTCGTATCGTGCCCTTGGTAGTATAACATCTTTTTGATGTTTATACGTGTCCTCAAAGGCAATCCACAGCTCAAGTGGATCTTCGACCGTAAGGTATTCAGCCTTTAGCGTCTTGTCCACATGGCGGCGAATATATATAATGGCTGGCACCTTTTCTATATCGCTTACTTTTTCATTTTTGGTCACAGCAGAAATTAGAGACTTAGCCCGCAGATGTAATTTCACATCGAGCTACCAGCTCAGATAGTTTCTCCCTGATGCATCCAGCACTTCGAAAGCGACACTTGAAATTTTAGCCATTTTACCTAGCAGAGCACAAATATACATGAATTAATAATTTAAACATAAATATTTTCATGCGGAGGCAATTTTAATATGAAGGGCTAATTGCGTGGATCGGCCAGTCCCACATAAATAAAAGTCCAAAGTCCCATTACAGTCCATATTACACAAATGAAAGCTTTAAAAAGAAATTACAACTTTGAAAACCCCGTGGGTCCCATATAAGATCTTCAGCTTCAATTGTGGCCTCTATCACCATGGAAACTGGTCTTCGGTCTTGGACATTTACATAATTTACTCACTACAATTTCTCTCAAAAGTAAAAGAAAAGTGCAGGAAAATAAAATGTGGGACTTAAACAGCCGATCCAAAACCGTAATTAGCCATCCATGCAAAAATTTGTGCTCATCAAACATTTTCTGCAGACATTTTCATCATCGACATCACATGCATTAATATTCGCAGAGATGGATAAACAATTTAATTACTTAATAATTATTGGACCACTGGGCAATGTCATACACCGTTAGGTTAGCTGAGTAATGGCAGAGCGGTCACAGGATCTTTCCAACTATTAAGTTTTTAAAAATATGCACAACCATTCACAGTTTATCCGCAGAATAAGCCAAAATGATGCAAAGCATATATCAATGATTTTACAGAGGAAATCATTTAATGCAAGGGTTGTGCTAGTTGGGTTTATCCAAAGAGATTGGAAAAAGGGCTCAATAATTAGACATGTTCTTCGTAAAAGGAAGAAGTTTTCCTTTTTAAATCATCCCCAAAATTCCCGTCATGACCCCCATAATATATCACGATTTCTCATGAAATTTTAGGTCCCCAAAACTCTATTTTTAATTAGTTTTTAGCCCAAAAAAACTTTTTATGGCATAAACCTCAGTCCCATTTTTTTTCTTTAGGCCTGCGGGCCTGAGGCCCGTAGTTTACCTGCGGGCTTCAGGCCCGCAAGGCTGTGATACATTTTTTTCGTTTCTGTTTGGGCTTCAGGCCCAAATCGAAGTAGGTGGGGGAGGGGGTTTGGAACCGGCAGCGGCCAGCGCGTCGCCCCCCCCCCCCCCCCCCCCCTCCGGCGGTGAAGAGGGGGGGGGGCGCTTATCGGCGAAGCTCCGCACCCCCCTTCGGGGGGTTCTATTCTTGGCGGGGCTGCGCCCCCTACCGGGGGGTTTGTCGGCGACGTCGAAGCGCCGCACCCCCCTTCGGGGGGGGGGGGTTCTATTCTCGGCAGGGCCGCGCCCCCTAGGGGGTTTGCCGGCGATGTCGAAGCGCCGCGCCCCACTTTGTTGGGTGGGATTCTGATCTGCAACAGGGCTGTGCTCCCCTACTGGGGGGTTGCCGTTAGCTGCAAAGCGCCGTGCCCCCCTTCGTGCTGGGGGACGGTGGTTTCTGTGGTAGGGCAAGGTCGCGGCGATAAAGGAGGGGGGTTGCCAGTCGGCAAGGCCGTCGGCGGGTATCAAAAATATGATTTTTGGACGATCATGTTCATCGTTTTAGGCGATTAGCAATTCCCATATCGATCTTGCGAGATCTATGGGTAGATCAATCATACGTATGATAAAAATAGCATTTTTAGCGGGATTTACCTCTATATCCGTCCTCCAGATATAGCGACGGTTGAAAGAAGCCTACGCAGATGACGACGCTCGATTGAGGAAGCCTTGCATCGCACGCGTGGATCTCCCGTCTCCCTTAGCCTTCGCAACGATCGATATTTGTGGAATTTTTAGAGGCTCGTGCTGATAACGTGTTATAAATCAACTATTGGGTGGATGAACCCCTAGCCCTTTATTTATAGGCAGGATGGGAGAGTTATAAGATAAGATACATAGATATGGGCGTACCTCTAAGATACCCACAATCCTAACCAACTCTGGTTCCTATCCATTCATACCAATATATGTGTTTTTAGCTTTAAAGACTTCTCAAAATAATTGTACAATATTTCTAAATCATTTTGTGTGTGACCCTAAGTATATGTGAGCTTCTAACAAGGTTTTAACATCCTAGACAAAAATAAATAAAATACATCACTAAAGTTATTTCAATGAAGTTCAAAGTGATGCATTTTCATTCTTTATGCTCAAGTCTAGCTCCATTTGATCCATTGCACCTTATTTGCTCATCACTTGGCCCATTGAGTTCTATGATATGATTTCTTTAAGCTCCTATATATACTCAAAATATGCTGGATGCATTAATTGTTGTACATCATCAAACCCACGTAAGGTGAGATTCAATATCTCAATATTTCTCCCTCTTTTGGATGATGACAAACAATGCATGCATAGTAATCAAAAAATAACATGTTTCATGTGCAATTATGTACATATAATATCTCTCCCCCTATTGTTTTCAACAAAAAGATATTCTATTAAAATGATCTCTCTCCTCTTTTGAAAAACATATATAGTTTTAAAATTGAGAAAGACTATATACACCTCAATATTGAGGTGTAGGGATGGAAATATGCCCAAAATGAAAAAAAGAACAACACATGAAAGATCACATCTCTTCCTTTACTCCATTTTCTTGCTATTTTTGCCAAATTCCCTTCCATGCACCTCATTCTTGAGGTGTATATAGTCTAACCTTAAAATTTTGCCCCATATGCGTAACTCTCCCATGAAACGTGTGCATGAGTCAAAAGAAAAATAGGTGCAACTTAATATCTTAAAGGAAAGTGCATGTACAAAAACATATGTGAAGCATGAAAAGTATGAGCAAGATTCTTAGCAACCGCGTAGCAATAGCTCCTCCTGCAAAAAAAAGATTGCTAATTTTGTTATCCCTCTGAAAATATGCAAATTATGAAATTTCTTTTGGAGGCAAGAAAGCAATTTTTTGCTCCCCAAGTAGACTTGAGTACCTGAAAAATGATGAAATTTTGGTACTCATTTCTTTTAAGTCCATGGGGTTAGTGATAATAAATTGGGGAACCAAACCCATGTGGGTCTTGATTTCCTATCAGATGAAAATATAAAATCATGGAAAAAAATGAATATTGTCCATAAAAGTAGAAATGTATTTGTCTTTCATTTGGATTGTTCCTCTCTTGGGGGATCCAAACCTTGACATGTCCATTTTTAGACTTTGGGACCCGATGACGATGAGTACCTTTAGCATATCGATGGGTCACATATCCTAAGCCAGGTTTGATAGATGAGGGTCTTTGTGAGCTAAGTAGATCATCTAATTTATCTTTTCCCTTATTGAACCTAGCAACATTAGCACATAAATCATTATGCTTGGCCTTAATGGTGAAAAAAGTCTTTTCTTAGTCATTAAACCTAACACTTAGATCATTGTACTCTATGCTATGCTTTCTATTCAATTCCTCTAATTCTTTATTCTTACTAACCAATTTTTCATTTTCCTCCTAATCTTCTCTAATCAAGATTACAAGAAGTAGCACTACATTTTTATGCCTTTTCTTGAGAGTCAAAAGTTCTATCAAATTGTTCTCATACTCGGTAAAAAGCTTGCTATACTCATTTTTTAAATCGCTCTCATCATCACTATAAGAGCTATCACTAGAGTATGACTCATATTAATTTACATCATTGTCGGTTTTGGTCATGAAGCACATACATGCATTCTCTTCCTTTTCACTTTCGGATGATGATGATGATGCAGATAACCCGAGACTCTTATCCCAAGCATTAAATACCTTTCTCTTTGGCTTCTTCAACTCCTTCTTGTCCTTTCCCTTTCTTTTTAGCAATGGGCAATTTCTCTTTAAAAGGCCCAAGCCTATTGCACTCAAAACAAATAGGCTCATTAGATAATCTATTTATTCGGCGAGAGTTACGTACCTTAATGATTTTTTTAAAACCCTTAGATATGAGAGCTAGTTGGTCATTGATATCACTTCGGACTCTATATCGGATGTTGCTTTGAAGGCAATGTTCTTATTGTTCTTTTTCTCATCTCTATCTTTCTTTTGTTGGAGCTTGTTCTCGTAGGCAGTGAGGTTTGCTACCAACTTTTCTAAGGTGAGCTTGGAAGTATAATTTTCTTCTTCAATGGCGGTGACCTTCCTCTCCCATTCCGGTGTGATACAATCAAGTAACTTGGTCACCTAGTCTTCTTGTGTGTACTTCTTGCCAAGACTGGCAAGAGTGTTGGTTATTTCGAAGAAGTGAGCAAGCATTTCGATGAAGGATTCTCCGGTCTTCATTTCAAAGTCTTGGTACCTACTAACATAAAGAGCAACTTTAGAAGATTTAACATTAGAGTTTCCTTCATATGTTACCTCTACGATTTTCCAAATCTCATGAGCAGAGGTGGCTCTTACTACTCGATTTGTCGCCACGTTGTTGAGGGACAAAGAAAAGTATTGGTTTGCCTTATACTCAACATGTCACTTTCCTTTTCGGCCTTGGTCCATTCGTGGCTTATACTCCTTCTCTACCAAGTTTCACATATCAAATGATATGGATTTGTAATATATCCAGATGTGGTTCTTCCATGTCCCGTAGTTGGTTCTGGTGAGCATGGGTGGATGGTTGGTAGAACGACCTTCGGGGCACTTGGCATTGTTGTCGAAGCTTGTTGAAGTCATCCAATCACCTTGACTCTGATACCACGTGTTAGGACCATATGGATGGAAAATAGACACTAGATGGGCTGATTAGTGTCCAAACAAATATTAAAAATTCCATCTAAAAGTCTACCGAAGTTAGCAAATGGTGCTACCTAAATCTAACTTAATCAACAAATTATTTGAAGCAATTTAGATTATGCCACAGAATAAAAACAAGCTAGTGATAAATGCAACACAGAAAAGTGAATCAAGCGTAAACTCAAATTTACTCTTGTTCGGATACCCAAGTCCAACTTGACCACTATATCATACTCCAGCCACCCGAGTCCCACTCGACTCAATTCACTATTTTCCAAATAGTTTCAATTGCCTCTTTCCAAGAGGTTTTGCTTACAATGAAATTTCTTTTCAAGAAAATAAAGACTTACCACCTCAACACTTTGAAGATTTTCTACTTACTCTTTTGATGAAGACTTACACTTTTCATATAACCTTACTTTGAAGTTTGTAGAGTGAGTGATGGTTATAGTGTGATCTCCAAAGATTAAGAAACTAAAGCATAGGAAGATCAAGAAAAACTTTGGCTAAAGAAATCAAAACTTTAGAACATAAGCTAAAGAAGATAGAGCTTTAGAGCTTTGAAAACAACTTAGAAAATACTTGTAAAAACTTAATTTTTCCTCATTAATTCTTAGCATAAAAGTCCCATCAACTCCTCTTAAATAGGAATGGAAAACCATTGAAAATCGTTCCCAAAATACCCATCAAACGATCAAAAAACAAGATTCCGTAAAATCTGAAAATCTGTCGTCAAGTCAAAGTGGCCGACCGATGTGTTAACTATTGTTGACTCTCCATATAACGGTAGTCAACTACTTTTAGAACGGAGGTGATCAACTACTTTGGAATCCAGAGAGCAAAGCTTTTCTTCCATTCAAAATAGTTGATTATTATCAAAAAGTAGTCGACTCTTTTGCTGATATATGGGAGTTTTTAGCTTTAAATACTTCTCAAAACTATTCTAAAACTTTTTAAAATCATTTTGTGTGTGACCCTAAGTGTGTGTGAACTTCTAACAAGGATTTAACACGCTAGACAAAAATAAATAAAAATATATCACTAAAGTTATTACATTGAAGTCCAAAGTTATGCATCTTCATTCTTCATGCTCAATGTTTTCTCATCACTTGGCCCTTTGAGTGCTATGATATGATTTCTTTAAGCCGGGAACGATAACAAATAAAGACAAGACTTTCAAGAATTCAAATTTAAAGCACGACAGAAAAGTGATGATCAAAGTAATTTTCTCTTATATGTTCCAAATTTAAGACAGCATTGCGAGAAAATTGATTAAAACAGAATATATTTAAAAAATTTCTTGAAAATCAGCCAGCTGGTCCCTCATCTCCAAATCATTGGCTGCCATCCCTTATCCCAGGCAGATACGTTCAATAAAGGAGCAGTCAGACATTCATGCATGCATTCGTGCAAAGGACCTGCGGATGGGGCCCACCTCCCACAGTCACCATCTCCACAGTTATGGCACTGTCCCCAAAGAAATTAATTTTGGAAATTTTAGCAGGGTTTGGACGTCTCACCCGCCAAAATCCAAGGTCCAGCCTAGCCATCGGGGGCGCCAGCGATCAAGCCCGGCCCCAGCGCGAGATCCCCCGCCCATCTCTCTCCTTCAAGCCCAAACAGCGCCGCATGCACTGCCCTGGAGAGCCATGCATGGCTGCTGCCTTATCCACTGCCACACGTGTCCCTCCGACGAGTTGGCATCACGCGTGGGGGGGCAGACGATACGTCGACGTCACACGTGGTACGGTCAGGGTCATGATGCCGATGTCTTTTTGTACGTTCTGGGGACTTTAGAGTGTGTGGTCCTTGGAATCCACCCTGTTGATACATATGGATCTCAGCGATCATTCGTCCTTCGATGCATCTCTAGCATTCATTGTGTATTTGTTGGGAAGCAAGTATATAGTTTGAATGCATTTTCAGCAACTCGTAATGATTTTTAATCATTGTTTGAATCGATTGCGGATTCAATCATTTCGCAATCAGAGGCTCTAAGGCCTAATTTACCAATATAATTTTGTGAAATCGGCATTTCATTTAAATTAAAATGAAATCAAAACCTTTTTTTTTGGAACTCTTGTTTCATTTAAATTGAGGGATTATCTTACCATTTGTGAAGCACTGGATCTGTCCAATGATCGTTCTGTTTATTTTAGCGGACATGTCTAAAAGCCCAACAAAGCCAGCGGCTTCGGCCTAATTGCCCGCGGTCCTCACGTGGAGCCGACTTTTTCTTCATTTAAGATGATAGCTTAGTTGATTGTTGAGCTTCTTCATTTAAAACATCAGCTCAGTATGAAGGCATTCACTGGCTGATCGTTAGCTCATCATTAATGGCGACAACTCAAGTCAGAAGCAATAAAGTGGTTTAAAGGCTCGGACGTTACCCTCTAAAGTCTCTCAAAAGCAGTTGCTGATAAGTAGTCACTCGAACAACAAGAAAATTCCGGAGAACCAAAGAGTTAGGTACTCATTTACATTCTCCACCAAAAATTCTACATTTCATCTTTAGCTCGACGCGATAACTATCTGTTGATCTCCTAACAGATCAGATATAGTTAACACGAGCTTCCTTTGAGTAACTATCTAACTTATGCATCGGAGGGATTAGGTCGGACCCCATATCCGAACCTCCCTAACGAGCTTTTCGTGCTGCAGGAAGCTGGAGATAACTCGGTGTAACGCCCCGCTTCCCAAAACACGACGGAAGCGAGAGCGTTACTGTGTCCGCTTGAACCGAAGCAGTGAAACTCAGGTTCATTAAGCATCTGTGGTAAAACGCAAGGGGCGGGTCCTTTGCATGCTTTTCAGAACAACCAGAATTATTCATACATTACAAGCCACATCCAGAATAATAAGCGTCCGTACACGAAATACAACAACAAGCCACAGCCGGGCCAAAGTAAAAACGTACACGCAACAACAACTGAAAGCAAACTATAGATAAGCAGCAACGACAAAGTCCACTAGTCCTCCGCAGGGAGAGACTCGGCGTCTACAGCGAACTCCTGACTCTCCAAGTCAGGTGTCTCGTAAGGAACCTCCTAGTACTCAAACTCAGAATCTGACATACATCCAAAAACATGAATGTATGTCAGCAAGGGTCTGCAAGTAGATATTAGAACCCGAGGCAAGATATATACAAATTTATACTGAATTTAAGAGACATTAATCCTTTAAAAGAGACAGCGACAACAAGATTTAAACAAGTAATTTATAAAATGGAATAAAGTAAAAGACATCCTATCATGCAATTCTAAGCAGTTTAACAATTGGAGTAATCCTTCCTTTGGTTCATAGCAATTTAACTGAGATAACAATTCCAAGTTTGTAAATTTCATGTTAGCATTTCACGTATGTTAGCATTTCATGTCTGTTAGCATTTCATGTCTAAAAAGGATTCACGCCTTTATGTCGTGATGAGCGAGTCTTCCTTCTCACGGGGGTTTACCGTGATTGGCGCTAACCCACCGCCCACGGGTGGTGCCCTTGAAGAGAGTACTCTTTCATACGCCTAGTGGCCGCCCAATCCAACCCCACCCAAGATTTGTGCTGGAACACGAGCCAACCTAATTCACGAATTACAATCACGAATTTGTCAACTCAATGACATCACGAAAGTCTCGATTTTGCCTTCGAGGCGCACGATCTCACGATGTCATAAGCTAGTTAATTATTTCAAGGCATGCAGCAATTAAATAATATGACCAGTTATCTTTAAACAACAATTTTCATGGTTACGAGAGTAACGAGCAACATTTACATACAAGAGACTAATTTAACATCCAATTCGTAAATTCATTATAAATCGTATACTTGCCTGTTTTCGGTGATTTTGGTGCCGTTGGGTCCGTCTTGACGGATACTTCGTTACCGTACTTCCGGTTCTCTGTTTGATTAAACATATGTCTGGGTTAGATTTGTCTGACATAAAATTAAATAATGGTTCGTCTTCATTAGGTTCTATTACCCTAGGGTTGATCTATCATGTCATTACTAACTATTCATACTACTAATTTACTGAATGATGAAATAGCACAGTACCACTGAGGTTTTACAAATTTGAGGTCATGGTTACAATTATGAGTCATAGCATATGATTAGTGTATCAAAGTGTTTTACCGTGCATCATTCTGCTAAAATAATACCACTAATATAATGTTACCTAACTTGATAAATATTAATATATCACATATCATCTAGCTGTAACAAGGCATGACATATAATAATCGTCTGTACCCATGACAATGTATAATAATATTATTATTATTTAAATCCATTCTACCTCCTCTTCTGTCTCTTTCTTTAATATAACTTATCCTTTTCATCACATGGCTGACACCCTTTCATTACTTTATTACAATCACGCATCCATGTCTCCTCTCTTCATCTCCCCTTGTGTCTTCGTTCTTCTCCTTTTATTTTATATTTTTTTTGAACTTGCAGGCAACAAGAACTCTTGCACAAGGAAAAGAAAGGGAGAGAGCTCACGCAAAAGGGGAGGGGGTCTCACGCGCGGAGGCAGAGGGGGCCGGCGGCACAGGATCCGGCCGCGGGCTTCTGCGGACTCCGGCGATCCGGCGGCGCGGCAGCACGGGGGCGCGGCGGCTGGGCGGTTCCTCACGGCGGGCGGCGCGTGGGGTTAAGGTGGGTGGCCGGCCTAGGGGAAAGAGGAGGAAGGAGAAGATGATGAGGGTTTGTTTGCAGATTTGGTGTTTCAATTTCAGATCTAAGGTTTTGATTTGTTTGTTCTCCCCCCTTTGATTACTGATTTCAAAAATCAGTTTGGGTTTAGATTTGAGAAAATTGGTGTTGGAAAATTGGTGATTTGTTTGTTTTGAGGCTGAAAATTGTGGGGGATTTGGTTTGGGATGAATCTGTTTGAGGGTTTGGGGAAGAAGAACAGATTTGGGTTGATTTGGGCTCAAGGTTGAGGAGAGAGAGATCTGAATTGAAATGGAGTTTTGCTGATTTGTGTTTCTGATTTTTGATTTGGGTTTGCAGGTTTCTGATTCACAGGGGGAGAGGTGTCTGGTTTAAGAAGACGAGCAGAGAAAACATCCTTTTGCATTTGTCAAAGTAGTATTAATTCGATTGGGATTGAAGTTATTACAGCTTAGACTAATTAGGGATGGAGAGACGTATAGCTTTGTTTAAACGAAAAAGAAGAAAACTTAATTTGACCAACTGAAGAGTATTTGGCAACGTGGGTTTCGTCGTTTTAGGTGGGGTTAAGGTAAAAACGTAATTAACGTAATTAAGTAAGTCTTAATAGTAAATAGTAATAAATAAAAAGAGAGAAGTAATTTGTGAAAGTAATTAAAGCGATTTAGGAATTTGTAATTAGTAAATTTAGATGTAATTAATAAGGTAATTAGTGAAAGTAATTAGCAGGATACTTTAGTTAAATTATTTTAGTTAAACTTGATGGTAGATATTGACGACACGGTAAAATGAAAATAGTGACGCGCTTGCGTCGACATGTACGGACGAAAAGTTAACTGGATGACTGAAGAAAAATACAGGTACACACAATCGAAAACACGCCTGAAAATACTGGCCGTTACACTCAGACATAGCTCGGACTCGGCGGAAATAGCTCAGACTTGGCTCTAAGAACTCGGATTGAGGTCTATTCAACCCGGAGCTAGCTCGCCAAGTATACAATCAGCTGCAGATGTCATCCTACTGCAGCTACTGCAACCGTACCATCATCCAACAATATCATTTGTGAGAAAACACCCGTAAACAGTATGTAAAGAAGTTTAGTCAGAAATCCTACTTTTATAAGTTTTGAGGATATCTAAATTTCAGATAATGAAACTTTATTTTAGCATCCAAATGAACGGGACCGGTTTGGCTCCTGCGCGCGTAGGACCATGTGATCGTCTAACACGACATGAAACGTTAGACTTTTTTGTTCTTTGTGGGCCCCACCACCCAATTTGAGGTGGAAAAGGAGAAAAAGATGAGGTGGTGGGGCTCACAAATAACAAAAAGAAGTTTAACTTAACGGTCCACGTCGCGTTGAACGATCACATAGTCATACACGTGTAGGAGCCAACACAGTCCCCAAACAAGTATGTGGAACCAAAGTTAATGTGTGTTGCCAAACAAGTTCAAAATCTGGGGTTTAGCTAACCAAAGTTTAAGAAATTAATGTGTGTTGCCAAACAAGTACAAAATCTCCGTGTATTTGGAACCGCATGCGAGCTATCAGTGCACCTAAAGAATGAGGACCCTAACTGTCTCTCTTATCTTGCGAGCGCAAAATTGCGTTTGAAAGCAAGAAATTCGTCAGCAAATGATTTAGCATTTGCACGCTATATCTCTCGTCACCATTCCTAATGTGTGGGGTAACTGCAAGCAATCGGGACTCCTTGCGAAGTGTCATGCTTGGAGTATCCATGCTGCAAAATCTGTAGATATGCATATTGCTGCTTGAGTTAGAATGTCATCTGGTTGGAGATTTGCACGGAAGCAAGAATTCATTTAGCAAATTTCTTGGTAATTTCTATTGTCAAAGGCCGTTTCAGATCAAAGTCCCAAGTTGTTATTCTTTTTGGCGGTGAAATATAAACTAAAATCTTTGAACTAATGCCAAGCATTCCAATGCAATTGGTGGATTTAAAACAGTGTTGAAAGATTCAAGGAAATCTCACCCGACGTGATGTGTATCTGACGCTTAGATCTTTGACGAAGACATATATGCATGCATGCATGCAAGAAACTTGGGATTATAAAAAGTCAGGATAGCTTCCAAGCTAAAAACCCTTCAACCCCACGTCAATGCGTTTATACGAAGTGTATATACATGTGTGCGTTATGGGTAGGCTCTAAACGAAGTGTGTGTAAATACGAAAAACCAAATTAAGCTTGGCCCCCAACCCAATATCCTCTGCCAGGAATCATCTCTCATCGCTCAGTCAGAGTTCATACAGGCCTTTGCTACGGCAAACGGCAATGCATTTTGGCATCTCCACCCATACGGCTTTTTTTTTTAACATCATCGTCGCATCTCCACCCAACTTTCTATACAGTATATAGATTATGTTAAATCTAGTATTATCGTCACGTTTATCCCTGCAATGAGTTGACATGTGGGGAATGCAACATGTCAACCTCACGCATGGTACGGTCAGCGTCGTAATATTGATGTCGTATGTACGCTTGTAGACTTTGAGTATTTGGTTCTTGCACTCCTCACCTATGGTGATGTCTATGGATCTGTATGATCTTTTAGGGTGGATTTGTATGATCTTTTAGTGTGGATGTATATACACTGCATGCATTCATTGTGGTGTACACAAATTTTTTTGCGCAAAACAGAAAACTTGCCACATCAGAGGGAGTGATGGAACCCATTGATGTGACAAATTTGCATGCACTACAGTAAACGCGGTGGACATAGCAACGGAACTATAAGTTGTGAATTTGGTGTGAAGTACGCAAGGTTGATTTCTTTGTCAACCCTCGGCATATTAATTAGGTTCGACTCTTTCTTTCCTCGTAATCATTATTTGGTTGGATTGCAGTTTCAATTGTCGCATTAATCAAAGCCTCGACGGCCTAGAACTGGGGCTTCATTTAGATTAAACCGAAATCAAGGTTTGTTTGCATACAAATCTTAGTTTTTAATTCTTACGTTTCATTTGAATTTTCAACATCTCTTCCAATTTATGGAAAAATCCAATTATTGGGGGTGATTGGGATCATTTCTTGGGCTCATATGCTCTCTTGATAAGCTTATCAAAAAAGCAATTGCCCCGCAGAATCATAAGATCGTTGAACCAATGAACAAAGCTAACGACTTCCTCTACAAAGCGGGTAAAAGTAACGCAAACAAAAGACAAACACGTGTTGGACACCAAGATTTATGATGGTTCCATCCAAAACTTGGTGTACTTTCATTTAGAAAGATCATTAATGCTTCATTAATCGTGTATAACAAGTTATGACGTTTGGTTCAAGGGAATAACCAAATTTTCTTAGAATTCGGAGAATAAAACAATGGAAAGTTCTCAAACAACCATCCATTGGTCCTCAGTTTGTCCTCTGTATTTTTTTATAGATAGTCGCGAGCTTGCATAAGAAACTCGTTCAAGAATCACATCAAAAACATAGCCGAGACGAGGTTAAATACCGAGACGAGGTTAAATACCCTTATAAACACTCGCGGGTCTGGTAGAAATCCGGGTCCGAATAGGGTTTGGATCCCATCGACGATGCGCCAGCTCCGTGCTCCCCGCATGCGCACGTTGCACTTTTGATCACATGCGTTGGGCATCTACGGGCCATGCGCTCAGGCGCTTCAGGCTGTTGTGTCTGTGCAGGTGCTGCCCGCTCGAAGGTTGTGCCCGCGCATGGAAACCGCGCCAGTGTGGGCTGCTACCAGCTGAAAAATCACTAGAAAAATCATAGGTTGGTCTAAGTAAAATTTATGGTTTCGGGCTCCAAAAAATCTCCAAAAATTCTCATAACTAAATTAATATTGGGATGTTTTTGGTATTTTATATCACATTTTTCAACACTCCACCTTGATACAAACACACCATAAAGTTCAAACTAAATCAAAACTCCATATCCTTCCTCCTTCAAAAATAAATCACCTCACCCTAAGGCCGGGACTCTTGGCTAGTGAGCTTCGCACTAAGCATCACCTTCACACTAAGCATCACCAACTAACCTAGTATCCAACATATTGCTTTCCAAAGGTAAATCACCGAATTCATCATATCTCCTGAATCCATACTTAAAGTAAAACATGTAGTGTCTCTTCATGCCACCTCGTGGCAACCTAGCACCTTTTCAAGGAAAATAAGTTTGAGACACACACAAACTCCACCACCGATTTTTCATTCTCGTGCATTTCCTTGGGATGTGCCAATATGTCTTCATCTTTCCTATCACACCTCCACCCTTTCCAAACTTAATGCATCTATCGTAAACTTATCTATCGTTGGATCTCAATGCACATGCAATGCATAAGTCAAATTTATGTAGTTCTCGTAGTGAGCTGGGGTCTTCACGGTGCACCGCCCTACTTTACTAGCAATAAGGTCATCCACAGTAGCTCTAGGACTCCACCTCGACTAGAACTTCCACTACCATCGCTCTATGCAGTAGTAACCTCATGTGGACTCTCCCCATCAACCGCCACTCATTTGCCAACATTTATGTCGATCATGTGATTTAAAATAAGCACTTCCACCTTATTTGGTACCTCCTTTCATCCACATATTTCGATACTTCTAGAAGCCTTTCCATGCAGCACTGTTAACTCATCAACTGTCACTTGTCGACCAACCACGATTTTTTTGCATCTAGGCTCCAAAGTATGTAACCATCAACACCATCCATGTATCCCCAACATGACACACTTCTTTCCAATGATGTCGACCTTGTCACCTTCCTCGTAAACTGGACATCCAAATACCCAAAGATGATCTACATTAACTGGCTTCCCAGTTTAAACTTCCTCTGGAATTTTCCTACTGATAACTGAAGATGAAATTCTATTTATCAAATAAGTTGTTGTTGGTATAGCTTCAGCCCAAAATCCCTTCGACAAACCTGTTGTAAATCAGAGACACCTCGCCTTCTCTGGACGTGTCATATTCATCCTTTCTGCAACTCTATTCGACTGCAGATCTCTCCCATTGTATTAAAGTTCCTTTTTACTCCATTCCCCTTACATAATTACCTAAACTTAGCAGAAGTAAACTCGCAGCCATTGTCGGATCTCAGCACTTTCAGCTTCTTCCTCGTTTGACTCTCCACAAGGCTCTTCAATGCCTTGAACTTCTCAAAATGCCTCCGACTTTTCCTTCATCACATACACCCAAACTTTCTTAGGAAAATCACGGATGAACAATATGGAGTAACAAGCTCCAATAGAGAGTGAACTAGTTCATGACTCCAAACATCGGTGTGAACATACTTAGAATCCCTCTTGTATCATTCTTTCCCTCACCGAAACTAGCCTTTTTCTGCTTTCCATAGACACAATCCTTGCAAAACTCCAGCACCTTGAAGTTCACCCCTTTGATCAGACCATGCTTCTTCAAAGCTTCAAAGCTTTTCTCTGCGGCATGTCCAAGCCTGAGATGCCACGCCCCTGGTCGAATCAATCCCATGTGAACTCTGAACTCCGACACTTGAATCTCCAATGATTGTTGTCCTCTTCAGTAGATATAAGTCCCTGACTTTTTCACTTCTTATCACCGCAATCGAACCCTTTGATAATTTTAGAATTTCGTTTTCTATCATAATTTTGCAACCCATGAAATTAAACGCTTTCAAAGAAATCAGTGACTTTCTCAACTCTGGAATATGCCACACATTAGTAAGTGTGAGCACCGTGCCGACGAACGTCCTAATACTCACTAAACCAACTTAAACAGCTTTGTACGCTTCATTGTTGCCCATAAGAATTGAAGCATCCTCCTTCCTCTTATAGGTATGAAAGCACTCCATATTTAGCATAACATGGAACGACGCCACTGTTGGGGTTTCATGGTCCTTAGGGCTATAAAATCGATGTCCGACCTAAGTCGGAGGGACGACGGAAGCATAAATCAAGCAGCAGAATAATAACTTAAATAAGTCTAGCCCTAAAGAAATAACCCTAGCCAGAATCTCTACTATCCTGGGGTTGGGTCGACCAACCCCTAAATATAGATCTATCTAAATATTGCAATTTATAAACCCATGTATATTAAACTACTTACATTTCACTTCGTTTCCACAGAATACGAAGCGTCGTTTTCAGCAACATTTTTTTATCTCAGAAGCAATGCACTGCGTTGAGGCTGAGCCGCTTCTCCCGAGATGAATTGCGTTTCTAGCCGAACCGCATCCTGAGGCGAGCAACACTCCTGTCATCGAGTCAACAACGCGCTCTAGAAAGTTTTGCCTTGAGTCCAACAACACGCTCCAGAAAGTTTCACATTGAGTGGATCATCTGTCAAGACTTCGGATCCGATCCGAAATCCTTCATAGCTTTGCTAGAGCCCGATCAGGAGCAATGAAAATTTTGGGAGAAAGAGATAATATTAATTTAATTCTTGATCTGAGCATGCTCAAAAAAAATTGGAGCTACTCGAATCTAAGACTTGGTGCAAGTTTCAAGGAATGGGTTTGGCCCCGATTTATATAGGCAGCTGACCCCTCCACTTCTCATCATATCCGATGTGAGACTAAAGGTTTGGAGGAGAAAATTGACTTTAAGTTTAACCTTCACGAAGGCCAAACTTGAACGAATTTTTCCTCCCTCACCGTTAAGCTTCGCAAGTGATATCACATATTAAATCAAAGAGCACTGAACGGTGATCGCATAGAAACAAACGAGGCTCAATTCTGACTCTGTTTGACCCCTCAAACGTATGTCTAAAGTTTGCCAAAAACCTACGTTTCGCTAAAAAAACGCAGCTGCCCAAAAGAAAATAGCTTCTAGGGTTCCAAACCCTAGTTGTGGGGCCCATGTGGGGCCCCATACTGTCCAGCACCCAATTGGCGTGCAAAGCATGTGCCCCAAGGGGCGCGTGCTTGCATGCGCTCCTTAATTGTATGCGCATCAGGCACCCACTAAAGGGGCGCCTGATTCCATTTTACCCGGCCCTTTGATAGGCCTTTTTATTAAAAAAAGCCTTTGGGATGTTGTTTTCTTTGGGCCTTTTTAACTCTTCTTTTATTTCAAACTCCTTTTAAATAGGTTTTCTGAACCCGTTTAGACTCAGATTTGTGCACGGTTTTCTCCCGACTTTCTTGGAAAAATCCTCTTCATTTCTATGCATCTATTATTTAAAATACGCTCGCAAACACTTTACGACATATTTAAATACTTTTGCATCAAATGCAATTAAACCCACATCTTTAATATTTAGACTTATATCGCAAACACTTTGCAACTTATTTAATTCCCATATATCATATGTATTATCTCCCTTAAAACTTCATATTACTTGACGAAAGTCTCACTCTGTGTGAGACCCTACAGCCTGACCCTACTACAGGTGGGGCTCGAAACCCCAGACGGTAGTGACCATGAGTAGCAGGTGTCGTCCCTGTTTCGGTATCATAATTATGTGGTTAACTCATCAACATGAGTATTGTCGGGACCACCCTGACATTGTTCGTGATGAATACCGCAGTTTTAGTCCCTTCGCCAAAACTATGTCGTCTAGTCAAGGCTAGAGTACGGTCAAACTGTCAACCATAATAGCTTGAACTTGGTTAGTCTCCATCGGCCTTTAGTCAAATAATGTTGGACTTCTTCCAACATACTTTGGCCAACGTTTTTCACTAAAGACCGAACCAAACCATGCGACATAACTCCCAATAAATGGGAGAGACGAATCCTCTCTTGGTCATTAGTCTCCTCGCATGCTTCAAGTGTCACCCAACCAATTAAAGAACTTTCGACAGGCCTTGCCTTGAAACTAGGTCAAAAATCTAAGTGACACCGTTCACGTACAGGTTAGTACAATGACCTCAAGTCTAATGACCAACTTGCCTATCATCACTGAGAGTTATCACTGACAGATTAGTTATGTTTACTATGTGATAATTCTTGTTGAGTCATTCAGTGCACTCATTCTCCAATAAGCACTTGTGTCTCATCTTTGACTTTGCCAAGTCGAACGATAATGAGATCATCGTCACCACTCCATGGGGAAGACAAAGACACAATGGTCTATTTAATGTATTGATATTCTTTTCTTGAAACATTTACGATCACGAACGATTTTAGACTTTATGCTACTAATGGTCAAACAATCATCCATGATCGAGATCCACATCTCGATACTTGTTTAACCTCGCATCAAGTCTCAGGACTTTACCTAAGTTCTAATGTCGACTACATTATTATTAACTTAGGTAAATTCTTACCACACAGCTTACTGTTATTTTGAACAAGACGTTTGTACACATACACATAGATAAATTGCCTCGAGGGCATACACATCTCCCAATATCTCCCACTTGCACTCAGGCCCATTTATCTCGGTATCTCATACCACTTTTACACATAAGTCTCTCTAGACTTTATGTGGTAGAGTCTTCATGAGTGAATCTGCTAAACCGTCTTTATTATAAACGTAAAGAATTTCTATGTTCATACTAGACCATACATTTGAATCTCATCCAAACAATTTCCTTAGTCTCTTAGAATCCATAATATTTAACTTGCATGGATCTCATCCAGCTCATCGTACCTTACAAGAATAATCCAAAATAGTTACCGGTCAACTGCACTGTTCATAATCATTTCTGATGAATTGTCAAACTCTTTGACCACTTTGTCAAAACATATGTTCAGGCTCCTTGATGTCTCGCATGATTTTTATTCGATCCCACTGACCTTGAAAACTTTCTTACTGATTCATATAAGTCTGTTCTTCTAAATCATATTTAGAAAACAGACTATACATATATACTCCCGTTTTCATGGTCATCATGAGCATTTAAATCGAGTCTGATCTGAATAAATCTGTACACAGCTATTGGCAAGAAAGTTTCATCACATGTCACGCCCCGATCCCCAGAATACCCAACTTCTCTAAATTTTTTTTTTCCAAGTATTCTGAAGAGCAGAGGTGATGAAGAGAAAAAGAGTGAGAAAGAGGAAACTGAATAAGCAAAGGCAGGCCACTACGCACATGCTGGGATATTACCTGTACTGCTCCATGTATAACAACAAGGATTACAAACCATTTTTACAACATCACCAGGAGTACATATACAATTTCCACATGCATATATATAAAGCCAACACAACATCCGATGAAGTATACAAAGTGAACTTCAACTCAGGTTACTCCTCACAAAGGCGCTATCAACTCCACTACCTCAGAGCACAACACGACTCCCTGAATTACCCCACACCCCCTACTCCAGACTCTCAAGTCTCCCAGGCTTCCCATCTGCCTGCTACCTGAAAAATAAGGGGGAGCACATCAATGTGTGCCCCAGTAGGAACCAACTTGGGTTTGGAACTCCATTTTTAGGGTTATCAATTCACAAGACAAGCCAAGCGAAATAAAGTATGTAACTAAGTGATATAATGAATATTAACTAATTAAACAAGGAAATCATACATGCTGCGGTGACGAGCTACTGCAAGAAAAGGGTTAGCACGAATAATAATAATAACAACAATAATAATAACACGAGTACTCAAGCAGCCAATATCAAATAAGATAAGTGTAAGTGCCTGAGGCATGACACAGAGCCACTAAGTACATGAAAAAGGGAAAGGGAAAGTGATGCCAGCAGTAGAAATAACACACAAATCTTATCTAATTATTTCTTAATTGAGTTAATTGGAATTTGGGTAAACTTTGTGATACTAGTACCTGAACTTCACACCAAGTTTGGGGTGAATATAACACACGGCGCAGTGGACACGGGCACTGTACAACACCGGGCCTCTCACCTCCCCCGTCCCTGGCAGGAGTGAGGCTATCCACATAACCCAACATCCGTATGACCCCTCCACTCCCGGTAAAGGCGAGTGGGTATAAGTATCCCCTCCACTCCCGGTAAAGGCGAGTGGGTAAGCTCCACACATCACATAATCATCTCCCAACTTCACAGTCCAGGCCTCATATCCACAATTTACTCAAACCCCACCTAAAACCCGGGCTTTACTAATTCACCCTCATTAGAGAGGACTGAGATTAATTCAATTTTATAAGTTAATATCATAAGTGACACGTTAGGGATTTCAATGGCATGGGTAAGCACATATCACCTCAACTGTCCATCATCAAATATAGGGTCATGCACTCACGTGACATGCCCTCTATCACCACACATCATCTACTCACAATTTCAATATATCCATGCCATTTAAGCCACTAACTTCACCAATCATCACGGTGGCACAATGCAAACACTAACATGTGCACGTTACTCAAATTATTGGATTTTGCCTTCATTGAGGCATTTCATCGAACACGTGGTGGGCGTGACGTGCAAGTCCATAAGAACATTAGCAAATCAATTGTCAAAACATAACATTAATCTAATTTACATGCAAGAACAATAATCAAATACTATAGTGGGTAAAATTACAATAGTACACAAGTTTAACACATCACTTAACCATTTAGCATGCCGGAATTTGCAGAACAGCTGTAAAGATCAACACATTATATCCATTTCTCCTGGGAATTTGACAAAATAATATAAATGAAAGTTGAAGATATGGAATTTACGGATACACAGATAAAATTTCATGCAAAAACATTACGTGTGTGATTTATGGTGAATTTTTCAGTGAAAGGTGTCAAATCTGTTTTTCAGACAGATTTCTGTGTCTGTGTTCAAATCCAATTTTGAGCATGTTATAGCCAGAATTTCGATATAAGAGTCGCGTTGGACTTTGAGAAAAACTTGTTAGCTTTCCAACAAGACCAAAATCATAAAATTCTAAGATTGTTGCAGATAGTTATGACAATATTTCCAAACTGTGTCAACACTGAAATTCAACCAGACATGTTGTGAAGATTGAATTATTTCTCCCAATATCTGATTTGAAACTATATCAAATTTTATATGATTTTGAGGTAGAATTTCAAGATCTACATGCTCACATTTTTTTCGAAATCCAATTCGAACCACACAGAACAGAATCCAAGCATGAAGACAAATCAAAATTTCAGCTTTTCAAAGAGATTGGTTTTACTAAGAATTTCATAGGATATTTTGTGAAATTGGACCATAGCTCATGAAATTCCTTCATCCCAAATCAAAATTAAGTAAAAAATGCTATAAAAAATTAACAACATTTAATTTCATGGAATTCCAAATCCAAGAAGTTTCCTACCTCAAGAGTTTGATTTCCTCCTCTTTTTCTCTTCCTCTCTTCTCCATCTTCTCCTATCTTGAAGCAAGCTTGTAACCCCTCTAATTGGAATTAGAAATTAGGGTTTTTGAGTTGGAGAAGGAGTGGAAATGGGAGAGGAAGTGGCCGGCCAAGCATGGGGGGAAATGGGAAAGACAATGGGGGAGGAAAAGAAAAGAAAAGTAAAGAAGGGAGGAGAAGTTTCTTCAAAAATATCTACAACTAGAACCCTCCATAGGATAAGCATGCACTTGATTAAATGACCAAAATACACTTCCATGTTTCAAGTATTTACAAATTTTCCATTACTTTAGGTACCGACCACTTAAGTATGTATGCACAGCAAATTTAGTCAAAAGGACCGTTTTGCCCCTGACCTTTCTAAAAATTTACGGGGTTTGCCATTGACCCCTAACCCCTTTCACACTAGCATGGCTCTTCCTACACACATCCACGGATATCCATGCTTGCATTCATGCTTCACACACACACGTCTAACGCATTCCTGTTGTTTTGCACTTACGGCACCTTTCACACTTCTTCCGCACTCTTTCTTGCTTTCTAATCCTTAAACACGTGTTACGGCCTAATCCTCCCTTGCACTACGCTACGTACATCGATATCTATGCTGATTTCACGCCGACGCATGCATTATAAGTAGAAATACTGCATGTACACAATAGAATACACGTGTACTTCAAAACAGGGCATGACATCACAATCCATTTGTAGGAGTTCTGATGATAACTATTCTCAACCAACATAAATTGTACTTCACTATTTCCCATCTACACTAATCTTCTGTCTTGAAGATTCACTTGCAGCCGAACACTTCCCTTGGGCAACTAAGGTCCATACATTATTTAAGTGCAAAGACCATTTTCGGATTGCATCAAGTCATTTCTTAGAGTCACTACTCTAAATGTCATCTTGAAAGTTGTCTACTCCATCATCAACTATGATGTCTTACTCGACTTTTTTCGTCTCACGGCGCTCGAGTAATCCTATGACTTCCTAACGATTAATTTGAGGAATATCATATTGATAAAGTCCTCACAGAACTTACCAGGAACCTAGGCATTATAGTTTGAGGCTTAACACAGAAGGAGGATTGTAACTCAAAGTCACTTGCCATGTATCGCACCATATCTAACAAAGTGCGATTCATGCTCTCCTACACACCATTGTGTTAACAGACTTGACTTGAGAGAAAATCTTATTTTCTTTTAATTTTGCAAGAATTACATAGCTAAGTATTTGCATCTTCGATCTAATCGAAGCAGTTCAAATACTTTTGTCACTGTGTTCTCTATTTTATCAGACTTGTGTTTCATTAAGAACACGTGTCGTAATAAAATGAGAATGTCACATCTCGGTTAATTTAGACTTGGGTCTTGATATATCCGTATGTACGAGACCACGAGTTCTCGAACTCATTCTCCCACTATCTTAAAGAAAGATTTTGGCCTAATACCTTTGACGCAAGACTTACAAGTGTCTTTCGACTCATAATACGAGAGGTTAAAACCCCCTATGTATGTGACTTGTCAAGTCTGTTCTCTTCGGTACGGCCTAGTCTATTTTTCCATAGATAGATTTTCTATAACTTGCGCATTCATGTATTATCACCTAATACAATATAGTTATACAAATTACACATTGCTTCGGAAGCAAGGTGACGACATTCGCCAAAATGTGTTAGACGTCCTCTATGGTGCAAGAAACAACAATTGCTCCTTTTTCCAACACGTATGACAATCTATTCCTTTTGTATAATGATTATCATGAAACCGTGACCTCAAATATGTCACATTTTCAGTTCCTCTTACTTTTGCCTTTACTAATTATATATAAATAAAACTTTCATTCTCAATTGACTTTCTTGAATGCATTCTTCTTTTCTAAATCTTATTTAGATATGACGCGTCCCAACACAAATAATAGTTGTGCAAGCATCTCATGTATCCAAACGCTTGAGATTTACAACCTTGAGTATGCTCAACAAGTTGCTCGTCTCAAGATCCGGTTGGGATAAATAGTCTTGCACCGCTCATGTACTCTTCTTCTAGTTAAACAGTTTGCACGAAGTTCCACACCTTGCGGATTGAATTGTTTTGGGTCTAGGGCTACAAGGATGTCATTTTCCTTGAGCCAGTGTTAAGAAGGACAATTTAATGTCAGTTAGAACATAGTTTAGTCTATCAAATTGAATTTGAGTTGATATTTGATCGCGCCCGGATATACACTCGGAAAACGACTGTAGTCTTACCGCAAGCGCACGGTGTAGTGGCGAGCGGGTATCGAACACAGGGAGAACAATTGACAGTGCTCTATCTTAATCGCCTAGCTATTGGTGGTAGAATGGAATGGTTTGGATAATAATGTCACGGTCGTTCAATTAACAAATGGAATTATATATAATAAAAGCGTCTAGGGACAGGGAATCCTCACTACGGATCGTTATTTATCCTTGTAAATCGTGAATCTCAATGTTGCAAGGCTTGAAGTGAGGTGAACTAGTCGTAACTGAATATAGAACCAAGCTCACGCTCTCGCGCTATTGCCGGTCTATAGCAACCTAGATTAGGGCCCACTCTCGTGCAAACCTTAACCTAAGCCGCTAGCATGAAGATCGACATCATCGTCCAATCGCACCTCGAGCCCACTCTCGTGCAAACTCGAGTCACGACCTAGGTTATGATGGTTCGTATCCACCCAATCTCTTGCAAACGAATATGAGTATAGATTTATAATAAAAATCACAGCTTTGGTCCAATCTCTTGCAAATCAAGTCTAGAGAATCTCGATTATAAACCTAAATCGAATATCTAGGCCATCCCATCGATTGAAATCCAATCTCTTGCAAACCCCAATCGATGAAAATTCCTAGCTACCCGTAGTAAATCAACCATAACCCAACCGTATATCAATCCTAGCAACAAATCAATTCATTCATCACAATTCTAACATCGAATCCATAGTGTTCATCCACATGCCCTAGAACAACGGAACTACTCACAATTAATCATGGCAATCAGAGGAATAACAAATAAAAACATATAGCAATTCATAGTTGAGAGAAAACAATTCACAAAAACTAGAAATTTTGATAGAAAGAACAAACCAAATTTCCAATCTTCAATCTCCAGCTGAGAGTTTTAATTAGAATAATGCTCTAAAATTAATTTCAAGTCTCCTCTAAAACTAGGAAGAAAACTAGCTTAAATACAAGCCAAAGTCGGCCAGAAAATCCTGACAGTGCTTTGTCTCATCAACATATAATCATTAAGATAAACGGAGACTAAAACATAAGATTGATTAGCACACTAACATAATGTATTGATCAACATAAAACAACGTTTGTCTTGAACCCAAGAACTAACAAAAGGGACCTAACCACCTTTAGTTTCACAATCTTGTGCTCAATAAATTGCTTGACTCTGCGATTGGTAGATGACTCTTCATCAATCATATCATATATGATTCCCTTATCGGTTTTTACCCTGAGCCACTTATGATCATGAGTATGCTCATCCAGATCATAATGACTAATCTAGTCAGACCCTTGCTTTCGTGTCTAGCCAAACTTACGTCGTCGCTCAGTGTATGCACGACGCGACGATTTGGGTTAAGTCTGGACTACATCACATATATTAAGAAGTTGGTTTCTATAAGGCAGTTATGCCATAGCTTGAGTGTGCTCAACAACAATAATATAGAACCTATAGTTGCCAACCTTTAAAAAAGGAGGGCTACGACTAATCTTGAAGAAGATTTTAAACGTAATTGACTAGATGTGATCGATGGTTTTGCATAATAATAATTCGCATCCTTGTGGTCCAGCGGAACACGACAAGGATTTAGCTAGGCCAGGATTACTATCCCCCAATCGAGCTAGGGTGATCCACAACACTAGTCAAAAAACTCTAGACCGGACCATTATCATTTAAGGATACTAATTATTTATATGTGTAATATCGATTTGGAATGACTTCATTAAAACTAGCTAATCCTATTAACTAGTTGAATCCTAAAATTCAAAATTATTAGAATTGGTTAATAACATTTATTTATGTCCTTATCAACTATAAGGATTTTAGGGTGCTATCATAATCACGTATTAGGGACTTAAGATTCAAGTTACAACAATTTAAATCATAGCCTTTTCAAAATTATTATTAGAACAATTAAAACAATAATTATTGGAGAGGGCTACACTAATCAAGTATTAGGCATTTACTTGTTGCAACAATTTTTAAAACTTAGCATGTCCATCTAAAAATTATCTTCTAAGTTTTAGAAAGCTTTTAAAGCCTATCCTAAAAGTTTTTCTGTATCATCACATAATAATCAAGAATAAAATAACCATTAAAATAACATTAACTAAATTTTTATCTCATAAAAATTAGCATGAAACTTAAAAGATTTATCTCATAAATTTAAGTTACATTAATAATTATCAAATAATTATCAAGATCTAAAATTTTAAAATTGTTACATGATTTTTAAAATTAGATCTCATTTTCTAAAAACAATTTTTTGAAAATATATACATCACATGAAACAACAATATTAATAGTTTAATAATCAACCTCCATCTCATAGAGAAACATGATGCATCCTATGCACTTTATAATTGTAAAACCATAGATCAATGTAACCTAGCTCTGATACCAATGTAGGCTTTTCATGGTCCTTAGGGCTATAAAATCGACGTCTGGCCTAAGTCGGGTGGATGATAAAAGCATAAATCAAGCAGCGGAATAATAACTTAAAACAGTTTTAAGTATAGCACTAAAGAAATAACCCTAGCCAGAATCTCTACTATCCTTGGGTTGGGTCCAATCTACCCCTAAAGATAGATCTATCTAACTATTGTAATTTATAAACACATGTATATTAAACTACATACCTTTCAGTTCGTTTCTGTAGAATACAAAACGTCGTTTTCAACAACATTTCTTTATCTCCGAAGCAATGCCTCGATTGGGGCTGAACCGCGTCCCGAACCAAATTGCGTCCCGAGGTGAGTAACACACTTGTCGCAAAGTCAACAACACGTTCCAGAAAGTTTTACCTTGAGTAGATCCTCCGTCAAGACTTCGAATCCGATCCGAACTCCTTCGTAGCTTTGCTAAAGCCTGATCAGGAGAAATGAAGAATTTTGGTAGAAAGAGTGAATATTAATTTAATTCTTGATCCAAGAGTGGTCAAAACTTTTTGGAGCTACTCGAATCTAAGACTTGGTACAAGTTTCAAGGAAGGAGTTTGGCCCCTATTTATATATGTAGCGGACCCCTCCCTTTTTCATCATATTCGATGTGGGACTGATGGTTTGGAGGAGAAAATTGACTTTAAGTTTAACCTTCACGAAGGCCAAACATCAACGAATTTTTCCTCCCTCGCCATTGAGATTCACAAGGGATATCACATATCAAATCGAAGAGCACTGAACGGTGATCGCATAGAAACAAACATGGCTCAATTCCGACTCTGTTTGACCCCTCAAATGTATGTCTAAAGTTTGCTAAACCCCCACGTTTCGCTAAAAACACAACCACCCAAAAGAAACAGCTTCTAGGGTTCAAACCCCCAGGTGCGGGGCCCACGCTGGTCCCTACAATGCCCAGTGCCCAATTGGCGTGCAAAAGTACGTGCCCCTTAATTATGGGCGCATCACACGCCCACTAAAGGGGCGACTGATTCCCTTTTGCCTGGCCCAAAGGGCCGGGCCAAAAGATTGGCCTTTTTAAAAAAAACTTTGGGTTGTTATTTTCTTTGGGCCTTAAAACTCCTTTTAAATATGTTTTCTGGACCCGTTTAGACTCCGTTTTGAGCAGAGTTTTCTCTCTGACTTTCATGGAAAAATCCTCTTCATTTCTATGCATCTATTATTTAAAATACGCTCGCAAACATTTTACGACGTATTTAAATACTTTTGCATCAAATACAATTAAACCGACATCTTTAATATTTTAGACTTATATTGCAAACACCTTGCGACTTAATTAATTCTCATACATCAAATGTATTATCTCCCTTAAAACTTCATATTACTTGACGAATGTCTCACTCTGTGTGAGATCCTACATCCTGACCCTACTACATGTGGGGCTCGAAACCTCAAATAGCAGTGACCACGAGCAGCAGGTGTCGTCCATGTTTCGGAATCACAATTATGTGGTTACCTTATCGACATGAGTATTGTCGGGACCACCCTGACTGTGTCTATGATGAATACCGCAGTTTTAGTCCCTTCGTCAAAACTATGTTGTCTAGTCAAGCCTAGGATACGGTCAAATTATCAACCATAATAGCTTGAACTTGGTTAGTCTCCATCGGTCTTTAGTCAAATAATGTTGGACTTCTTCCAACATACTTTGGTCAAAGTTTTTCACTAAAGACCGAACCAAACCGTGCGACACTAACTCCCTATAATTGGGAGAGACGAATCCTCTCTTGGTCATTACTCTCCTCGAACGCTTTAATTGTCACCAAACGAAAGACCTTTCGACAAGCCTTGCCTCGAAGCTAGGTCAGAGATCTAGGTGACATCATTCACGTACAGGTTCGTACAATGACCACAAGTCTAAGGACTAACTTGCCTATCATCACTGAGAGTTATCACTGACAGACTAGTTATTTTAACCATGTGATAATTCTCGTTGGGTCGTTCAGTGAACTCATTCTCCAATGAGTGTCTCGTCTTCGACTTGGCCAAATCGAACGACCATGAGATCATCGTCACCACTCCATGGTGAAGATAAAGACTCAATGGTCTATCCGATGTGTAACGACCCGCTCTCGGGGGCCCGTTACTTATTTGATTTATTTGCAGGTTCCGCAGTTTACCAGTGAAATCAGCATAGCCACAACGCAGAGATGTACCAACAACACTCAAACCAGCGTACAGACGTTATTACAGTCCGACCCAGATTACAAACCAGCAGCTGCACTCTCTCACACAAAATACATGAAAGGAAAAGTACGAAAAGGAAATACAGAATAGAAATACATCTCACAACACACACACCAGCACAGATAACTAAAACTCAGTGGCTTCTGGGTCATACGCAGGCTCCTCGTACTCTGGGGCAATCTCCTCGATCAGGTCGTCGTCTGCCGGTGCCACAAGTGGAACCGAAGGTAAGTCACAACGATTCTAAACAAAGAAAATGAGTACTGTACAAGTATGAAAAGCGGAAGTAAAGTAAAGTACGGTGTAGTGTCTGTACAAGTGTAGAAAGTAAAGTGCATGACTGTAAAGAAGTAACCATGCAAGCTCTACTAGAACTACGTGACTCAAGTCGGAGAGTACACTATGTGACCGTTCAGTTCGTCTCTTGCCTGGGTGCTACCCAGACGAATGTCGAAACCCAGGCAGCATGATGGTTTGCCGAAACACAGGCAGCTAGATAGGATGCCAAAACACAGGCAGCTTGACATGTAGATCGAACTCTAGTCACTCCCGTACTCTCGCAAACTATGAGTTACCCCGAAACCCGGTGATGTGTCAAATACAAGTTCTTCACATGATGTTCTACGGGACGTTCCAAGTGAACTGTGCCAAGTACAAAGGATAAAGACAAGTCCAACACAAGAAGGTGTCGTATGCTTCCGTGCTTTGAGCACGTAGTAGTGCGGTGCTACAAGTTCGTACAAACACAGCGGACTAGATTTCTAAATTTAGAACCTATCGTGACTTACCAAAATCAACACCATCGTAGTAAGCTGGAAGAGGATCTAGGGCTTCCTCTGAAGTTGGTACACCAGAGTCCGTACCTGCAACACAAATTACTTAGTTAGAAAACATAACTTTTCCCTATTTAATAATTAGGTCAATTTGATTTTTAAACTTGTTAAAACGGTGTCGGAAAATATTAAAAATTTATATATAAACCTAGAATAATTATTTTGATTTTACTGCAAGAGGGGAGAATTTTCAGAAGCTTCTGTATTTTTTTATAATTTTTAGCAACTTAGAAATAGCTTAAAACCCCTAAAATACCCAAGTGACGTGTATTTTCCGTAATTTCTTACAGGAGCAATACAAGTCGGAATTACATGAATGGGTAGTCAAAGCGACCGTCTCGAAGTCTATTATCACATATAATTTTTTCGCGTAATACTGTAACTGAAAACAATGAGTTATGATTTTTAGAACGAATGTAACGCCCCGCTTCCCAAAACACGACAGAAGCGAGAGAGTTACTGAGGTCCGCTTGAACTAGAGCGGTGAAACTCGAGTTCAATAAGCGTCTGTGGTAAAAACACAGGAGAGGTCCTTACATGCTTTTCAGAAACAATAAAAATATTCATACATAACAAGCCAAATCCAGAATTATAAATGTTCGTACACGCAATACATCAACAAGCCACAGCTGGGCCAAAGTAAAGACGTACACTCAACAATAACGGAAAGCAAACTAAAGATAAGTAGCAATGACAAAGTCCACTAGTCCTCCGCAGGGAGAGACTCGGCGTCAACAGCGAACTCCTGACTCTCCAAGTCAGGTGTCTCGTAAGGAACTTCCTGGTACTGAAACTCAGAATCTGACATACATCCAAAAACATGAATGTATGTCAGCAAGGGTCTGCAAGTAAAGGTTAGAACCCAAGGCAAGAAATATACAAATTTATACTGCATTTAAGAGGCATTAATCATTTAAATGAGATAACGACGAAAGGATTAAACAAACTGATTATAAAATGATTTAAAGTAAAGACATCCTAACATGCAGTTCTAAGCAGTGTAGATCTTTTCTTTGTTTCATTAACATGTCAATCCAACTGAGACAATAATTTCAAGTTGCAAGTTTCACGATATTAGCATTTCACGATTGTTAGCATTGTCAATTCTACAATAGGGTTCTCGCCCTTAGGACGTGATGAGTGAGTCATTCTTCTCACGGGGGCTTACCGTGATTGGCGCTAACCCACCGCCTACGGGTGGTGCCCTTGAAGAGAGTACTCGTTCATACGCCTAGCAGCCGCTCAACCCTTACCCCACCGAAGATTTGTGCTGGAACACGAGCCAGCCTAATTCACGAATTACAAGCACGAATTTGTCAACTTACATGACATCACGAAAATCACAATTTCGCCTTCGAGGCGCACGATTTCACGATGTCTCACGCTAGTTAATTATTTTAAGACATGTAGCAATTTTCACGTTACAAGAGTATCGAAACAACATTTTTAATAATTTAGCAGAAAAGGTGAACATGCGATTTTAACGAAAACGAATAGAAAGTTAATTTTTCTTAAAAGACCAAAAGAACAATACACTATAAATTGTATACTTGCCTGATTTGACGTTTCGGGTGTCCAGGTACTCGTAGGAAGGGCACGACGTACCTGCGTATTTTAGGTATACGATATTAAGCAACCCGATCTTAAAATATTATTAACCTAATAGTGAAGTATCTATTTACTAACATCTAACTAACTGATAACATAATACTAGTATGGTGAAACCAGATTAAAATTTTAACTAACTAATTTTAACCATCAATTAATTTAAGCTAATATTAGTTAGTGATAGGGTTATTAGCATGTTAACATCACATTAAAGGGGTATACTTACTACACCTACTATCACATTATAATAATACACATCTTACACAATAATAATAACAAACCCTTACTTTCTCTTCTTTTTTTTATTAATATCCTAAGATGTAAGCTGTCAATTGCAATGTCTCTTTTTATTCATTTTTAATAAACCAAGGCAACTACCCTACTTCCCTCATTACTGCCTCCTTATCCCTATCCTATTAAAACACCTTCTTTATTACTTTATAAAGGCCAAAGCCATTCTTCTTCTTAAAGTCTGTTATTTGCTTCTTTATTCTTTTTTTTTGGTTGTAAGACTTGCAGGCAAATGAAAGGGACACAAGCTCACGCAAGAACAACGGGGAGGAGCTCTCACCTTCACGCGAAGAGAAAGGAGGACGGGGCCGGCGGTTCTGGGCGGACGGCGGCGCGTGGGCGGCTCCGGCGACTCGGGGGTCCACGGCGGCGGCGAACGCCTGGCGTTTCCGGCGGCCGGCGGGCTGGAAGAGGCGGTGGCTGACGCGGGTTCGGCTGGTGTGGAGGCGGCTGGTGGCTCGGCTGGCGTCGCGCGCCGAGGGTGAGGGTGAGAGAGGTGGAGGAGGAGGCCTAGGGAAGAGGAGGAGGAAGAAGATGAAGAAGAGGGTTTGTTTTTTTTGTAAATCTGAATTTGTTTTCAGTTTGATTCTGAAATGGTTTTTGGATCTGGAAATGGGTTGATGAACCTGAAGTTTGATTCAGATTCCCCTTTTTTTTTCTTGTTTCAATCTTCAGTTTTTGAGTTTGAATTTGTTGACGATTTTGGGAAGAGATTGGGGAATTTTGGGTTCTGGGTTTGGGGATTCTGATTTGGTTTGGTTTGGGGAATGGTGAACAAACTTGCAGAAAGTTGGGTGAAATGGATTTGCCGGTTCATTTAGCAGAGGCGATGTTGTGTTCTTAAAGAGATTAACAGGGGACATCCCCTTTTTATTTATCAAGGAGATTTTAATAGGATTGGGACTGAATTAATGGCTAACTTAGACAAATTGGGTTTGCAGAGACGTATTGTCTGCTTTAAACGAAAAGAGAAGCCAACCTAATTTGACCAACTGAAGAGTATTTGGCAACGTGGGTTTCGTCGTTTTAGATAGAGTTAAGGTAAAAACGTAGTTAACGTAATTAAGTAATTGTTAAATGTAAGTAATTAAAAAAATAATTAGGAATTTGTAATTAGAAAATTTTCGATGTAATTAATAAGGTAATTAGTGAAAGTAATTAGCGAGATAATTTAGTTAAACTTGACGGTAAATATTGACGACATGGTAAAATTAAAATAGTGACGCGCTCGCGTCAACTCGTACGGACGAAAAGCTAACTGGATGACAAAAGTAAAATACTAACACGCACGAGCGAAAACACGCTTAAAAATACTGGCCGTTACAACGAATTATACGTATTTAACTTTTAGGTTTAAAAATTTATTCTGGAAAAAGTAGGCATCTGATCGTAGTGAGACTAGCGCCATTGGGTTTGAAATATCGTTTCTGACTTTTCAGAGCTAGCCTCATATTTTTCTGAGCTCTGTATATTTAGTTATGGATTTATAACCAATTAACCCTATTTAATAATTAATTAAAATTGAAAATACGAAAATATTCCGTATTTACGAGTGTGCCATTGAAATATAATACCCCCCGTTCGTTCCTTGCTCCCGATCGCCGTGGGGAGGGGGGTGTTTCTCGCTCGGCGGCCGGAGGCGGCGACCGGGGGCGGGGGTGCACGGGACGGCGACTGAGTTGCGGGGCTCGGCGGATGGCGGAGGGGGTCGAGGCGGGGCGGTTGCTCCGGTGGAGTTCGGTGGCAGAACAGGGGAGGTTGGCGGCGAGGGCTCGGAGCTCGGGGGAGTTCGCGGGAGAGCGGGGGAGCTCAGGGAGGCGGTGCGCGGTTGTCGGGCCCTCAGAGGGTGGGGGCGCTGGTGGCGTGGTCGACGGCGGGGCCCGGTGCTGCACGGAGGCAGGTCGGGCGGTTGGGCGGTCGGCTTCACGATGGAGGATGTCGCTGTGCACGGCGGCGTCGAGGCCGCGTCGAGGGTGGCGGTCAGACCCCGGAGGAGGACGGCGGAGAGAGATAGAGAGGGAGAGAGACTGTGAGAGGAAGAGAGAGATCATATGTGTGAGAGTTTGAGCGGGCTTAGCGCGGGCTGTGTTGGGTTGAGCTGTGTGAGAAGAGAGAGGGTAAGTTGTTTCGAACGGGGAAAAGAAATAGAGAGGGAGAGGGAGTGCATGGGTGTGGGTTTCGAAATGGGGGAAAAAGTTCATGGTATGGGTGAGAGAGAGAGAGAGAGAGAGGCTCCTCTGTGTCAAGGTGGCCAAATGGCCCGCCGGCCCGGAGCCCGGCCCGCCCGGCCCGGTTTTCGGGCCGGGCCGTTGACCAGGCCCGGCCCGCCCGGCGGGCCGGGCATTTGCCCACCCCGCGGCCCGCCGGTCCGGGCCGGCCCGGCCCGACAGCCGAGCCGGGCTGGCCCGCCCGGCCCGCCCCGCCTCCCAACAACCATATTATGGCTGTTGGGGGGTTTTTTTGGTCTTTTTGACCAAAATACCCCCCCAACAGCCATAAACAGCTATATTGGGGGGTAGTTAGGTCAATTTCTACCAAAATGACCAAAAAACCTTCCCAACAGCCATAAAACGGTCATATTGGAGGGTTATTTTGGTCTTTTGGGCCTTAAAAATCCTATAAAATATCGCACACATTCATACCAATTTCTTCACAACTCTAAAATTCTCTACTCTCAAATTTTACTATAATCTCAGGCTATTGCTCTCATCTCACGGCGCTCTCAAGATACGGCTGCTACCTCTACACTTCTGCATCTCAAATTCAAGCTCCGACTCAGGGATCCGATCAGCTGCTAGACTGCTACCTCATTGCGGCTCTATCTGCAATCAGGTTCCTACTTCCTATTATTATTAAATTCGCATAATGGCCGGATCAAACAACCCACGTAGATCTGTTACCGCTAATTTTAACACTGAAGAATATGGTTTTTTTCAAAATTTGCTGAACAACCCTATTGAAACACCGGACTTTCCGAAAATGACTCCAAATGAACAACATGAATGGCACGATAGTAATAGCCCCATAGTGGGTACACCGGGATTTTCTGGTTCTGCACACACTTCAACCCCTTCTACTACTGCTGGCCCCACTGCTTCATAAGCAACCCAAGGAAGAAAACAGAAATCTGCTGTTTGGGATAACTATTCACTAGAAACAGTGCCTGGAAAAGGACTTAGGGCTTTTTGCAAAATCTGTAGATCAGATTTCAATTGCGCAGCCAAAGATGGCACAACACATCTAAAAAGACACACAGAAGCACATAAAAAAAGAGAGGCTAGACAGACAACGTTAAACTTAACAACTAATTCTAGCTCTCTGTTTGCTTTTTCGTATTCTTCTGAAACAATGCGAAAGGAGATGGCTAGACTAGTTCTTTGCCAAGAATTACCTTTAAGTTATGGGGAAAGCTCCTCAGTAGAACGTTTTAACCAATTAGCCCTGAACCCCGCATTTAAAAAGGTGCCTAGAACCACACTTAGAAGAGATGTTATGGCAGCTTTTGAAGCTGGCAAAGCCAAATTGATTCAAACTTTTGCGGCCTTAAAATCTAGGATAGCTTTAACGTCCGACATATGGACAATAAAATGGGGGTTATCCTACATTTGTGTTACGACCCATTATGTAGACAACGACTATATTATTCATAAGATGATTATTGGATTTAAATTGTTACCCTTTGGTCATACTGTTGTTGTTATTGCTAATGCGATTATGCCTGTTATTCGTGAGTATGGCATTTCTGATAAAATCATTTCATTTACACTTGATAATGCATCTAACAATACAACTGCAATATCATTTTTAAAAACACATCTGAACCCTGATCTGGATGGTCTTTTATTTCATCAGCGATGTGCTTGTCACATCTTAAACTTGATAGTACAGGATGAGCTTAAATATGCTGCTGATTGGGTAGAAAAGGGTAGAAACCTTATGTTATACATACAATCTTCTACCAATAAGAGAGCTTTATATAAAGAAGTATGTAGAAATTGCCAACTTCCTTACCGGAAGTTTACATATAGTGTTCCACATAGGTGGAACTCAACGTATCTTATGATGCGTTGCTTGCTTAAAAACAAGATGCAACTGACTTATTTTGCTAGCACCCACATTCCGTATGAGACGGATTTCAACCTTACTGAATTAGAGTGGAAAACAATTGAGCAGCTTTGTGATTTTTTCGAGGGTTTTTATTATACTACAAACAAATTTTCGGGTATGTATTACTCAACATCCTTTTTAGGGCTTGGTCAATTAGTTATAATTTCTGACACTTTAGCTAGGTATAGAGACACTACAGACACTACCCTCATTCTTCAACCGATGATCGAAGAAATGGATACTAAACTAGCAAAATATTGGAATCCTGTTCCTTTGCTTTATTCATTAGCTAAGGTTTTTGATCCACGATATAAAGAGGATGGAGTAGCTGGATTATTAGAAAAGTTTTATGAAAACATGCAATTTGAAGTTGAAGATCATATAATGCATTTTAAAACTAGCTTAAGAGCTCTGTTTGCAACGTATGAAGCTAGATATGGAACTTCATCAAACACTTCTTCTGTTCCTGCTAGTTCTAATATTACATGCAAACTGAGGCAGATTTTGGGGAAGGAAAAACAAAAAACCGTAGCTTCAGAAAGTTCATCAAATGAGTTGTCCAAGTATTTAGAAATTTCTTATCCTTTCACTGAGGAAGAATTGGATGATCCAAATTTTGACATTTTGGGATGGTGGAAAATGTATGAACCTAGGTTTCCAATTCTTACCATTATGGCTCGTTATCTGTTATCAATCCATATTTCTACTATTGCGTTCGAGTCTGCTTTTAGTGCAAGTGGCAGGGTTCTGAGTGACAGGAGATCAAGGCTTAAAGAAGATGTAGTTGAAGCTGCGGTATGTGTAAAGGACTGATTTCATGCTGAAGACCGCTCGCAAGACAAACATGACCTTTCAGAAGATTCTGAGGACGAAGGGACTGACGCTGAATGATTTTCTTTTTTTCATGTATTGTTATTTTCTATCTTGTATTAGCTTGTAGAAGTCATATGTGTTGGCCATTGTACGAGGGGTAAGGCTGGCCAATGTAAGTCCCCCCCTCAAAAAAATTTTAATTAATGAAATTTAAAGGTTCAACCCGGGACCTTCGTGAATTTCGGGCTAAAATTAATTTAAAATGATTTAATAATTTTTAAAAGATTTTTAAAATTTTTTTCTTTTTTTTAATTATTGGGCAAAAAACCGGGCCGGCCCGTGACCGGGCCGCGGGCTGCGGGCCGGGCTTGGGGGGGTTTTCACCCCCCGGGCCGGGCCGGCGGGCTTCGGGCCGGGCCGGGCCGGGCCGGGCCGACGGCCACCTTGAGCCTCTGTGTGTAGGTTATGAAAATGAGAAGGGGAGGCTGAGCTATTATATAGGTTTGGAAAACAACGTAACAGCTAACAATGAATAATAATATTAATAATAAATAGTTAATAGAAAACAAGTTGGGGGTTGGATCTAACAACCCCATACGGTGGGTTAATGTGGGGGTGGGGTTAGGCTAGGTAATGCGGGGTAGATCTAGGTTTAAATAGGGGTGAAAGTAAATTAGTAAAAGTGATTAGTGATGGTAAAAAGTCATTAGTAAAATGTAATTAGCAAAGCGGTGAAATACAGGCACGTTTTTACAAACGACTCCGAAAAATTACGAAAATATACCTACGGGATCGTATCGTCGCGAGGATCGCGAATACAAGATCCATTTTGGGATTTGAGTTACAGAAACACTAGCTTTAGCCCAAAACGTTTAGAAAGCGGGTATGCGGGTTCTAGGCTGAAATGATGTCAGAAAATTATGAAATTAATGTGGGAAGCTCTAAATGATCATAGGATGCTACTATAGAAGTTTGAAGACATTTTAAAAATGTTTGGATAGAAAATAAATTCGTCGAATCAAAACAGTAATTTTGGGAGATGAATTTTAACAGAAATGTTTTGGGCATTTGAGGAAATCTAAAATTGCTAAAATACAATATGATAAGTCTAGTGCTCTAAAATATTTTTATAAGAATTTTTGAAATCAGTTTTGTTATAAAACTCTTTACGAACATTTATAAAGTAAAATTTATTTTTAAAATACGTAAAAATAGGTAAATTGAAGTGATGAAATTTCAGGTCGTTACATCCTACCCTCCTTAAAATAATTCTGTCCTCGGAATTTAAGAGGATCGATAATCGCCTAAGCAATTTAAACGATCGACCGTAAGGCTTGATGAATGATTACGACACAAGAAAATAAGTTGTTAATAGCATGAAAGATAATGTGATATCACAGCATCACAAATACTAGAGATGAATACATGAATACATACTATTGACATCACCATAGTTCCAGTAACTAGTTTCGAAACGTAGTATCATCAGCATAGTTACTTCCGATTTATCAAGTAGCCAAAATATGAGATAATGGCATTACATGAAAATAAAAGCTATTATGATGATGACATCTGTTCGAACTTGGAACCTGAGGTGATAAGTCAGTAGCAAGCTATTTAAACCACATAAAACAAAAGACCATAAAGTTTAAAACTACAACTCATGCCATTAATGAATACTGGGTCTTAACCAAGTAAATCATCGCCATAGCATACATAAACGTAAGGGCTAAAGCTAATGCATTTGCGTGCTACAACTTAACCAGCCGAACACAAATGACTTCATCTGCCATGCTACCAAATTACAAGTCAATATCCAGATCGACACGTATAGGCAAATGTAAGGCCAATTCTCGAGGGTCAAGATCATCGCTACCACTTCTTCCAACAATCTCAATAACATCCAACAAGAAACTAACATCCTAGCCGTCTCCCAAATCCGAGCACAATACTGACATCCAACTTCAACACCTAAGGCCAAAAGCAAGCCAATACTTATCGACAATAATACTACATGCCAACACCAATGGTCGACATCTACTGTCATCACCATTAGCCCTAGGCAATTTAACGACCAAAAACTCACGAACCAACAAACACGAAGGAGCGGCCCTAAGAGGGAATCGAAGCGGGGCAGCTCAAGGGGGAAGAACCAGAAAAAGGAGCTCCAAAGAATACCAAGAGCGACGGGTTCCCAATATCCCGACCACACGGCAATAGCGAGGGCGACGGTGAGGGCTGTCACTGAGCCCAGCAATCCCCAAGGTCGTCAGTGGGCCATCGACGGCTGTTGATCATGTAGGATCTAAATAGGGCCTAGAGGGGGGGGTGAATAGGCCGATGACCAAATTATCGCAAGATAAAAATAATTAAGTCTAATTAAAACAGATGAGTAAAAGCAATAATAGAGCAGATAAGACCACAAGCAGATCAAGCAGATGACACAGCAAATTTACGTGGTTCGGTCTCCCAAGACCTACATCCACCCCAGAACAACATCACTAAAATTGATTCTTTAAGCAGTTACAGTCACACAAGATTAGAGCCCCAACTCTAACCACACTGACTAACCCTAGCTCACCAAAGCCCAAAAAGAATAACAATATAATGATGCTCTCCCAATCCGATATGCCCCAACAACTCGGATTTCCCAAAACAATATAGTGGAAGAAAGTGTAAACCAAAATCTCAACGACAAATAATACATCGTATTCACAAATAAATAAGATCAAGAGTTTAGAAAGCTCATTTGTGAATATCTCTCTGGTTGTCGTCTTTCAGCACATCAGTAGCTTCGCAACGCTTCTTACGGAATGATGATCGGATGTCTGTAGAAGAAGTAGTCGTTGTCCCCGTGGAAGTAGTCGGTAGAAGTTCCTCAGTCAAAATGATCTCATTTGCTGCACAGGAGGAACTAGCTGCTGAACTTAGTGTCACTGCGTCGGGGATGAAGTCACGGTCGCAACGTCGCAAACGGTGCTCAATTTGGATCTCTAGAACTCAAGTTATTGATGAAAATGTGAAGAGTGTACATGGGTTTATATAGGATTGAGCTTAACGGGTTTGGTTACTGTTCCAAGGGATCCGCCACGAGGCGGCTCGCGGGTCAAACCCGTGTTAAATTTTCTGTCCGCAAAGTCGGCAGCCGTCGTATGAACAGTACCGTATGTCGATTTTTCAGTGTATTTCTGACGTATTCCACCGTATTTTGGCATCAGATAAATCCCAAAAATTCTGAAAAAATTCTCAAAAATCCCAGAGCCCAATATATACATGTTAGAATTGTTTCACCTCATTTCACCACTTGTAGAAAAATTTTCTTCTTTGTATACTCTTTATTTCCTCGTATTTCCCCGTATTTTGGCTTCAAACAATTTCCATAATTCCTGAGAAAATTCCCATGATGTTTATAGCCTATGTTTAACTATAGGGTAGAGTTTTATAGCTATACTCTCTTGTTTGAGCAGCTTGCATAATTCCAAATGTAGTTTCAGCCTTGTATCTCTACGTACTTGAGTACGTACATGTGTAACCTGAGCAATCATGGCTATAGGGACCTGTGACACACTCAACAAACAGATTAGAATAGTTCAGTAGGGTTTGTTATCATCAAACATAGGTTAGGATGATGTTTCCAACAATCTCCCCCTTTTGATGAGAACAAACCAGACATTAAGATTATTGTGAAAAAAAAATGTGTTAAGTGTGTGAGTGTGTGAAGCATGAATATGAGCATGAATGGCAAAATGATATGCTCCCCCTATTGACATGCTCCCCCTATCTCTGACATGCTCAATCTTAATATTTCTCTCCCCCTTTGTTTTCATCAAAAAAATGGATGAAATAGCATATGATGAATGGAAAATTGAACATTATAAAGCAAAACAAACAGGAAAGACATCGATGACCACAATGAATAAATAAGCAATAAGCACTAAGTCATAACTACCATAATTCATCTCTGTGCTCAAGTGTGATGATCAAATGTTTAGTACATATGGAGAGGTAATAAGGAATACAGCCTGTCATAACCATCTTTTCAACTGAATATATGAACATCAAAGATTGAGTTTCCCCTTCTCATGTAACATGAGTTCAAGTTACCAATTCCAATCATGACCGAGAAGGATTTTTAAATGTGAAATGGCAGTGCTTGACGGACTTAACACCAACGCTAAAAAATGATATTTATAGCATAAGTTGGATGTCCAAGGGTAGTATCAAGGACATGGATCGTATCCATTTTTCATACGAAGCTTTGTGTATATATTTTGAAGACACGCGTCTTGCTATTCTTTTTATACACGTATATTTTGATGAGAGCTTTTCTTTTTACCCATGCCTTGAAACATCATATCCCATTAAAACATAAATTAGTCCACCAACAACCACTTTTCTTATTCAATATTTCAAATCCATATCAAAAACATTTTGATCTGTAAGTGTGATTGGAAGATGAAAAATGTTAGTTACTCATTAATGAATATGACCTAATTAAGCATGTAGTCTTTGAATGCAAGCATTGTTAAGAATATAATATTCAAAATCCATAGACATATGTTTTGCATTTAAAGCTGTTTCTGATGAAAAGTGCAAAAATGAGGAGATAGACAATTCACTTTCCCTTTCTTTTTATATTTTTATTTTTCATTTTTTTATTTTTCTTTTTGTAGCACACCACACAAAAACAATAAAAGCACACCAAATAATATTTTCACTCTAAATATGATCAATAATGCCCAGTTCTAGACGTAGACGACAAAAGCGATCTTCTGGCAAAGGTTTTGTAAAGATATCTGCCAACTGAGAATCAGTAGAAATATATTCAATGGATACATCCTCTTTTGCCAAATGATCTCTAAGAAAATGATGTCTTACGTCTATGTGTTTTGTCCGAGAGTGATGAACAGGATTGTTAGAACGATCTATAGCACTCTTACTATCACATCGTAATGGAACTTTTCTAAGATCCAAGCCGTAGTCAGACATGGTTTGCATCATCCAAAGTACTTGGGCACAGCAACTGCCAAGGGCAATATATTCAGCTTTAGTAGTGGACAAAGCAACACTGTTCTGCTTACGACTAGACCAAGAAACCAATGAATGTCCTAGCATAAAACATGTTCCACTAGTGCTCTTTCTATCAATCATACTACCAGCATAATCAGCATCAGCAAATCCAATTAAATCAAATAAACCACATGAAGGATACCAAAGGCCTAAAGATGATGTGTGAATCAAATATCTAAAGATCCTTTTTATGGCAATTAAGTGTGACTCTTTTGGACAAGCTTGAAAACGTGCACACAAACAAACAGCAAACATTATATCGGGCCTAGACGCTGTTAAGTAAAGGAGAGAGCCAATCATACCTCTATAAAGCTTTTGATCCACGTCGATTCCTTTTTCATCTTTTTCCAACTTCGTCGTGGGACTCATGGGAGTTCCAATTCCTTTTGCCTTTCCCATCCCAAACTTTTTCAATAGTTCTCTGATGTACTTGGTTTACGATAGGAAGATGCCTTCTGTAGTTTGCTTTACTTGGAATCCCAAAAAATACTTCAGTTCTCCAACAAGGCTCATCTCAAATTGATCCTGCATGACCTTCTCAAACTTTTGACATAAAAGATCATCAGTAGCACCATAAATAATATCATCAACATATATTTGTACGATGAGAAACTGATTATGATCATGCAAAATAAAAAGTGTGTTGTCTGCACTACCCTTTTTAAAATCATTTTCCAAAAGATAAGCACTAAGGCGATCATACCAAGCTCTAGGAGCTTGCTTTAAACCATATAATGCTTTTTGAAGTTTAAAAACATGGTGTGGAAAATCATGACTTTCAAAACCAGGGGGTTGTTCAACAAACACATCTTCTTTCAGGTACCCATTCAAGAATGCACTTTTAACATCCATCTGTTTAAGCTTGAGTTTCTTATAACTTGCAAAGGCTAGCAAAATTCTTATAGCTTCCAATCTAGCAACTGGTGCAAAAGTTTCATCAACATCTATGCCTTCAATTTGATTATAACCTTTAGCAACCAATCTAGCCTTATTCCTGATTACTCTTCCTGATTCATCAAGCTTGTTTTTATAAATCCATTTGGTACCTACAATAGGATAATCTTTGGGTCGTGGCACTAAAGTCCAAACATTATTTCTATCAAATTCATTCAATTCATCATGCATAGCCATTACCCAACTTTCCTCAATCAAAGCAGATTAAATAGTCTTTGGCTCAATTTCAGATATAAAATCCCCATGAATGCATAAAGCACAAAGATTGCTAAAAGATGAACGAGTTCTTATACCTGTCGTGGGTGCTCCAATGATCAGTTCTGGTGGATGATTTGGATTATATCTCAGCACTCCTCTGTTCAGTGGTTCTTCCTCTTGGTTCTCTTCTTTTTCAGTAGGTTCTTGTGCTTGACTTGGTTCAGCAATTTCCCTTGCACCGCTATCATTATCTGCAATTGCATCACCTTCAGTTTCCCTGCAATTCAAAGAATTATTTTCATTTTCATCAAATTTAACATTAATTGATTCAACAATAGTCAAAGTGCGTTTATTATAAATCCTGTAAGCTTTGCTCCTTGACGAATATCCTACAAGCACTCCTTCATCTGATTTGGATTCAAATGTACCAAGTTGATCTCCAGTGTTTAATATGAAACATCTGCATCCAAATACTCTAAAGTATGAAATATTAGGAGTCTTTCCATTCCAAAGTTCATAAGCAGTTTTCTTTAATATTTGGTCGTAGCATGACTCTATTACAAACATAACAAGCTGTATTTATTGCCTCAGCCCAAAAAGACATAGGCAATTCATACTCATTCAGCATAGTTCTAGCCATTTCTTTTAGAGTCCTATTCTTTCTTTCAACTACTCCATTTTGTTGCGGTGTTCTAGGAGAAGAAAATTCATGCATAATTCCTTTTTCTAAACAAAAATTTTCAAAGATTATATTTTCAAATTCTCCTCCATGATCACTTCTGATTTTTATAATTGAAAGATTTTTCTCATTTGAAACTTGATTGCAAAAGTTTTGAAAGTTTTCAAAAGAGTCTGACTTTTTGGCTAAGAAATAAACCCATGTAAATCTTGAAAAATCATCAACCAAAACTAAGCAAAATCTCTTTCCATTTAAACTAGCAACATCTGTTGGTCCAAATAAATCCATGTGAATTAATTCTAGAATGCGTGTAGTTGCTATTTCTCTCATTCCATTAAAGGTAGATCGAGTTTGCTTACCTTTCGTGCATGCTACACACAACTTACTGTTCTCGTATTTCTGATGTGGCAGTCCTCTTACTAGATTTCTGTTCTCCAGTTTCTGCAACAATTTTATTCCAGCATGTGCTAATCTCCTGTGCCACAGTGTTGCCTCGTCTTCCCTGCCAATCAAACATTTAGCTATTGTTAGTTCTTCAATAAAAAGTGTATAAACATTATTCTTCCTGTTAGCTGTAATCAAAATATTACATGTGATCGTATCAATGATTTTACAAAATTTTGCATCAAATACTACGTTCATACCTTTGTCACAGAGCTGGCTAATAGAGATGAGGTTTTGTTTAAGATTTTCAACCCATAGGACATCCTTCAGTTGAAAAGTGTCGTTACCTACAACACCTTTCCCAATTACTTTGCATTTACCGTTGTCCCCAAGTGTAACACTTCCTCCTTCTTGTTTTACGAGGCTAAGGAACTTATCGTAACTTCATGTCATGTGTCTTGAGCAGCCAAAATCCAAATACCACTCACACTTTTGTTCCCTAGCCAAGCTGTGCACCTATACATAAGAAAAACATGACATGTGTGACCTAGGCAACCAAATAGGTCCACGATGGTTAGTAATGGTGCCTTTAGGAACCCATACTTGTTTGAATCTGATCTTCTTGTTTCCATACAAACAGTTCCTATATGAATGATCAATAGAACCACATGTATAACATTTAGCATATGTAGGTTTCCTTTTAACAATTTTATTGTGAATGATCTTCTTTTCCTCGTAATGATTTCCATATCCTAGACCTCGTTTATTATTTCCATGTGATTGATAACCAAGAATGATGTCGAGAGATTTCTTCCCTACACCAAATTTCTTAATACTTAATTCTAAATCAGAGATCTTGGATTTCAAATAGAAGTTCTCATTCACAAGCATGGTGCTTTTACTTATAAAGGCCTTTTTATTTCCATCTTCATTTTTCTTAAAGTTTTCAACTTTCTTTTCAAGGCTCACAATCTTTTCTTTGGACTTGTTTTCTTCTAGTTTCAGCATGGTACAAGATTCACATTTAAGAGTGTCATGCAAACTAGTTTTTCCTTTAAGTTTGGCAATTATAGCTTTAAGATCTTCAATCTCAGATTTCATTTTTTCTTCATTTTGTGAAATATGATAATTATCCTGCTGTAATTCAAAGTTGGTTTCTTTTAAAGATTCTACAGATGATTCTAGATTAGTGATCTCTATGTTCATATTTTCACAAATGTTCATTAATTCTGAGAGAGAGAATTCATGTACCTTGGATTTCGTCGAGTCAATGTCTCCAACCAGACATAAAGATGAGTGAGCAACTTCCTCTTCTGGTTCATCCTCGTCATCGTCATCCCATGTCACAGCAAGGGATCTTCCTTTTGATTCTGTCGAGGCATCCTTCAAAGTTGGACAATTCTTCATGAAGTGTCCTTGTTTCCTGCATTTAAAACACTGAACTGACTTAGTAGTATTCTGTTCAGAAGAAAAGTTTGAAGGATTAAATTTATTGAAGCGATTGAACCTTTTTGACATTTCAGATTTGCCCTGCGGTGTCTTGATGTATCTCCTGAAGCCTCTGACCATCAGCGCTTGCTCATCATCAAGATCATCGTCACTATCTTCAGCTTTGAAAGCTATTGACTTTGTAGCTTTGGCTTATCCCTTTTCTCTTGACTCAATGGTTTTCAGTTCAAGCTCATGGGACATCAGGTTCCCAATCAAATCATCCAAGCTCAATTTGGAGAGATCTCGAGCTTCTTGGATTGCGGTAACCTTGGGACGAAAAGTACTTGGCAAGGCTCGAAGAATTTTCCTTACCATTTCCACGCTTGGATACGTTTTTCCAAGTGCCCTTGAGTTGTAGACGATGTCTGTAAATCTTGCATACATGTCTTTGATCGTCTCTGCAGGTTTCATGTGGAAGCCATCGTATTCTGTGCTGAGAAGCGCTAATCTGGATTCTTTGACTTGAGAAGTTCCCTCGTGTGTAACTTCCAAAGTACGCCAAATTTCCTGTGCAGTTAAACAATGTGAAACACGGTTAAATTCTGTTTTATCAAGTGCACAAATTATAGCATTCATTGCTTTTCCATTTAATGAAAATAGTTTTTTATCAATATCATCCCATTTATCCTCAGGTTTTGGGATTTCAGTATTCTCAATAATTAACACAGGTGATGTATATCCATGATCAACAATTTTCCATACATCATAATCAGTAGATACTAAGTATATTTTCATCCTAGCTTTCCAATATGCAAAATCAGTTCCATTAAATTTTGGGGGTCTGACAGTAGACTGACCTTCAGAGAATGCTGAATCATATAGACTCATTGTAAAATAGACTTAAATGGTCAAGCCTGGTGCTCTGATACCAATTGTAGGATCTAAATAGGGCCTAGAGGGGGGGTGAATAGGCCGATGACCAAATTATCGCAAGATAAAAATAATTAAGTCTAATTAAAACAGATGAGTAAAAGCAATAATAGAGCAGATAAGACCACAAGCAGATCAAGCAGATGACACAGCAGATTTACGTGGTTCGGTCTCCCAAGACCTACATCCACCCCAGAACAACATCACTAAAATTGATTCTTTAAGCAGTTACAGTCACACAAGATTAGAGCCCCAACTCTAACCACACTGACTAACCCTAGCTCACCAAAGCCCAAAAAGAATAACAATATAATGATGCTCTCCCAATCCGATATGCCCCAACAACTCGGATTTCCCAAAACAATATAGTGGAAGAAAGTGTAAACCAAAATCTCAACGACAAATAATACATCGTATTCACAAATAAATAAGATCAAGAGTTTAGAAAGCTCATTTGTGAATATCTCTCTGGTTGTCGTCTTTCAGCACATCAGTAGCTTCGCAACGCTTCTTACGGAATGATGATCGGATGTCTGTAGAAGAAGTAGTCGTTGTCCCCGTGGAAGTAGTCGGTAGAAGTTCCTCAGTCAAAATGATCTCATTTGCTGCACAGGAGGAACTAGCTGCTGAACTTAGTGTCACTGCGTCGGGGATGAAGTCACGGTCGCAACGTTGCAAACGGTGCTCAATTTGGATCTCTAGAACTCAAGTTATTGATGAAAATGTGAAGAGTGTACATGGGTTTATATAGGATTGAGCTTAACGGGTTTGGTTACTGTTCCAAGGGATCCGCCACGAGGCGGCTCGCGGGTCAAACCCGTGTTAAATTTTCTGTCCGCAAAGTCGGCAGCCGTCGTATGAACAGTACCGTATGTCGATTTTTCAGTGTATTTCTGACGTATTCCACCGTATTTTGGCATCAGATAAATCCCAAAAATTCTGAAAAAATTCTCAAAAATCCCAGAGCCCAATATATACATGTTAGAATTGTTTCACCTCATTTCACCACTTGTAGAAAAATTTTCTTCTTTGTATACTCTTTATTTCCTCGTATTTCCCCGTATTTTGGCTTCAAACAATTTCCATAATTCCTGAGAAAATTCCCATGATGTTTATAGCCTATGTTTAACTCTAGAGTAGAGTTTCATAGCTATACTCTCTTGTTTGAGCAGCTTGCATAATTCCAAATGTAGTTTCAGCCTTGTATCTCTACGTACTTGAGTACGTACATGTGTAACCTGAGCAATCATGGCTATAGGGACCTGTGACACACTCAACAAACAGATTAGAACAGTTCAGTAGGGTTTGTTATCATCAAACATAGGTTAGGATGATGTTTCCAACAGATCCGCGGTGGCGAGGGCTGCGATTGGCTGTCGATCCATGGCGGGGGGCCTCCGGGATGGGGTAGAGCTACGGGTGAGGTCGGAGGAGCTCAGGCGAGATGGGTGGTCTCGATGGGAGAGATGCGGGGTGGATGAGAGGGTGATGTCGGGGCGAAGGGGAAGCCGTGGGATGACTTGGTGAGGAAGGAGAGGGGGGTTTAAAAAGAGGGAAGGGGGTGCACCGAAAGTCGGTGTTAGGGTAGGGTAGGGTTCGGCGGGAACGGATCCCGAGAGGGGAAGTGGACAAAGGAAATAAAGGGGGGCCGAAAGGCATTGGTAGGTAGTGTAGAGTTGGCGGGAACGTGGCTCGAGGCGAGGATGATGACAAAGGCAATAATGAGGGGAGGTGGTAGGCAGGAAAGAATTCAAACACATGGAAAAAATCGGGTACAAGATGAAAGTGGGGTTAGAAAAGAAATACGAGTTCCAGAAGGATGCAAAAACACAACAGCGTACATGTGCACGTCACGTTTGGCTCGTCTCAAAATCTTCAGTACCATCCTCGAATACTTCTGAGTGTCCTTCGATCTGCTTCAGTTGTCGAAAACAAACTTCAGATGATCGAAAATTTGAACGCTACCCTCCTTAAAATAGATGTAGCTAGAGTTCAAGCGAACTAAAAATAGAAAGATTCTAAGAAGGTCAATCGGAAGGTCATCAAGCTTAAAGGGAGGTTGGTAGTGAAGAAGATCGATGACATCACATAATCATGATTCACGTCCTTGCGGTCCAGCAGACACGGCCAGGGAAGTGACTAAGCCAGGATCACTTATGCCTAGTCTAGCTAGGTTGATCCAACAGACTTTAGCCAAGCACATTGACCGGTATCATGGTCCATTGAAGGAAGATTATCATTCATATGAGTGCCACCGATACAGAAAGATTTTTATTAACAACTAGTTAATCCTATCAAAATTTAGGTTTTGTTAATGACTTCTTATTAAGGCCGGATAGGTCAACTCCATTGGGGTTCTTCGAAGGGTCTCCATCCATCCTTCGAGTGTCAAACCTGCATTCATAGAAAAATGTCAGCTTAGTCGAGTATCGTATATAATACACCCTGGTTTTACTATACTGTTCACAAGGTATTTTGCACGGACCTGCGTGGGCCGCCAAACTTGTAACGACCCGCTCTCAGGGGCCGTTACTTATTTGATTTATTTGCAGGTTCCGCAGTTTACCAGTGAAATTAGCATAGCCACAACGCAGAGATGTACCAACAACACTCAAACTAGCGTACAGACTTTATTACAGTCCGAACCAGATTACAAACTAGCAGCTGCACTCTCTCACACAAAATACATGAAAGGAAAAGTACGAAAAGGAAATACAGAATAGAAATACATCTCACAACACACACACCAGCACAGATAACTAAAACTCTGTGGCTTCTGGGTCGTACGCAGGCTCCTCGTACTCTGGGGCAATCTCCTCGATCAGGTCGTCGTCTGTCGATGCCACAAGTGGAACCAAAGGTAAGTCACAACGATTCTAAACAAAGAAAAGAAGTATTGTACAAGTATGACAAGCGAAAGTAAAGTAAAGTACGGTGTAGTGTCTGTACAAGTGTAGATAGTAAAGTCATGACTGTAAAGAAGTAACCGTGCAAGCTCCACTAGAACTACGTGACTCAAGTCGGAGAGTACAATATGTGACCGTTCAGTTCGTCTCTTGCCTGGGTGCTACCCAGACGAATGCCGGAACCCAGGCAGCAGGATGGTTTGTCGAAACGCAGGCAGCTAGACAGGATGCCGAAACACAGGCAGCTTGACATGTAGATCGAACTCTAATCACTCCCGTACTCTCGCAAACTATGAGTTACCCCGAAACCCGGTGATGTGTCAAATACAAGTTCTTCACATGATGTTCTACGGGACGTTCCAAGTGAACTGTGCCAAGTACAAAGGATAAATACAAGTCCAACACAAGAAGGTGTCGTATGCTTCCGTGCTTCGAGCACGTAGTAGTGCGGTGCTACAAGTTCGTACAAACACAGCGGACTAGATTTCTAAATTTAGAACCTGTCGTGACTTACCAAAATCAACATCGTCGTAGTAAGCTGGAAGAGGATCTAGGGCTTCCTCTGAAGTTGGCACACCAGAGTCCGTACCTGCAACACAAATTACTTAGTTAGAAAACACAACTTTTCCCTATTTAATAATTAGGTCAGTTTGATTTTTAAACTTGTTAAAACGGTGTCGGAAAATATTAAAAATTTATATATAAACCTAGAATAATTATTTTGATTTTACTGCAATAAGGGAGAATTTTCAGAAGCTTCTGTATTTTTTTATAATTTTTAGAAACTTAAAAATAGCTTAAAACCCCTAAAATACCTAAGTGACGCGTATTTTCCGTAAGTTCTTACAGGAGCAATACAAGTCGGAATTACATGAATGGGTAGTCAAAGCGACCGTCTCGAAGTCTATTATCACATATAATTTTTTCACGTAATACTATAACTGAAAACAATGAGTTATGATTTTTAGAACGAATTATACGTATTTAACTTTTAGGTTTAAAAATTTATTCTGGAAAAAGTAGGCGTCTGATCGTAGTGAGACTAGCGCCATTGGGTCCGAAATATCGTTTCTAATTTTTCAGAGCTAGCCTCATATTTTTCTGAGCTCTGTATATTTAGTTATGGATTTATAACCAATTAACCCTATTTAATAATTAATTAAAATTGAAAATACGAAAATATTCCGTATTTACGAGTGTGCCATTGAAATATAATACCCCCCGTTCGTTCCTTGCTCCCGATCGCCGTGGGGAGGGGGTGTTTCTCGCTCGGCGACCGGAGGCGACGGCCGGAGGCGGGGGCCGGAGGCGGGGGTGCACGGGACGGCGACTGAGTGGCATGGCTTGGCGGATGGCAGAGGGGGTCGAGGCGGGGCGGTTGCTCCGGTGGAGTTCGGTGGCGGAACAGGGGAGGTTGGCGGCGAGGGCTCGGAGCTCGGGGGAGTTCGACGGAGAGCGGGGGAGCTCAGGGATGCGGTGCGCGGCTATCGAGGCCCATGGAGGGCGGGGGCGCTGGCGGCGTGGTCGACGGCGGGGCCCGGTGTTGCACGAAGGCGGGTCGGGCGGTCGGGCGGTCGGCTTCACGACGGAGGATGCCGCTGTGCACGGCGGCGTCGAGGCCGCGTCGAGGGTGGCGGTCAGACCCCGGAGGAGGACGACGGAGAGAGATAGAGAGGGAGAGAGACTGTGAGAGGAAGAGAGAGATCCTGTGTGTGAGAGTTTGAGCGGGCTTAGCGCGGGCTGTGTTGGGTTGAGTTGTGTGAGAAGAGAGAGGGTAAGTTGTTTCGAACGGGGAAAAGAAATAGAGATGGAGAGGGAGTGCATGGGTGTGGGTTTCGAAATGGGGGAAAAAGTTCATGGCCTGGGTTCGAGAGAGAGAGAGAGAGAGAGAGAGAGAGAGAGAGAGAGAGAGAGAGGCTCCTCTGTGTGTAGGTTATGAAAATGAGAAGGGGAGGCTGAGCTATTATATAGGTTTGGAAAACAACGTAACAGCTAACAATGAATAATAATATTAATAATAAATAGTTAATAGAAAACAAGTTGGGGGTTGGATCTAACAACCCCATACGGTGGGTTAATGTGGGGGTGGGGTTAGGCTAGGTAATGAGGGGTACATCTAGGTTTAAATAGGGGTGAAAGTAAATTAGTAAAAGTGATTAGTGATGGTAAAAAGTCATTAGTGAAATGTAATTAGCAAAGCAGTGAAATACAGGCACGTTTTTACAAACGACTCCGAAAAATTACGAAAATATACCCACGGGATCGTATCGTCGCGAGGATCACGAATACAAGATCCGTTTTGGGATTTGAGTTGCAGAAACACTAGCTTTAGGCCAAAACGTTTAAAAAGCGGGTCTGCGGGTTCTAGGCTGAAATGATGTCAGAAAATTATGAAATTAATGTGAAAAGCCCTAAATGATCATAGGATGCTACTGTAGAAGTTTGAAGACATTTTGAAAATGTTTGGATAGAAAATAAATTCGTCGAATCAAAACAGTAATTTTGGGAGATGAATTTTAACAGAAATGTTTTGGGCATTTGAGGAAATCTGAAATTGCTGAAATACAATATGATAAGTCTAGTGCTCTAAAATATTTTTATAAGAATTTTTGAAATCAGTTTTGTTATAAAACTCTTTACGAACATTTATAAAGTAAAATTTATTTTTAAAATACGTAAAAATAGGTAAATTGAAGTGATGAAATTTCATGTCGTTACACGATGTATCGATATCCTTTTCTCAAAACATCTATGACCACGAACAATTTTAGACTTTATACTACTAATGGTCAAACAATTCTCCATGATCGAGATCCTCATCTCGATACTTGTTTAACATCGCATCAAGTCTTAGGACTTTACCTAAGTTCTAATGTCGACTACATTATTATTAACTTAGGTAAATTCTTACCAAATAGCTTACTGCTATTTTGAACAAGACGTTTGTACACATACACAAACATAAATTGCCTCGAGAGCATACATATCTCCCAACAGCCATTGAATCCATAATGCATGCATTATTTTCAACATCTGAAGAGCATGTTGTGAGTACATCGTATATGCCTCCTCGCTCCTAACCTCCTCCGTCTGCACAACTGCAACTGACGAAGATGCTGTCATATTCACTGTCTCTGTTTCTCCTCTCCAGACAATCACTTTTCCAATCAGTGAGTTTCTTACAAATGTAGCATGACATGCCTCTGGTCGTCGATCTTGATCTCCTCCTGCTGTTGCCTCTTGCAATTCTTCACACCGATGCAAGTAAGCCATGGATGTTTGAATCTTCTCCATTCAACCCAACTCCTGCCATCTGATCACTCAACTCCTTGTTGTAGAGTCGCACCTTCACATCGTCAAGATTGAGAGTATCCCAACTGTAGAATATGATGTTGACGAACATCGTGTATCGCTCTGGCAATGACATGAGGAGAATCATCGCCTTATGCTCTGCCTGTACAGGCAATCCAAGCCCTTATCTTCACCACTGGTCCATTAAAGGTATCCAAGTGATCCTTCAATAAGGCCTCATCTCACATCGTGAATGTGAAGAAAAGCTTCGTCAAAAATAGCATGCTGGTGAGTGACTTTTCCAGACACAGTTTCTCTAGCTTTTTCCATAATCCATTTGCTGTAGTCTCATTGGACACCTGATAAATCACTTCGTCTGATAAACTGAGATGGATGGTTGTCATCATCGAGTCATCCATCTCTATCTTTTTCCTTTCCGAGATATCCACAAGTAAAGTATACATGTAATTCATTACCTTGTGGACACGATGTTTCCACAAGATTGCCTTCATCTTCTAGTGACATATCTTGAACTTTCCATTGCCATCAAACTTTTCAATTTTGTATTGTGATCCTCTAACCGTCGCATACGGGTCCCCTGCATACGATCTCAAACCAATTGCTTTCATGGTTACATCACCTTGCATAGAAGAACTATCAGCCATTGCAGTGGACTTGTTTCACGAACATTGCTCTGATACCAATTGTTGGGGGGTGAACGTGATCACCTCTCTTGGACTCATATGCCCTCTTCATAGTCTTATCAAGAAAGTAATCGTCATGTGGAATTCCAAGATCGTTGAACCAACGAACTCTACAAAACCCATAACATAGCAATATATATGAAAGTGACGCAAAACAAAAGATAAACACGTGCCTGACACCAAGATTTATACTGGTTCCACCCAAAACTTAGTGTACATCCAGTTGAAGAGATCATTAATGCTTCAATAATCTTGGATAACAAGTTATGGTATTCGGTTCAAGGAAATAACCAAACCCGCTAAGAATTCAGAGAAAAAAACAATGGAGAAAAGTGTCCGTAGATACGCATATTGGCACTTACCTAATTTCCTTCACGGAACACGAATTCACTTTGCAAATTCATCGAATAATTCTATTATCATAAGCTGTTTCGGATCGAAGTTCACATTTCTCTTTATTTTCAGTAGCGATATCAAAATCATTGATCTTTGGATCCAAGTGTTCCCATACAGTTGGTGGGTAGCAGGGGTTGAAACAATGGATTTGAACACTGCTGCATTCCGTATGTATATACACACACATATACACATATATACACACATACACACATGTAAGTTGTGCCAACCTTCCAGACGATGCAAGCCGTGGGAAACATAACTGTCCTGAACAAGACGAAGGAAAAGGCGATGGAGAACAGATCGGAACCCCGGGCAGGTCACATTAGCACAAAAGTCGAAAAACGTTCTCCACATACCTATGCCCTGATTTACATGAAGACATTTAGACTCACAGGTTTACAATTACCCATAAGAAAACAACATTCTAAACCTTAGTCTTTAGACAATGTCCTTGATTGGAAGCCATATATCAAAGAGGTGAAGTTTCCTCAAGAAGTCAGAACAACAAACGAAGTCTGGTCGTATAGTAACAGCAATAGTACAACAAAATCTTCTGGGTAGTTGTAGGTTAACAAAAAGTTCATGAGAGACAGGTTCATGAATCATGACTGTATATTTCGTCTTCACATTGGCAACTTGAAGTCCAAAATTGTCTACGCCCTGCAAGAGGAACGGCATTACAAGCTCCATAACCAATGAGGTTATCAGCAATGAAGTTAAGGTTCAGAGGCCAGTGCATTTGGCTTCGATAAAGGTGATTAAGCTCCAAACTAACCCAACTCCATCTAGTTTCTCAGACAGCTCGACACAGATCTAGGTCCCAGCAAGTTCAACAAGCATTAACTTATGGTTGATGCCTTTGAATCAAACATCTAAAATTTCTACCCTGTATGAAGCATTGTCTGAATTCTGATTCCTTGGGAAATCATTTCCAAATTTCACACCCTCTCATTTTGGAAGCACATACCATCAATTACATAATAATCATCTCAGCACTCCCTTTAAATAATAGTTCATATCTAAGCGTTATTTTCATATTAAAAATGTATACATCATCAACTTCTAGATAGCTAACGGTCCAAAGAAAGAAGAATTGGTTATCTCATGAAAGAATAGTAATTTTGAAAATGAACGACTTTACATCTTTGTTATATCACTTTTCAATAACAATGTTTATATTGTTAGTTCTTATGAAGTAACCATACCAAATTGTTCTGAACGAAAAATGAGAACACATAATTTTCACTCTAAGAGAAACATGTGTCCATAGTCTTCTTCTAAGCAATAGGTCTAGCTCTTGTTGCCAACCATCCATGTTCGTGGACTTCTTTGTCGAAGAAGTGCTTGTTCCTTGAATGTTTACCGAATCAATTGTATGTTGATACTATTTGTAAGGAAAAACACATGTTCAACCTTGATATTGTGATGCATCAGATAGGAAGCTTCCATTCTCACGCATAAGGTCTGTTTGCCTGCAAGGGAAGTTATGCCGAAACAAATATGCAAGTTTTCCAATCTTAAAGAATTTATTTTCTACAAATATAGAATTTAATGGAAAAGGTAAATCGTCTTTTTCTTTTTGGTATTTAAGTTCAAGAACAGGTGAACAAAACCTCTAAACAGAAAAAAGAAACTTCTTTAAAGGCAGACAATTTTGGTTTCCTTCTCTCAATGTGTTTATCCTGAAAATGAAAACAAAAATTATCTGACCATTTGGCTTCAAGATCTTGAGCAATATTTTAAAACGGTGGAGGCGGAGGCGCAGAGCTTATGGTCCAGGGGCCTAGGCGGGGAGTCTAGGCGTTTCTTCCATCAATAAAACTAAACATATATGACCATTTAAAAATATGTTAAAATTCTAAAAATTATTTTAGCAGCAACAAAAGTATATAACAAATATCATTTTTAATATTTTAATATTCAAGTTTTTAACTATAAACAAGTTAAACAATAAAAAGCTTGCTATATACTTTTTCCCAAAATCTAAACCCATATGACCGTTCAAACTCAAGGAAAATATGCAATATTTCTACAAATTAATCAAGAACAAAAAACATATAAAACAATTTATTTAGTTTTGATATTTAAGTTTCTACTATAATCATGATAAACATTTTCGGATAACAGACCTGTGTGAGGGAACGCCTATGCTGTCTAGGCAGGCTAGGCATGCACATAATTGGTGCCTAAGTTGCCTGGGTGGGTGCTTGATCTTGGATCGTGATCTAAGCCTAGAGTGTGAGGTGAATGTGCTTATGGAAAATTTTTGTAAATATAAAAATTATGGCCTACTCAGTCAGACAATCTCAGAGCAAATACGTTTAAAGAAAATAATGCAGTAGCAAACATAGAGTGCACACGATATTTACCTTGATTCGGTCGTCCCAATGACCTACATCCAGCTCCAAAGTAATCACTAGAATAATAATGTCAATATACAAACACACGGAACTTCGTGTCCCAACACTCAGCTCACCAAGTCTACACCTCACTACCTAAAGTGTTGAACACTACTATCCTATCAAAAACTTTCTCTTGACTTGCACTAACAAATCAAGAGCTCAAAACGAAACCCAATAAAGAAAAGCAAAAAGGTAATACAAAGATCTACCAATATTATCACAAATAATAATAAAGTAATAGTTTAGAATGCTCAGTTTGTGATATTTAGATAGTCTATAGCATTGTGCTCGTCGTCAGCTTCATGCTGGTGCATACGATCTCTCAATCTGATTTTTGAATCAAAAGATGACACTCCAAAGTTCGTTGCTCGGTTCAGTCTGAAGGCTGTCTGTGTGTAAAACAACTCGATCTGGCTCGTTGAAACTGCGAGTTAGACTCACAGATTTTGGTGATTCCGTTCGGTCGGAATTGCTTTACTAATGCGGCTGCGTGACTTGGGTCTGTGCGTAAAGCAAGCACTCTACAGCAGGTCAACATCAAGACTGGCTAGTAATTCTTATGGGTCTGGCTCATGGAAATGTCCAAGCCATAACTTGTGGCAGCGGTAGGCTTCAACAGCAGGTCGGTAGAGCTTTTGGTTCGTGGATCCAATGAGCATGGCTTATGGAATTTGCGTTTCCGACTGGGTCAGTTTTTTAATCAACTTCAGCAGTCCAAGCAGCTTCGTGACTTTGGATGGTTCTAGCACCCTTCTTTGCATGACTTAAGGATTCCCTTGGCCTAGATGAAGAAGCTTGAGGTGTTAAGGCCTTGGAGGTAGCTTAGAGACTTAGGTGCTTGGAAAGACCTCTTGGCAGTAACTTGTAAAGTTCAAGCAAGGCCCTTGGCTTGAAGATGAAGACTTGGAGTTGCTTGAAGACCTAGGGCATGATTGCTCTTTGTTTGTGTGGCTTTCCTTGATGTTAGAGCTTGCTTATGGGCTTGTGACTAGTGCATGCATGACTTGAGAAGATGATGAAGCTTTTTTTGATCTTGATTGCTGGATGATGTGCGGCTATGGAGCATGGATAAACATTAATGCTTGCGACTAGGAAGAGCTTGAAGATGCTTGCATTGAAGAGTTTGCTCAGTGGAGAGACTAGTAGCGCCAGCCAAGATGATGGAAGGGGAGAGCTAGGGCCGGATAGGGGTTTTGCACGTAATTTTTCTCTCTCTCTCTCTTAGTTTTGGCTAGGGAAGTGTGTGTATATTTATAGAAAATGTAGAGCGCAAAGTTGTAGTTTCAATGGGACTCTTGTAGCTCTCATCTTCAAGATGAACTGTAATTAAATCCCTTGCACTTGGACAATCTTAGATTTATTAAGACTCCTTCAAATTTGATTAGCCAATTTTTTCATCTCTTTGGTGCATTGGAATTTGTCAATCCTCTAACAATTATGACTCCTTGATTTTATTTGAAATTCAAATTTGATTAGCCAATCTCCTAGTCTTCATGTTAATTGTATTTGGACCATCCATGATGAATTTGAACCAATTATCTTCGCACATTATCATCTCCTTAAACCAATTATCATCTCCTCCTCTCCATGACTTTCTAGGCCCAAATAATCTTATCTCTTCTCCTTTGACTTACTAGAAAATATTTGACCACTCAAATATTGCATGTTTGCCCATTTGTTTATATTCACATGTTTGCCACGTTGTCCATATTCTCACAATTTACAACTTTACCAATATTGTTCTCCTTGGTCCTTTGCATCTGAAAAACACTTAACAAACACATCAAAATAATTCATGAAGGTTTGTTATCATCAAACAAGAAATCATAGATCGTTGTATCCAACATTGTTGTATCCAACAATCTCTCCTTTTTTATGATGACAACCCGCAATACTAACTAGGATAACAGTGATTTAACATGGGGTGGTTATTTGAGACAAATATATGGTATTATTCTATAATTTAAAAAGTTCAATGTAGTATTATAAGAAAAAATGAAATAAAGGTAGTTTTGTGAAAATCAGCCAAAAAATCCCAAGAAACAACCAATTGTTATGAATCATCATCTGGGGAGGAACCCCCAGCTCTTTATTTATTGCATATAGAGGAGCGTACATAGATAGGATACAATAGATACGGTCTTATCTATAAGATAAGCTGTGATCCCAACCGACTAACCAACTCGGTATTATCCCTTCACAACACTCCCTCTTATCCAGCCACAGGTGTGGACTCTGCTCATGAATACTTCAGGATTCAGAGTGTAGTAGGAGTCTCACATGGGGTGGATGCTTCAGGATCCTGAGTTGGTGAGGTTTACCTCGTTAAAACCTTTAGCTATGGAAAACCATGTGGGAGAAACCATAGTTATGGAAAAAGAGTACAAACGCTCTCTAACTCCCCCTGATTTGTACAAGCGACTCTGCTCATGAACACTTCGGGATTCTGAGCGTCACAAAGGGGTGGATACTTCAGGATCCAGAGTTGATGTGATTTGTCTCGTTAAAACCTTTGGCTATGGAAAACCCTGTGGAAAAAACCATAGCTAAGGGAAAAGAGTACAAATTCCCTCAACTCCCCCTGATCTGTAAAAGCCCTTAGGCTTTCAGATCTCTTAGGCTTATCTCATCGCTCTTATTTACAACATTCCGAAGGTATACACATATTACAAATATTATCACCATTAAGCAGCTACTGAATCCAGAAACTCTGGAGAGGTGTGCTAAGTTTTGTCGCCTCTGATGTGGTCTTCAGACTATGTGGTCAGCTCCACAATACCAGCCTCTATCCCAGTCGTCACTGGGATATAATGTACCACCAGGCGTCCTCAAATACACCATTGGTGTGTTTCTGGAATAGTGAGCATCTCGGAATGATAGAATGATGTTGCATTCATAATTTCCTTTGCAGATCTGCAGTAGATGACCATCCCACTGTGGGTACCCAGTCTGTGATTTCTCAGTATAGGGATCAGACCTGTAACCTGCATTTGCATAAACATAGAGGATAATACCATATAATATAAGCCTAAATCTTTCGACCCTTGGAGGAAGCGCAGAAGGCTTAACTCCGGTCTAATGGCCCTTTTAAGGTGCCTAATTATCTCTGGCTAATAAGTTTACTGCAACTACTATATCTGGACATATGCAGTTAGCCAGGAGTGCTTGATTGCACTTAGATAAAGGACTTTATGACCAAATTATATCCCCCCTCTTCCAGCGATCGGAAGGGGTCTTTTTTTGTACATCCATAGTGTACTACCATAGGTGTACTTTGGATACTATGGTCTTTTTAATTTCTTCAACGCACTTCTGGGCGTATGTAACAGGATTCTATTAAGATAATAAATCTGTGAGCCATGAATTAATTTATTTTTACCTAGGTCGTTCATTGCATGTTTAATAGTCAGGCTTGAACACATATTCTCTTTAGGAGATCCGATGAGATTTAAGGTGTTCACAATTATGATCTCAAATCGCGTTCTTTGCTTAGATGCAAAGACAACCCTCAGTAGGAATCATTGCTTTGTCAAGTTATTCTCTTGGTTGTACATTATTTGTTATTCTTATTGTTTTTCTTCAATAGAATAGACGTCCTGAAGTCTATTCAGGCATTTAAGGAAATGTGGAATTCGTCTTTATCAAGAAATCTACAAAGGTATGTCGTCACAAAGTCCAATAACAGCATATCCAAAATTTCCTTTGCCAAATCGTAAGGTATTCGCATCTGATAACTTTAGGGAGACTGATGCATCATTTATAAGTCATGCTCATTTTAATTTGTTTGATCCCTAGTTTCAGCGAAATTTTCCTTGGGCTATAGGTTGTACCTTATAGCATACGATTTTGTGTTTATTTTTTCTTGTGTATGCATTACTTATTTTACCCACAGGTTTGACGCCTTTTGGTGTCTGGACTTCAGGTCCGAACATTTCACGTTTCATAAGTGAGTCTAGCTCATCTTTTATTGCCTCATTCCATATTTGGCCAATCTCTACGTTTGCATTTTAGCAACGGAGTATGGAACGATATTTTATAAATATCGTCGCTTTTGCGATGTATATGGCAATATGATACGTGAATACATTGTCAACAATTATGTTCTTTCTGTCCAACACCACCCCAGTACGTACATCATTTACTTTCAATTTCAGTTATTCCCGGCATTTCCTCTGCAGTGGATTCCGGGAAGGGTGAGGGTGTGGACATGAGCTCATTTTCCTGTGGTAGTATTGTCGTAAGGTCTCCAGGGGGTTTTCTTTGTTATTTTATTTTCATCCTTGGAGCATGGTGGTCTGCCTCTTTTCTGTTAAGGAACAGCCACTTCTGCTGGTGGTGGATTGCATCCATTCTCGAGATGTCAATCCTAGCTGGAGTATTTGCAGCAGGGATGTGTGATCTGACAATCTTCTGGTTGTCAGTAAATGAGTTCGATAACTGGTAAACATTGTTTTGTATATGGAGGATCTTCAGGATCTCATCTTCACATTGTATTGTTACCGGATCATAGTGGGTCAAACTTTTTGTATCCCACATTATAATTTGCATCGCACTAGATTTCCAGTATCTAGGCCTATTTTGAGGAAACTCGTCTCATCAAAATCACAGTCTTCAAGATGTGCCTTTAAATTCGTCCCTCGTTTGGGGTTTTAGATATCTTATAATTGAGGGTGAGTCAAACCCTACATAGATATCTAGGCGACATTGAGGACCCATTTTTGTCCTCTGTGGTGGTGCGGTGGGAATTTAAACTGCGCGACGAAGATTCTTAAGTGAGAAATGTTCGGTGGCATTCCATATGCAAGTTGCATTGGAGACTCTCTTGTTAGATCTGGATCCTAGCCTAGAGGGGGGTGAATAGGCTTATAAAATAATTCGTGCAACCCACGAACAAACTCACGCAGTTGTAGCAGCAGCAGAGTAAATAAAATGCAGACACAGAATACACAGCAGATTTACCCTGGTTTGGTCGTCCCAACGGCCTACTCCAGCCCCCAAAGCAGATACTAGTATTGAATAGTGCAATAGGTACAAAACCACAAGTTAGAGCACGCTCAGAGCACCCTCTACGTCTCTACACTCGTCAGGCTCTCAGTACCCACACATAGTGTTTCCTCTCACTATCAATCCTAGTAATGCTTTCTACCATCTAATCCTAAACTAGCTGGGTCCCACTTGTCTAGCCCCAACCAGACAAGTCCCAAAATAGTCCTAAAATATAGGTAAAGTTTCCCCTACAGAGAACGTTACACTAAGACACGAATAAAAGAGTTTAAGGATTTAGAAATGCTCAGTTCGTGTCCGTGTAGGCGTCTCTGTCAATCAGCGCGTCGTCAGCTCCAATCTAACGTAAACGGTGTCTCGATCCGACACCTGGGTGTCAAATGGCACACTGGTCTGTGTGCATAGCAATTGCAGATCAATCCTCAAATATAAGCGGTCGGTGCGCGCATCAATTCCTTTAAAAACCCAACGCCACGTCAGCATGAATTAACCCGCGATTCTCGTGTTGCATGGGCTCGTCCACGTCAGCGCATCTATCCGCAGCAACGCTTGTTTCTTCTTCGACTCGCCGTGCGGACTTCGACAGCGACGTGGGCTTCTACGGCGACGGGCGGTGATCACTTCGAGACCTCTCCGAACCCGCAGCGGCGTTCTCTCCGACTTGCAGCGACAGCCGGCAACTGGATGGAGCAAGGGCGACCTACAGCAGCGAGAGCGCTTTGCCGTTCAGCTTCTCCGAGCGACCGGCGACTCTGGCTTCGGCAATGGCGACTTCGATCGGTGATCAGCGACCCTCCTTCGACAGCGGACTCGGCGGGCTCGTCTCCTAGTTCTCCGGCGGTGAACAGCTCCCCTCCTTCGACATCGGCGGGCTTCGTGCAGCTCTTCGACGATGTCTTCTCCGGTTGACCCAGCGGCGACTGCGACTTTCAAGCAGCGCTCGATGGCGATGATGAAGATTCAAGACGTCGGCGGTGAGAACGGTGACTTGAGGACGAGCTGCTCAACGTTCCACTTCAACGGTGACGGCGGCTTCGTCAGGCGGCGATGGCTTCAACAGGTGACGATGGCGCTTCGATTTCGAACTTCACGGCAAGAAGACCACGATGCTCGGCGGTGACAGCACGCTGAAGAGCTTGACGGCGACTAGGGCTTAGTAACGCTTGCGGAAGTATTAGCCTGGGCTTCTTCTTCGTTTGATGATGTGTTTGCTTGGTGATATTGTGGCCTTCGGTTGTTTTTGGGTTGTAGAAGCTCTTTTCTAGTTGGCCGCCGCAATTAATAATGGGAGCTTTTGTTTTGAGGATGGAGATGACAATAGGGCTGGCAGCTAAGGAGATGTTAACTGGGTTTTCTTTTCGACTCCTCTCCTTTTTTTAATATGGCCGTTTCTAAAAGGTCCCAGCCTAAAATTCTGCTTAACCGCAAGCAAACTGGGACTCTTTGTGAAATCTCGTGCTTGGAGCATGATGCAAGTTGCCTGTAGAAACGCATATTGGCACTTACCTATAATTTCCTTCACGGAACAAGAATTCACTTTGCAAATTCATCGAATAATTCTATCAGCATAAGCTGTTTCGGATCGAAGTTCCCATTTGTATTTATTTTCAGTAGCGATATCAAATCATTGTTTCCGTACAGTTGGAGGGTAGCTGGCAGGGGTTCAAACAATGGATTTGAACACTGCTGCATTCCTTATGTGTTATATGCACACACATATACAAATATATGAACACATATATACATCACAATAATCAAGGTTGGGTAGAATTCCTGTACCCATGTTTTCTCCCAGAATGATTACCGAATCAATTATATGTTGATACTATTTGTAAGGAAAAACACATGTTCAACCTTGATATTGTGATGCATCAGATAGGAAGCTTCCACTCTCACATATAAGGTCGGGTTGCCTGCAAGGGAAGTTATGCAGAAACAAATATGGAAGTTTTCCAATCTTAAATAATGTATTTGCTGCAAATCTAGAATTTAATGGAAAAAGAAAATTTTCTTTTTCTTTTTGGTATTTAAGTTCAAGAACAGGTGAACAAAACCTTTAAACAGAAGAAAGAAACTTCTTTAAAGGCAGACAATTTTGGTTTCCTTCTCTCAATGTGTTTATCCTGAAAATGAAAACAAAAATTATCTAACCGTTTGTCTGCAAGATCTTGAGCAATTTTTTAAAACGGTGGAGGCGGAGGCATTAGACCAGAGCTTATGGTCCAGGGGCATAGGCGGGGAGCCTAGGCGTTTATTCCCTCAATAAAACTAAACATATATGACCATTTAAAAGTACGTTAAAATCCTAAAAATTATTTTAGAAGCAACAAAAGTATATAACAAATATCATTTTTAATATTTTAATATTCAAGTTTTTAGCTATAAACAAGTTAAAAATAAAAAGCTTGCTCTATATTTTTCCCCAAAATCTAAACCCATATGACCGTTCTTAAGGAAAATATTCACTATTTATACAAATTATATTAAGAGCAAAAAACATATAAAACAATATATTTAGTATTTTGATATTTAAGTTTCTACTATAAACATGATAAAAGTTTTCGGATAATAGACATGTCTGAGGGAACGCCTATGCTGTCTAGGCAGGCTATGCATGCACATAATGGGTGCCTAAGTTGCCTGGGTGGGTGCCTGGTCTTGGATCGTGATCTAAGCCTAAAGGGGGAGGTGAATATGATTATGGAAAATTTTTGTAAATATAAAAATTATGGCCTACTCAGTCAGACAATCTCAGAGTAAATACGTGTAAAGAAAATAATGCTGAAGCAAACACAGAGTGCACACGATATTTACCTTGATTCGGTCGCCCCAATGACCTACGTCCAACTCCAAAGTAATCACTAGAATAATAATGTCAACATACAAACACATGGAACTTCGTGCCCAACACTCAGCTCACCAAGTCTATACCTCACTACCCAAAGTGTCAAACACTACTATCCTAACAAAAACTTTCTCTTGACTTGCACTAACAAATCAAAAGCTCAAAACAAAACCTCAAAAAGAAAAGTAAAAAGGTAATACAAAGATCAACCAACATTATCACAAATAATAATAAAATAATAAGTTTAAAATGCTCAGTTTATGATATTTGGATAGTCCATGGCGTTGTGCTCATCGTCAGCTTCGTGCTGGCGCATAGGGTCTCTCAATCCGATTTTTGAATCAAAAGATGACACTCTGAAGTTCGTTGCTCAGTTGGTCTCACAATCCAATACTGTCTGTGTGTAAAGCAACTCGATCTGGCTCGTTGGAACTGCGAGTCAGACTCACAGATTTGAGTGATTCCGCTCGGTCAGAATTGCTCTACTGATGTGGCTGCGTGACTTGGGTCTGTGCGCTAAGCAAGCGCTCTGTAGTGGGTCGACATCAAGTCTGGCTAGTAATTCCTATGGATCTGACTCGTGGAAATGTCCAAGCCATAACTTGTGGCAGCGGTAGGCTTCAGCAGCGGGTCGGCAGAGCTTTTGGCTCGTGGATCCAATGAGCCTGGCTTATGGAATTTGCGATTCCGTCTGGGTCAGCAGCAGAGTTCAGCAGTCCAAGCAGCTGCGTGACTTTGGATGGTTCTTGCTCCCTTCTTTGTGTGACTTAGGGATTCCCTTGGCCTAGATGAAGAAGCTTGAGATGTGTTAAGGCCTTGGAGGAAGCATATAGACTTGGGTGCTTGGAAAGACCTCTTGGCCGTAACTTGTAAAGTTCAAGCAAGGCCCTTGGCTTGAAGATGAAGACTTAGAGTTGCTTGAAGATCTATCTAGGGCATGATTGCTCTTTGTTGGTGTGGCTTTCCTTGATGCTAGAGCTTGCTTATGGGCTTGCGGCTAGTGCATGCATGACTTGAGAAGATGATGAAGCTTTTCTTGATCTTGATTGATGATGTTGCGGCTATGGAGCTTGGATGAACATCAATGCTAGCGGCTAAGAAGCGCTTGAAGATGCTTGCATTGAAGATTTTGCTCAATGGAGAGACTAGTAAGGCCGGCCAAGATGATGGAAGGGGAGAGCTAGGGTCGGATAGGGTTTTTGCACGTATTTTCTCTCTCTTAGTTTTGGCTAGGGAAGTGTGTGTATATTTATAGGAGATATAGAGCACAAAGTTGTAGTTTCAATGAGACTCTTGTAGCTCTCATCTTCAAGATGAACTCTAATTAAATCCCTTGCACTTGGACAATCTAAGATTTACTAAGACTCCTTCAAATTTGATTAGCCAATTTTCTCATCTCTTTGGTGCATTGGACTTGGTCAATCCTCTAACAATTATGACTCCTTGATTTTATTTGAAATTCAAATTTGATTAGCCAATCTCCTAGTCTTCATGTAAATTGTACTTGGACCATCCATGATGAATTTGAACCAATTATCTTCACACATTATCATCTCCTCAAACCAATTATCATCTCCTCCTCTCCATGACTTTCTAGGACCACATAATCTTATCTCTTCCCCTTTGACTTGCTAGAAAATGTTTGACCACTCAAATATTGCAAGTTTGCCAATTTGTCTATATTCATAAGTTTGCCACTTTGCCCATATTCTTACAATTTACAACTTTACCAATATTGTTCTCATTAGTCATTTGCATCTGAAAAACACTTAACAAACACATCAAAAATATTCATGAATGTTTGTTATCATCAAACAAGAAATCATAAATCATTGTATCCAACAATCTCTCCCTTTTGATGATGACAAACCGCAATACTACCTAGGATAACAGTAATTTAACATGGGGTGGTTATTTGAGACAAATATATGGTATTATTCTATAATTTAAAAAGTGTTATAAACGGGCTTCTTGGTGGGCCTACCCGTTAGTGGGTATCCACCCATTATGTAACCCTACCACTATAAATACAGGGCTATGGTCTCCATAGCCGCCAAGTTTACAACACGTTATCAGCACGCTCAAAGCTAAGCCGAACCTCTGCCGACGGACGGACGCGACGGACGGACGCGACGCGAACGGGCTTCCTTCACCGAACGTCGCTAGATCCGGCGGGTAGGATCTAGAGGTAACTTTCTCCCTAGATCTAAAAATTTTGTATATGCGCATATGTGGTGATTTAATTCTTTTTGGCTCAATCGATCAAAAACACCGTTTTTATCGCTAAAAATCACCCTTTTTCAATTAAAAAAACGAATTTTTGGAAGAAAAATTGGGTTTTTTCCACTAAAAATCGGATTTTTACCCGTTGTTTTTCCCCAAAAATCACCCAAACCCGAAATAGGGTTCACCCACGCCCCCCCGTCGCCGGCAGCGGCGGGGGCCTTCCCGCCGTCGCTGCGGCGGCGGGAAACCCCCCCCCCCCCCCCGCCACTGCGGGCGGGGGCTCCCCGCCGCCTGCAGCGGCGGGCAACCCCCGCCGCCAACGGCGGGGGCAAACCCCGCCGCCAGCGGCGGGGGCAACCCCCCGCCTGCAGCGGCGGGGCACCCCCGCCGCCTGCGGCGGGGGCAACCCCCGCCGCCTGCAGCGGCGGGGGCAAACCCCGCCGCCTGCAGCGGCGGGGGCAAACCCCGCCGCCTGCAGCGGCGGGGCACCCCCGCCGCCAGCGACGGGGGCAACCCCCGCCGCCTGCAGCGGCGGGCAACCCCCGCCGCCTGCAGCGGCGGGGCCCCCCTCCCCGTCGACTGCTGCGGCAAACGGGCCCGCCCGCCAGTAGCGGGTACGGGCCCGGCGTGCGTACCCCAAAACCCTAACTAGGGTTTCTGACCCAGAAATTTTTTTCGAATTTTCAAAAATTTTATTTTTCAGATTTATTGCGATTCTTTTTCGTTATAATCTGGACCAAAAATGCATGTGATTTTTTGTCATCGCAAATTATATTTGGATTTATGATTTTCTTTAAAAAAAACGTTTAAAAATTAAGAAGATCCTGCGACCGCTCTGCCGTTAGTCAACTAACCTAACGGTGCATGACGTTGCCTAGTGGTCCAATAATTTTTAAACGGTAGATTTCATTTTCCATTATAAACTGCCTGTGATGAATAAATAAATTGCCTGCGATGTATAAATTGCCTGTGATGATGCCTGCTGCATTATAACTGCCTGCGACGAATGGTTAATATTTGCTGTGGTTTTGGATCGGCTAGTTTATCACCATTTTTATTTTTCATGCATTATTTTCTTTTTGAGAGAAAAATGTAGTGAGGATAATTTTGTAAAATTACAAGCCCGGCGGACGCCTCAAGAAGATGAAGGACTATTCCAGAAGAATAGGGGCCCCACGGGGGTTCCCGAGTTGTACTTTCTTTCTTTTTGGGACTGTAAAAGACTGTAATTATTTATGGTGATTAGCCGATCCACGCAGCAAATATTTATGTCTGATGTGCTTGATTATTTATTTTTCCGCAAAATATCTAATTAATGCTATCTTTTTACATGCTAGAGTGATAAATGGCCAAAATTGCGAGCGTCGATTTCGACGTTTTGGATGCTTCAGGAAAGAATTACTTAAGCTGGCAGCTGGATATAAAATTCCATCTGCGAGCACAGGGATTGAGTCACGCCATCGCCTTAGGCGATAAGGTTTCTGATATAGATAAAGCGAAAGCAATTATCTATATCAGACGCCATATCGATCGGACCCTGAAGGCCGAGTACCTAACGGTGGAAGACTCGTATGAGTTGTGGACCGCCCTCGAGGACAGGTATAAACATCAAAGGGATGTTATCCTACCTCGAGCGCGATATGAATGGGAGAACCTCCGTCTCCAAGACTTCAAGTCTATTGCCGAGTACAACTCGGCACTTTTCAGCATCACCTCACGCCTGAAGTTGTGTGGTGAAAAGGTGACGGAGGAACGCATGTTAGAGAAGACGTATACATCATTCCATGAGAAGGATGTCATACTGATGCAACAGTATCGTGAACGAAAGTTCACAAAATACTCTGAGCTTCTCTCATGCCTTCTGATGGCAGAGCAGAATCGTGACCTCCTTCTGGCCACCCACAACTCACGCCCTACCGGCACTGCTCCTGCGCCTGAAGCGCACCACAGCTCCTTCCAGAAGAAAAGGGGCAACTTCAAAGGCAAACCCCAGAAGGGCAAAACCATGAAGAAGCAGGCTCGAGGACCCCCTCCAAGAAACAACCAAGAGGGGAAGAAGAAAAATGTGTGGAAGAGAAAAGACGACGGCCAGACTTCTGCCCCCAGAAAGGACTGGGAAGATAAATGCCACAGGTGTGGCATGACTGGACACTGGTCCAGAAATTGTCGTACTCCACGCCACCTTCAGGAGTTGTACAAAGCAAGCCAGAAGCAAGCTGAGACAAACCTGGCGGTTCAAGAAAACCTGGCACCAATCAGGTTCATCGCCGAGGACTTCTCCAACGATGACCTGCTCGACTGAGGACATTTATCTACTTTATATGCATTGTAGTTTTTCCTTTTGAGAAACAATTTATCAGCTTATCTCTGGCGTGTTTTAAGTACTTTTTCAGACATCAATTTAATTTTCGTAGTATATACCTTTGTGTTTTTACCTTATACTGCGACTTTTCTTTAAAATAGATGGATTTTAAATGCCTAGTGGACAGTGCCTCTACGCACACGATCCTCCAAGACATCTGCTTTTTTCAAAGCATTAATAAATACGATGGTACCGTAAATACGATTTCCGGTCCATCAAGTATCATTGAAGGATCAGGGGAAGCACATTTTATGCTCCCCAATAGTACAAAACTACTCATAAAAGATGCCCTTCTCTCCCCTAGCTCGCATAGGAACCTGTTGAGCTTTAAAGATATCCGCTTAAACGGATACCACCTAGAAACGGTGAGCAAAGGAAACAATGAATACCTTGATGTAACGTTCCATAAAAACGGTGCTAAAAACACCGTCGAACGTTTCGAGGGACTCCCGTCGGGTCTCTACCACACAAGGATCAGAGCAATGGAAGCAAACACATTGGAGCACCAGAAGTGCCAAAATCAACCAGAATTCAAACTCTGGCACGATAGACTTGGACACCTCGGAAGGAATATGATGCGTCGCATCATATCCCAATCACGTGGAATTAATCCGAAAATCCTGACGCTACTTCGGAAGGGTGCAAATCCTTGTCCCCCTTGTTACAAAGGGAAATTGATTACGAGACCATCCACCCTGAAGGTAGACTCTGAGTCTCCGAGCTTCCTAGAGAGAATACATGGCGACATTTGCGGGCCTATTCACCCCGCAAGTGGACCATTTCGGTACTACATGGTACTAATTGACGCATCTTCAAAATGGTCATATGTGTGCCTCTTGTCCACCCGCAACGTAGCCTTTGCAAAGCTACTTGCACAAATTATAAAATTGCGGGCACATTTCCCAGACAACCAGATCAAGAAATTGCGTCTGGACAATGCTGGGGAATTCACCTCACAAGTCTTCCTAGACTACTGCAAGCAACCGGCATAGAAGTTGAACATCCTGTAGCTCATGTTCACACCCAGAACGGGTTAGCCGAATCTCTCATAAAGAGACTACAATGGATCGCTAGACCATTGTTAATGCAATGCCAGTTGCCGGTTTGTGCATGGGGACATGCCATACTGCACGCTGCATCGCTGATAAGATTACGACCGTCAGGTAGTCAATCTTATTCTCCGATGCAACTTGCATATGGGAACCCGCTCGATATCTCTCACTTGAGGATATTCGGATGTGCTGTCTATGTCCCCATAGCACCACCGCAGAGAACCAAGATGGGTCCTCAACGGCGTCTTGGTATCTATATTGGCTTCGACTCACCATCGATCATTAGATACCTCGAACCCCTTACAGGGGATGCCTTTAAAGCACGTCTAGCAGATTGTGAGTTTGATGAAAGCATTTTTCCAAAACTAGGCATTAACACACAGAAGCCAGAAGCTTCAAAGACCATTACATGGGACACAAAGACCTTATCCCATTTTGATCCGCGCACAAATCAATGTGAAGAAGAGATCCTGAAGATCCTTCAAATTCAGAACACAGTTCACATTTTACCGGATAAATTCACTGACAACCAGAAGATTGTCAGATCACACGTCCCTGCTGCAAATACGCCAGCTAGGATTGACATACCCAAATAGGGATGCAATCCACCTGCAGCAGAAGCGGCCGTACCTCAACAAAAAAGAGGACGACCCCCAGGCTCCAAAGATAAGAATCCTCGAAAGAGGAAAAATCCTGGAGCAACAATAACGATACCACCACAGGATGCTGAGCTCAGCCCAGCTACCTCTCCACTCCTACCAACCCCAGAAGAGGAAAATATAGGAGAAATCTCATTAAACTATGTACGTACCGGGGAGGTACTGGACAGAAAAAGCACAATCATCGATGATAACTTCGCGCTCATTATTGCCACTCACGTCACTGAATACGACGATGAGACCGATCCACGCTCTCTAGCAGAATGTAAACGCAGAGAGGATTGGCCAAAGTGGAACGAGGCAATAGGAGTAGAGCTGGACTCACTCTCGAAGCGCAAAGTTTTTGGACCTGTAGTCCTAACACCAAAAGGTGTTAAACCTGTGGGATATAAATGGGTATTCGTGAGAAAAAGAAACGAGAACAATGAGATCGTGCGCTATAAAGCGCGCCTTGTTGCACAAGGTTTTTCCCAACGCCCAGGAATAGACTATGACGATACCTATTCCCCGGTCATGGACGCGATCACTTTCCGTTTCATTATCGGCCTATCCACGAAGGAAGGTCTGGATATGCAGCTCATGGACGTTGTGACTGCATACCTATACGGAAATATAGATAAGGACATCTATATGAAAATCCCAGACGGATACAAACTACCGACAAAAATGACAGAAAGACCTCGGGACGTCTATTCCGTCAAACTCCAGAGATCACTGTATGGTCTCAAACAGTCAGGTAGAATGTGGTACAACAGACTGAGTGAATTCCTAGTGCAACAAGGATTCACAACAAATGAAGTCTGCCCTTGCATCTTCATACGAGCAAAGGGAACAGGATTCGTAATTATAGCCGTCTACGTAGACGACTTGAACATCATCGGATCTCCCGCAGAGATAGATGAGATATCCAAAAGTCTCACACAGACTTTTGAGATGAAAGACCTCGGCAAAACAAAGTTTTGCCTAGGACTACAAATTGAACATTTAAGCGGAGGAATCCTGTTGCACCAATCGACATATACAAAGAAAGTGCTGAAGAACTTTCTTATGGACAAATGTCATCCGCTTAGCACACCAATGGTCGTCAGATCATTGGATGTTGAAACAGACCCCTTCCGACCGCTGGAAGAGGGGGAGGAAACACTGGGCCCTGAAGTACCCTACTTAAGTGCAATTGGAGCACTCCTATACCTGGCAAACTACACGCGTCCCGATATAGCGTTCGCAGTAAATCTACTAGCTAGATACAGTTCAGCGCCCTCAAAGCGCCACTGGAACGGAGTGAAACAACTTCTGCGCTACCTCCAAGGGTCTGTAGATATGGGACTATACTTCAAGAAAGGTGTATCCACCGACCTGGTCGGTTACGCAGATGCGGGATACAGGTCCGACCCACATACCGCAAAGTCCCAGACCGGTTTCGTATTCACATACGGTGGGACGGCCATCTCATGGAGATCCGTGAAGCAGACATCCACAGCGACCTCATCCAACCACTCCGAGCTCATCGCAATCCACGAAGCTAGCAGAGAATGCTTCTGGCTTCGATCAGTCATCAACCACATCCTCAAGACCACCGGCCTGAAGACGGGAGATCTTGGGCCTACCACCATGTACGAAGACAATGCTGCCTGCATCGCTCAACTACGAGGTGGCTACATCAAAGGTGACAGGACGAAGCACATTTCCCCCAAGCTCTTCTGGACGCATGAACAGCAAGTGGACAACCAGATCGACATCCAGCAGATCCAGTCCTGCAACAACCTGGCTGACATATTCACTAAAGCATTGCCTCGCAGTACCTTTAGAAAACTTGTATTAGGAATTGGGATGAGACAGCTGAGAGATGTACAAGCCTGAAGCTTGTACTTATCAGGGGGAGTTAATGTAGTGCTGTACTCTTTTTCCTTGGCTGTTGGTTTTTCCCACTGGGTTTTCCACAGTCAAAGGTTTTAACGAGGCAGCCACATTAACTCAGGATCCAGAAGTATCCACCACTGATGTTATCCATCGATCAGGGGAAGTTACAGAGACTTGTACTCTTTTCCCTTAGCCACTGGTTTTTCCCACTGGGTTTTCCTTGGCGAAGGTTTTAATGAGGCAAGCACTCTTAAACTTAGAGATCCAGAAGTATCTACAACCCCATGATCAAATAAGCTTCATGAACCCTGAAGCGTTCACCATGGCTTACAACAATGGATGGATAAGGGGAAGTGTTATAAACGGGCTTCTTGGTGGGCCTACCCGTTAGTGGGTATCCACCCATTATGTAACCCTACCACTATAAATACATGGCTATGGTCTCCATAGCCGCCAAGTTTACAACAAAAAGTTCAATGTAGTATTATAAGAAAAACATGAAATAAACGTAGTTTTGTGAAAATCAGCCAAAAAAATCCCAAGAAACAACAAATGGTTTTCCTCCCTAGGGGTGGCAATTTTCGACCCGGCACGATAGCCCGGCACGGGCCCGGCACGATAAGACCGTGCTTGGGCCAACAATTTTGGCCCGAAATCCTTATCGGACCGGGCCGGCCCGGCCCGGTTCATTTTCGGTCCGGACCCGGGCCAAGCTTTTCAGCCCATGGGCGGCACGGCACGGCACGAAAAGTATTTGATCGCCCCACTTCAATTTGACCACACACTAATCTGAAGCTAATGTGCATTCATTTATGGTGTTGAGTACAATGTCATGAATTTTATCAAATCAAAGTTCAAATATCATAAATTTTAACAACTTCCCGTCAGCGCCAACTTTGATGTCTTCGGATCTTGGGGGTCGATCTCAGTTTCCGAGAAGAGACAAAGAACCACTAAACATGTTACTTCATCTTGCCAAATAAATGAAAACAATGTAGGACACATCACCTTATGCAACCCACTTAATCATCTTTTTTGTGCTCCATTTCGATGCATCTTTAAGCATATGAGACAAGTTTGTGTTTAAAAATATGATAAAATATTGTCACAATACATAATTCATTCAACCCTATCGGACCGGGCCGGGCGGCCCGAATTTTTATCGGGCCGTGCCTGGGCCTCTCTGGAATGGCCCGAAGTCTTATCGGGCCGGACCGGCCCAGTCCTTTAAGAAAACCTGGCCGGGCCGGCACGGCCCGATAAGACTGGGCCGGCCCGAATTGCCACCCCTATTCCTCCCTACGGCATATGTGTATTTTTGGGGGCAGCCTGGAATGATGAGTATAATAGATCCAGTGAAACCAAAGATTTTTGCTTGTTAATGCGCGGGATGAAAAAAATACTATTATTTCAATATTGTTACCTTTTCTACTAATAATGAGCTAAAAGCATTAGTTTTACCAAATATTTGATAAATCTAGGTTTTGAAATATAAAAATTCAAATGTACATATCATCAAAAAAGGCACAGTGAACTTTTTGAGCCTTTGTAAGACATGTGACATGAGCACTCACGTCACATGATACTCTTTCGAGTGCTGTTATTAACACCACAAAAATTGATGAATACACCACAAAATGAAATATTTTTGAAATACCAAATTTATCCTTAACAGTGTTTAATAACTTACTCTTAAATATCTTACTTAATAACAAAATTGCCATTAGCTTTTTCTTGATGCACCACAAAACCTTTCATCTTCTCATGTTTTCTCTTTTTCTTTTCTCTACATCTTTTCTCTTTCTTTTCATCTTTTCATGCCCTAATATCTTGCTTAGCATTAGCTCAAAATTTAGAATTTGAAAAGCTTTAAAGTTCTTGTTAATTTGCTGGTGGAGAAGGATGGAGGACAAAGGGGTATGTAATCAAAACTTAAATTATATATTTGTTTATAAGCTTTCTTTTTAATTCATGGTTTATCTAAAAAATTTCCGCCGTGTATGGAGTTGTAAATCCGATCAAAACTTTTATCGCTCGGACATTTAAGTTTGAGCAGTAAATGAGACGTTCGGATATAAAGGTCCGAACCCCTTTCTTTACAGTCGGATTTGAAGGTCCGAACGTCTGGTGCTTAATATGAAATTATTGGATCATATTTTTTTTAAAATAACATTGCACTACACGTAAATGATAAAGGATAATAACTACTTGCACCAAACCTTTATAGTTTTATTGTTTAGTTTTCGCATTCTCATTTATTACTTGCTTCTTCAGGACACTTCTTGCATTGTCGTGGAATCGATTGTTGTAGATTATACGGAGGTTTTTACAACTGACACCATATTTTCAAGTCGACAAGAAATTCTTGATTGGGTACGAGATGTCGGTAATGCTCATGGACTTGTCATTGTACTAAAGCGTTCAGAGATTGGCAAATCAGGTAGAAAGCCGAGGCTTTACTTTGCATGCGAAAGAAGTGGTGCTTATCGCAGTACATTCAAAAAATCCAACGAGAAGAGTCGGATATCTACTGGAACTAAGAAATGCGGTTGTCCATTTAGTTTAAAAGGAATAAAGCTACCCACAGATGATGATTGGCAAGTAATGGTTGTATGTGGAACACACAACCATCCAGCTGCAAAGCATCTGGAGGGACATTCATTTGCTGGAAGGTTAAAAAAGAAAGAGCGTGAAAAGTTGATAAATATGTCAGTGGCTCAAGTACGGCCTAAAGAGATTCTTACCATGTTGAAGCAGAAGGATGAGCGTAATGTATCCACCATGAGAACTATTTATAATGCACGTCATTAATATAAAGTTGTTGAAATGAGTGGAAGATCTCGAATGCAGCAACTTATGAAGAAGTTGAAAACAAGTAACTACATTGAAGTGCATTCTTCAGATGAGATGACGTCATGTGTGAGGAACTTATTTTTTGCACATCCGACATCTGTGGAATTAGTTCGTGCTTTTTCGGAAGTTTTGATTATGGATTGCACGTATAAGACAAATAGATATCGACTTCCGTTGTTGGAAATAGTTGGTGTGACATCAACTGAAAAAACATTTTCTGCTGCATTTGTTTTTATGGAGGATGAACGGGAGGTTACCTACACATGGGCTTTAGAAAGGCTGCGTGACTTGCTCCAAGGTTGCATGATGCCTCGGGTGATCGTGACAGATAGGGAGATTGCCTTGATGAATGCTATATCTTATGTCTTCCCTAAGGCAGAAAATCATTTGTGCAGATGGCATATTTCGAAAAATATATTAGTAAATTGTAAGAAATATTTTGAAACACATGAAGTATGGGATAAATTTAACTGCGGTTGGAACTCGGTAATGATGTCCCTCACCACAGAGGAGTACTTGCATAACCTCGGTGATTTCGAAATGAAATTTGTTGGAAAACAAGAAGCCATTGATTATGTGAAGTGTTCATGGTTTAACAAGTATAAAGAGAAGTTTGTTTCAGCATGGGTAGATAAAAACATGCACTTTGGGAATGTTACTACTAACAGAGTAGAGACTGCACATTCAAACTTGAAAAGGAATTTATGCACATCCACTGGCAGTTTTGATACCGCATGGACAGCTATTCATGCTATGCTCGAGCGCCAACATACTGAGATCACGGCATCATTTGAGAGGAGTCTTAATACTGTACAACATCAATTCAATCCTGTTATGTTCAAAGAGCTTAGAGGATTTATATCGCGGAATGCACTGAATATAATTCTACTTGAGTCGACGAGATCAGAATGTATTGGACCGGATGCAGAATCATGTCGATGTGCCATTCGTCGTACACATGGATTACCATGTGCCCATGAAATTGCAATATTTAAAAAGGAGGGGCGTCCAATACCTTTATCTAGCATACACTCTCATTGGAGAAAACTTAACATGAAGCCGACAAAGGATGGTCAAGTTGCAGGGTTGGTAGATGTGGATATGTTTAGTGCCGAGCTGCATCAAATTATGTTACAATTTGAACATGCCGATGACGCTGGTAAGGTCCTCCTTATGAGAAAGGTAAGAGAAATTTCAAATCCAGAAGCGACTTCTCTTGTTGAGCCAAAGGAAAAGGTGAGTGTGAAAGGTGCGCCAAAGAAAAAGAAAAACACAAGAGTTGAAATCTCAACATGCCACGATCCTAGTCTATTTGAACGTGTATTGTCAATTGAAGCCAGCAAGTCAACTCCAGCTAAATCCATATTGCCATTGAAGAGGAAGCAAAAAGAGAAGGTTATTAGGAGACAGTCATCGACGCTCGAGAAATATTCTACCCAATTTCATATCAAATTAAGGTCATACATTCAACATATAATAGATGTAAAAGCAGATGGAAATTGTGGATTTAAAGCCATAGCAGCTCTACTTGGAATGGGTGAGGATATGTGGGCCACCGTTAGAGCTGACATGAGCCGGGAGTTAAATTTACATGCCAATGAGTATCTAAAAATATTTGGCGAAGAACTATATGAAGAGATCAAAACGGCATTGGCTTATATGGATAATTATCCTCCATATCGTTATTGGATGACGATGCCATACATGGGATATATCATTGCCTCTTGTTACTCATGTGTTTTGATCTCACTTTCTGAAAAGCAATGCTTGACGTTTTTACCTCTTAGAGCTGTGCCGGAACCACTAGCTTCTAGACGTCACATTGCCATTGGATACGTTAATGGTAATCATTTTGTTCAACTTCATCTTACAAACGGACATCCAATTCCTCCGGTTGCAAGTCATTGGTACCAACTCCGACATCCATGTGCACATGGATGGGTAGTTTCATATGGTGCTAAGATTCAAGAATTCAAGAACCTTATTGGAAATCATGTAGCAACAACTGATGTAATTATTGATAGTGATTAATTTGGTCGTTTTTTCATGATCTGTAACGTTGAAAACATTGGTTGTTCTGTCACGTCAGTGTATCAATGTATCCATGTATTTTTTTGTGTTCTATTCGGATGTGTGAATGCATCAGTTCATTGTTTCTTTGGTCTTTGTTCTGTTCGGATGTGTGAATTAGAACACAGTACCAATTTTATTATTCTGTTCGGATTTGTAATTCCGAACATAAGAATAACAGTAGCATATACGTTCGGATCTCCAAGTCCGAACATCTGAATGCATCAGTTCATTGTTTCTTTGGTCTTTGTTCTGTTCGGATGTGTGAATTAGAACACAATACCAATTTTATTATTCTGTTCGGATTTGTAATTCCGAACATAAGAATAACAGTAGCATATACGTTCGGATCTCCAAGTCCGAACATCTGAATGCATCAGTTCATTGTTTCTTTGGTCTTTGTTCTGTTCGGATGTGTGAATTAGAACACAGTACCAATTTTATTATTCTGTTCGGATTTGTAATTCCGAACATAAGAATAACAGTAGCATATACGTTCGGATCTCCAAGTCCGAACATCTGAATGCATCAGTTCATTGTTTCTTTGGTCTTTGTTCTGTTCGGATGTGTGAATTAGAACACAGTACCAATTTTATTATTCTGTTCGGATTTGTAATTCCGAACATAAGAATAACAGTAGCATATACGTTCGGATCTCCAAGTCCGAACATCTGAATGCATCAGTTCATTGTTTCTTTGGTCTTTGTTCTGTTCGGATGTGTGAATTAGAACACAGTACCAATTTTATGATTCTGTTCGGATTTGTGATTCCGAACATAAGAATAACAGTAGCATATACGTTCGGATCTCCAAATCCGAACATCTGAATGCATCCATAAAATTGTTGGAGTACATATAGAAGATAGGATAACATATGCTGCATGCAAGTTTCTATATTCAAGGGATGCAACTTGGACATCAGCAGCACTTACTCTCACTTGGTTTAAAAAAACTTTGGTGCAGCAGCAATAGTCATTCCAACACTTGCAGCATACAAAAGAGCCAAGATTTTGGTGCCAACGTAGATGCTGATATCTGACTTGATTCTTGAGGGGAAAGAATAACATATGCTGCATGTAACATACAACAATGATAACCACGAAAAAAAATAAACTGTCCCAAGCTGAAAAGAACATACACGAAAATAAAATGCCATTAAAATACTTATCCACATGCACCGTATACATCATAGTATTGCAAACTCCTACATTAACTTGCATGACGCTCTTGGAGTTCGCTATATACAGCTTCAAACCAGTAGGTCATGGGATTGGCTTCAGTTTATCGAAGGGGATAGATTAAGAAAGGAACATTTACAAGAGTCCCTACAACATCTCCAGCGCACACTTTTTCACCCATGCCCACTTGCTTTCTGACATAGCCCAGGCCAAAATGTTCACCCTCTTCTCTTCCAACTGAATAGCTTGTGAGCACCCCAACCTGTTTTTGATTACATGAAACTTTTATCCTTAATTTTTGGCCTAGAGAATTACAAAGGAAAAAATGATGAACGATCAGACAACTAGGATAAGCACCTTTCTGCCATCTTCAACCGTAGTAATGATGCTTCCAGCTTCTGCTGGGGCTAATAGTTGGATCCCCCATAGCTTCTGCTTGACACCTCCATATGTTATCAGCCTCAAAAAATATTAGAATGCTATTAGCAATATGCCCTTTCTACCAGGAAAAGGTAATGGGTTTCATTTATGTCCTACATATTATCATGGAAAGGAAACTTTGATCTACTGATGTTCACGATTTCATACTTCAAAATATCTCATATTTGCATCACAAGGTACCAGAAAGGATGCTCAAGACAATCTAATATAGCCCTTCCACTTTTCTTCATCCCCTCAATTCCAATTAAGGTGAAGAAGCTCTAATCAATGATGAGTATTCCACAAAACTAATATACACACACATATGTACATTAAAGATTAGAAATCCTAGACATGAACAATTTAAAAAAGATATCACAACATATGACACTATGACACTATTCATATCACAAACGTCTAAGCAGCACATACACATCCACAATAGAACATATCACAACATATGACACTATTCATATCCCAGTTCACATCAATTCAATTCAACTATTCATATCACTAAAATTTTCAACATAAAAAGTAAATGGCCATGTACACCCCCACCAAAACCAGCAACTACAACATATGACACTATTCATATCACAAACGTTTTCATGTCAACTAAGGATCCATTTTAACCAGCAACAACAATTTAGACTAACCATGTATTCCTTCAAACAACAATCTGCATGCATCAGCGTTACACATCACCACAAAACAAGCAAAATGCCGTCAAAGAAAAACGTATATCAAATAACAGCTTCCCTTCCCACAGAAGTCTTTTCAATTTCATATAATATCAGGCTCGTGAGGGTCACCACGTAGTAAACCGACGATCTTGCTCAAGCCCCCTAGCACATTCTCGATCGTCTGATGTGATCCTCCTGCTAGAGTTGATTCACCGATACGAAGTGCCTCATCTACCTAATATCACGAAAAAGATAAAATAGATTATCCATAGTACAGATAAAGATTGAACAATAAATCATGTAAATACTAACCCTGTGAACTAAATCTGCATCTCTCTCGCCTGGAAGTAACTTGTCATTTGTTGATGGGTTTTGGACCACAAGATGTGATATACTACGATACCAATCTATATATCCTGGGGATGTGTCCCATGCTAAGCGACATCGTGTACCAGTTAGCCGAGCCTGTAGGAGATGATCTTCCCAACGACTCCAATAAACATCAGGAGAAGGATAATCAACACGATAACTATTGGATGTTGAGCCCCTAATGGCATGTGTCGGCTTGATCGGTTCTGGCGGGATTGTTTGAACAATTCTAAACTGTCTGAGAACCCTATGTGGATGGTACGGTTCAATAACATCAAGAGCACGGATGCAACCTGAGTAGAACGTAACATCTGGGATAGGAAATAGATTTCTAACATACTTATATGGCTCCCACGTAATCTGAAAAGTATACAAATTTCACATAAGTCAATAAGAATATAATTGGCATAACGTAAATACATAACATAAAATAAAGACAAAAAAATTAATGCTAATTACCCTCTCTTCTCTTGCACCATCTAACTTCTCCTGGTTCACTTGGAGAGCATTATCTGGATCCGAGCCTTCTTTTTGAACAACCCAACGAGATGATCGAGGTGCATTGTTTTGATAATTCACATTGGGAGAAGGATAACAGAATGGAAAGTATTCAAAAATCCATGACTGCAAAAAAATATTTAAATAAGATTAGCAAAATAAAAGATTGTTATAACCATTTAAATTTAAAAATTATACCTGAAGTAAGGTAAGATATCCCGCAATCTGTCTACAATTCCATCGACTAGCACGTCCAAGCTGACGATATAAGAAAGCAAGGCATGCTGCTCCCCAAGAATAGCTTCCAACCAATGGTAGATCCATAAGTAAATATAAGTATTTAATTGACACTCGAGTGCAAGTCTTATCGGCGAATAATGTACAACCTAAAAGGTACAATAAATATGCCCTTACAGACTTCTTAACACCTACTGTTTTAATATCACTACAATTTTCCTTAAGCCACTCCAATCTTACACCCGAACCTCTAAAACTGTTCAACTCTTCCTGTGCAACCGTTCGACTAACTCCTAATGTCTGCACAATTAAATCAATATCATCCATCTCATCAACGTTCTCTATGGACACTCCCTTACCTACAACTGTAATGCCTAAAAGAGTAGTTACATCATCCAAAGTGATGGACATCTCACCGAATGGTAAGTGAAAAGTATTTGTCTCAGGTTGCCATCTCTCAACAAAAGCAGAAACAAGACCTTTACTGATATATTTATGAGAACATGCAGCCAAAGATAACAAGCCAGACTGCTTAACAAGGCCGTCAAAATCAGGACAATTTTTGGGAAGAGGCCATGATGTGACCTTCATAGCATGGTTTATGCATTTAAGTGCCGGTCGCTCCTACATTGTTAAATGAAACTATATTTTAGTCATACGAGATATAAATGCACAAACATGAAAGAAAGTAATAATTTTTTCATGTAAATTATTTACTTCTCCATTCCATATGTGGTAAGCAACATGAGACCGAAAGCTGGATATGATCTCCTCATTCTCGGGGCCGCCTGGAATCGGCCCGCTAGTGTCCTCCACTAAGTCATGAGCCACAGAGCTATCAGCTAAATCATGCTGGTCCTCAGACTCGACGATATGATCCTGCAAATGTTCAAGCATTTGTTCTCGTCGTCATCGTCTGACTGATCCAGTAGGCCGTACACGCACTTGGGCTGATGAAGAAGCCATCATCGAAGAAGAATGAGCTTTAGGAGCTCTCAAAGATATTCGTAACTGTACTCGTATAAATAAATTTTAACTGTCAGAACTTTACACATGAAATACATCAAAGCACATCGTATCCGTAAAAAGGACACAAAATTCCTTAAGTTAATGACCGAATCATATAAATTGGGGAATTTCGGTTAAGTTTAAGAACCTGCATAGAATGCATGACCTCATCATTCTTCGCCAAGTGCCGAGGTTGATGACGTCGAACCTTCTTGTCCCTCAGCTTCCTCAATGGCGATTTCATCTCTAAAATCTCCAAATCCCCTGAAGTAACTCACCTGGAGTTTCAAAGGTTAGTAACAATTTTATTCAACTAGATGAATTAAGAAAGCATGTAACCCCTCTTGCCAGAACATATGAAGGGTTCAACATTTTGTTTGTAAATCAAATAAAACAAAACAAAGCCTAGCAGGAATGTGCTTGTCATCTTCATTCATGTTTAAATTATAGATGTGAGCGGTTAGAAGATAGGAAGCACGGACACATGCACATACGACACATTACAAATACTTACGGAATATCACATAACAATAGCAATGCGTATTGGAATGTGCTTGTCATCTTCATTCATGTTTGGCAAGGAACTACAAAGTAGATTATTGTTGTGTAAATAGACATTGTCAGGCATTGCTGTCTGTAAAATGAAGGTCGTAACCTGTTCAAGAATGGGATTTGACAATCAACAGCTCAATGCAGATAAGAAAATTCTTGCTTTTGGTTGGGCGGCTGTCTAAAAGTTAAGCCATGTATGAAGAGTCAGTTAGAACATGGGAAGTTTTGACTCTAATTGCACAAAATAAGAAGAAGCTTCTTTGTTAAAAACACTGAACAGAAACACAATTAACCATTATTGCCATACTCTTAACATAATTCCGTGAAGATGTGAAACATGATAATTTCAATTGCATGGATTATTGCGTCTTCCATTTGCTTGCATTTGCCTTGTGAGGAAATACAAAGTACTATTGCAAATACAAAGTAATTTTAAACAATGCCTACCAACGCACAGAGATAAAACTTCCAATTAAAAAAAGATACAATACTATTGCTCAACATAAATATAGTACTATTGCAAATGTAAAACACACCAATAAGGAGTTCATCGAAAGAACTTTCGTAAGGATGTTTGAATGTGGTGTCAACCCTCGACCTAGTCCAAGTGCATTCCAAATTCGACAGTTTGTTGTGACATTGACCAAGAAAATTGCATACCAACACACCCCCGATCGCCCTGAAGTTCGTCGCCGCAGCCCTGAGGATCGTCGCCGCCCTGAGGATCGTCGCCGCCCGATCGCCCTGAAGTTCGTCGCCGCAGCCCTGAGGGTCGTCGCCGCCCTGAGGATCGTCGCCGCCCTGAGGATCGTCGCCTTCAATCTTCCCAGCCTGAAGATCGCCGCCGGCAAAAATCACGTGATCGCAGCCGCCATGAAGAAGAAACCCTAAATTGTGTTTGTGCGTTGAGGGATAAAGCGATCGCTGCGTGGTGTATTCATCCCATTAATCAAATGAAAAGTACAATTAAAGGGTATAAATGTCAAGATTTGTGGTGTAGATATAATTACTAGAGATGTTAAAAATCAAGGTGTGGTGCACCAAGTAATGTGGTGTATTCATCAATTTTTGTGGTGCTAATAACAGCACTCTACTCTTTCTTGGCTCACAACTCTATTTATTTTTATCTCTTCTTTTTTTCTTAAAATCTTCACATTATTATTAATAAATGTTTTGGTCAAGTGGAATTTTATCAAATTTTCTTTCCCTAAGATCTCTGCATTGTTGTAACTGTCTGCAACTGTAGATTTTTTTACACATCAGAAAAAAAGACATTACAACAAATCAGAAGGTAAATCCTCTAATGTATCTGGTTTCTCTTGCATCAGTCAAAAGTTGATGTGATAATAAAGCAGGTGCTTGTTCCCAAATCCGTAATTCATCCTCCAGTTTGCAGCCCAAGTTTGCTAGTGCAGCAGCACAAAAGTTAGCCTCACGAAAAACATGATGAATGGTACAATGCCAAAATCGTGAAACCAACTCCCGAATATCCAGTATCAAATTCGAATGTGGATAAGAGGAGACATCAGTCGAATCAAGAAGCAGAAGAGCAACTTTGGAATCCGATTCATAGATAACATCCTAAAAACTCGATTCCATGCAATATCTAAACCCAGTTGAATAGCTTAAAGTTCAGCATTTGAATTAATACCACACCCAACATAGGTCGAAAAACCCAATATCCAATTTTCCAGGTAAATCGAAATATGCAACATGTACCTGAGATACATGGATTCCATTTACTTGCTCCATCAACATTAAGTTTGACAACTCCAAATTCAGACAAACACCACCTAATTACATAGGGGGTGGACCACTTTAGGCTTAACATGGATCCTTGACACCTCTGCCACGATAAGAGCAATATGTCACATAGTAAATGTAACTTCATCGCCTTTGTCGACAGTCGAAAAGATCCTTTTACAATGGACAACCCAAAGCTTCCACAAGCAGGTAGCAAAAAAGAATAGTTTGAGTATGGGGTAGGTATTAGCATTCAAAAATTCATTCACCCACTTTGTTAGAGATAATTGATAAAATCCAGCAAAAACGCTAGTATGGAAGAAAACATTCCAAACCTTTTTGGCCTCACATGAATCTCTAAAGACATGAATAGAAGTTTCAGCCTCTGCTCCACGACTAAGCACGAATCTGACTCTGGGATACCCCTTTGAAATCGCAAAGCATTCGTAGTAATCCTTTCTTTTAAGACTAGCCATAAGAATTACATCCATCGAGTAGGAAGGAGAAATTTCCATATCCACGATCATCCAAGATCAGGTTTTGTTTATCCAACAAATGCAGATACAAAGATAGACTGAGAAATAAATATTCCATTGGACGTGAGAAGCCATATATATCTTCCATCATGTGATGTGACCTTTGGTAATGGATAAGACATAACTGATTTTATTTTAACACTTAATGTGCTATCATTTTCTAGAATAACATCCCTTGGTTACTAAGTTTTTCACGTCCATGAAAACGGCAACCTTAGAAGGTTCAATGAAGGAGACTATCTTGCACAGTGTAACAGTTCAGACTTCTTTATAGCATCCAACATAGACATTCAGACTTTGATTATGTTGTGTTACTGACGTCTTCTGCAAAAATCTGAATGCAGGACGCATAGCATTAGCAATCTCTAGAAAACTACGAAAACACACAATGTTTACACTACCTCGGTCAAAATGGCTGCTGGTTCCAGCATCTCAGCTATGAATGGCCTGAACATGCCATAATGCAAGACATCAGTTTTATCAATACGCCCGAAATCATCCATATTCAAACTTCATGTATGCAAGATATGGTGAGTGAAAATTTCCCTGGCTGACATACAAATACATGATGTTTTTTTATTTTATTTTATTTTAAAATATTTTTGATATGTTTAAACATCATGGATGATCACCATAACAAAAATCGTCCAACGCTATTTGACCCTCAATCTAACCATTGCAAATTCAAGGATTTCAGAACAACATAACTTTTTACAACGAGTAGATCGAGTGTCAAATATACATATGATTCATCCATGTTTGGGGTTTGGGTTTTAAAATGTATATACAACAACCTAAAAAAGAAAATTTTCAAATTTTTTTTAGAACTTTCGATGCCGACAGCGTAGGAAATTTCCTACGCTTTTAGCACATCACATTATCCTCTTCAAACTTTATGAGGACAATTTTTTTGAGAAAAAGCCAATAAAATTAATTATCAAATTCGACCAAAAAAATAATTAGCAAAATCGACTAATTTTTGTCACCTCGGCAGCTAGGTCACTGACTCGTTGTTGATTGTGCAATTTTCCAGTTGATCGGGTTGCCTTGACTAATTTTTGCCACGTCGGCGACTAGGTCGCTAACTCGGCACCGACTGTGTATTTTTCTAGTTGGCCGAGATCGGTAACCCTGGTCAATTGTTCGAAAGTGAGACCGAGCAAATTGCCCAAGGTTGGCAACCCTGAACAATTGGAAACCTTACTTCATTAATGCAAAGCAGCAACACCGCATCAGCGACAGATGCGGCTTTGCCTATAAGGGAAAAAGGAAATTGCCGCATAAACGTAGCCCAGCTAAGCCAACCCAAATCTCGTCGCAGCCCCGACCCCGGTCGCAACTGGCCTCATCCAACGCCGCACACGTCTCTGAAGCTGCGCTTCGTGAGTATTTCCTCACTCAAACTATTGATCTTTTTGTTAACCAAGAGTTCATATAGAAATATAAATTTGAGAACAAAATACATGGAATTTTCATTATTCACACATACTGAATTTAAGATGTAAACTTATGTGAAATTTTCATATGTAAAGCTAATTAGAGAATAATTTTTTGATAACAAAGCAGATGATGTAGAAGAAGATTTTGATTGACAAATGGTGAAAATTTGTTAATAATCAGTAGTGCAACGAGATAGGAACAACTTCGCTTAGAACAAGTCGTCATATATACATTTACTAGCAAATAACACGTGCACACATGCACGTGGACGGGAAAAAACCGGTCGGAAAAGGGGGAGGAAGAAAAGGTGTGGGTATGTGTGGATGGTCCAAGGGAAAAAAATGCAAAACCCGGGGTTATATGGGGTTATATGTGCAAAATTCCACACCTCCTCTCTTATCCCTCAAAATCTCATCTCTTATCCAAATTCTCTTATCCAATTTCTCTTGTCCAATTTCTCTTGTCCAATTCTCTTATCCAATTTCTCTTAATAACATCCCTCATTTGTAAAATAGATGTGTAAAATGGATGGTTAAACATAAAGTTGACATGAAGTTAATAATGTAGTTCACTTCAACAGGAAATTGAGTAAATTGTATAAAATAAAAATGTAAAGAAGTCTTTATGTTCTTGCTTACATTTAGTAGCTCGATATGTAATATATTAATGTAATTGCAAATTATAGGATTTCATCTCATGGAGGAGGTGTGACCCATATTTAGTGCAGTCTTGTATGGTCAGGCACGCCATCGTTCTGTGCATCTCTAGTATGGGCAGGTATGAATATTCAGAGAGATTAATGTTATTAATTTGCACTATGTTGGAATGAAGAAAATTAATTGTCATTAATTGTTTACATGATGCTATTATTGGAGTTAATTGATTACGCGTCAAACATTCTAAATGGGAATTAGATGAACATGTGACGCAATAAATTGAAATGGCCAAATTCCATGTGTGCTAGGTTGAAGTGGATTAGGTTGGACTGAACAATATTGACGATGTTGGTTGAAAGATGAAGGCCAGAGACCAACACATTATACATATGGCATGGTGAGATGACGATCACGATGTAGGACGTGGCAGTCATCACTGGCTTACATATTGACAGGATACCCATATACCAAGGTGGAAGAAATAACTCTTGGAGAGATGTGACGGAGCAGTTTCTGGGACATACATCAACAGAAACCAACAAGCTAAGGTGAAGCTTAGCTGGCTTCAATACACTTTTATAGGTTTGCCTGCAAACCGTGATTATCCACCACCTGTGGTTCATAATCAGCAAATCACGTGAGGTAGAAACTCTGGGCTTCTTCCACGCGAGCACCAAGAAGCTCCTCTATTTTTGGTGTGAAACTTGTCATCCACCCATGTACATCAAGCCGACGAAGGTTGAAATATTTGATTAACAAGTAAAAGCTTCTTGCAACCAACGCTTGTTTCGATAGCACTCTAACTACTTTAAGAACTCCATTGAAGCTTTCAGAACAATTAGTTGCCATGATACAATAGCGTTTCTCACCATCTTCATCCATAACCCAACTCCCTGTCTCCACATGCCAGTCTGTGTTAATCCACCCATCAACACTCTTCTCTGATCTTTGCATGATACGTATTGTATGTAAACAAGTCAGATGCATTACCAGCCCACTTAAATTTTCTTTTCAAGGTAAGTGTTCGGTATCCATTCGACTTGAAATTTGTGATGATATGTCAAAGACAAAACCTATGATGTTTATTTGCCTGCCATACCTTTCATTCAGAAATGAAGGTAATCGTTTGGTGACTATAATCACTAGGTACTAATAAATATATACAGCTGAAAACCCCACTTTTAATTTTCTTGGTTTTCAGCCGATACAACATCAAATGCTAACGGAAAAAGCCCACCATTTGCATGCACACATGTGACCACCAGTAGACAATCGGTATATTCTCCAAACAAATGTGTGCCATCAATACGCGAAACCAACCAACAATGCTTGAAACCTTCAATTGAGGGTTCAAATGCCAAAACCCACATATAAAGTATGCCACTCCTGGACCGATAGTGTCAAATGTAATCTTATAACTGTTTTAGGATAGCTTTTTACAATGACCTCTAAATACTGTGAGAGTCATTGGTATGACTCCTCCCAATCATCAAATATCCTTGCTAATGCCTTCGTTCTTACTTGATATGCTTTGTAATATGATATTCTGATTCTTAACATAGTGTGTATGGCTTTTTAGAATTCTGCAGGTGTCAAATCAAGCTTTGTCGTCACCATTGAAATTATCTTGTTACTCAAAAAAGTACGCATGACTTGAGCATGAAACGTATTTAGCGTGGGATTATTGCATGTATGTTCTTCAACTACTTTTGTGATCTTAAACTTCCCATTTTTTGGCAACAGCTGCATGAATCCGTCACGGACAATTCCTACTGGCCCAATCTTGTGTTTGAGAATTCACCCAATTATTTAGGCCACATATCACAGAATATCTTTTGACATTTGACTTAATTTGTCTAAATGTCATATTGTGCGTGATGCCGCATTTCTTAATTGATTGAACCAATTCGGTCTTTGTAACATATTAATCCATAACTTTGAATTCTCCCCATCGACGTGAATTCTTGACTCATTCATATTTCATTCTAGAGTATTTCTCAGTAATGTTGCATTGACACATTGATCTTCTTCCACTTCATCTGGCAACGACTCTTCAAATGCCACATGTATTGACAGTTGTAATGGCCTGATTTTTTTGTACACGTAATTCCGTAATCAAAATAGTTCAAAAATGAGCAAATGATTTTTTTATTTTTCTTAACTCAAATCTTAAAATGGACTTCATTTTCATGATCCTCGCGACAATACGAACCCGTGGCATTTTTTCGTAATCTTTCAAAGTCATATGTGAAAATTGATATTTTAATATTAAAATAATTAATATATATTTCTAATTACCCTAACTTAATTACATTTACTAATTACGTTTTTACCATAATTAATCAACCTAATTACCTTACAAAACCCGCCCGATGGCAGCCCACAATTGTTTCATTCCCTTCCCTTAGTCAACAACACCCCATCAACGCTTAAATCCCCTTATCTAAAATTAATATTAATTTATTGTTATAAAACCACCCCCATCATCTCTCATGGTAGCAACTTACGCTTCTCCCCTTTCCTCATCACCACCCAACAACGAGCTCCCATTAACCTCTCTCCTTCGACCCAACCCACGCAACACAGCCACAGGCCTCCCATCTCCCATGTTCGATGTCACCGTCGTGGGCCAGGCCGAGCACGCCACCTCGTTCTGTCGTTTACCGACGAAGCCCACACCGTCGTCCCTCCTTCCAAATGCACAGTCGCAGGCCACCCCAGCCGCAAGCCTCAACGACGTCGTCGGGCTCCTCTGACCACCGACGTCCCATCCGAACTCCCCTGCAACCGTCGGCGAGCTCCCCGCCGTTGTCGAGCATAACCACAACGCCCGAGCCTCGCTGCTTCCCACTGCCGCGAGAAATGTCATCGCTTTTCCGCCGGTGCTCAGACCGCCCCCCAGCTTCGACAGTCCCCCGACCCCGACCGCACCACCGCCGGCCCCCGTCGCCGCCTGGCCGCCCGCTCCGCCGGTGCATTCGAAGAAAAACCCACAGCGTGCGGTGTTATCGCATGAAGAAGAGAGAAGGAAAGTATAACAATACGTATATACGTATATACGTATTATAATAAAGGGAAAATAGTTTAAATTCATAATAAATTATATAAGTGACTGAAAATACACTGGGACCACCAGAAAATTCTATGTGTCGCCATGAACGCGTAGATGCTGAAATCATCCCAATCAGAAACTAATTTTGTTAAATACAAATTTTCAAAGTTATACATAATTAATTCTAATTTGCTTTTAAAATACGTATATTCTAATACTACGCGTATTTTTCAAATACAATCATACCTTCGTATTCTACCAGTCGAGAGCAACATTTTGATATATTATATGAAAATTTCTGACGAGTACATTTTTGTAAATAAATCGTTGAACGTTTACGATAGTTATTTTATAATTTTAAAAATTAGTTTTTAATTCATTTTAAATCTAGAAAAATAAGTTTAAGTGTTTAAAAATTGTAAAAAATACCTATGAGCTCTAAAAAAATATTTGCTACCATGTTCCTCATATCTAGCATTTCTAAAAATTATTAGTACGAGTTGTGACATGTTTAAAGCCAGTATAAAAATAAAGCCGAGTAAGAAAAATAAATAGAAAATAGTATAACCTTTAACCGGTTATTTATTATGTTTGTAGGTACCGTTTTTCGTGTACAAGCACCTTTGATAACCCCAGCTCAAGTCTCGACTTCTCTTAACGAACTTGAAACCCATAAGTCACTTTAATTCTAAATTTAGATATTTAGATAGTGTACATAAACGTAGGATATCGCATATATCTTCAGAACGGCTATTGACTTGAACATACGACATTGCCAACGTATAGACCTTAATAAATAGGGAACTACTTAACTGCATATTAATTATTTTATCATAACCTATAACTATATCTGTTTCAGAGTGTTTTCTCACTACAAAAGCGTTGACCGTGGACTACCCGGTCAACGTGGTCAAGGGGCCGACTTGGGTCCCTCGGGTGCGTCGAGTCTGTGCAGACACGACGCTAATCGGAGCTGCGGATGTCGTGGAGCGCGTCGGACGGGCCGAATCTGGATTCTCGACCGCAAGGTGGGCGAGGGGAAGCCTCAGCCCGGTGGGAGACGCTCGGCCTCGGACGGTCCGATGACGAGGAGTACCTCGGTCGCCTTGTGAGCGGAGGGGAAGCCTCTGCTCGGACAGATGTGCTCAGCCTCGGTCGGTCGGACGACGAGGAGTAGCCTCGGTCGTCTTGTGAGATGCGTGGGCGGCGTGGGCGGAGGGAAAGCCTCGGCCCGTGGATCTGATGTCCTCCTGCGTAGACGAGAACACTCGTCAGGGGGGCCGGACCTTGGTTCCGGCCAAATCCCCTCCGATGCCTAAGTCAGACAGTGATCTGAAAGAGGAGGCCCGGCGGAGACGGTTCGACTCGAGAGGAGATCGGAACGACGTCTACCGGCGCGAGCGGGGGAGGAAGGAGATGGAATGGGGGAACTAGGTCGTTGATGGAGTACCTTAGGTTTTAGTTACCTGAGATGTCGTCCCTTGTCCTGTCGTCCTTCTAGCCCTTTTATTGACCTCCCGTCGTGACTGCCCATGACCCACGTCCCTCGTCCGCCCCCAATCGTGCCCCCTCAATCCGCCCCCTCGCCGCTTCCTGCGCCATCCCAGCACTTCCCCATAACAACCATTAAGTGGTAACGGGTCTGGGGGAGCGGTTATCGCAGGAGTGTGCGAGTGACCAGCGCGTTATCGGGGCCGGGTCGGATCGACATTCGGGGGTCCTCTATAGGGCCTTGTCGGGTGGGCCTGAGTGCGCAGATGGGCTTCTGATCGGCAGTCGGGTTTCTGGGCTCGTGTCTTTCGGGCTTCGGCCAAATAGGCGTAACAATTTCCCCCATCGGTCGGGTTGATCGGCCTCGGCCGGTTCGGCTCGGCCGATGTGACTTCCGCCGACTTTGACAGGCTCGTCAGTCGATGCCGACTCATTTATTGGTCGTCATCATGGGTTGGTCCGTTCGATACTTTTAAGGCGCGGGTTCCGAAGCGCCGTCGGTCCTCTGATGTTGCCACGTGTTGCTGCGGGTTTATCCCCACCGCTCGCAAGGCCGTCTTAGGTTGAGAAGCTGCCATTCTGTCATTTTTTTCTTTGCGTCGATCTCGATCCCGCCCGAGCTTCGCCTCATGTCGTCTTCCTCTGCCACTGGTTCGGGTCGGCCGGAGCGTGACGTCACTCCTGGCCTGGTGGGTAGCCCTCCTTCGGCGATTCGTCGGCACGGGGGTGAACTCTCAGGGGTGCCCCGGAGGTCTTGTCGTGGCCTTCGTCGGTCTGTGCCACCGCCATCGGGAGCATGCGCTCCGCCTACTTGCTTCCACCTTACTCGGCTCGTGCTCCCGGGTCCGACGAGCGGATCTGCCTTCCCGGTCCCAACGAGGTTGGAATATACGAGAAGTGCTTCCGCTTCGGGCTTCGTTTCCCGCTCCACCCTTTCATCGTTGAGTTCCTTCAGGCCCACAACGTGTGCATGTGTCAATTCTGCCCCAACGCCATCGGGCTCCTAGTCGGGTTCGTCGTAGTGGCGCCCTCTTTTCGTCTCTTCGCCCAGTTTTACCGCCTGAGTCACCACCAATCGGGGGCGTGGATTTACATCAGCGCCCACCCGAAGATGACTTTGGTGTTGGGGTTGCCGAGCTCTCTGAAACGTTGGAAGGGGGAATATGTGTTCGTCACGTTCCCGTCGAGTGTACCTTTCCCGGTTCGGTGGGGAGCGGCCGGCGCGGTCATCCTCGATCTGGGTGAGCCGACTGCCGCCGAGCAGCAGACGGCGAAGGACCTGCTGGCGATTCCTGCGAGGGAGCGGATGATCGACGTCCTCTTTAGTGACCATAACTTATGCAAGACGGTGTGGCCCTTGGGTAAGCTCTCCTAGTGTTCGCCATTTGAGGTTGCCCGGGCTCTTCTCGGTCTCTCATTTCTTCTTTGGGTGCAGGTGGATTTCCTCTCAGTCCTTCTCCTGCCAGCGCTCACGTGCAGGCCCCAGATCCGGATCCGCGCAGGGGGGATCATGTGCTGGAGGTCCGGAAGAAGCAGCGGGTCGTGACCTCGACTGGAGGCCCCAAAAGGAAGAAGGGGCCATCCCCCTCTATCCCCTTGCTGGGGTCTTCTAAGAGGGTCCGTGAGGGGGTCGAGGGAGTTGACGTCCCGCTGCCTGCTGACCAGCTTCGACCCGCCCCCGTTGAGGTCGCCTGGCCGTGGGTCGGCCCTTCGCCTCTCCCGGACGGTTTTCTCCCTGATGCCTACGATCGGTATCTAGGCGCGTTCCGCTCCAACCCTGGCGAGTTTCCTTCGTCAGGGGAAGGCCTTCTTCGTCCACGCTTCCCGGTAGGGGAGAAGGAATCGGTGTTTTCGAGCCGCGGAGCCGCCGCGCGAGTGGCCGAGAACAGTTGCCTCCCTCCCGATCAGGCTGCGCTGGATGGAGTTAGAGGTGACTGTTTGGCCACCTTCGTGATTCAGGCCGGTCAACAGGTAGAGTATCTCTGCTTGTCCTCCCTCCAGCTGCTTTCGCCGTCTTACCTTTGTTGCCTTGGTGCAGTTGTCCTCGGTGGGCCTCTCGATGAGGCGTCAGTTTGCGGCGCTTCCCAAAGCCAAATCCGATGCTGGGCGAGGTCTTGAGGCCCACGGCGAGGAGGGAGAGGCAGGTCAGTTAGAGGAAGTGCGGGTCAGGTCCTTGGAGACCCGCGTAACTGAGCTGTCCTCTGCCTTGGAAGAGGCGGACCGGGAGAGGGCCTTGGCTCTGACTGCAAAGTCAGAGGCCGAGGCGCGGGTCGCCGAGCTTTTGAGAGATGCCGACACGTCTGGGGGAGCCGAACAGATCCCCGTCTCCGTTGCTGCCCCCGAGACCCTGGAGCTCTCCGATCGTTTGGAAGCGGCGGAGGAGCAGGCGAGGGCTCTCCTTGCTCAACTTGGCGAGAGATCCCGGGAGATCGAGAAGGAGAGGGCGGAGCACCAACGCCAGATCGAGACCTTAGAGGCTCGGATGCGTGGGCTTGAGGAGGTGGATCCGGCCAGGATCGCTCAAGATGCCGTGGCTGAGTATGCCACCTCCTTCGTTGAGACCGCCTTGGCGGAGGCATTCGAGAAGGGTTTCGCCCGGTGTCAGTCCGAGATCCAAAAGAAGTTCCCGCTCTCGGGGGTCAACTTCGAGGATCTCCGGATGCACCCTGACGTCGAACGGAGTGTGGGGGATGACCCAAGTGGACCGCCAGCCGGTGGCTCCACGGGTGCCCCTGGAGATGAATGAGGGAGGGGAATGCCCCTCGGCCTCTTCGTGCGTCTCTCTGTACATCTTTTTGCTTATCTGTAAAGGAACGAATTCAAATAAATTTATTTCACAGAAAACAATACATTTATTGAAAGTACTTGCGTAAATGTTCCGCATTCCAGGCGTGAGTGAGAATCCTCCCCTCCATATTGGCTAGACGGTAGGTTGCGGGTCCGAGGACCTCGATGACTTTGTAGGGCCCCTCCCATTTAGCCGCGAGCTTCCCTTTGCGAGCGGTATCTGGGTTGAAGCCCGCTTTCCGGAGGACCAGGTCCCCAAGGTGTAAGCTTCTTCCCCTGACCCGAGCATTGTAGTATCGGGCCACCTTCTGCTTCTGGCGGATGATGGTGGCCAGGGCCTGCTCCCGCCGCTCGCCGAGGAGCTCCAGACTGAGCTCCAGACCCTGCGAGTTCCTGTCTTCGTCAAAGTATTTGAGGCGGAGAGATTCTTCGCCCAACTCGACCGGCACCATCGCCTCGGCCCCGTAGGCGAGCATGAACGGGGTCTCGCCGGTGGCCTCCTTGTGGGTCGTCCGATATGACCAGAGTATCCCGGGGAGCTCCTCTGGCCAGTTTCCTTCGGCGTCCTTCACTTTCTTTCGGAGGGGCTCTATGATGCACTCGTTGGCTGCTTCCGCCATTCCGTTGGTCTGGGGGTGTGCTACGGAGGCGAAGAGAAGCTTGATCCCCCATTCCGCGCAAAAGTCTTTGAACCCCGCGGAGTCAAACTGTTTCCCGTTGTCAGTGACGATGGCCCGTGGCACCCCGAATCTGGAGATGATGGAGTTCCACACGAAGCTTTTCGCTTTCTTCCACGCGATGGTGGCCAATGGTTCGGCCTCGATCCACTTGGTGAAGTAGTCCACCGCCACAATCAGATACTTCCGCTGCCCCCGGCCTGGCTTAAACGGTCCTAGGATGTCGAGCCCCCATTTCGCAAAGGGGATGGGGCTCACGATAGGGATGAGCTCCGACGGGGGAGTTGAGGTGTGGTGGGCATACCTCTGACATTCTTGGCATTTTTGGACGTAGTTTGTTGCGTCTTGGACCAGGGTCGGCCAATAGTATCACTGCCTCAAGATCTTCTGTGCGACCATCTTGCCCCCGTGGTGATTTCCGCAGATCCCTTCATGAACCTCCCGTAAGACGTAGTCGGCTTCCTGCGGTCCGATGCATTTCAAGTATGGGAGGACATCCGTCTTCGTCCAGCGTCTTCGGTAGAGCGTTCCCTCATGGATCACGTATCGGAGCGCATTCCTCTCCAGGGTCCGACGCTCGTCCCAATCCGTCGGCACCTCCCCACGAGTGAGGTACCGTACGATCGGGTTTATCCAGGTGGGATCTTGGTCGATCGCCATCACCTCCTGCTCTTCCGTGCTGGGGGACTGCAGGTTCTCCACGTAGATGGTGCGGCCCAGCTCCTTAGGCGAGGACGAGGCTAGCTTCGACAACGCATCCGCACGTGCGTTCTCCGATCGTGGGAGATGCAAGACTTCCACGTTTTTGAACCTCTGCATCGCCGCTTTGGCGACGGCGAGATACCTCTGCATCGCCTCCTCCCGCGCCTCGTAACTTCCCAGAAGTTGGTTGACAATGAGCTTCGAGTCGCTGAGGAGGCGCACGGACTCGGCCCCGAGCTCCAGGGCCAGCCTCAGGCCGTTAATCACCGCTTCGTACTCCGCCACGTTGTTGGTGGCTGGGAACTCGAACCGCAACGCATATTCCACGATGTTCCCTTCCGGAGATCGGATCGCTATCCCAGCCCCGCCTCCTGACTGTGTGGCCGATCCGTCCACATGGACTATCCACGCTCCTGGGACTCTTGACTGGAGGTGGTCAGCCGAAAGAAAAGACAAGGGTTGGGCAATTACCGTTGTTGGGCCTTCTTCCTCCGGGGGCCATTTCCTTCCGTTGTGCACTCAACGATGAAGTCGGCCAGAGCCTGCCCTTTGATGGCCGTGCGCGGTTTGAATCGGAGGTCGAACTCGCTCAATTCCACCCCCAGTTTAGCATCCTTCCCATTCGATCGAATCTCTTGAGGTTCTGCTCCAGTTGTGAGTCGGTCAGGATCAGTATGGTGTGGGCTTGGAAATAGGGTCGGAGCCTTCGCGCTGAGAGAACAAGGGCGTACGCCAGTTTCTCCATGGGCGAGTACCGCACCTCCGCCCCCTTCAAGATCCGGCTCGTGTAGTACACCGGCCACTGCACCCCACCGTCTTCCCGGATCAGCACCGAGCTCACTGCTTCCTCCGCGCATGCCAGGTAAAGGCTTAGCGACTCCCCTTCCCGTGGCTTGGACAGGAGAGGCGGGCTGCGGAGATATTCCTTGAGATCCGCGAACGCCCTGGAGCAGTCTTCGTCCCATAGTATCGCCTTCCTATTGTCTGAAGGTTCCGCGATCGCTTTCCTCAGGACCTTGAAGAAGGGGAGCGATCTTTCCACCGATTTGGAAAGGAATCGCCCCAGGGCTGCGATGCGCCCATTCAGCCTCTGCAGTTCTTTGATCGTCGTCGGCTCACGCATGTTGATCAGTGCCTCGATCTTGTCAGGATTAGCTTCAATGCCACGGTTAGTTATCATAAATCCCAAGAATTTGCCAGATCTTACCCTGAACGTGCACTTCGCGGGGTTGAGTCGAATGTGGTGTCGCCGCAACCGCTCGAAGGTCTCCCGAAGGTCGGCGATGTGGTCCTTCGGCTGTCTTGACTTGACAAGCATGTCGTCGACGTAGACCTCCAGGTTCCTCCCGATCTGGGAGTTAAAAACCTTGTTGACCATTCTCTGGTAGGTGGCCCCTGCGTTCTTCAAGCCAAAGGGCATCTTCTTGTAGCAGTAAGTTCCCCGGTCCGTCGTGAAAGCTGTCATCTCTTCGTCCCGGGGATCCATCTGGACTTGATTGTACCCTGAGTAGGCATCCATGAAGCTAAGCATCTCGTACCCCGAGGCGTTGTCCACCAGGTGGTCAATGCGCGGCAGGGGGTAGCTGTCCTTGGGACAGTCCTTGTTGAGGTCACTGAAGTCCACGCACATTCGCCACTTCCCGTTGGGTTTCCTGACCATCACCACGTTCGACAGCCACTCCGGGTACCAGACCTCTCGTATGAAGCCGGCGTCGAGGAGACGCTCCACTTCCTCGGAGGCCGCATTCATCTTCTCGCCGCCCAGGTTCCGCTTCTTCTGCCTGACCGGCTTGAAGTTGGGGTCGGTGTTGATCTGGTGGACGATCACCTGGGGATCTACGCCGGGCATGTCCTCCGGTGACCAAGCAAAGATGTCTAGGTTCGCCTCCAGGCACTCGACCAGTTGGTTCCTCAGGTCGTGGCTTAGCCCTCTCCCGATCGAGACGAACCTGCCCTCGACGTCCGTGACCGGGATCTGCTCTTGCTCCTCCGCAGGGGTGGGTCTCGGCCCGCCCCTTAAGTCGAGCGCGGCCATCCGGTCGACTAGGCGATCTTCAGGACCTTCCTCCGCCAGTTGATAGCAGGTAGTCGGTCTCCCCGCGTCGCCTTCGACTTGCCACATCCCCCTGGGCGTTCGGAACTTGATAGTCTGATGGAGAATCGAGACAACCGCGTCGATGGCGTTGAGAAGGGGTCGGCCGATGATCCCGTTGTACTCCGACCCGATCCCCAATACGATGAATTCTACTGCCAGGGTCACCGAGTCTGGTGGGCCTCCAAGTGTTACCGGGAGATGGATTGTGCCGATGATGGGGGTGGAATGACCCGTGAATCCCACCACGGGACCCGAGCGAGGTCGCAAGTCTTCCCTCCGCCGCCTCATTTTCTCCAGGGTTGATATGAAGAGGACGTCGCAGGAGCTGCCGGTGTCGACGAGCAGTCGACGTACCATGGTTGTGTCGATGATCACCGACACCACCAAAGCTACGTCCAAGCTGCGGGCCGTTACAGACGTGCTCGGCCTCCCGACCGGTAGGGTCGGTGAGGGTCTCCCGGTCCTCTCCTCACGATCCTCCTCGCGCTGGGCCCGGGCCCACTCTTGCCATCGATGGCGAGCACTGTCGCCTCGCGTCTGAGCCTTGCTCTCCTTTCGACGAGACGGGTGAAGCCGCGTCATTGCAGGTGTGGTTTGTTTCTTCGTGGGACAGTTCGTTCCCACAGACGGCGCCAGATGTTTTAGAGTGTTTTCTCACTACAAAAGCGTTGACCGTGGACTACCCGGTCAACGTGGTCAAGGGGCCGACTTGGGTCCCTCGGGTGCGTCGAGTCTGTGCAGACACGACGCTAATCGGAGCTGCGGATGTCGTGGAGCGCGTCGGACGGGCCGAATCTGGATTCTCGGCCGCAAGGTGGGCGAGGGGAAGCCTCGGCCCGGTGGGAGACGCTCGGCCTCGGACGGTCCGATGACGAGGAGTAGCCTCGGTCGCCTTGTGAGCGAAGGGGAAGCCTCTGCTCGGACAGATGTGCTCAGCCTCGGTCGGTCAGACGACGAGGAGTAGCCTCAGTCGTCTTGTGAGATGCGTGGGCGGCGTGGGCGGAGGGGAAGCCTCGGCCCGTGGATCTAATGTCCTCCTGCGTAGACGAGAACACTCGTCAGAGGGGCCGGACCTTGGTTCCAGCCAAATCCCCTCCGATGCCTAAGTCAGACAGTGATCTGAAAGAGGAGGCCCGGCGGAGACGGTTCGACTCGAGAGGAGATCGGAACGACGTCTACCGGCGCGAGCGGGGGAGGAAGGAGATGGAATGGGGGAACTAGGTCGTTGATGGAGTACCTTAGGTTTTAGTTACCTGAGATGCCGTCCCTTGTCCTGTCGTCCTTCTAGCCCTTTTATTGACATCCCGTCGTGACTGCCCATGACTCACGTCCCTCGTCCGCCCCCAATCATGCCCCCTCAATCCGCCCCCTCGCCGCTTCCTGCGCCATCCCAGCACTTCCCCATAACGACCATTAAGTGGTAACGGGTCTGGGGGGAGCGGTTATCGCAGGAGTGGGTGAGTGACCAGCGCGTTATCGGGGCCGGGTCGGATCGACATTCGGGGGTCCTCTATAGGGCCTTATCGGGTGGGCCTGAGTGCGCAGATGGGCTTCTGATCGGCAGTCGGGTTTCTGGGCTCGTGTCTTTCGGGCTTCGGCCAAATAGGCGTAACAATATCGATAGAGCAAAAGTTGATAATCGACGTTCTTAATATTAGACCCCGAGCCGGTGTCTAGGATCGTTTGTATCCAAGTCTGGATCACCCTACGAGGCTAGTGCTTCTCGGTCAAACCTGACTGGCCGTGTTTGTGTGGATCAAACTGGAATTCCAATTATCATCATTTGCAAACATTGATATAAATACCTTAAATTCAGCTTTGTTAAAGGCTTAAATGAGTTATTTCGACCTCTCATCACACATAAACTCATATTCATCATGTTAACTTCCTTGTCACGTACACCCTTGCCTACCATGTTCTTATGCTCGTCACTTGAAAACTATGCATGGAATGTCGTGTAGAATTCATTTGGAATTCGTATTGGAATCTCATGTAAAAATCCCCGGTTGAATCTTATGTTGGAATATCATGTCAAGATCTCATGGTGGAACATCCCGTTGAAAAATATATTATTTAAACACTTGACACTTCACTGGGTTTTGGGGTAACTTATAATTGAGAGAGTGTGGGAGTGACTGGAGTTCATTTACATGTCCAGCTGCCTGTGTTTCGGCATCCCGCCCCATTGCCTGTGTTTAGGCATACATGTCTAGCTGCATGTGTTTCAGCATCGTCTGGGTAAGTGCACCCAGGCAAGAGATGAACTCAATGATTGCATATCATACTCTCCTGCTTGAGTAACGTAGTTTCTAGTTTCGTTACTGCTCGCACAACTATAATATTATTTGTCGTCTTATTTATGCTATCGAGGCGCTGACTAGTCGCCGACTAGTCGAGAGTCGGCGGAGGACCGACTTGAAATTATTCAAAAGTCGGAAGGTGAGTCGGACACCGACTAGACGTCGACTTGGTCCGACTTTTTGACCGATTTATCTGGTCAAAAATTCGGACCAAACCCGGTTTTTTTGCTTTTGTAATGTTTTTAATCGCGCCGTGTCAAAAAGTCGAAAGGACGGAAGTCGGACCATCAGGATTTTATTTGGATTTGCATTCGCTGTTAAAAGAAAACTGACGCTTCGACGCTTCGTTCTCTCCTCTCGTGAAGTTCGCGCCTGCCCTAGACATCGCCACTCTATTCCGATCGATAGAAGGACTTGAGATACAGGAAGTTCGCTCTATTCCGCTCTATTTCGTGAAGTTCGCGGTTGCTTTCTTCAGCCCCTCCGTGTACCACCGCCCGTTCACCCCCGCCGAAGACGCCATAATCACAGCCGCCCGCATGCGGTACAGAAACAAGTGGGCCACCATCGCGAGGCTGCTGGACGGACACACCAACAACGCCGTAAAGAACCGCTAGAACTCTACATTGAGACGTCACCAGCATGCACATGACGCGAGCGAGTGAGATTGTGAGTTGGATCCTGATCAAAGTGAGAGTGCGAGGGTTAGTAGTAAGAGGGTTTGTAGGAGGGATGAGGTAAAGAGGAGAGGATGACATCGTCCTTGCTGAGAATGCCCGAAGAGAACTGCGGCAAGGATGGGCGGGGTGGCCGGTTTAGGAGGAGGGAGGAGGTTGGGCAGCTGGCGGTGATGAGGCAGATGGTGGCGGAGGACTGAGGAGTTATACGATCTAGGAACATGATAACATTTTTATCATACAACAAAGAATGGCAGGTTCGGTGTTTGAACCGAGGCCGTTCAAATTGAGATAGTAAAGGGCAAACCCAGATCCCAGTCATTCGTTTTCTTGTCGAAGGGAAGAACGTGGATTCAAGTCGTCATTGTACAAACGACTAGAACTCCACGTCCACGAAAACGGCAACCTTAGTAGGTTCAAGGAAGAAGACTATCTTTCACAGTGTAACAGTTCAGATTTCTTTATAGCATCCAACATAGACATTCAGACTTTGATTATGTCGTGTGTTACCGACTTCTTCTGCAAAATCTGAATGCAGGACGCATAGCATTAGCAATCTCTAGACAGCTACGAAAACACACAATGTTTACATTACCTCGGTCAAAATGGCTTCTGGCTTCTGGTGCCAGCATCTCAGCTATGAATGGCCTGAATATGCCATAATGCAACAATACGCATAAATCACCCATATTTAAACTTCATGTATACGAGCTACCAACAAGGGAAAATTTCCCTCGCTGACATACATTTATACATGATTTTTTTCATTTTTTTATTTTTAAATATTTTTTATATGTTCTAACATCATGAATGATCACCGTAACAAAAATCATCCAACGCTATTTGACCCTCGATCTAACCATTGCAAATTCAATGATTTCAGAACAACAGAACTTTTTACAACGAGTGGATCGAGTGTCAAATATCCATATGATTCATCCAAGTTTGGGGTTTTGGGTTTTAAAATGTATACGACAACCTTAAAAAAGTTCCAAATAGCGTTGGATGAATCATATGGACATATTCCTATCCTTCGGTCGTAATAGTGAGAATCCATGATTAGGGCGGAAGCCAAGGTCCTAGGTTACTTTTTTACCTTTTACATATGTTCGAGAATAGGCTAGCTCATCCATCGAGTGATCCGGTTCCTGAATGTTTGCAAGTACAACACACGCATCCCCGTGATCGACCCCCAAGCCACACTTCGACACCGTGCGCTTGCGGTTTATAAATTCTAATTCTAGTATCCCCGTCCCGGTTTGCGTGTCAAACGGGCGGCCGGTCAAGCTCTATGGCGCCGTTGCCGGGGAGGCAACGTGCTTGTTACACTTAGGACCTTGTTATCCTTGGGACTAGCTCACATCCTCACCCCGTGATCATTTTCACAATCTATATTTTTATTTTTATTTGTTTTTTATTTCGTATCATACCATACGTGCTTCACGGTATATCTTAATTTTACATGCGCAGGAACTCAAGGAGTCTCGACGATTTAGTTCCTTTGGATCTTGAGATCAACGCTACCGTAAGGCGTTTGAAGGTAGAAAGAAGAAGAAGAGAAGAATTTGCCGCCATGGCAGCAACCGTCACTCCTCCAAAGTCTTTGTAGTGACCATGTGCTATGAGGAACAAACACTAAAGTGGGGTGAATAGTGTTTTATAGAACTATAAGGAATTTACGCCAAATAAGACCCTACTTAACCAACAAATGTGGAATACAAAAAGTGAACAACACAAGGAATAATGCAATGCAAATAAGCAATCTACCCTGGTTCGGTGCCACCCAAGTCTCCCCGACTTGTTACCGGTGCCCTACTCCAGCAACACCCGGATCCCCTCCGGATACTCTAGCAAACCGCTAGAGATTTCCTTTAGCCTACTTGCAGGAACCCCACAAATGCAATCGACCTACAATCGATGTCCGTGTATCCCACCACCCGGGAACACGCAAAGTCCTTAATCCCACAACCTGGGACTAAGCAAACTCTCACAAACCGAGAGCAAAACGAAATCTTGACTCCCACAACTTGGGATCAAGTCAATCCTCTCACCACCGTGAGTATACAACAAATATGAAGTATAAAGATTGAAATATAAAACTTCTTACCACAAAATCCTATGCCTTGAGAAATACTTACCAATATAGGGCAATAATGGATTTTGAGGAAGATGAGATCACCAAACCCTAGCTCCACCAAGATGAGCAGTAATAGGTGGCTGGGGAGAAGTTGGTGACTTGGATTCAAGCTCTTAGCTTGAGAAGCTCACACGGAATGAGAATCTCTCTTGAGGAATTAGTCTCAAAGAGTAACAGAGAGATTCTTGTGAGATGAGAGAGCTTGGAATTGGAGTTGAATGGCTCTTCTCAAAGATGTGAAAATGTGTCTAATATCAGCCTTGGATCCCTGGTTAGAAGCACTCAAACTTATATAGGAAAGAGAGAAAACGGTCACAAAAATCGTGGCATTAAATGCTCCAACGGCTCTATTCTGAAGCTGCTTAATTGGTCTAAGAAGGATCACTAACCGATTAGTTTTGCAACTAGTCGGTCGGTGATTCTTCTTAGACCGACTAGAAGGAAGACAGCGAAGATCAAGATATGAATAACTAGTCGGTCTAAGAAGGAACGCCAACCGACTAGATCGTCATTTAGTCGGTCGGTGATTCTTCTTGGACCAACTAGAAGGTTGACAGCAAAGATAGTGAATTCAAGAGATATAAGAACTAGTCGGTCTAAGAAGAAACATCAACCGACTAGTTTGACAACTAGTCGGTCGGTGAGCCTTCTTGGACCGACTAATCAGTCAACAGTAAAGAAGTCGAATTTCACTTAGGAGAACTAGTCGGTCTGAGAAGAAACACCAACCGACTAGATCTTCATTTAGTCGGTCGGTGAACCTTCTTGGACCGACTAATAGGTCAACAAATAGTCTTGAATTGATTAGGATAACTAGTCGGTCTGAGAAGGATTTCCAACCGACTAAATCGTCATCTAGTCGGTCGGCGAACCTTCTTGGACCGACTAATTGAACAACAGTGAATGGGTTGAATCAAGCAAGGATATCTAGTCGGTTCAAGAAGAATTTCCAAACAACTAGATCGTCATCTAGTCGGTTGGTTCTTCTACTTGAACCAACTAAGATGCATATGAAGCCAAGGCATGAAGCGATAAGCTACGGAAAATTTTCTAATGGCTTCTAAGGCAATCCTAGAGATAAGATAAGAAAGTCATGAAGATTTCTAGGCAAGTACTACTCAAGGCTTAACATTCTACTAAACCGAAGCTAGAAGACAATAAAAGTAAACACGACAAACCGTCTTCAAAGCTTCAACATGGAGAGTCCGAATCCCTTGACTTCATGAATACTCCTTGAGCTTCAACGAAGCTCCAGGCACAACGATCCCGCGTTCTGAGGAAGTCTTGGGACGTCGCTTGAGATGAACAAATTACTTTGGCGACGATCTCCATGATTCTTCATGGACTTGAGTCTTTTAGTTGAATGAATTGAATATCTTCAACGTCATAGTCTTCGAAGCTTTTGACTCATCCATTCCTTTCTTCTCTTTGGATTGAATCTCTATTCATTTGTTGATGCCATTGGCTTGATGATTGAAGTAGTCGTTGAATTCTTCAAGCCAATGCTTCACTTTTGTTGATCTACCAAGTCCTCCACTTGAATCAACACGTGTAGTCACTTTTGATCTTCTAGAATCTGATTGGTGACTTTATAGCTAACTGCAATCACAAGAGTTAGTCACATTGATTTGTGTTTGATCATCATCAAAATCAAGGTGGAGAGTCCAATACTCAACAGTCTTTGCTCGAATATTCGATGTCGTCTATTGGGTCTACATCCAGCATTCAACCTCCGACCATTACGACCGGAAACTTTGAGTTGAAGTCATCACTTGTGGCTTGGATCCAACAAGACCAATTTTCTGGAGCTCCCATGGAGAATCCCATCGAGCACTTAGACTCTTTCTTGGAGAAGTGTGAGACATTTAAAATCAATGGCGTGCCAACCGAGGCTATTCGGTTAAGGTTATCCTCGTTCTCTCTACGGGATAAAGCGAAGCAATGGCTAAGGGGCAAGGACCCCAACACATTCACTACTTGGGAGCGTCTTTCGAACGCATTCTTGAACAAGTTCTTTCCTCCGGGGAAGACGATGAAGCTGAGGAGTGATATCTCCTCTTTCTCCCATGCTAGCCATGAGTCGCTACATGAAGCGTGGTTGAGGTACAAAGAAATGCAAAGGAAGTGTCCTCACCACGAGCACCCCTGTTGGCAGATCAACCTATTCTATAATGGACTGAGGGACGATTTAAAGTCCTCTATGGATGCCGCAGCGGGTGGATCTTTCATGTCGAGAAATGAAGTGGATGTCGGAACTATCTTGGAGAACATGGCATCCAACAGCGAGAGGTGGAGTGATAAGCGTGCGACACTAAAAGCCGATGGCATGCATCGGATTGAGGAAGTGGACAAGCTATCAAGCAAATTCGATTTGCTTTCCACTCAAATTTCAGCGTTTATGGTTGGAGCCGGTGCCACTAGCCCACAACAAGTAGCGGCCGTGGAAACTGAAGTGATTTGAGACCTCGGTGTTGGAGAGATTTCGGCAACTGTGGATCAAGCAAGTGCCTTATTCTATAATCCTACGGGAAATGCGCCTAATCCGCCAAGAACAAGTTCTAACCCTGGATATTCTCCCAACAATCGGAATCATCCGAATTTTAGATACAAGGCACCCTACCAACAATTTCAGCAACTTCCTCAACAACAACAATACCAACCTCCTCCGCCTCAACAAATGTATCAACAACTTCCTCCTCAACAACAACCTCTGCCCCAACAACAATACAATCAACAACAACGAGTGATCTCTCCGATTGAGAACCTTCTAGCTCAATACATTTCAAATAAGGAGAAGATCACTCAACCATTACAACTTGAGCAGAAATCCTTGGCCGACCAAGTAACCCAATTGGGGTTACAAGTAGCCAACCTCCAAAAGGCGCAAGGACAATTGCCGGGTCAACCGGAGGTGAATCCTAGAACATCGAGCCAAACCATAGCCTTGACACCTAGTCAAACGAATGCTTCCGCTATTGTTTTGAGGAGTAGAAAAGAGATTCCGGCACGGGAGGCCGAGAAAGATAAGGAAGCGCGCATTGTCATTGTGCAACCGAAGATGGAGATGAACGACAACGGAGCTTCAACATCAAGTCCCATGACTCCGGAGGAAGATTCTGAGAAAGGGAAGAAGAATGAAGGTGAAGACTTGAGAGTTTTCAATCATTCGGTCCCATTTCCGCAAAGACTTGCCAAGGCCAAGATCGACAAAAAATATGGCAGGTTCTTTGAAATGGTGAAAGATCTAAGTCTTCAGATCCCGTTCCTTGAAGCGATTGAAACTATACCTTCGTACGCAAAATTTCTCAAAGATCTAGTGACGAAGGAAATAAGGAAAGAAAAGGTGGTTCTTACGGCGGAGTGTAGCGCCTTGATTCAACAAGCCGAACCGCCAAAGCTTAAGGACCCGGAAAGTTTTTCGATTCCATGCTCTATAGGGGAAGTCTCTATCAATAGAGCACTTGTTGATTTAGGAGCAAGTGTGAGTCTGATGCCCTTTCACTCTACAGAAGAATCAACATGGAAGAACTGGAACCTACTGGGATTACTTTGCAACTAGCGGATCGGTCCGTCAAATATCCTGTGGGAGTCGTCGTCGACCTACCAGTTAATGTCAGCGGCCTACGTGTACCGGTGGACTTTGTAGTGATGGATATGCCCGAGGATAATCACACTCCGATTATTATCGGAAGACCTTTTATGGCGATCGCCGGTGTGCTTATCGACGTGAAGAAAGGAAAGTTGTCTTTGAACGTCGGTGATCAAACGGTGGAATTCGACTTAGCGCTATCCATGAAGCTACCACCTGAGGAATCTAATTGCAATCTTCTGGAGATTGAAGAAGAGAAGTCTATGAAGCGGGAGCATTGGAAATTCTTTCTAGAGACCCTCTTGAAGACTTGGATAGTGTAGAGGAGCACTCTAGGCTAGACGAAGAGGAAACTTCTGAGCCAAAATGTGTCTCCCAATCAACTCCCCCTGGATTTGAAAAGAATGCTCAGATGAAGAGCATGGGCAAGGAACCTTTGGTGCTCACTGCCGACAAAGTGCGAATCTTGAAGAGCGTGGCGTGTGTCGCCAACACTAAGGAAAAGCCCCCGGATATTACCAATGGGGGAGTGATTGAGACCGTCCACTTATCGCTACCGTCAACAACCGGAACATTTGTCCCAACTGCTGAGAAGACACCAAACATCGAGTGTCACCCATTCAAGCCACCTTGAACATCGTATCGGGAGTCGAGCGAACGACTATAAAAAGAGCGCTTCATAGGAGGCAACCCATGTCCTAAACTTCTACTGGCTTTTAATATGATCAGTCTATTAATTTTAGTGTATATATGCTGCTGTGGGGATCATTTGTTGGGAAACTTAGAGAACTTGAATTTTTTTGCAGGAATTGCCTCACCCGATCGGGTGGATTGTTTCATTATTGGGCCATACTTCAGTCGAAGAACCAACCGAACGAGTGATACAGTCGGCCATCGGGTGACTGATCGGGTGAATTAAACCCGACTTCGGAAGTTTTTCAGAGAGCGGTCAACCGATCGGGTGAGTTCTCACCCGATCGGGTCACCTGTAGCTGCTAATCCAAGATAATTTTTGAAAATTGATCCAACCGATCGGGTGGATTTCCACCCGATCGGGTCATCAAAACCCTATATAACCATGCCCCCTGCCCGACTGCCATTTCACCCGACTTCAAAACCTGTTTCCAGCCAATCATTTGGATTTCTTTCCACACGATCTTCTCCATCACTCCTTACTGTTACTAATCATCCTCCTCCACTTCCTCCACTAATTCCCCACCATCAAAGCCCCTCCATTAACCCCATTCAAGCCGCAAATCCCATCAAACCTTAGCCCTAACCAACTTTCCCCCAATTTTCAAAAACTTTATTTTCTTCGGATTGGTGTGCGGCAGCTCTCTGGATCACTTCCTCGCGCATTGTGAGAGCTTTTGGAGCTAGGAGCCGCATCGATTGCTGGGTAAACTCGTTCTGTATCGTATTTATTATTTTGCCCAGAAATTTCATTTTGTCGCTTTGTCATTTGTTGTGTGCACTCATCTATCATCTTGCATATCATATCCAATCGCCATAATATCATGGCTAAGGACAAAGATAAAGGAAAGCGATCTATGGTGGATGAGGAGCCATCTCACAAGAGACAACGATCCACACGTCCTACACGTGGATGTGCTCCTCAAACACCGCCTACCCAACCACCACCCCCACCTATCGCACCAGCGAGAGACCTACTACTTGGACCACAGGGTATTCGCTATTTGAGCCATGCCCGCAAAGATTTTTTCTCTCGCCTCGACCAACGTCCTCACCTCGCTACCAAGTTCGCGCACGACCAAACCTTATTCGATCTCGGAGTTTTCTCCGAAGTCGAATCCTTGTTCGCGAACTTGGGATGGCTTAGCTTCCTCCACGACCATGCTCATTCATGCCCCATGCTCACACTAGAATTCCTTTCCACGATCAAAATCGAGCTGGGGTCGAACATCGTTTTTCGCCTTCGGAACCGAAATTTCCATGTTCCTTTGACCACTATCAATGAAATCTTCGGGTTCCCTAATCTTGAAGGCAGCTCCCTTGCCAACGAATTTCATGCCGACTTTGACGTCGACTTCCTTTGGAAAAGTCACACCTTGCACGATCAATATCCTAGGGCCAGGGCCTCATCGATTATTCACCCAGTCTTCCGCCTCGCCCATCGCATTATTTCCAGCACTTTCTTTCCATGTGATGAGTCCAACACCATGACCATCCCGATCTTTTCATCTTATGGGCGATGACTTTTCCCTTTATTCCCAGTGTTGACGGGATTTCTTTTGAGGCACCGTGTGTCCGCATCAAAGCCGCCTCGTGGCTAATTCAAAAACTAATTGACACTAGCCGTGCGAATAAGGGCAAATATTGTTGTGGTGGCCTCATCACACTCATTGCCCAACATCCACCTCTCAACGTCGAGATCCAAACCGATTTGGTCTGTGTCCCAGGATCTACCCATATTGACATTGATGTCTTGCGGCACACTCATATGATCAAGCCGCTCGGCGGCAATCGATTCGCTTTTCACTTTGGCCATCCCCACGCACCTTATACCATTCTGCCAAACCCTGATCGTGTCACTATTGAGCTTCCGACAGATTGGTCATTCCCACCTGACCCTGATTTTGTGGGGGGATTGCACCTTCAGTTCGATCTTCCTGATGCTCCGCATTCACCTTCTCCTGTCGCCCACTTTGGCGAGCAGGAAATTCCTGAGTTCCGAGGAGACCCTGGGGCTGAACCCAGTACCACCACCCCGGTTATTACTGATGTTTCTTCCGAGGATCTGACTACGGCCCTGCTTGGCCTAGCCTCTCGTGTCGGTACGACCACTACCGCCGGCACCCGTTCTGCTGCTGTCGGCACACACTCTACTGTGCGCCGTGCCACTTCTGCTCGACTCGCTCTCGAGGCCGAGATTGCTGCTTTGCACGCTGGCGCATCCTCCTCTGCCCCCTCGGATCCATCTACCTCTTTTCTATCCCATCCCCGTTTCCTCGCTCTCGAGCGAAACGTAGCTACTATTCTCCGTCTTCTGACCCATATCTACGGCACTCCACCACCATCACCACCCCCATCACCTCCTTCGTCGCCTCCTAGACGATCGTCACCTCCACATATTCCTCCAGTGTCTGATACCACTACCGTTTCCCTTCCCACCACTTCTTTACCCCCACCACCACTATTACCTACCACTACCGTTGACCCACCACTTCCATCTCCTACTGATGATCTTCCACCACCTTTCACCTCTATCACAACCGCCTACTCGCGTCGCAAGAAACAAGTCGTTGTACGAGCGAAATCATTACCCCCACCCTCTTCATCAGTTGCCATATCCCTACCAACCTCCGTTACCACCGACACCCCACCCATCATTCACATCCCCACCGAGCCCACCCGTGCACGATCTGATCTCTTTCTCCAGTTCTTCGCACACCCGTCACCTCCCCCACACATTCTCCCAACCACACCCCTCCACTCTCTTCCGACGAGGATGTGGAACCTTCTACTCCTGCATCTTGATTTCCTTTTTTTCTGTTTTTCTTCTAGCCAGTTTTTCTGATTGGCATTGTTGAGATCAGCTTGGGGAGATCTATATTTTGTGTTTGTGGCCGTGTCATGTGTGTTTGCCGTGTGCTTGTCTTTTATGTGCTTGTGTGCTTGTGTGTCTTTTGTCTAGTCCGTGTCGGTCTTCATTTTTCTTTATTTTTCTACGTCTTGTTTTCTATGTTTTTCATGTTTTTCTGTTTCTTTGTCCGTGCATACTTCCCTCCCATCGTTCGTTGCACTCCCGCACTTCATCCTATTGCATTGAGGGCAATGCAACGTTCAGCTTGGGGGAGTCGCACTATGTGCGTCAGTCGTGTCTTTTTTGCCATTTTTGAGTCGTTTTCGTCGTGTTTTTTTTCATCCTTTATTCTCCCTCCCCTAGAGATGACTCCGCATGATGAAACTGCCACTAAACAACACACACACTTAGCTAAGCAACGACAACTATCTTCACTAATCCTAGGAAGCCGAGTTCTGTTGCATTTTATGCTCTGTGGGTTCACTTTGCATTTTGTGTTGAGTTGTATGTTGTGACTAGCTAGTTGGTGTGCTTCTAAATCGGGATTTTGTTTTATATGCCTATCCATGGATGACCCCTAGACTATCATTCTTCAATTTCGAATATGATGTATATTGCTTCTACTTTCTGCTTCATTATGCATGAATCATCCTATTTATGTACGCTTCAAATCGCATGTGTCTGGACTCTACCAATAGGACTAGGATAACACTTGTTGCTTACGCTCTGATCCGCGAAAAACGCCTTTTGCCAAGTGTTTAGAATTAGAATTTTTTTTATTTGCTTGGTGCAAATCCCCTCGTCGTGTACATCACTTCCACTTGGGAGAGTACACAATTTTGCCACTTACTAGCGCATCGTTCTCCCGCTTTTGGAGAATGCGCATTTTCCTACTTCTACCAAAAATCCAAAAAATCAAAAAAATAATTTGAAAAATCCAAAAGAAAAAAGAGAGAGCAAGAGAGAGAGAAAAGAAAGAATATGTATAGCCAAAATCCAAAAAAAATAAATACAAAAGTCCAAAACCCAAAAAAATTCTGTTGTAACTTGTAAATATCACTCCTACAGCCGTAAATAAAGAGAACGCGAGAATTTGTACCAAGTACTCTCCTCCAAACCTACTCAACCCCTTTCGTTTTCGAATACACTTGGCATAGGAGCTTTCTAGCAATCATCTCGGCAATCGTGCGGCGATTTCCTAGTTTCTAGCGGTAGAGTCCTAAACATATGACACGTTTCTATTCTTACTCTATTCTCATGTATGTTTGAACTATTATTCACCGCAAACTCGAATTGATTAGATATTTGGGTCATTCCATGGACATGTGTATATGGAGCTTCATCGCATGATTTAGATAGTTACACTGTTGGCTAGCTCACAACCGCATTCACTCGTGCTTCACCGCGTGAACCCACGACACTAGTAGGAACTCGTATTCCTGGGCTGAGTGGTATGCTTCTCGCATGCTTGCGTAGTGTGTTGTGTTTGTTTCCGTTGGCTCTGACAGGTAATCTTGGATTTCTTTTTCTTTTTATGTTTCTCTCTTACTATTTTCTCCCGCTGGGCTTCTATTCTCACCCGTCTTCCTCGAGGACGAGGACGAGTTCAGCTTGGGGGATTTTGACGTGCGTTTATATTTTATATATTCACGCACGTCTTCTCCATCGCTTTTCGTTATTTCGTATCCGTTTCTTTGTGTTTTTAGTCTTTTTACTTTCGTTGAGTTTATATGCATTTGCAGGACATTGCTAGCACACGGGACATATATGGCCAACATCATGAGTCCCCGGAGCAACGGGAAGTGTCACACGAGATCCCGAGAGCCATTCGTCAAAGATGACTATGTATCAGCTTGCACCCGATCGGGTGGAACGGGTCATGCAGTCTGTGTCATTGCTGAAGAAGAGAGACCGTTCCACCCGATCGTTTCAGTGATCGGGTGGAAGTATGACAGAGTGCAGTTTTAAAGGCCATAGCTCACCCGATCGGTTGAGTTGTCAACCAATCGGGTCATGTATTGTGACCCGATCGGGTCGGCACTTTCAACCAATCGGGTCAGCTGCTGCTGCTTCCCAAGCTCAAGAAATCCAAGACTCACCTGATCGGTTCAGTGATCGGATGAGATTTACTAGAGCTGAAGACATATTTTTCCGTCGTTTCACCCGATCGGGTGTCTGTTTTTGTCTTTTTGTGGGAATATTCCCTGGCATCTTGCTCACTTGTATAAATAGTGCTAGGTTTTCCCAGCAACGGGATCCCCACTTTTAAGCTGTTTTAGGTATTTTTCAGCTGCTTCAATTAAACACTTGGTGTAAGTTCTTTGATCGTTTTCATATTTTGATATTGTGTTTATGCTTCTATTTGCTACGATGAACAATTGCTTGATTTCAATTCTGATGGCTATATCTTCTGTTATTGCATTTGTCACCATGTTTAGTGAGTAGTTCTTCAATCTAGAACATTGGTGGAAGCCCCTTCGTGGGTTCTTCCTAGAACGGCCATAGGTCTAGGGATCCGATTGGATCTAGGGATTTTGATGGTTACGCGGGGGCGTTTCGTTGTCATCGGCGGAAAAAAGACCGCCTTTGACCGTCGAGCCAAGAGGAAATAAAACGGGAGTTTGATTCTATTGACATAGCTCACCCCCTAGCGTTGACATTGAGTCCTTGCACGTGGAAACGGCTTGGACGAAATGTTGGGAGCGATCGTTGCGATCTTAGTGCTCCCGGAGTCGGATGGTGTTGGACATGGGAATGCCCACCGGCTGAAGCCGGGTAGACCTAGCGTATCATCCTGGGCATCGACCGGAATATCGGGTCCATGGGACGCTAGGTACCACTTTTAGAGGCAACGTCTCATCACCAAACCCTAGCATTCGGTCATATTCCTATCCTTCGGCCGTAATAGTGAGAATCCATGATTAAGGCGGAAGCCAAAGTCCTAGCTTATCTTTTTACCTTTTACATCTGTTCTATTAATTTACAATCGTGACAACCAATCGAGAATAGGCTGGCTCACCCACTGGGTGATCCGGTTCCTAAATGTTTGCAAGTACAACACACGCCTCTCCGTGATTGACCCCCAAGCCACACTTCGACACCGTGCGCTTACGGTTTATAAATTCTAATTCTAGTATCCACGTCCCGATTTGCGTGTTAAACGGGCGTCCGGTCAGGTAGAAACTCCAGGCTTCTTCCACGCGAACACCAAGAAGCTCCTCTATTTTTGGTGTGAAACCTGTCGTCCACCTATGTCCATCAAGCCGACGAAGGTTGAAATATTTGATTAACATGTAAAAAGTTCTTGAAATCAACGCTTGTTTTGATGGCACTCTAACTACTTTAAGAACTCCATTGAAGCTTTCAGAACAATTGGTTGTCATGATACAATAGCGTTTCTCACCATCTTCATCCATAGCCCAACTCCTTGTCTCCACATGCAAGTCTGAGTTAATCGACCCATCAACACTCTTCTCTTATCTTTGCATGATACGTATTATATGTAAGCAAGTCAAATGCATTACCAGCACACTTAAATTTTCTTTTCAAGGTAAGTGTTCGGTATCCATTCATTCGACTTGAAATTTGTGATGATATGTCGAAGACAAAACCTATGATGTTTATTTGCCGGCCATACCTTTCATTCTATCAGAAATGAAAGTAATCGTTTGGTGACTATGATCACTAGGTATTAATAAATATATACAGCTGAAAACCACTTTTAATTTTCTTGGTTTTCAGCCGATACAACAGCAAATGCTAACGAAAAAAGCCCACCCGTTGCATCCACTCATGTGACCACCACAAGACACTCAGCATATTTTCCATACAAATGTGTGCCATCAATACATGGGACCGGCCGACAATGCTTGAAACCTTCAATTAAAAGTTCAAATGCCAAAACACACATGTAAAGTATGCCACTCCTGGACCGACAATGTTAGATGTAATCTTATAACTGTTTCAGGATTGCTTTTTGCAATGACCTCTAAGTACTGCGCGAGTATTTGGTATGACTCCTCCCAATCGTCAAATATCCTTGTTAAAGACTACGTTCTTACTTGCTTGCTTTGTAATATGATATTCTGATTATTAACATAGTGTGTATGGCTTTTTAGAATTCTGCAGGTGTCAAATCAAGCTTTGTCCTCACCATTGAAATTATATTGTTACTCAAAAAAGTACTCGTGATTTGAAAATGAAACGTATTCAGCGTGGGATTATTGCATGTATGTTCTTCAACTACTTTTGTAATCTTAAACTTCCCATTTTTTCGCAACAGCTGCCATGAATCCGTCACGGACAATTCCTGCTGGCCACATCTTGTGTTTGAGGATTCACTCGATTATTTAGGCCACATATCACAGAATATCTTTTGACGTTTGACTTAATTTGTTTGAATGTCATATTGTGCTTGATGCCTCATTTCTTAATTGATTGAACCAATTCGATCTTTGTATCATATAAATCCCTAACTTTGAACTCTCCCCATCAACGTGAATTCTTGGCTCATTCATATTTCATTCTAGAGTATTTCTCATTAATGTTGCATTGACACATTGATCATCTGCCACTTCATCTAGCAACGGCTCTTCAAATACCACATGTATTGACAGTTATAACGGCCTGATTTTGTTGTACACGTAATTTCGTAATCAAAATAGTTCAAAATGAGTAAATAATTTTTCTATTTTTTGTAACTCAAATCTAAAAACGGACTTTATTTTCATGATCCTCGAGATGATACGAACCCATGGAATTTTTTCGTAATCTTTCAAGTCATATGTGAAACTTGATATTTTAATATTAAAATAATAATGTATATATTTCTAATTACCCTAACTTAATTACATTTACTAATTACGTTTTTACCATACTTAATCAACCAATTACCTTACCAACCCCACCCGATGGCAGCCCACGTTTGTTTCATTCCCTTCCCTTAGTCAACAACACCCAACCAACTCTTAAATCCCCTCACTAATCCTTTAAGCCTTAAAAATTAATATTAATTTAATGTTATAAAACCACCCCATATAATCTCTCATGGCAGCGACTTATGCTTCTCCCCTTCCCTCATCGCCACCCAACAACGAGCTCCCCCTAACCTCTCTCCTTCGACCCAACCCACGCAACACAGACGTGGGCCTCCCATCTCCCCTATTTGTCGTCGCCGCCGTGGGCTAGGCCGAGCGCCCCACCCTGTTTTATCGTTTACCAACGAAGACCACACCGTCGTCCCTCCTTCCAACTGCATAATCGCGGGCTGACCCAGCCGCGAGCCTCAACGACGTTGTCAGGCTCCTCTGACCACCGACGTCCCATCCGACCTCCCCTGTAACCGTCGGCGAGCTCCCCGCCGTCGTCGAGCACAGTCACAATGCCCTGAGCCCCGCTGCTTCCCGCTACCGCAAGAAATGTCGTTGCTTTGCCGTCGGTGCTCCACTCGCCACCTAGCTTCGTCGGTCCGTGACCCCCGACTGCACCACCGTCGGCCCCCATCGCCGCCTGGCCGCCCGCTCCGCTGGTGCAGTCGAAGAAAACCCACAGCGCGTGCGGTTATCGCATGAAGAATAGAGAAGGAAAGTATAATAATATGTATATGTATGCGTATATATGTATTATAATAAAGAGAAAATAGTTTAAATTCATAAGAAATTATATAAGTGACTGAAAAATACACTGGGACCACCAGAAAATTCTATGTGTCGCCACAAACGCGTAGACGCTGAAATCATCCCAATCAGAAACTTATTTTGTTAAATACAAATTTTCAAAGTTATACGTAATTAATTCTAATTTTCTTTTAAAATACGTATATTCTAATACTACGCGTATTTTTCAAATACAATCATACCTTCGTATTCTACCAGTCGAGAGCAACATTTTGACATATCATATGAAAATTTCTGACGAGTACATTTTTGTAAATAAATCGTTGAACGTTTACGATAGTTATTTTATAATTTTAAAAATTAGTTTTTAATTCGTTTTAAATCTGGAAAAATGATTTTAAGTGTTTAAAAATTATTTAAAAATACCTATGAGCTCTAAAAATATTTTCTACCTAGAGAATTTATATTCCTTATATCTAGCATTTCTAAAAATTATTAGTACGAGTTTTGACATGTTTAAAGCCAGTATAAAAATAAAAACGAGTAAGAAAAATAATATAACCTTTAACCTGTTATTTATTATGTTTGCAGGTACCGTTTTTTGTGTACAATCACCTTTGATAAGCCCAGCTCAAATCTCGACTTCTCTCAACGAACTCGAAACCTGTAAGTCACTTTAATTCTAAATTTAGATATTTTTGTAATGTACTAATATAAACTTAGGATATCGCATATAGCCTCTAAACGGTTATTGACTTGAACATAAAACATTCCCAACGTAGAGACCTAAATAAATTGGGAACTACTCAACTGCATATTAATTATTTTACCATAACTTATAACTATATCGATTGAGCAAAAGTTGATAATCGGCGTTCTTAATATTGGACCCCGGGCCGGTGTCTAGGATCGTTTGTGTCCAAGACTGGATCACCATACGTGGATAGTGATCATCATTGGCCAAACCTGACTGGCCGTATTTGTGTGGATCAAACTAGAATTCCAATTATCATCATTTGCAAACATTGACATAAATACCTTAAATGAGTTACTTCGACCTCTCATCGCACGTAAACTCATATTCATCATGTTAACTTCCTTGTCACGTACACCCTTGCCTACCATGTCTTATGCTGGCCACTTGAAAACTATGCATAGAATGTTGTGTAGAATTCATTTGGAATTCGTGTTGGAATCTCATGTTGAATCTTATGTAAAAATCCTCGGTTGAATCTTATGTTGGAATATCATGTCAAGATCTCATGTTGGAACATCCCGTTGAAAAATGTATAATTAGAATACTTGACACTTCACTGGTTTTGGGGTAACACATAGTTGAGAGAGTGGGAGTAACTGGAGTTCATCTACATGTCCAGCTGCCTGTGTTTCAGCATCCCGTCCCACTGCCTGTGTTTAGGCATACATGTCTAGTTGCCTGTGTTTCGCCATCGTTTGGACAAGCACTCAGTCAAGAGATGAACTCAATAGTTGCATATCATACTCTTCTGCTTGAGTCACGTAGTTTCTAGTTTAATTACTGCTCGCACAACTATAGTATTGTTTGTCGTCTTATCTATGCTATCGAGGCGCTGACTAGTCGTCGACTAGTAGCCGACTAGTAGCCGACTAGTCGGTGGAGGACCTACTTGAAATTTTTCAAAAGTCGAAGGTGAGTCGGACACCAACTATGTGTCGACTTGGTCCGAATTTTTGACCGATTTATCTGGTTAAAAAGTCGGACCAAGCCCGGTTTTTTACTTTTTTTAATGTTTTTAATCGGGCCGCGTCAAAAAGTCGAAAGGACGGAAGGTGGACCATCGAGATTTTATTTGGCTTTGCATTCGCTGTTAAAAACCCCGACACTTCGATGCTTCGTTCTCTCCTCTCGTGAAGACATATAGGACTTGCATATAAGTTGAGCAAGTTGCTTGCCCTGTACATTCTAAAAGTTCAGTGCTATGTCCCGCAACATGTAACCTGCTTTGGACATAAGAAAATGTGCAATTTTTAAAGAATTGAATTTACATTTTAATGATATTACATAAAATTACAAAATAATTGCACGTTGTCAATACTTACGCATCCATATTCTCCTCCTCTTCAGGGTAGTACGAACACCCTTCTCCTGTCATGTTCTCTGTATGATGATACTCTTGATTTGGAGATGAAGACATAAATCCTACCGAGTTGTTCTCAAAATTGAGCATGCAGGCAAATATGACATGTGCTTCACACACGTGGGTGTTGGTTATTGCATCTATTGCCACATAAATTTCAACTGACCGTTGAACTTGCCCTAATTTTAATACATTCTCCATAGCCCCGTCATCTGGGATAATATAAGTTGTAGTATTGTGATATGTTATCGGCCAGTTGCACATCAATTTCAAAGCAAAGTCATGATGGTTGATCTTTGTGGTATTGTATAGTGGATCTACTAGTTGGACATATGTTGATGGTCTAGTGTGATTGGTTTTACTCACCCCTTCCCCGAAATATCTCGGTTTGCTATTGTCACCAATAATTAAATTTCCATCATAATAGCAGATGACAAAAATTCGGCCATTGTTCTAAACATTCGCAAACACACCCTTCATAATTATTCACTAGGTATATCTTTACATCATCTTTAGGAAAAATTCATACTAATTTCATTCTATACTTCAAAAACCATATTACGCTGTTTTGAAATGGGAAATTTTGACCTACATCTCATAATAATTTTTCAAATAGAGAGTGATGTAAAAGCTTTACAATGATGGGAAATGAAGCTAGATCCGGTATTTTTTGCGTCTTCTCTGATGACTAACGTGTCGGATCCGATGATTTTTTATTCAAGTTTATTTTTTCTTGGGTTAAATAGGATTTTTCCGAGAAGAGCAGTAGGGCAATTGTGGTTTTTTCCCAAAGTCGATAAGAGAGCTGATGGGCAGTCCTATATGTGTAAATTAGTCGTAGTTGGAAATCACATCCAATTGATATTGTGCCCGTGACTCCGGGCTCTTCAAATTGGTCGCCCGGCCAACTGGAAATGTGCCCAATCAGCGACCTGGTCGCCGAGGTGGGGAAAATTGGTCGATTTCGCTAATTATTCTTTTGGTCGAATTTGCTAATTAATTTTAATTTTGGATTTTTCTTAAAAATTGTCCATGCGAGAAAACAATATATTTCCTCACATTTGAAGCTGTGCACTTTGTGATGGCATTGTGTGCACACAAGTACTAGTTTTTGTTGAAAAAGGTGCAGCAAGACTTTTGGGATATTTCCCAGTATTGACCTTTTCAAAACTCTTCGCAATCGAACACCGTTCAAAACTTCAGTGGAAAGGAAAAATACCTGCAAAATCATCGAGCGGGTGGAAGATCCCAACTTTTTCTCAAATTCATATTGATGCATGGCTACTTGCAACCGTCTCCTTGTCATGGCATTGAATATACTGATGCAGACTACTGCCAAATTCGCACTTCTGTTAGAAAAGGAGACACTTTCTCAAATCCACAACAAAGTCGTGATCAAACATCACACGTTAGTCCAGAATGTTATAGCCTGCCAATGCTTCTCAATTCCCGAAAGATTTAATTGAAGTTGAAGTACTTTCCAATGGATTCTTGTACTCACCAGCTCCTCCTCCATTCTTTGTTTGCATTTCTTGTTGTTCGTTGTGCTGGTCAAGCAGGCGAGTGTTCCGCCGAACAGAGATCTTTGCTTCTCGACCTCAAAAGAGGCTTCTCCTTCCTGGAGGGCGACCCCCTCGCTTCATGGCAACCTGGATCCAATTGCTGCAACTGGGAGGGGATCACCTGTGACCCCGAATCCAGCCGGATTGTCGGGCTTCATCTTGCAGGTCGCGATATCTCCGGCAACATCAGTTCCAGCCTTTTCGGCCTCACCTCCCTGCAAACTCTAAAACTCGCCAATGCTTCATTCAACAACATCGCCATACCGCAATATGGTTTTGAGAAGCTTGCCAACCTCACATACCTCAATCTCTCGGACGCAGGCTTTGTTGGACAGATCCCCATCGGCATCTCTCGATTGACAAGGCTCGTGTCACTCGACCTCGCCAGTAGCCAACCAGGCGGGCTGCGGCTTCAAAACCCCAACCTTGGTACCATGGTGAGAAACCTTAGCAAGCTGAAGGAGCTCCACCTCGACTGGGTTGACTTGTCTACCGACCTCGAGTGGAGCAGGACATTGTCCATATCGCTGCCTTCTCTTCAAATCCTCGGTTTGTGTGGTTGTGACCTCTCAGGTGAGTAATCCGTATTCGCTTGTTTATCGGTAACACGTCCTAAACAGGAATTGATTATGGGTTTCAAATCTCTGCAGGATTTTTGCCAAATGACTTCTTCGCAATCAAGAACTGGACAGCCCTAGACTTATCGTGGAATTCGAGGCTTTCAGGCCCTCTGCCACATTTTCCGAAGATCAACAGTATGGAAAGACTGAGGCTGTCACAGATGAATATATCCGGAAGCTTACCTGAGTCGATTGGCAATCTCCAATATCTGACACATTTGGAGGTTTTTAGAGGAGGCATGATCAGCGGAGTGCTCCCTTATTCTATCGGAAACCTCACTCAGCTTCTTTACTTGGATCTTCAAGACAACAGCTTTGTTGGTGAGATCCCGTCTTCGCTAGTGAATTTGCCATCGCTAGAATACATGGATCTTTCATGGAACTGTCTCAATGGTTCGCTCCCTTCTTTCAAGCCATGGGCCAATATCAGTGTCCTCGACCTCTCTAATAACATTCTCACAGGACAGATATTGTCATCCAACGGATATTTCGAGTTGCGTAACCTCAGGTCCTTGTATCTGAACACCAACTCTCTTTCGGGGTCTGTCTCTAAATCCCTATTTTGTATCCCAAACTTGGAGGAATTGGATCTCTCTTTCAACAATTTCTCGGGTCAGCTTGAAGAGTTCTTGAATCCTTCAATTTTACTATCTACAGTTGATTTGAGCTACAATAACTTGCGCGGAGAGATTCCAAAGTCGCTGTTGACACTCCCACAGCTCAAACATCTTTACCTTGTATCGAATAACTTCAATGGGGCAGTCGCGTTAAACATATTTCAGAGCCGCAAGAATCTGAGTGATTTATATCTTTCAGATAACAAGTTGTCGGTACAAGGTGTCAGCGACGAATATTTTCACACCTTTCCAAAGTTGAACGGATTGGGATTAGCATCTTGTAATCTCGAAAACATCCCAGACTTCTTGAGGTATCAGAGAAAAATAACACACTTGGACCTCTCCAACAACAGAATAAGCGGAAGCATACCAAAGTGGATATGGAGCCTGACTCTGGATCGTTTGAATCTATCATGCAACTCATTTGACAGCATCGAAGAAAAAACTGCTATCTCTGCGAGTACAATCAAGCTTCTTAATCTCCGTTCAAACAAGCTTCAAGGACCAATTCCGCTTCCCCCGCCCCATGTTCTCATTTTAGATTACTCGGATAACAAGTTTTCAAATGGCATCCCGTCCAACATCTCCCTCTACCTTAACTATACTGCCGTATTTACAGTTGCCAATAATGATCTCACAGGAGAAATTCCACCATCCATCTGTGAAGCAAGAAATCTCCAAGGTCTCGACCTTTCTGGCAACAGCCTGAGTGGCTCCATCCCACCATGCCTTTTTGAAGGTAGCAACAGTCTCCTTACTTTAAACCTAGGAGGGAATCAGCTTCGAGGGACCATTCCTCATAACATCAGTGAAGGATGTATGCTAGCGGAAATAGTTCTTCATGGTAATCATCTGGAAGGGCAGTTGCCCCGGTCACTAACAAACTGCAACGAATTACAACAGCTGGACATCGCGGACAATCGCATTGTAGATTCTTTCCCTTTTTGGTTGGGAAGCATACCTCACCTGCGTACCCTTCTGTTGAGAGCAAATGAATTCCATGGATCAATAAAGCCACCAGAAAGTCACGAGGCCGGTTGCAAATTTTGGAAGATGCAAATATTTGATCTCTCTAATAATAACTTCAATGGCGATCTTTACTCAGAGTGCTTCAGCGGCTTGAAAGCAATGCAGAGCAATTCTGAGCAGACCGGCTCAACCCTGAGTTCAACAAAATCCAGCACTTACACGAAAGGATATAGAGATCCAAATAAGAAATATCTTGATTACTGGCATTACAGACACCACGACAATATCCAAATTACAGTTAAAGGGCAAGAAATTATTCCAATAAAAGCGTTTGGGTACCTACTTATGCTTCTGGATTTCTCCAACAATGCCTTTGAAGGTGATATCCCAGAGGTGATCAGTGAACTACATGGCCTCCAGGTGCTAAACTTGTCACACAATTCTCTCAAAGGAAATATCCCTCCAAAATTTGGAAGTTTGAAGCAACTTGAGTCATTGGACCTTTCAGAGAACCATCTCTCAGGCGAGATACCACAAGAATTGACATCTCTCACATTCCTCTCTTTCTTGAATCTCTCTGACAACAATCTAGTAGGAGAAATCCCTCAAGCAGGTCAGTTCTCCACATTCGCCAACACTTCTTTTGATGGTAACCAAGGATTATGTGGTAGCCCATTAGCAAAGCAATGCGGTAACGCAGTTCCCAAAAGAACAGGAACAGGGCTGCCTTCAGAGTCCGATGGTTCATCCTCGGGTGATGTCATTTGGTTGGCGTTGTTTACAGGACTGGGATACGGAATGGGCATAGCATTGGTTTTTGTGCTTCAAAATGTGCGCTGGAAATGTTGGAAAAGGCAAGAAGATACCCAACCAATTTTGCAAGACATTCATGCGCTTTGAATTAGTACCCACAGACATTTGTAGGTCCTAGTCTGCAATGTCGGTTGTTGTGAAAAGAAAAATGGAGATAGTTAATCAAGCTTAGCAGCGCTCACAAAGGGGTTGGCCATTGGTCCGGAAGCCTTTAGCCGAGGAGCAGACTCCATAGTTCTGGTGTCGCATGTAAAGGTTCGTAAAAATATGTGGTGTTGCATTATGATTTAAAATTATGTTCCGCTAATTGTTGAAAATAAGTGACACTGGATACTAAGAAAATTACACTAAAGGCCTAAAATGCACAATTGTTGGGGTAATTTCCAAATAGAAATAAGAAAAAAATTAAGTACAATTATCAGTTCAACTTGTTAGCCTTGACTTTAAGTTTTAATGTGCACTCTTAATGGATGTGAGTTCAATTACAAAAGTACCCCCAATTATATTTGAGTATCACCCTCTCTCTCCACCCCCTCTCTCACATTTTGTTTAGTTGGTAAACTAAAACTGCGCTTGTAGATACCAATTTTACTTGGGTCCGCCAACGATACGGCCCAATACAGCCCGTCAGATGGGTCTCGCTAACCGGGACTTCCTGACCCGACTCGAGAGTCTAACCCAACCTGACATGCTCTCGATTTGGCCCGGCACAGCTCTGCAGGAATGACCTCGCCCCTCGAGTTCGACTCTTCAATCTCAAGACCCAAGCACATGCTTGCTCGGTCAACTCAGCCCACTCCACGTGGCGTGGATCCGGGCAGACAATCAGCCCTCCCTCCAGGCCGTTATCAACAAACGATCAATGAATACCACACATAAACATAACCGCCTGCTTTATCTGCAACCGCGGCCCATTACCTCCTATCATATCTGCATACTCACAAGATTTGCAGGAGATGGTTACGCCGAGGAATGTACGGTCAGCACGTCTGCCCTGACGTGCCATAGAACCCCTTGGCTTCTATATAAGGGTAGGATATCTCCGTCGCTAAGTACGTTCTCTTCTACGTCCATATATGCATGCAACTCCTGAATCCAAACCCTAATGGCTATGAACACACACACATGCTCAACCCAAACGTCGCCACCACATACTGGCTATCTTACTCCCATCACATCCTTCCCTTCAACCATCGCCTGATTTAGACATTGGAGGGTAGTCGTTCAGTCTGTTCCTGATCCGGAAGATTCGTCCCCCGGTCCTCTGACGCCTCTGTCTATCTCTTTCATGACCGGAGAAGGAGGACGACCCTACAAAACTGTCATGTCCGGTCTCAAACCTGTTGCGAGATTACTCATCCATACGATTCAACCCAGCAAGAATCTATGTATCAATAGTTGGCGCTAGAGGAAGAGCTTTGTGACAACATCTGTTGCAGAGGCTCTCAACCCAACATCTTCTTCAACAATCTCCTCCACGGCCTCTTCGTCTGTTCTACGGTGAGGGTCAGTGTCGTGCAAGCTTTCGGGGACTGCCCTAAGTCTACGATATGCAAGTTACACTGCACGGGATGACCTCGACAGACTATTCCTTCACGAGTCACATCCCACAAGGACGGCCCACGCGGTCACAACCATAGTCGGCTTCTTAACAACTACGCTTCATAGGACGACTTCCACGCAAGTCCACTCCTTACAACTATGCTCCACAGGGCGGTCTCAGAGATTATGCACACGATCGGCTCCTTAACGAGTTCCGCTCTACAAGGGCAGCTCTGGTGGTCACACCCTAGGTTAGCTCACCAGCAGCTACGCTCGGATCCGCAAGAAATAACTTCAGCGACAGACACCCGAGAACGATCTCGGAGATTGGTGAACCCGACCCACTGACACAGATCAACCTTCCCCTTAACTCAACAAATCTGCTCGACCGACCCAGGTGGAGGCAGGGCCATCTTGCATGGCCCGTTCTCAAGCACTACTCCTTTCGGTGGTGAGCACTTGGCAGATCCTCACAGGCTCGGATTAAGGCCCTGCTAGTCCGACTTCAACAATCTAGCGAAGCATCTGGCTCAGGCCATGTTGACGCTTTAAGCCAATGGTCTAAGTCGAGGCAACAGACCTCCGACCCCTTCTCAAGGTTTCGGGTGCGGGCATCACTGTCATCAGACCAAGTTACCCGTCCAACCCGATCTCAGAGTTCCGATCTAAGCCTGCTATCCAACAAAGGAGACCGAGCTACGAACCTCGCTCAATAAACCAAGGGGACGATACTAGTACACAGCGCACAAGGCAAGCGCATGTGGTCTTAGTTTTTTCGAGCTCGAGATCAGTTCAGGCGATAAGAACTTCACAAGAGACAGCAGTGCTAAAATAAGCAGTTCAAAGATTTTGGCAAAAAAAATCACTCATGAAAGGTTTTCTTTACAAAAGTCTCCAGCTGCGAAAGGGGTTTCTTTACAAAAGTCTCCAACGTGGAGTACAGACATTCTAACAAGATCATTGTTCTGCTCGAAAGGCTAGTTCGCATCTCGTACGTACTACCAAGATAGGTAGAACATATGGCACCTGAGCGGCCATAACAGCATGCAAGGGCAAGTTGACCTAAACGTTTCCACGTTATGTATGCTGAACCCACTTCTCTTTTGGTTGTTAAGATAATACTGGGTGCCGAAGATGCCCTTCGTTCCGAAAGCCATGCACTAGCTTGACTAATAGCCACCCCCTTGGGAGGCAAACTTTGTGGCCAAAGCAACAGTACTCATGAAGTTATGGAAGACACTGCAATAAATGAAGATGAAGGCTTCTTGGATGCAAGCCTAGTTGTTTAAGGGCAGTGTCCTTCCCTTTTTATAGACCGCCCCGAGTAGGAGCCAGTTGGGGCGATCACAGCCATCCGACCATAATCCATGTGAACAAGCTATATCCAATCAGAGTCCACCACAACAACACCCCTTAAAAAACTAATGTACACTAAATTTTGTAAAATTGCACTAAACTTTGGCCTGATTTCATAAAAGTACCTTAAACATTGAGAAAAAATGAAACTCCCCTGAAACCATGCAAAAGTTCCGAGTAATTTTTTGATGCTTCTACAGTTCGAGATTTGTATTTATTTTTTTAAAGTTCACAATGATTTTATGGAAAGAGAAGGTTAGTTTCACAAAATTTAGCCAAAGATTGCTAGATGGAGGGTCTCAAATTTCTTTAGAGCACCAAGAGACGAAATCATTGAGTTGGTCAAGGAATGCAATTGCATAAGTCTTCATGTTTTGTGCTATAGATTACCATAGGATGACAAATGTGGGATGTGCATACTTGGTCCTTTGCATTAAGGGGGACAGGGAGAACAGGTTTCATCCACAAGTAAAGATGTTTGATTGACCAATGATCCATGTATATCGCAACTCAAATTAATACCTTTTGTTGATCAGGTATTCTGATCAAAGATCTAACTTTTAAATAAAGTTTGGAAGTATCTTCCCATTTATGATTGAATATTGAATGATTTTTTCCCTAGTCTGGGTGTGCTTATGCATAAAGAAACTTGTTTGTTGGTAGCTCATCAAAGATTGGATTTTTAAAATAAAATTATGACGTAGTTGTAATTTATGCTTGGTTGATAATAAAATATTTTTCAAATTTCTACTAAATGTTTGTGAATGCATGCCTATAATAAAGAAGTATGTACGATATTCATGTAAAAATGCTTGTCTGCCATTCTCCCTAAGCAAGTGCACATCATAGAGATGCAGTGAGATTCAATTAGATAGTCATCAACTAAATATTGAAAATTTGCATATGGAGTTATATATCCATTTAAATATGTTGCACAGCAGGATATTCCTTAGAAGTTTCTCTTACAGTATTTACACTCTGACATGCAGACGCAGACACAGACGAAAGAAGTGGAAAATGAGTAATAATCATGTGTGCGCGCACGCGCACGCAAGATAATGATAGAAAATGATGGTGTTTGGAAGAAGTGTGAGTTGACTATCCACAGTCTAGCCAATCAAAAAATGTAGAGTATTTTAAGTCTCCTTCCCCCATGCAACAAGTAGCCACAAAGCATACAGACAAAACAATGAGTTGTTTCATTCGACGGATGGGAATGTTTCAAACCCAAAAAAGAAATTACGGTCTAATGGTTCCAAAGTCATTATATTGTGTATCAGTAGTTGGATTTTCAATTTGTATTTCCCAATATTTTACGCCATTTATTTTCAAACCGCTTGCATTGAATCATACATAAAAACTCACAAAACAAATGAATTTTTTATGTATGGCCTATTAAGTGATTTAGATCATGTTATTCAGTGCACACCACTTATTTGAGTTGCATACATAACATTTACAGGTGATAGAATCATATACTCTCTCCAATGGAATATCGTGTGATCTAAATGTTTCCTCTAGTCTTCACGAAGAATACTTTTTGTCCCCTCTCTACCCAATTCCACTAATTTTATAGAACATAAGAGATTTAAAAAGCTGCATTCATTGTTGTAAATGGGTACTTGAATGTTGAAGCCTTGAGTACCAAATGTTACTAAAGTTTCCACCACAAGTTTTTTTAAACTATATTTATCCCTTCCAAAACCCCCCGATTTACCGGGGGAGGGGCGAGAGTGCACAAAAATGGCAAGGAATGATAAGTAAAAATTATGACAAATGGGGAAATTAACCCAAAAAGATTTCATATGATGTCTTCGATTATAAATTATCACCATTCATCCCTAAGGGGACATTAAAATTAGTGCAATTTTTACAGCTTGATTGAAATGTAAATGATAAGTAAATGATGTCTTCCACAGCTTGATTGAAATGTAGTGGTGCATTCGAAATTCCAGATAACCGAATGATTCAAGTTTCGTGTTTTTCCTGTTCAATCAATTATTCATGCTCCGTTCATTTAGGTAAATTGAGCTTGTCAATGCCATTTGCAACATTAGGTCAAAAATAGCAGCAAAAACATTTCAAGCATACGCGCAGAAATAACAAGCCATCAAATCCGAAAGACTGAGAAGAAAAATTCCAATAATTTATAATGGGATGGAATTGATCATTAAATTAGTAATAATTAATTCAAACATAATCAATCAGGGAATAGAAGAGGAGGAGGGTTTCACCTTGCGCCAGCTGCTAGGGTTCAGGCAGTGATTACGAACTGCGGTTGATTTCAATAAATTTCGATCTCTGGCGAAGAAAATGAGTTGCCCGCTTGCAGCAGAAATGATAATGACAAGTGACTTGGGAGTTGCTACGCGCACATTCCGAATTGCTTGCGCGCCCAACCACTTATTCTCAAATTTGCCATTCAAAAATTACACCGCTTTTATCCTCGCGCACACAACCGCTCTCTTGCGATGGTAGAAGAGGGCCGGCGGAGGGGACGACAGAGGGGATGGGTTGTCGGCGGATGGGTCAACTGATGGGATGGGTTGTCGGCGGAGGGGGCGGCGACGGAGGCGACAAAGGGGGAGGGGTTGTCGGTGGTGGAGGGGACGACAAAGGGCAGCTGGGGGAGATGACGATGACGATGGTCGGCCGGAGGGTTATCGGAGTGGGCGGAGGAAACGGTAACAATGATGATGGTCAGCCGGATGGTTGGCGGAGGGGGCGGAGGGGGCGCTGACCATCGTCATCTTCCCCAGCCGCCCCCTCCGACAACCCCATCGTCCCCTCCGACAACCCACGACGGTCAGAGGTGGCGCTCGGCGCAAAGTAAATCACCGACAACCCTCGGCTGCAAAGTAACATCACCATCGTGCTTGGAGGGGGCAGGGGGAGATGACGATGTCGTCGGAGGGGACGGCGGATGGGTAGGGAAAGATGAGGTCGGCGCGGCGGCGGCAGCGGGGTCGTGTTTTGCTCACTGTGCACGACATGGGCAATTTGGGGAGTAATATTTGTTGTGCGCAGATGAGTAATTTTGACTGGCAAATTTGTAAATACGTCGAACTCGTGCCGTGCACAGAGCAATTGGGTATGTGCACATAGCAACTCCCTAAGAGACTTCTTGGAAACAATAACGGGGAATTGCCATGCGAACAAACCTGTTTGACAAGGTTTCCGATTATAATCCTAAGCCCAAAATAAGATCAACTTCAGTTATTCTTCTTCGATTTTGGCTCAAAGCACATAGCAAAACAATGGGAAAATGAAAGAGCAGCGATGAAGGAGGCGGAAGAGAACGGGAGTTCGTTGAAGAGAATTTTTGCGACGGCTCAACAAAGCCATAATCATGAATGCTGAAGGGAGAGATCGGTGCGCATGGGGGAGGTCATTACAGTGATTTGAGGCAGGAGGGGTTTGAAGGGTGGAGGGCATTACAATGATCAGAGGGTCTACAGAGTCATCTGATCCTTCTCAAGTCAATCGGCCTCTACTTTTGGCCGACAGCACCCCCGTTGTCCCAAATTAAGGACTCGCGATACAGGCAACAAACATGTTACCAGGAATTGTTGTTGGCTACACCCCTGTTGCATCATGTGGAAGTTCAGCATATATGTAGACTGAGAAATATGCATATTGCAGCACATTGACAATAATGTGTTCATTGTCTAAAATCCCGTCAATATGCACAAGTCGGACATGGATTTCACCAAACGCATACCACAATATGTGATGCAGCCTGAATCAGACTTGCGAGTAAATAGAGGAACATAATGTGTACACCGCAAAAGAGCTATTTGAGGAGGTGGCAAAAGTTGATGGGCTAAACGAAGATGCACAGCTTCTAGCTTATGATTATCTTTGTGGAGATGAAGTTGGAACCAGAGCATTTATTGGATTGCCATTGTCTCGGAGGAAAAGATGGCTACTAAAGCTTGGATGGTCTTCTCACAATCATGAAATTGCTTAATATAGGTAATGTATCCCTTTTTATATCAAATGTCTCACCATTGGGTGACGGCACAGGAGATGTTCTACTTTGAAGTACCTTATCACAATAATGAATTCCAGGCATTATGATATTGTTAAATCTAAACTTTAGACTTTAATCCAAGGGGTCTTTCATCCTGGAACCTCAAGTGCTAATGCTAGTTTAAATTCCATCTTCCTACTACTGAACATTCATTTCGAACTTGACATTGAATACCAAATTTTTACTTTGTTAAACTTTATTCTTGTATTCTTCTTATACCAAAAACTTATTACTATTATTACTATTACCACAAACTTTACTCTTGTATTCATGATGGTTAATATAATTGTTGTCTAAGTTTATGTTTGAGAGATATATTGGTTTGGATGTTGCATGAAGATGCTTATGAAGATTGCTGGTTTATGTTGGAGAAATGTTGCAGTGGATTGGTGCCCGTGTTTTCTATATTTTTGATTTCCTTTTGGAGCTCTGTAGTCTCCAGGTTTGATATCATAAGATTGGTTTTGCTCAATGTGTTATTTCCATTTGGTTTGCTCAAATTTATATTCATGTGGTTTTGATCGAGATGCATTTGCAGCTAGAATTACAAACAAAAGACAAAACACTGCTGGATTTCTATTTTATTTTATTATTCGTTTCTTAAGATCTATATATCCTTTTGTGTTGTGTAATCTTGTTATCCTAATGTACATGATCTTGCGCTCCAAATGTATAGAAACTTGTATGCTGATGTATAGAATGTACATAACATACAAGGATCCTTATGTAAAGACTCCTCTGCTACAAATTTTGTATGAAGATGTTAAGAGAGTTTATCAACACATCCTGCTTCGTTGCATGAAACTTGTGCTACATGATGCTTCTTCTACTGATGCTTTTGTAGAGCATGATATTGCTTCTGGTTGCAGATGCTTCTATAGAAGTACACGAGGTTAATGAAATGCAATAATAGTATTGTCTGGAATGATAGAACACATCATAGACCAAGAGTGGAAATAAACATCCCAAAACAAAAAGGATTAGATCTTCTTTCAGGTAAAGAGCTGCTACTCAAACATCATGTACATCAAATCAGTAGGAAACCAAAGATCAAATGCTGACTCTCGCCTCAAAATAGTCCGTATAAGAAATGAGAATACATGGGAGTAAGGATGAAATGCTTGAATATGACTTCATCTTGTGGTAAACTGTCACTACATATATTGCTTTTACTTTTCATGCCTTCATTTATTATGATATGCGTCTGATATGATCTTATTAGAAGTTGAATTTGCTAAAATCATATCAATATATTTGTAACACTAATATACTTTCTTTATTTTTGGATCCATATGCATATATGAAGATGGATATTGAGCTTGAGATGAAGAGGTAGACGTAGGTTTCAAAGATGATGAATGCCATCAAGGCATAGATGACATATTTTAGTTTAAGGTTTCTTGTTATTGGGTGATATTTCAGTTCAAATTTCTTGTAGAGTTTTTGAAATATGAGTTGTTGCACTTTTCCTCAAATGTAACTTTTGTTGGAGATCAATCAACCATGACAATGGCCAATGGTCCCATTTTATTATATCATGATCATAAGAGGGGAGACCAATGGTCTCTAGTATGCCAAAGGTCTACCCCACTACCATGTAGTGGGGTGTTTATGGTGGATAAATGAGGGGTGAGACCATAAGTCTCCCCTACTCATAACACTCCCCATTATCCATCCATTACCTTGGAATTAGCATATGACTACTTCAGGATTCATGATGCTAATGGGGTGGATACTTCTGGATCTAGAGTAAACGTGTTTGCCTTGTTAAATCCTTAGCTGTGGAAAACCCAGTGGGAAAACCAACAGTCTTAAGGAAAAAGAGTACAACCCACATGTTACTTCCCCTGATCCGTACAACCTTCAGGCTTATAGGTCTCTCAGGTATCTCATCCCGATTCCTTTTACAAGCTTTACAAAAATACATCTAGATAGAGCCTTAGTGAACAAATCAGCTAAATTATTACAAGACCGAATCTGCTGTATTTCGACTTGCTTCTCCTTTTGTAGGCCGTGTGTCTAGAAGAATTTAGGAGATATGTGCTTCGTCTTGTCACCCTTGGAACCAGTCTGTAGTTGAGCTATGCAGGCTGCATTGTCCTCAAATATCGTGGTTGGCTCAAGGTCAACAGTCTTCAGGCCGGTAGTCATTAAAATGTGATGAATCACTGAACGAAACCATACACATTCTTTACTTGCTTTATGGATAACGAGGAGCTCGGAGTTATTGAAAGAGATAGTTGTAGTAGTTTGCTTTACATATTTCCAGGAGATGGCTGTACAGATTTCCAGGAGATGGATGTACCACCGTAGGTGAACACAGAACCAGTCTGTGATTTCTTGGTGTGAGGATCAGACCTGTAACCTGCATCTGCATAACCAATTAAAGTGGGAGATCCACCTTTAGGGAAATATAATCCCAGGTCAATTGACCCTTGGAGGTAGCATAGAAGCTACTTAACTCTGTTCCAGTGGCGCTTTGTGGGCGCTGCACTATATCTGGATAGAAGATTTACTGAAAACGTTATATCGGGACGCGTACAGTTAGCCAGATATAGAAGTGCTCCAATGGCACTAAGATAAGGTACTTTAGGACCTAACATTTCCTCCTCCTCTTCCAGCAGATGAAAGGGGTCCTTATATACATCCAAGGATCTAACGACCATTGGTGTACTTATAGGATGACATTTATCCATGTGGAAATTTTTCAGTATTTTCCTTGTATATGTGGATTGGTGTAACATGATACCACCCCGTAGGTGTTCGATTTACAAGCCAAGATAATACTTTGTTTTGCCTAGATCTTTCATTTCAAAAGTATTCTTTAGGCTTGCAGATATCTCAGTGATCTCTGCAGGAGATCCAATGAGATTTAAACCGTCCACATAGACGGCGACTATAACAAATCATGTGCCCGATCTTTTAATAAAGATACATGGGCAGACTTCATTATTTGTGAAACCTTGCTGTGCAAGGAAATCACTCAGTCTGTTATATCACATTTTACCCGATTGCTGAAGACCATATAATGATCTTTGAAGCCTTACAGAGTAGACGTCCTGAGGTCTCTCTGCTATCTCTGGATGTAATTTATATCCTTCAAGGATTTTCATATAGATTTATCTATCTATATTGCCATATAGATATGCAGTCACAACATCCATGAGCTGCATTTCTAGGCTTTCCAGAGATGACAGGCTTAACAAAAATCGGAACGTGATTGCATCCATAACAGGAGAGTAGGTTTGTTCATAATCTATTCCCGGTCGTTGGGAGAATCCATATGCTACAAGCCGTGCTTTGTGGCGTACAATCTCGTTATTTTCATTTCTTTTTCTGACGAAAACCCACTTATAACCCACAGGTTTTACACCTTTAGGTGTTTGGACTACTGGTCCAAAAACTTCGTGTTTCAAGAGTGAGTCCAGCTCTACTCCTATTGCCTCGTTCCACTTTGGCCAATCATCTCTGCGTTTAAATTTAGCAAGAGATCGTGGTTCGATGTCATCGTCGTATTCAGCGACGTGCATGGCAATATTGAACGCAAAGTCGTCGTCGTCGACAGTGCTTTTTCTGTCCAGTACCTCCCCAATACGTACAAAATTTAATGATGTTTCTCCTATAGTTTCCTCTTCAGGGAAATGTAGGAGGGGAGAGGTAGTTGGTCTGAGCTCAGCATCCTGTGTAGGGTTCATCTTAATTTCTCCAGGATTTTTTCTTTTTCGAGAAGCTTTGTCCTTCGAACCTGGTGGGCGTCCTCTCTTTAATTGAGGTACATCCGATTATACTGCCAGTGGATTGCATCCATCTTTGGAAATGTCAATCCTAGCTGGTGTATTGCAGCAGGGACGTGTGATCTGACAATCTTCTGGTTGTCAGTAAAATTATCCGATAGTAATGTCCTGTATTCTGAAGATGAAGGATCTTCAGGATCTCATCTTCACATTGACTAGTACGCGGATCATGATGAGACAAAGTCTTTGTGTCCCAAAAAATGGTCTCAGAAGCTTCTGGCTTCTTAGACTGTTTGCCTAGTTTTAGAAAAATATTTTCATCAAACTCACAGTCATCAAAACGTGCCTTAAATGCGTCACCCGTCAGGGGTTCAAGATATTTAATTTTAGAGGGAGAATCATACCCTATATAGATACCCAAACGACGTTGTGGACCCATTTTGGTCCTTTGAGGTGGTGCAATGGGGACGTAGACTGCACAACCAAACACTCTCAAATGAGAGATATTAGGAGGTGCACCATACGCTAGCTGCATCGACGATAAAATATGACCACCAGAGGCCGTATTCTGATAAGCGATGTGGCATGCAGTATGGCATGGCCCTAAGCATCCACAAGCAACTAAGATTGCATCAGCAATGGACGGGCAATCCATTGCAGTCTCTTTATCAGAGATTCTGCTAACCCATTCTGGTTGTGAATATGTGCTCCTGGATGTTCAACTTCGATGCCAGTTGCTTGGCAATAGTCTTGAAAAACTTGAGAAGTGAATCCTCCCGCATTATCAAGACGTAGTTTCTTGATATGGTTATCAGGGAAATGAGCCCGCAACTTAATAATTTATGCCAAAAGCTTTGAAAAAGCTAGGTTGTGGGTGGACAAGAGGCACACATAAGACCATTTTGATGATGCATCTATCAGTACCATAAAGTACCGAAATGGGCTACTTGCAGGGTGAATAAGACCGCAAATATCCCCATATATTCTCTCCAAGAAGCTAGGAGACTTTAATCCCACTTTCAGTAGTGATGGTCTCGTTATTAATTTGCCCTTGAAACAAGGCAGACATGGAAAATCACCTTTTTGAAGAATCTTCATGTTCTTCAGATCATGTCCTAAAGAGTGGGTGATGATGCGGTGCATCATTGCCGATCCGGGGTGACCAAGTCTGTTATGCCAGAGTTTGAATTCTGGCGATGAAATGCACTTCTGGTGCACAGTTAAATTAGCTTCTATATGTTTAATATAAGTATAATAGAGACCTGACGGGAGTCCCTTAAATCGTTCTAAGACAGTTTTTAAACCGTCTTTTTGAGAGTAACATACAAATATTCATCCTTATGTATATCTATAGTTTTTAAGTGATATCCGTTTAAACGAATATCTTTGAAACTTAATAGATTCCTATTTGATTTAGGAGAGAAAAGTGCATCTTTTATTATTAGTCTTGTGTTATTTGGTAGCATAATCATTGCTTCACCAGATCCTTCAAGAAAAAAGCTATTTTATTAGCTTAAATAATTATGATGGCCCTGTCATTATTTAAGCTAATAAAATAGCTTTTTTCTCGAAGGATTGTGTGCGTCGAGGCACTGTTCACTAGGCACTCACACTTCATCTATAGATAATGAAATCAATACTTTAATAAAAAGGAAGACATTCATTTATTGAAAAAGTAAAGATTAAACCAACTACAGATGACAAAGTAAATGCATAATAGATAAATATGACATCAATCTAGGAGGTCTTCATTCTCGAAGTCATCCAGTGTGAACTTGGATGTCGGCTGGTTGTCCACAAGATTTGTTTCAAGGAGAGACTTCAGGCTCGCCTGATACAGATCTTGGATGTATCGTGGAGTACGACAGTTTCTGGACAATGTCCAGTCATGCCACATCGGTGGCATTTGTCCTCCCAATTATTCTTGGAAATAGACGTCTGTCCAGTGTTCTTTTTCTTCCACTGGAGTTTGTTCTTTCCCTCATATCTATTGCTCTGGGGAGGGATTTTGTGATGGGGAGGACTTCTGGCCTGCCGCTTAGGGGTTTTCCCTTTGCTGAATTTTCCCTTCTGTTTGTTCTTCTGCTTCTGGGAAGAAACTCTGTGAGCCTCAGGGAGAGAAGCTGAGCCTACCGGGGCGTAGGTTATAGGTGGCCAGTAGTAAGTCTCTGTTCTGCTCCGCCATGAGAAGGCAGGAGTGCAGATCATAGTACTTAGTAAACTCGTGTTCCCGTTACTGTTGCATGAGGATGACATCCTTCTCATGGAAGGATGTGTAAGTCTTTTCCAACATGCATTCTTCCGTCACTTGTTCACCACACAGCTTCAGGCGTGAGGTGATATTGTGAAGTGCCGAGTTATACTCAGCAACGGAGTTGAATTCCTGTAGCCGGAGATTTTCCCACTCATAACGTGCACGTGGAAGGATCACATCTTTCTGATGCTTATACCTGTCCTCCAGTGCAGTCCACAACTCTAGTGGGTCTTCTACAGTGAGATACTCGGCCTTCAGGGTCCGATCAATATGTCGTCTGATATAGAGTATGGCTTTCGCCTTTTCTATATCATAAACTTTTGGTGTGTAAACCGCCTCAGCACTGCCTGTTACTGTGGGAACCGGAGTAGAGATTGTGGCCATTAAGCCATGTGCGTGCAAGTGGAACTTCAGGTCCACATGCCAGCTCAGATAATTCTTTCCAGCCGCGTTGAGAACTTCAAAGTCAACGCTCGCTATTTTTGCCATTTTATCTATGCATTTAAAATGACATGAATTAATAAAACATATATTAAAAATTTATGTAAAGTTAATAAATTAGTTGCGTGGATCGACCAGTCACCATATAATAAAGTCCAAAGTCCAAAATTATACAGTCCAGGAAATACAAAAGACTAAAATGAAAAATTACAAATTGGAACCCCATTGGGGTCCCTGCAAATTTGCAATTTGGCCTCCGTCTTCAAGGAAAGAAACTCCGGTCTTTGGCTTTATACAAATTATATCCTCACTACAATTTCTCTCAAAAAAGAAAAGAAAATGCGAGGAATATAAAAAGGTGACAAATTGGCCGATCCAAAACCACAACGTAATTTATTAAACATCCACGCAATTTATAAATTATGCAACAAACACATACATAAATAATTGCACAACATTACAGGCATTTCAAATTTAATTTAATCACCATTGCACGCAATATATTCGAGAAATATAAAATAATTACTTGGGCCACGTGGAGACATATCATGCACTGTTAGGTTAGATAACTAACGGCAGAGTGATCTCAGGACATTTCATAATTATTAAATAAAAAACTCTAATTAATCCAAATTATACAGATATTGATGTTAATGATATTATATGGACCAAAAACAAAAAGCGTCTCAAAAGAATATATTAAACGAGTCCCCCCAGACAGGGGGCGGTGGATGTGAGGAGCCCCCGCTGCCGGAGGGGCTTGGGTTTTAATTTTGTTATTTTTGTTATATATTTTTTAAAAATCTGTTATAAACAACAAATTAGGGGAAGTTGCTGTTTTTAATTCTATTTTTTGATATGTTGATTTGAGTAAAACAATCAACATACAAATGTAATAGAAGATGGTCCATAATATATATCTACAGGAATAAAATTTTACCTCTAAATTAAAGATCTAGGGAAGAACAAATATAATCCGTAGATAAAAATCCCCGCTCCCGCCATCCGTGAAAGAAATCAGTCGATCGTCGTCACAAAAGCTTTGCAGCAACTACAAGATTCCTTTGCAAAAGGGAAATTTTGTGGGGAGTATGAAAATTTTGTGGCTCAAAATTTTTTTCTAGAGCTTTATCGTGCTAATAACATGTTGGAGATCAATCAACCATGGCAATGGCCAATGGTACCATTTTATTATATCATGATCATAAGAGGGGGGAGACCAATGGTCTCTAGTATGCCAAAAGTCCACCCCACTACTATGTAATGGGGTGTTTATGGTGGATAAATAAGTGGGGAGACCATAAGTCTTCCCCACTCATATCAACTTTCATTTTCTAGAACAATATATACTTTTTGCGTTATATGTATTAGATGATTTTTTTTCTCCCAAACGAATTGAGATATTTGTGTTATGATTAAATTCAGCCTTACTTCTTTACTAACATCTACTTGTTTTAATAAGATTATGTAGATTATTTCCTTTTTGATGATGAGTCTTTCTATTTATTTCACCGAGATCTAAATAATTTTATCTAATGATTGTGACGGAAAATGTTTGTATTACTGATGGTTATCTAATATTTCAAGTACATGAAAATACTAGAAATTGTCGTCTACAAGATCAATACTAGATCAATACTGTATTTCCAATTCAATATTATTCAGAAGTCTCTTTTTTTCAAAAGATCAATCATTTATATAGTTGAATGAGATAATTTTGAAATTTTCTATCAACATCAAAAAAGACAAGAAAACATAATTTTTTATTATTGTTCATTTTTTTAATTGTAGTAGGATGCTTTTAGTTTGAGGTTATACCCTATAAAATATTAATTAAAACTAAAATCATATTTCCTATCTAATTTTCTTTTTCTTTTTCTTTTTCTTATTCTTAAGCAACCAAACATGAAAAATTATTTTCTTTATCATTTTCCTTTGATTTTCTTTATAATTTTCGTCAACAACAAAACAAAAAAAAGAATCTTTTTTCTTTTATCTTTTCTTTCCATTTCTATTTCATTTTCATTTCACTTTTCTTCGCTTATTTTCCCTCAAACGAAACATAACCTTAGGCCTTAGTGGTCCCAGACCCCAGTTGCCGCCCTCCTCTGCTTTCACCCTCTGTGGATAAGCTTTCCCAAGCTCTCCCCTACCCCGAAAAAAGGCTTCGATCATTGCCAGGGAAAAAAGGCCAAGCCCACAACAATGCCAGTGTTAGCTCTAAACCCCTCCATCATGCACATAGCTATCTACTCCAGAGAACATCAGAGCTGCTTCTCATCATCTCCAACAACAGCAATGCGTGCGTTAACATACCTGCAAGTGCCGTAGGATTCTTTGCAGCAACCCGACCATGATCGATGCCCAATCCGGTCAAGATTTGAGCCGGCCTTATCAGGCTAGCCCGATTGGTCAGCGAGCTAGCCCAGACCCATTCTCATCCCTGATGCAAGCACGCGAGCCTTAATAATAATCCAAATTTGTGCTTATGATCTCCTAACGTTAATACACATTCCTACAAGAACCAAATGGAATTATTCGTCTCCCTGTAACCGCCTGTATATTGTGCACATTAGGAAGTCACAGACAATGAAAATAGCTAGCACAAATGGAGCAGATCATCTGGCATTGAACTACAATTCATGGATGTATTATTAACCTTAAAGAATATGCATTGAACAACGCGCCCTTAAAGAATATGCAACGGCACACCCTTAACCTTGCAGGTATCTTAACACTAGCTGTATATACAATAAATACTCTTTTCCCCTGCTGAAGGATCGACTTGGAGCAAGTTCTAGTAAAACCCCAGCAAATCTCTCAATTTACAAGTACAATTGCTCCCTCGCACCAAAACGCTGACCGACTGTACACTACGATCTCAAGAATCTAAACTCATTTGAGCGCTGGTTTCTGCCTAACATTAGAGAAGCGGACATCTCCACTAAGAATGGAGCTCACAAACTTCTCTACTTCTTCTGTTGTAATTACATCAGTGTACACTGCAAATTTGCCCTTCCGCGGCTTGTAAGCCAACAAAAGTTTATCCAAGGATCTGTATCCAGCCTTGTCAAATGACTGTAGAAATGCCGACTGTTTGTTGGCGTCCAACAAAGAATAAGAGATGGAATCCCCTGGACCGGCTTGATTCTGTCGCCTTAGTAACGTCTTCTGTGAAACCTGCACAATGTCAACGATCATCAGAACGATGTCAAACTGCTATACAACACTCGGCGGACCAATTAGCCAGATGAGAGCGAGCGACTTACTTCGGCCAAGGTGGCATCTAGCTTCTCCTTGGCTTTGGGCGACCTGAAGACGCCTATAATGCATAAAGCAGTTTTATCACCACAGACGTTATCCATGTTCAAACTCGAGAGATGAGGAATGGCTTTTCCATGAGACTCTTCCTGAGATGGTTTCTTTGCTTGACTGGAAGCTACCTTCTTGTTCTTCTTTTCGAAGCTTTCCAGCAAGGCTTTTAGCTCATGAATACCGGATTTCAAATCTTTTACAGCAATTCCTGCTCTCAGAACATGCTCCTCGCCGTTTACCAACCTACCAATGACAGCAGGAACTGCATCCACTCCTAACCGCTTCAGCATAGGATGGGAAGTATCATGAACCTACAGGGAAGAAATAGAACCATACATTGATTATTTTCCACAGAAAAATAGAACCGAAAATTGAGCAGCAGCTTGGAAGTTCAGGCTGACCTCTGCATCATAGAAGGCAAGTCGCTTGTGATACAAGCCACTCAGAACACGCCACATGACCGGCGTGTCCTTCTTTGTTGAAAGAAGCAGCACTTGCGGACGATTTTCTTTGGCGATTGATGAAAAATCAAACTGCCGAAGGTCCACCCGCTTGGAAAATTTTGGGAGCTGATCCTGACAAAAGGCCTTCAGGGACCTGGCATCCAGTTCCCCGGTGTATTCTAGCAAAGACCCTCTATCGCCACTTCTAAATGAATAAACAAACAACCAAGCTGACTTTGAGATTGATACACCAAGATCTGTACAAAGAGTCTTCTCGGTCATGCAATTTATTTTGCCAGCCTGCTTAAGACTAACTTGTGTTATTGACAATGGAAGGACATATCATACGTGACTAGGAGGAGGATATAATTGAACATGAAACAGTGGAACTCATGTTGGAATTATTACCTTCATTGCTCCCTCTAAAGAACTGATGACATCCTCGGCTATAGATGCTAACACATGATATCCCTTTGCATGAGGCGTATGAAATAATAAAAGCCAACTCAATCCTTTATCTTGAATATTCCTGTTAAAGAACTGAGAGTTGATATCTTCTATTATCCCTGTCGAAGCAGAACCGGATCTCGAGCCACCTGAGCCAGTGAAACCACCATGCTGGTTCGCACTGCTGAAGCCACCATGTCGGCTTCCACCTTTCATGCCGCCAAATAACATATCACCAAAGTCAAAACCAAATGGACTCCCACTACCAGAAGGGTCACCGCCAAAGGAGAAAGAAAAAGATTTTGTATTTCCTTGACCACCCATTGTCTGCCATCCACCAGGACCTGTAGTGAATGGACCGCCACCACCAGGGCGGCCATTAGAGGTGAAGTACGTGTAGCCGTCACCACCTTGGTACGCGTAGCCATCCCCACTCCCAAAGTTCCCCCCATCAAATCCTGGATTCCCCTTCTCATCACCATATAGGTCATAGTTTTTCTTTTTCTCTTCATCCGAGAGAATTTCATAAGCTGTTACATTTAGGCATATATGTCAAATGCAAAGTCACAGTCAAGAGGATGCACAAAAGAATACTTAACCCCGCACAAGTGGAATTATACTCCCAGTTAAGACTTCTTCAAGTTGAAAGATAATACAATTATTGTCAATCACACACAATGAACTGGCAATAAAGTGATTCCCCAGATTCATCTGCCTTATATCAGTAAAACTTTGCTTTAATCAGGTGACAGATAACAAGCCAGGACAGCACACGGAGACCACCATGGTCTTAAGAAATAGACATACACGACGCAAAAGTTAGCTCTTCACTTTATTTACTTTGCCAAAACATGGAAAGAGTTGGACTCGTAACTCATTAGCAACATAAAACCAGTGTTTACAAATCATGAATTACGACCACAAGAATGCGATCATATATAGCATGAGAGGGAAAAAAGTATTACTCGTTAGATTGTACCATGTAAAATTTAGGAAAGAAAAATAAACCCATATGGTCAAAAGGATCAAAATAGTGAAGTACCCCATCCAACACGCACTAAGATGTGATGCAAAATTGATGTTAATTGATGACCAATCATAGCTTTCTTAGCTTTTTTGTAATTATCGAAGAGGTTTTTTTTTTTTGATATGATATTTGGTTCAATTAGAATTTATGTTTAATTATGATTGAATATAAGAATTTAAATTATTTAGAAGTTTGCTTATGATTACGATTTATAATTTTATAGATTTCTTTGAGACTTAATGTCTTTAATTAGATTATATAACGAATTACAATCATATATTAGACGTTCAGTGGAATTATAATTCAATGTATAGACCCTAGATTTTGTGGTCAAAGTTGAAGAGATTGGGGAGTAAAATCTTATTATTGAATTTGAGGATTTCTTTGAGCTTGCTTGTCCTAGTTAAGGGATTGCTTCTTCTACATCCCGGATTGGATATCCCTGGTTGAGGACCGTCTTGATTTTTCCTGGTTGAAGGCAACCTTTCCTTTGTCCCCGATTAAGTGTTGGGTTTTCTATATCCCCAGTTAAGGGTTGAGTTTTTGCCTTTGCTCTTTCTATTCTTTCTTTCAAAAGCTTCCGCCACCAAGATGGTCATAGCAAGACTATCACAGATTCAAAGTGGTGCTTGCAGGCAAAAATCCAAATTATCTCTCTATAATATAGTGATATACGTATGATATTTCTAGCCTTGCTGTTTCAAATAAGTCTATATTCTTCATATTCTCCACCTCCTATAAAAAATTTCATCTCCATCAAAGGAGTTTAAAGTAACCACATTCTGGACGGACATGTCAAAATTGAACAATAACATAGTTTAATTTTTCACCATGAAAAGATTTGAAAGAAGAATAAAATGGAAGTGTGGGTTGACATCAACCAGTGAAAGGTAATCTAGACATGTTGCTGCTTTATAATTGATAAACATGAAAAGAAGTAAATGTAAAAGTGAAAGAGAAGTAAACTGCCTGAATTCTGATGGAGCAAGCAACACAAAACTAGATTCTTCTAACAATTCATATTTTTTCAGCCACCCCTTCTTCGCTATGGAGTCTTTTTGCTTTGCATCTCCAACACATGTCATACGAAAACAGTCATGCCATGTCTTCGTTGTAATATGTAATTCTTGGAATTTCTGTATATCAGAATATCATGTCGTGTCAGGCCTCGCTGGCATGTCCATTTCCATGTTCATGCTCCTTAGCAAGGCATTATAATTGTATATACTTTGTGAGCCATCCGATTTATTAATGCTATACTAAACACTCAGCATTCAATAAACAAGATCACAGTGGAAATGAAAATATAGTGATGTGGCAATTCATCATCAAATAGAAGATCATACCATTATTTAACTCAGCGAATTTCTCCTGTGCTCCCTTATTTTTGTTCTTATCAGGATGATACTGAAGAGATAGTCTGCAGGAACACAAAATAGGTCAGATGGCCATATCACAGTATTATGTGCCATAATTAAACAGCACATGCACGCATGCACACGCATGCACACAATATTCTGCAGCATACAGCCATAACACCTACTTGTGGAAAGCCTTTTTGATATCTCGCTGGCTGGCATTTCTATCAACCCCAAGAACCTGCAGAAGAAAAAGAGAGAATACATACAGTTTCAGACATAGTTGACAAAGAAATCTCATAAACCCCACTAAAAGCAACATCATGGACATTAGCATTAACCAAACAAATACTTACATCCCAAAAATATGAACTTGATATGATAGGAATTTGCCTAATTACCAAAAATTCATACTTAGAACACCATTCCAACAAATAAATTATAATCATATCCAAATTCAAGAAGAAAGTTAAAGAAAATACCATGTTTCAGGTCAGGTAAGAGAATCAAACAGTGTCGGTCAATACAGTACCATCCCCCGTTTTCACCTGGGGTATGCATTGGCGCCTTGGTACGTCAATTACAAACAGCTTTATGCTAAATAGGGGACCCACAATTATAAGTTTGCTTCCAGATCATAATCCACTTTACGGATCAGATAAATGGCCAAAAGAAAGGTTATAAAAAGCTGACAACCCGGACTTGTTGCAACATGGGACTCATGAATGATTTTTGAATGTGCTAAAAAATTACAAATATAGATAACCAATTTATCAAAGTTGATGGAAGATCACCAAACAAACTTTCACATCAACATTCAAAATTTCCCCAATTGTCATCCAACAACCTTGATTATATTTCTGGATCAACCAACCTAACCTAGGAAAATATCCAGGAGCCGAACATCTTAAAGAGGTCTCGTCTCCCCAAACAATAGCACTAGAGCATTCCACTTCGAAATAGAAATTTTTTTCCACCACATTCAACTCATGCACCTCAATCTATCACCATCACCTCTTCTTGTCATGCTAATACAAAGCCATATGAGAAGTAACACATCGTTCTTAAGCCCAAATCATCATTAAATCCGACAAATAATGTCAGTGTAATCCTCAAATTAAAGACACATTGCCAATTACAAATACGGTATAATATTTGAACAAATCAAGTGCTCCACTACTCCTAAAGACTAACTGACCCCAAAAATATACATGAGAAAGCACGTCATCAATTCTTCTTGAATGAAGACCTCTTCTCAGCAACCCCCGACAATTGCTACTCCAAGTCTCCAACACATTCCCTCTTTGATGAATCCACCGCATTCTGCCAAATCTCATCTCTCTTAATATATTTCTCACTAAATTTTTTCTGTTTACAAATATGGGATGAAGCCCGGTGGAAACAGGATTTAACCGCCAATTATCTTGCCAACTGCAAACACACCAAATCAGATCTGCTAATACCTTGCTAATCTAGTCCTCATAGGCATACTATGATCCGCATTACACTTAATATGATACATCGATTTCGGTTTTCTGCATACAGTTAACTGCATACAAAAAGTATTTCCAAAAATCCTGGCTAAATCCTTTATAAAAATGAGGAATGAATCTAATGACTATGACAAAGAGGTTAATAAAGTGTTGACTAAGAATTCACCACCTCAGCAGGTGGGTCCCACCACTTCATTCTCACAAAACCAAATGCATCCAAGGCCACACCCACACCCACACATCCTTCTCACAAAATCACAAAATCACTAGCATCTGAATCCACACCCATAGAAATACCCACATCCGCGTGGAGTTGTTGGGGACCGTGCACTTTGTGCATGGGTATTTTCTAATACCGGCTGTAAATGACCCATACCCCGGTGGCGGAACTACTTGGTAGTTGCCCAGGGCAGCAAAATAAAAACAAAGTTATTAGTACTCTTAGCATCACTTCTTTATGGCCAAATGGCTATGGCGTTTGTGTTTTGGACCAAAGGTCCTGGCTTCAATTCCCAGTGGAGTAGATGCATTTTATATTTCTAACACATGTTACAATAACCAAATTTGCAAGAATTTTTTTCTGTATTATCATCATTTTTTTCTCTTTTTGTACTCTCATCTTTTCTTTGTAATTCAATGGCTAAGGCATTGGTGTATGTGATCACATGTTATGGGTTTGATTAATTGAATATGTTTTTTTATTTCTTACATATATTTTGCATATACAATAATTATGTATTTACCCATAAAAAATTTTGCACATCAGATTTGATTTTGATTCCTACACTAATACAACACGTAGGGACAGAACTGTGTACAACTTAATCTGGTCAGCTCAGGGTAAGAAAATAAAATTTATTATTATGTATAATCACCATCATTCTCTGACGTTCTCCTCTCTCTCTCTATCGTTATCTCTAACTTTTCTAACTCTTCTCTCTCCAACTCCAACTCTTCTCTATCTCTAAATTAAGGTAAAAAATTCTACATCAATTAAATTAGTTCAATATGCTTGTGTGAGTATGTATTAATGTAAAAATTAATCTTTAATTATTATTTTGTTTATCAAATATTATTTTCATAGGCATGCTTGTATATATGTATGACACTATTTTGTCAACTTGAATATACATTTTATATGTTATATATCATATTTTGAATATATAGATAATACTAACATGTAGCTATTATCAATAAATAAATAAAGTAGGTTAAGGGTTTTTTTTTGGTATTTCTTTCAAAAAATATTCTTTAAATTATCTTTATTTTTTCCCAGGGCAAAAATAATTCATGGTTAAGCCACTGCCATACTCAAATTACGAAATTCATCTTTTCTTAAGGAAGCATGTCATAAATACCAAGATGTTATCTCCATTCCTTGCCGTGACATCAAGGTCCTCGTGTCGTGGCACATACATTACGATGTAAAAACAGCCAGCTTTAAACCCGAAAAGTGAGCTTTAAACCTAAATCAGCCCCCCAAAAACCCTTCATCCCGCCGAACCATCCCCACAATAATAAGTAAATAAATAAATAAATAATAAATTTTAAAGATAGAAACGCTCAGGTCCATTAGGATGCTCGACCTTTGCGACCAACGAGAAAGCCCAGAAATTTGGAACAAAGAGACAGACGAAAATCGCGAAATTAAATAATCATTACTTATTTAAGCGACCTCACGATCCAAAACCACAAAAACTCCCTATAATTCTTCAATTCGTACAAACAACTAATGCAAGCCAATGAAAACAATCGTTTCAGCCGCATTATATACATTTGTAAAATCCAACCGCTTTTTAAGAAAATTTGATTATCATTTTTTTTAGGGGAAGGGCGAATTTAACCATATTATTCAGTTAATAAAACGGATATTTAGATGAATTTAAACCTTATTGAATTATAATGATCAATCAACACCTTTAGATCATAGAAATCCGAGAGAAGGGAAAGATTCGTACCTTATATGGGTCTAGGGTTTTGGCCTCGCCAAAAGGGAAATAGAACAGGAAGAACAGCAAGAACAGAAGAAGAGATCGGCGAATCATCAGCACATAAAATTTCTGAAAATGGGCCGGAATTTTTCCTCTCGGATTTGTTTTATGATTCTCGCTTTTCGTTTCCAGTTTTCGAAAGAGATATTTATAAGGTTGATGCTATGAGACGGGCGCGGATGCATTTTAAAGGGCCGGATGATTCCAGACGTTTCGCGAGGTTGGACACGTGTCGCATGTACGTGTTTCCAACGTTTTCGTCCAATAGGAATTTAGAAAATCAAGTGTTGGGAGCTCGCCCGTTCATGATTAGGACAAAATCAAAAATAATATGTGAATACATCAAATATGGTGTCACAGCAAACAAAATCATCTCCGATGGTTGTCAGAAAATTAACTTTTTGTTATGAATGGTCTTTTGTAAGCCTATATACAACCTATTAGTATTTAGGGTATCCATTCATTATGTAATCTTTTCATATAAATAAAGGGCTACGGATTCAGTAGCCGTCACCTTCATAACACGTTATCAGCACGCTCGTCAGCTGAACCGAACCTCTGCCGACTGACGAATCGCAAGGACGAATCGCGAGGACACAGATTGGGCTTCCTTCCCCAAACTTCGCTAGATTCGGTGAGTAGAATCTAGAGGTAATCATCCATATTCCCTAAATCTAATTTTTCATGCGCATGATGAGTGATCTGTGTTGTTTTTCTATTAGATCTAAGTTTCTACCTAGATGTGTATGAAAAATCATATTTTTAAACATAGATTTCTATTAAAACAGTTTTTAAATCATTTCTGGTTGAAAATTCAATGTTTTAACGTTAAAAAACAAATTTTTACGGCAAAGAACGTTGATTCAAAGATTAAAAATTGTATTTTAACAATAAAAATCTGTTTTTCCTCCGAAACGATGGATCTAGAGGAACTAGTGTCCCCTCCCCGCCCGTGCAACCACGTACAGCCTGCAGCCGCCCACGCCCGTCGCCCGCGCGCGCCTCGCAGCAAGCACCCCATGCGCACCTCGATGGGCGGCTTTTCGCCGCCCGCCCGTGCTCGCCCGCCGCGCTCGCCACCCGCCCGCGCTTGCCTCGACCTGCAGTCGCCCGCGCGCGCCTCGCCGCAAGCGCCCCCCACATGCCTCAACGGGCGGCCTGTCGCCGCCCGCCCACGCTTGCCGCCTACGCTCGATCGCTGCCTGCGCGCTCCGCCCGCGCGCGCCCGCCACGACCTGCAGTCGACCTGTACACGCCTTGCCTGCGCGCCCGCCACGCGCATCGCCACGACCTGCAATCGCCTCGTGCACGCCGCCCGGCCTGCAGCCGGCCCCCGCGCCACGCCGCCGGGACCTGAAGTCGCCCCGCGCGCGCCGCCGCCTTCGGCCACCGGCGCCCCCTGCCCCCCCCCCCCCCCCCCGTTTGCGGCCGTCGCCACAAAACATTAATTAGGGTTTTCCACATATTTTTTTAAAAACAAAGGGCTTATAAAAAAATTATTGATCCATTTTTAAACTTAATTTCAGGTCAATTCTATGTTATTTCATCACCAATTGCATTTTTCATATTGGATTATATTATTATTTTTCACGTTTAATAATTATAAGGATTCTGAGACCGCTCTGTCATTAGTTAACTAACCTAACGGGTAATAACATTTCCACGTGGTCAAATTAATTATTAAAAAATATTTTATTCCATTGAAATGCATGTGATGTTGCATATTTTCACTGCCCATAGCATGAATTTATTTGAAATTAAACATACTACATGCCTGTGATGAATAAACAAATGCATGTTGCATTGTTGATGTTTCTGCGGCGAATGTTAATATTTTGTTGTGATTTTAGATCGGCTATTTGTCACCATTTATTTACGTCGCATTTTTTTTCTTTTGAGAGAAATTGTAGTGAGGATTAAATTGTATAAATTCCAAAAATGATGCACATTCCATAAAGATGAAGATCTACTTCCAGAAGAATAGGGGCCCCATGTGGGTTTCCGAGTTGTATATTCTTTTTAATGGGACTACATATGAGTTTTATTTTAAAAATGGTGACTAACCGATCCACACAACAAATATCTGTGTCTGAATTGCATGATTATTTCTTTCAATTCAAATATTTAATTATTGCTTGTTTAACATCTATATTACATTTGACAACTTTTTTTGAACTCTAGGTCTGACGACAACAAGCTGACTAGGATAAACAGGTTGATAGAAAGATGGCTAAGATTTAATATTGGGAAATCAACGGTTGAAATCAGTTTTTGTGAAAATTTTTGAGTGAAAAACATTTCTGGGTGTTAGTGCACGGATACAAACCCGATTGGGTATCTGCATTCCCGACCCGTTTCTCCCCCACTACTCGTTACCCCCACACTCTAAGCAGGCTACGATTGTGTCGAGCAAACAGGTCAAACGACTGTTGGACTGACGCCGACATTCGAGGACGAGTTAATGGGGCCGAGTAAATGGGCAACCGTTAGCTCGAATCCCGGAGAAGATGGTGCCTTAATCAATGAGGGTTGGTTACGCCCACTGTTCTAAAAAAACTCGCCACGACGACGCCATGGCACGCCATGGCGACAAGGCTCCACCCTCACGCCCCGTTAATGCCCAAGTTGGCTCTTTAAGGTGGCACGCCGCCATGCACGCCACAAAACATAAGGCACGCCTTAACAAACAAAATAAAAAATAAAAAAAGCACCTGGGTCCGTATTAAGAATCCGAACTCGCCGGCTTCTTTAGTTCTTCAGCTCAAAAAGGAGATCTCTGCGCCTTTTTCAGTTCTTCCTCACTTGTAAGTATTCAATGTAATTATTCAATATAAGTTTTATTTTTTTTCTCTAATGTCTCGCGTTTAATGTTGGGGGTCAGAATTTGTGCATTTCGGTCTATTTCGTACTCTTGGAAATTTTTAGACTTTCCGAATACCCAGCTCGTCATTTTCTGGCTTTAGGCAGCACTTGCGAACAAAGTTTATTCAAGATGTTGAGCTAGGACATGCAAAAATCGATGTTTCTTCAAGTATCAGCAAATTTCATTTAGATCCAATTATCCAAATAGCTTTAACGACTGTGTTAAACAATTGCTTTGATATTAATGACGTATTAAGGTCACATGCTTTTTTGTTTTGTAAACAATTGCTTTTTAGCAAAGTAACACTTTAGTTAATTATAAGCAGTAAGCACACATCTCAATGTAGATGGAAGGCTATGGATTTGATAGGATTTGGAAACTAATCCATCTAAGTGGAGCATAGTTTACTGTCTACATCTATATATATTATATAATATATACACACATTTTCCTCCTTAAGCCACGCCTTGAAAAACGTCGTGGCTCTGCCAAGGCTCCTAAGGCTTGAGGCTTGACCTCGCCTCACGCCACGTCACGCCTCACGCCATTTAGAACCTTGGTTACGCCTCATCAAGAAAGAGCTACCTATAAATAGGTCGACGGGCAAAGGTAAAGGGGTTCCATCTTCAAGGTACGAGTGCTAATACATAGAACTCTATCTTCTTACTTCTCCATTTTATACTCGAGCTTGCATCGTTAGTCTAGGGACGGATCTCAGTGGGTCGATCTCAGCTACACCAAGCTCCTTCTCTTCCTTAAGTTCCTTACTAACTTAAGCATCGGAGTGGTTTTGGGTCGGAACCCAAATCCGACCCCCCTAACGACTCCCTGTGGTGCAGATCGACGATCGCTATCCAACGCCCAAGGTCGATATCGGGCTCTTCAACCTCGAAAGATTAAGCCGACGGTCGTTCTTAGATTGATCAACAGTCGTACCATCATCAACCACCGACTATCGACCCTGGTTCCTCCGACCGAGGGTCCCACTCCGAAGGCTGACTAGGCTCAAGCTCAGCGTTTCGAGTCTCTGTCAGCTTGACAACTGTACCGGTCAATTTTGGCCTTAACAGTTTGGCGCCGTCTGTGGGAAACGACGAGTCGACATCCCTCTCGACGAACCACTCGAGTATGCCAACTCACCCAACTACATCCTCTGAGGTTGCTGCACGAACCCCCCGTGTTGGGATCACCAACATGATAACAGGAGGTCCTCTGTACCCAGAGCTATCAACCTCTCTCCAAAGTTCCTACGCTGGGAGATTGATGACAGTTTCCGTGGGGCGAAAGCGCCCCAGATACTCAACGCATCCTATCTTCTTCTCGGATGAAGATTTGGAAGGGTGGAGCTACCACACGATGATGCTGTAGTGATCACAGCCACGATCAGAGAGATCGTCGTGAAAATGTTGCTCGTTGACACCGGAAGCTCATGCGACATACTCTTCTTCACCACGCTGGAGAGGATGAAAATATCGTCCAAAGAGTTGGCACCTTGCACATGACCCTTGGTGGGGTTCACCAAGCATTCTGCCCCGATAGCAGGCATCATTACCTTACCGGTGACCCTTGGTACGTATCCTCAACAAATTACTCACCTAACCAACTTTATGGTGGTAAAGATCAACTCGGCGTACAACGGGATCATCGGAAGACCGCTGCTGAACGCCATCAAAGTGGTGATCTCGACCTTTCTCCAGATGATCAAATTCCAGACCCCCGAGGGGGTCGGAAGGATAAGAGGGAATCAGGAGCAGGCGTGATCATGCTACACGCTATCTGCCACCCCGATGAGGATCGAGCAAAGTGACCCAATTGACCCACTGGTCAAGGATTGGCGACCCTGCCGTGGTCGAAGAAACAGAGAGTATCAAGATCTCCGACGAGGAAGGAAAACCGTCTTAGTCGGGTCGTTGCTCCCTCGTAACCTAAAGGAGCGGTTGATCGCCCTCCTAAGACAGCACACTGACATCTTCGCCTGGACCCCAAAGGACATGCCCGGCATCGACCCAGAGGTAGTGTCCCACAAATTGGGGGTCAACCCGACATCTAAGTCCTTGAAGTAAAAGAAGAGAAACATGGGAGGCAAAAAGATGAAAGCTGCTAACAAAGAGGTAGAACGACTTCTGGAGGCCCACTTCATACGAAAAGTCAAATATCCCGAATGGCTCTCGAATGTCGTGATGGTCAGGAAGGCAAACGGCAAGTGGTGAATGTGTGTCGACTTCACCGACCTTAACAAGGCATGCCCTAAAGATACCTACCCCCTACCACGAATCGACCATATGGTCGACAGTGCCTCGGGCTACGAACTTCTCAGCTTTATGGACGCCTTCTCTGGGTATAACCAGATTCAAATGGCACCGGAAGATGAGGAGAAAACTTCCTTCATCACTGATCGAGTTATATTCTGCTACACTGTAACGACTGCTTTTCATGTATCTGGATTTATTATAATATAATATATGTTTTGGTAGATTTTCTCCTCTTGTGTGGTTTTCGTCTCCGTAGCTTTCATTTTCGATCGATTCGTCGTATTTTCTCGTTTCTTCCTTAGGATTGTCGATTTCGAAGTATGTCATTCGTGACGGGCTTCATAACGGTCGTATCTTACTGTTAGATCAAGCCTAAGAGTCTTAGGAATCGATCCCGGGGCCCCGCGCTCCGTATCGGAACTTTTGGTGCTCATTAGCCGGTATAAGAAGGGGTACCGACCGACTAGATGACGATCCAGTCGGTCGGCAATCCTTCTTGGACCGACTAGTTGGCTTTCTAAATTTCTCAGGAGTTACTGTTTATCGTTAGTCGGTCTAAGAACGTTGGTTGACCGACTAGGTTGCAAACTAGTCGGTCGGCAATGCTTCTTTAACCGACTAACACATCATCTAATTTTGACACTAGTTACTGTTTACTCTTAGTCGGTCTAAGAACGTTCATCGACTGACTAGATGCTAAACTAGTCGGTCAGTATTTGTTCATGGACCGACTAATTCTAAATCCTATTTTTGTTCAGAAGTTACTGTTTGCACTTAGTCGGTCTGCGTTGGTCGATCGACCAACTAGTTGCCAAACTAGTCGGTCAGTGGTTGCTCTTTGACTAATCTGTGTTAAAACCCTAATTTCTGGGCAGTCGTCAGCCCAGCCTATTTATACCCCTCCCAAACGTTTTCTTCTTCCTCCACTCGACCCAAAACCCTAAAATCGCCTCCATTGAGCCCCCATCTTCCTCCAAGCTTCATTTCTTCATCCCAAGCCCTAGATTCATCATCTAAACCCTCCATCCACTCTTTCCACCTCTCATTTTCGCCAAATCTCCATCAAATCCCCAAAATCCCCCAAAACCCCTAATTCTCCAAACTTCTCCAATCTTTTCCAGATCTGATCCTAGGGTTCTCCGGAGTGTTTTTTCCGCCTCCTCTCGGTAAGAAATCGATTCCTTGGTGTTTTCATAACCTAGTTGTATTTTTTTAGAAACCCTAATAAATTTCATGTTGTTTGATGTTTGTCTCCCCATAACAGCGATTTCCCCGTAGATTAGCATCCGTGAGACGAGGTGGTCGTCATCCCCGGTGCTAGGCAAGTGAAACTTGCCACTTAGGGTTTAGGCCATGTTTTAGGCCATTTGCTTGTTGTAGGCGTAAAAGAGACTAGGCGACGAAATGATACTCACCTAGGCGCAAATTGGGGAACTAGCTTGACAACGAAGCTAGTTCCGACTTTTAGCATGTTGCACAAATTATCATGTCATGTTTACTTTCCATTAACGGTACGTAAATTAAATGTCATGTCATTGCATTCTTTAAGTGATCCCGTGATTGCGTAGCATCGCTACAATACTTGTGTTCCTGGCTCGTGACCAGAAGCGAGCATAATGAGTTGCTAACCCCAACGCTCGATATATTGAATTGTGAACTAAGAAACAAGCTCCCGTGCGGGGCAACCCTGGCTCACTTGATGGGCTCATGTTCAGGGACCCTGGCTTGTTTACGTGTGGGATGGGGTAAGGGTTAAGCGGCCATTCAACTGGGAGTCTGCCCGATCAGCAACTGCAGTTGTAAGGCGTAAACTCTGGGGTGGGGTAGTGTTTAGTGCCGATCGGTGTGAATGATGTACCATTCAGCTGAAGGGCGTAAACATCTGCAAACAACAGTGAAACGTGATTTGTGTTTAGTGCCGATCGGTGTGAATGATGTACCATTCAGCTGAAGGGCGTAAACACCTACGAAACAATGTGAATTGATTGAGAATGTTAGTAGCTTGGCTACTCTTGTCTTGTCCCGATAAATTGTTCCCTTGTACAAAATTGTCTTGCCATGTCTTAAATTGTGCACCCATGTTATAACTGCCATGTCATGCATACTATAACTGCTAGGTTGCTAGTTGCCTTACTTTCAGTTTCCTTGCCCAAGTCTTTTAGACTTGCTGACATGTGCCCCTTTACTCTTTTGGGTGACACATGTTAGATCCCGAGCCTGAGTACCTTGTAGAGGACGAGGTGTTTCCTGACGCCGAGCCCGAGCTTGTGTTTGACGGGGAGTACGTGGACACTGGGGACCAGTCCTAGTGTCTTCGTTGTGTTTTACTTTTGTTTAGACAGTTGTTTTGTTATCGGTGCGTGGCACCTATACTTTTTTATGTTGTTGATTTTGGTTGGCCTTGTTCTGGGCCTTTAGACTCTTTCTTTTAGCCTGGTGGCTTTTCTGGATGTTGAACTTATTTTCATGTTGGACAATTTATGAGATGTGAGATTTTATTTCAGTCTCTCCTTGTGTTATTATTGTTGTTCCGTTGTGGTTACAGGGATCTGCTTATGTTTTATTGACGCTTATCGGGTTTGGGGCTTCACAGCTCCACTCCCGTGCGGACCTTTTCACGTCTCGCCTCCATTTTAGGGAAGCGGGTCGTGACAGGTTTTGTTGGTGGCCCATGCAGGTCCTTCTGTAACTGCGATGTTTGGAATGACGATAATAATATTAGAATGTCCAATAAATTAAGTCCGACGTCCGAGTCATAAGCTATGAGTCTAATCTGATTTTTTTTCCGTGTCACTAGATGGCAGGAAGACGTTTCACCCGTGGTGGGGGTAGTGGTGCGATCCCTCATGATGAGGAGCCTGAGCGGGAACCCACCAACGGGGAGATGATGCGGATGATGCTCCAGATGATGCAAGTGCAGCAGGGCGTGCTCCTGCAAGTCCAGAATGATCCACTTGCTCGAGCTGCCCGGGCTCTTCCGGATGCCCCTCGCTCTGAGCCAGGAGCGAAGCAATTTCGGGAGCTGGGTCCCACGTATTTTGATGGGTCTGAGGGTCCTCTGGCTGCCGATGAGTGGATTCGGAACATCGAGGACAATCTGAAGATGGCCAAGATCACCCCGGCTGGATGGGTTGATTTGGCGAAGAGGCAACTCAAGGATAATGCTCGGAATTGGTGGGATGCGGAAGAGAAGATGTTGGTGGAGCCAATAGCTTGGGCTACCTTCAAGGCCAGATTTGAGGGTGAGTTCTTCCCGAAAGCTGCCAGGGAAGAGATGCTGCAGCGTTTTATCGATTTGAAGCAAGGGAGCTCGTCGGTGGACCTATATCACCAAGAGTTCATGAGGCTGAGTCGGTTTGCACCAAAGATGGTGCATGACGCTGAGGAGAGAGCTCAGAGGTTCCTGCAGGGACTTGCTTCGGAGCTCCAAAGTTTTGTGACCTCTTCTGACCGGGAGTCCTATCAGAAGGTTCTAGTAGCAGCCAAGAGGCAGGAGCTGCTCGTGAACCAGAGGAGGGGGTCTGTTGTTGGTGCTGGGAAGAGGCCTGTGGAGCAGGCCAGAGCTGTGGTTAGACATGAATTCAGGCCTAATCAGTCTGCTCAGTTTAAGAGGCCAGGAGGGCCTATTCTGAAGACTTGCCATTTCTGCGACAAGCCTGGCCACATCAAGGATCAGTGTCGGAAGTTTTTGGGCCAGTGTCTGGTTTGTGGCGACGCTTCCCATGTCGCGAAGGATTGTCGGCATGCGGGTCTGCTGCGGAGGGCACCTGTTGCAGCACAGCCGTTGCAGCAGCGTGCGTCTGTTCCTGCTGGTCGTGGAGCAGCTCTTGTTCCGCAGAGGCAGGCTTTTCAGCAGGCTGTTCCGCCGAGGAGGCAGGCTTTTCTGATGACCGCTGCGGAGAGCGAGGCTGCGGATGAGGTTATCGTAGGTAATCCTCAATCTAGCTGTTACTTTCCTAGCTGGTTTGATTGTTAGATTATGTTGTTTTCTTGAACATGGTTGTTTGCTAGACTAGGGTTTGATTGTTAATTGATTGTTAGGTGTGGTTTTGGTTTGCACATTTCCTGCACGAGTCCTCTTTGACTCTGGTGCATCGATGTGCATTATTTCTCGGAGCTTCGTGGAGAGGCATTCCTTGTCGACGTCCCCTCTTCCCAAGGGTTGGAATATCGTTACAGGGAATGGCGTGGTCTCGGTGCATCGTGGTTGCAATTCTTGCTCGTTGGTGGTCTGTGGACATGAGCTTTTCGCTGATTTCATTGTCCACGACATCATCAACTATGATGCATTTCTTGGGATGGACTGGCTTGCGAGCTTCTATGCTACGATCGACTGTCGGAGAAAGAAGGTGGTGTTCGAGATTCCCGGACATCCAGTATTTGAGTTCAGTCGTGGTAGCAGTTCGCTTGGTCCTGTCAGATTTCGGGCCAGGCCGGTGGAGGCTGTGGCTATGCAGATGGAGTTGGAGTGGCCAGCTGTGGTGCGAAATTTTGGCGACGTCTTCCCCGAGGAGATGTCTGGTTTGCCACCTGATCGAGCTCTAGAATTTTCTATCGATCTTGTTCCAGGTGCGCAGCCGATTTCGAAGGCGCCGTATCGTATGGCACCTGCAGAGTTGGAAGAGTTGCGGAAGCAGTTGGATGAGCTTTTGCAGAAGGGTTATATTAATCCTAGCGTGTCTCCGTGGGGAGCACCGGTGTTGCTGGTGAAGAAGAAGGATGGTTCGCGTCGCATGTGCGTGGACTATCGGGAGTTGAATGCGATGACCATTAAGAATAAATACCCGTTGCCTCGCATCGATGATATTTTTGATCAGCTTGGAGGTTCGAGGGTGTTTTCTAAATTGGATTTGAGGAGTGGTTACCATCAGTTGAAGGTGAAGAAGGGAGATGTTCCGAAGACAGCGTTCAGGACGAAGTATGGACACTATGAGTTCGTGGTTATGCCTTTCGGCGTAACTAACACGCCCGCAGTTTTCATGAATCTGATGAACCTGATTTTCTACGACCTTTTGGATAAGTTTGTCATTATCTTTATTGACGACATTCTAATCTACTCGAAGTCGGAGGAAGAGCATGCCTCGCACTTGAGGATGGTACTGGAGATTTTGAGGAAGCATCGGTTGTATGCTAAGTTTTCGAAGTGCGAGTTCTGGCTGGATAGAGTTGCTTTTCTCGGGCATGTGGTGACTGGAGATGGTATTTCAGTGGATCCCAAGAAGATTAGGGCCATCAGGGAGTGGCCCGTTCCCTCGTCAGCTTCCGAGATTCGGAGCTTCCTTGGGCTTGCTGGTTACTATCGGCGTTTCATTAAGGACTTTTCTCGTATTGCTGAGCCGATGACCAGGTTGACGCGGAAGGATGTTGCTTTTGTTTGGTCGGGTGATTGTGAGGGTGCTTTTGGTGTTCTGAAGGAGAGGTTGACAACTGCCCCTATTCTTGTTGTGCCTGATCGCAGCGGTGGATTTGAGATCTTTTGCGATGCTTCTGGCAAGGGTCTCGGTTGTGTGTTGCATCAGCATGGGCATGTTGTGGCATATGCGTCTCGTCACCTTAAGGTTCACGAGAAGAATTACTCGACGCATGATTTGGAGTTGGCTGCCGTTGTGTTTGCTCTTAAGATTTGGAGGCACTTCCTGCTGAGTGAGAAAGTGAAGATTTTCACCGATCACAAAAGCTTGAAGTACATTTTCACTCAGAAGGAGCTCAACATGCGACAGCGTCGATGGTTGGAGCTTATGGCGGATTATGAGATTGATTTGCAGTTTCACCCTGGCAAGGTGAATGTGGTTCCAGATGCTTTGAGTAGGCTTTCAGCGGTGATGGTTTTGACTTTGCAGTGGAGATTGCAGCAGGATTTTTACGGGTCTGGTGTGGAGGTTGTTCTTCCTGGGGAGGCTTCGTCGTTGATGTACATGCAGGTACAGTCGACGATTGTGGATCGGATTAAGACTGGCCAGGCTGAGGATCCGAAGCTGGTGAAGATTCGGGAGCAGGTGGAAGCTGGTCTGTGGACTGAATTTTTGATTCATGAGGATGGCTCGCTGAGGTTTGGAGCCAGGCTGTGTGTGCCTGCTGGGGATATCAGGGAGGAGTTGATGGTGGAGGCACACAGTTCGCCGTATTCTGTGCATCCTGGTGGCACCAAGATGTACCAGGATCTTCGTCTAAATTATTGGTGGCATGGCATGAAGAGAAGCGTGGCTCGAAGTGTAGCCAAGTGCTTGGTTTGCCAGCAAGTGAAGGCGGAGCATCAGCATACGGCCGGGTTGCTACAACCGCTTCCGATTCCGGAGTGGAAATGACAACACATCACTATGGATTTCGTGACTGGACTACCTCAGAGTCCGAAGCAGAATGACACGATTTGGGTGATCGTAGATCGATTGACCAAATCCGCGCACTTTATTCCATTCCGAGTGGGACAGTCCACTGAGGCGCTAGCAAGGAGATATATGGAGGTAAAATTCTTTTAGTCTCCGTTTTATTTCCTTTTCCTAGTTTGGATAGTGATGTAACGTGAATCGTGCAGGAGGTTGTGCGACTTCATGGAGTCCCCGTGAGTATCGTGTCTGACAGAGACACGAGGTTCACATCTCAGTTCTGGCAGAGTTTGCAGAAGAGCTTGGGTACGCGTCTGAGTTTCAGCACGGCGTACCATCCGTAGACGGATGGCCAGTCTGAGAGGACGATTCAGATTTTGGAAGACATGCTGAGGGCGTGCATGTTGGATTTCAAGGGTTCGTGGGAGGACCATCTACATTTGGTGGAGTTCTCTTACAACAACAGCTTCCAGGCGAGTATTGGCATGGCGCCATTCGCCGCTCTTTATGGGAGGAAATGTCGATCGCCATTGAGTTGGGATGACGTTGGTGATCGGGAGTTGTTGGGACCTGAGATGATCGTGGAGGCCGTGGATATCGTCAGGAATGTTCGGTAGAGGTTGAGAATTGCTTAGGACCATTTTAAGCATTGGGCGGATGCTAAACGTCGTACTTTGGAGTTTCAGCCGGGCGACCATGTGTTCTTGAAGATTTCCCCGAATCGTGGTGTGATTCGTTTTGGGAAGCGAGGGAAGTTGAGCCCGCGATACATTGGACCGTTTGACATTTTGGAGATGGTTGGCGAGGTAGCGTATCGCTTGGCCTTGCCGCCATCTTTGGAAGGAGTTTACAATGTTTTCCATGTGTCGCAGCTTCGTCGATACATTAGCGATCCGTCTCATGCTGTGGATTTTTCGGAGATTACCGTTCGCCCCGATATGACGTATGACCAGCATCCAGTGCAGATTCTGGACAGGCGTCAGAAATCGCTTCGGAACAAGATTGTCAATCTTGTGAGGGTAATGTGGCGACACGGCTCACCTGGAGAGTCTACTTGGGAGAATGAAGATGAGATGCGAGAGCGTTTCCCACTTTTGTTTCCGGACTCGTGAGTGTTTGGAAATTCCGAGGACGGAATTTTTCTTAAGTTGGGGAGGATGTAACGACTGCTTTTCATGTATCTGGATTTATTATAATATAATATATGTTTTGGTAGATTTTCTCCTCTTGTGTGGTTTTCGTCTCCGTAGCTTTCATTTTCGATCGATTCGTCGTATTTTCTCGTTTCTTCCTTAGGATTGTCGATTTCGAAGTATGTCATTCGTGACGGGCTTCATAACGGTCGTATCTTACTGTTAGATCAAGCCTAGGAGTCTTAGGAATCGATCCCGGGGCCCCGCGCTCCGTATCGGAACTTTTGGTGCTCATTAGCCGGTATAAGAAGGGGCACCGACCGACTAGATGACAATCCAGTCGGTCGGCAATCCTTCTTGGACCGACTAGTTGGCTTTCTAAATTTCTCAGGAGTTACTGTTTATCGTTAGTCGGTCTAAGAACGTTGGTTGACCGACTAGGTTGCAAACTAGTCGGTCGGCAATGCTTCTTTAACCGACTAACACATCATCTAATTTTGACACTAGTTACTGTTTACTCTTAGTCGGTCTAAGAACGTTCATCGACCGACTAGATGCTAAACTAGTCGGTCAGTATTTGTTCATGGACCGACTAATTCTAAATCCAATTTTTGTTCAGAAGTTACTGTTTGCACTTAGTCGGTCTGCGTTGGTCGACCGACCGACTAGTTGCCAAACTAGTCGGTCAGTGGTTGCTCTTTGACAGACTAATCTGTGTTAAACCCCTAATTTCTGGGCAGCCGCCAGCCCAGCCTATTTATACCCCTCCCAAACGTTTTCTTCTTCCTCCACTCGACCCAAAACCCTAAAATCGCCTCCATTGAGCCCCCATCTTCCTCCAAGCTTCATTTCTTCATCCCAAGCCCTAGATTCATCATCTAAACCCTCCATCCACTCTTTCCACCTCTCATTTTCCCCAAATCTCCATCAAATCCCCAAAATCCCCCCAAAACCCTAATTCTCCAAACTTCTCCAATCTTTTCCAGATCTGATCCTAGGGTTCTCCGGAGTGTTTCTTCCGCCTCCTCTCGGTAAGAAATCGATTCCTTGGTGTTTTCATAACCTAGTTGTATTTTTTTAGAAACCCTAATAAATTTCATGTTGTTTGATGTTTGTCTCCCCATAACAGCGATTTTCCCGTAGATTAGCATCCGTGAGACGAGGTGGTCGTCATCCCCGGTGCTAGGCAAGTGAAACTTGCCACTTAGGGTTTAGGCCATGTTTTAGGCCATTTGCTTGTTGTAGGCGTAAAAGAGACTAGGCGACGAAATGATACTCGCCTAGGCGCAAATTGGGGAACTAGCTTGACAACGAAGCTAGTTCCGACTTTTAGCATGTTGCACAAATTATCATGTCATGTTTACTTTCCATTAACGGTACGCAAATTAAATGTCATGTCATTGCATTCTTTAAGTGATCCCGTGATTGCGTAGCATCGCTACAATACTTGTGTTCCTGGCTCGTGACCAGAAGCGAGCATAATGAGTTGCTAACCCCAACGCTCGATATATTGAATTGTGAACTAAGAAACAAGCTCCCGTGCGGGGCAACCCTGGCTCACTTGCTGGGCTCATGTTCAGGGACCCTGGCTTGTTTACGTGTGGGATGGGGTAAGGGTTAAGCGGCCATTCAACTGGGAGTCTGCCCGATCAGCAACTGCAGTTGTAAGGCGTAAACTCTGGGGTGGGGTAGTGTTTAGTGCCGATCGGTGTGAATGATGTACCATTCAGCTGAAGGGCGTAAACATCTGCAAACAACAGTGAAACGTGATTTGTGTTTAGTGCCGATCGGTGTGAATGATGTACCATTCAGCTGAAGGGCGTAAACACCTACGAAACAATGTGAATTGATTGAGAATGTTAGTAGCTTGGCTACTCTTGTCTTGTCCCGATAAATTGTTCCCTTGTACAAAATTGTCTTGCCATGTCTTAAATTGTGCACTCATGTTATAACTGCCATATCATGCATACTATAACTGCTAGGTTGCTAGTTGCCTTACTTTCAGTTTCCTTGCCCAAGTCTTTTAGACTTGCTGACATGTGCCCCTTTACTCTTTTGGGTGACATATGTTAGATCCCGAGCCTGAGTACCTTGTAGAGGACGAGGTGTTTGCTGACGCCGAGCCCGAGCTTGTGTTTGACGGGGAGTACGTGGACACTGGGGACCAGTCCTAGTGTCTTCGTTGTGTTTTACTTTTTTTTAGACAGTTGTTTTGTTATCGGTGCGTGGCACCTATACTTTGTTATGTTGTTGATTTTGGTTGGCCTTGTTCTGGGCCTTTAGACTCTTTCTTTTAGCCTGGTGGCTTTTCTGGATGTTGAACTTATTTTCATGTTGGACAATTTATGAGATGTGAGATTTTATTTCAGTCTCTCCTTGTGTTATTATTGTTGTTCCGTTGTGGTTACAGGGACCTGCTTATGTTTTATTGACGCTTATCGGGTTTGGGGCTTCACAACTCCACTCCTGTGCGGACCTTTTCACGTCTCGCCTCCATTTTAGGGAAGCGGGTCGTGACATACACCAAAATGCCATTCGGTCTGAAAAATGCAGGGGCCATGTACCAACACATGATGAACGACGTCTTCGAGGCTCAAATAGGGCGAAACCTAGAAATCTACGTCGACAACATGTTGGTCAAGTCGAAGAAGCCAACGGATCACCTCACAGACCTCATGGAGATATTTGCACAGATCCGACGATACAACATTCGACTAAACCCCACTAAGTGTACATTCGGGGTTCATTCGGGGAAGTTCCTCGGTTTCATGCTGATGAGCCGAGGGATCGAGGCCAACCTCTACAAGATTGCTGTCGTCATCACGATGAAGGGACCCTTAACTCTTAGAGAGCTCCAGAGGCTGAACTGAAGGATAGCAGCTTTAGGACAGTTCCTATCCAAGTCGGCCGAGAGGTCATTGCCTTTCTTCTGGGTACTGAGAAAGGCGATAGCTTCTGTCGCGAGCGGATAGAGAATGTTCAAAAGGGATGCGGACTGCAAAAAAGCCTTCTCAGAGTTGAAAGAGTACCTTTGCATCCCACCGCACCTGACCAAGCCAGACAAGGACGACCAGCTCATCCTCTACCTGGTCGTTGCCGAGGAGGCTGTGAGTTCATCGCTCGTTAAAGAAGACGATGGGATACAACGGCCCATCTACTACGTCAGTCAGGTCCTCCGAGGCGCAGAGGTCAACTACTCGAGGATCGAAAAGATGACATTCGTGTTGGTCCAATCCGCCTGGAGATTACGGCCATATTTCCAAGCCCACACCATCTTGGTCCTCACTGATACTCCCTTAGAGCAGACCCTGAAGAGGCTCGACCGATCATATATGTGTGTACACAATACTAGTGTATGAATGTAAGAGTGCTTTGGATAGGTTATAGTGAAAATATGTAAGTGTATGTAGTGTCAAACTAGATATATTTTAATGGATGTGTATGTGTACCCATGTATTTATGGTATCATGTTTATGTATGTGTATGTCGGATGTATGTGTATGCATGGGTGCAGGAGGGGCCTATGAGAAATGTTTGGTGCGATGAGGGACTTTTGGGTAATTTTCATTAGGGCTTATAAATAAAGTGTTAGGGGAAGAGGGGGCTTTGTAACTTTTAGTTTTTTTAAAATATATAATCGAATTATGAAGAGAAGAGAAGAGAATAGAAAAGAATAGAAAAATCTAGAATAAGAAAACCCTTCCTCTTCTTATTTCTTCTTTCTTCTTATCCTTTATTCTCATTTTTTTCCTTTCTCCTCTCCTCCTCCCCTCCCATGACCGAAATCCTCTTCAACAAAAAAAGAAAGAAAGAAAAGGAAGGAAGGAAAAGAAAGAAGAAGAAAGAGGGAGAGGAAAAGAGAAGAGGGTGATTCCTTAGCTTGAGGACTTAGAATCAAGTTGGAGTCTTTGGAGGGGATCAGGGGCGGAACTAGGATTAGATTGACCGGGGGGGGTTGGGCGACGTTGTAAAAAGGCATACTGTTTCGGGGTGTTTTCTCACCATAGATTGATGGTTTGGAGGGTCAGAGGTTGATGCTAAGTTATATTTTTAAAGGCGTTTTTCTTTTCTCAATCAGATGCTGACTCCGATATGCTATAGTTAAAAACATGAAGGAAAAAAACTAGCATGGCTTCAAATGAAAATCTAAAAATTTTGTAGACAACTTTTAATGTTATGTTATCTAAAACTCTAAAATTTTACTTAGAAAATAATCCAAATTTTAATGTAAAAATCTTAAAGTTTACAAGACAAATCCCATTCACACAAATTTTAATGTTATTTATCCCATTTACACAAAAGTTTATTTTATCTAAAAATCTAAAATTATAGACAATACCCCAAATTTTAATGTTATTTTATCCAAAAAAATCTTAAAGTTTAATTACAAGAGCCATTGAGATGCTATTGTTAGGAATCGAACTCGTGACCTGCATGAATGTGGATGTAGCGCACACCTACCATGGCACAGAACCAATTATGTCAATAGAAATGCAATGTATTTACTTATGCTTACATTGTGGGTCTGCTGCTATATATATGTAGGTAAGTAAATTTTGAAAATGGGGCTGGGGGGGCGGGCCCCCCAAGCCCAACATGGGTCCGCCTCTGGAGGGGATGATGCTTGAGGATGGAATTCCATGGCCAATGAGGAATCTTGGGTATTTTTAAGGAGGGAAGATACTAGTTTGAGGTTGGGAACCTAACTTCTATAGCATGTTATTCAATTTTAGTAACTTCCCATGAATCTCTATGTTTTGCTTGTATCCATGCTTTGTTTCGTTTTTGTAATATGCATAACTCTCTCTATAATCATCCAAAAATTACAAATTAATATAATCTGGAAAGATTATCAAGTTAAGCTACAACTTTCATGAGAGACTAACCTCAAATTCTGGCTGCAATTAGGCTTAAATTGCTACTATATGTCGTAGTGTCAGATTCTGCCAGAATCTATACACTGTAACTAAAAATGGTATATCTCCCATTGTAATGATCCAACAGCTATGATTTTAGTCAATTTGGCAAGATAACTTCAATATCTACAACTTTCGTGCTTTGACTTCATTGAAATTCTGACAGTAAGTTGATGAATACAACATCTCTTTAGGGCTCAACAACTCTATTTAAAACCAGATTCTGCATACTGTGGGGTTTAGCCCATATTAATTATCTTACTTGCTCTAATTTTTTGATATTTGATATCTTAGTAGAGAACTTCAATATCTACAACTTTCATTTAAAAAGTTTTGGCAATTCATAAAATAAATGGATGATATCTGCTATTGTTCATGAATGTTTACAATTTCTGTGCAAGCTGAAATGTTAAAGTGTTGTTCTAAACTATGAGTTGTTGTTAAACTGTATTGGTGGAGGGTGTAGGTTTGGCATAGCATGGAGTGATGATGTTGTGGTGGAACTTGTGATGGGCATGTCACTTAGGTGCATGACCCCCTTGTTGATAATGAAAGAAGTGGTGAGAAGATAAGAATGTTGCAATAAGTGACCATGCCAAATGAGCCTCCATACTAATACAAGTGTGTATGTTTAATTCCTTTATGTCGGTGTCATAGCTCTTTATATATATTCATACTTATGCACACTTGCTTCACGTCACTTATGCCACTTATGCACACTTGCTCTTGATGCATTTTTGTCTTTATGCCACACTTGTAAAATTACATAAATAACAATGTTGAACAAATGAGCTCTTGGGATGTCTCATTCCTTTCTAAGGAGGGTGACCTATCAAGATGGGGTTTGTGAACAAATCTGAGTAAATGTAGCCATGAGGACTAGACATGCGAGGATTTGATGAGATATGTGATGCCCACAGGGCAATGTACAGTGTGATGATGGGTGTTGATTTTATCTCACTCCCACTAGAGTGACGGGGGAGTTCGAGAGGCCCCGTTAAAATTCATCAGTGCTCGTGTACCACTGGCGGGATAGTTTCAGTGCCACCCCACCTTGGGATGAGGTCCAGGTCCTTATGTTATGCAGTTACTCGGGTTTCCAAAGAACATCACTAAATCTAAGATACTCAAATCTACATAATAAGCATGTAAATACTACTTCCACCTTGTTTTAGTTGTACTTGTTTTTATGCTCTCTTTATGCCTATGAATGTGTTGTCATTAATTTTATTTTCCTATTATATGTGCCTTTTCTGTTCCATTGCTTCAAGTTGAATAATATGACATACTAGTTAGGCATCCCTACTGGACACGCTTTGATGTGACCTCCCCTCTTTCCACAGGTAGCAGATGGTTGGAGATCCTGGGAGACTTGTGAGCATGGAACAGGGGGTGTGGGGTAGTTTAGTGAGTTGAGTTGTACTCTGGGGTTATGGAGTTGATATTGTCCTTTAGAGGTATAACTTGAGTTGAAATTTGTTGTTGTACAGTTGTATTGTGTTGGACCTTGTATTACTAGTGTGGATGAGTTTGTCTATTGTACCTTTACTGTTGTGATGTTGGGTTCTTTTTTCTATGATTGGAGCATTACAACTACTATTCCAGCATGTGCCAAGTGGCATGTCTTTCTTTTGTACTCTCTCTTCCTTTCTTTTCTCTTCCACCTTGCTCTCCAGTGAATACTGGGACGAATTCGTACTTCTTGGGTATCCTGGGGAGTGGTGCGTGACAAAATTTAGCAATCCATGCAAGTCACCGCACTGCGATGTGTGTACGGATAGTGACGGTAGTGCTCTAGTATGTTTGGGGTAGATGTATCCTAATATGGGCAGGGGTGCTTTAGACATGTCCGCCATAGGGTTAGACTCTTAGCCATATACCGTGCCTAGTATGGGATATATGTATTACATGTAACATATGTAGGATGTGATGGATATAAGGATTTGAGATTATGGAGTGCATATATATATGGGATGACTATGGATTTGCATGGTTAAGTGGAGTTATGGTATATGTATATGTGTGTGTATATGTGTTGTCACGTCCCGCTTCCCAAAACGACGGAAGCGAAACGTGACTAATGTCCGCATAGACCGGAGCTGTGAGGCTCGGACCCAATAAGCGTCTGTAGGGATACCATTTAAAGATGTACATGTTCTTACATTATTTAAACTTCGGAACAACAAAAAGTACAAAAAATAAAGTTGCATTCATTAGTATAAAGGGATAATATCCAGCGAGTACAAAAGTCTAAAAAGAAGCCTAAGCATGGCTGCAACTACAGAAACGGAAACTAACGTTGCGACGCACCCAACCTAGGCAAAAGTAAAGTGGTGCTACTCATCCAAATTAGAAAGTAGTAACCTCTGGAAATCCGCAAGGTGGGGAACGTCTAAGTCCGGTCCACGTCATGAAGGTGCTCCGGTCGACGTCCTCTGGCTCCAAGTACTCAGGTATGTCCGGCTCGTCCACGTACTCTGGCTCAACACCTGACGTACAACACCCAAGAGAAAAGGAACTGTACGTCAGGTAAAGTCTACAATGAAAGGTTAGACTCTACTGCAAGTGTAAGGTAATTAAGAGCAACATTTTACTGGTTGATTACATGATGAGGTTATGACATGGCAGTTATACTATGCAGAAAGTAAAATGGTGCAGGAAAAGTAAACGTGATAGACAATAGTCGTAGCATGTGCTACCGGCTACAGGACTAAGCTAGACGGGACAGGACAAGACAAAACAAGACAAGACATGTGTGACTCGAAGGGTTCACGCGTTACGGTTTAAGGGCGACCAGACCCTCTCTCCGTGCGATCGCTCAACCCTATCTCAACCCAAGTGCTCAAGACAAGACAATACATGGATCACTCTCGCTGGGAGAGCATCCGAAACGCCCAGAGGCTTTTTGTAATAGGGATTACTCTCGCGTGGAGAGCACCCGAAACGTCCGGAGGCTTTTTGTGTAACAGGGATCAATCTCGCATGGAGAGCATCTGAAACGCCCGTAGGCTTTTTGTGACAGAGCATGACCGATGTTGAGGAGAAGTTCATTCTAGGGGGTCCACACAAATGCACACACAGAATAACACTAAGGTGTCAGTTGTTGTTGCGCTTAGACCGCCGTCAAGTCTAAGCTGTCAAGGGGGTCCCGGATGCTATCATTTCACGTCTGATTCTCTTTAAATGTACTTTAACTTTCTAAGAATGAGATAGCCTAAACATGGCCGTAAGTACACAAGTGTAAACAATTGCTTGCGGTGGCGAGTATGTATTCTGTCTGGAGCATCTCGTCGAGGCGGTGCGTCAGCGAGGGTCCGTTTGAAACGTGTCAATGGCAATGTCAGGACACATTTTTCATCATTCCTATTAGGGTTCATTTCGAGGTTCAACGGGGCTATTCTAGCAGTCAAAGTCACGTTTTCGTTTTGGTTCAGCCTAATCGACGATCTATCCTATGTGCACAGATATTCAAGTCCTTCGTCGATGTCTAAGATTTAGCAACGTTTTAAAGGAGCAGAAATGAAATTTAATTATTTTTGATGATTTTTAGATTAAGTTTTCGATTCGCTACGGTGTGGGTTCTTACTACACGTTAGAGGGCTAACCTTTTTGACGTTGATCGAAGAGCGGATGTCGGGTCTGAACGGCGATGGAACTACGTCGTCAGCAACATCTCGACCATAGGTAGCACAGCAAGACACTTCCGAACAATGAGGTGAAGGCATGAACAGTGAGCAAACGTCGAGATCTCTCCCGTTGCGGGTAGCGCAACGAATCTACACGACGGCGTCAACGTCGGAAAAAAACACGCGAGTTCGGCAACGCGCGTGAACTCCTAGGAGAAAAGGGGGATGCCGAGAATTGAAGGAGGTCAGTGAGGGTTGCTCGGCCCGATGGGTGGCCGACGGCGTCAGCGCACGGTGGTGGGCAGCCGTGAGAAGACGAAGAGGACAGGTTTGCACAACGCTTGTTGTCGTGCATCACAGCGGAAAAGCAGCGACCAGAGGGGTCAAAGGAGACTTGCAGTAGATAAAGGGGTTCGAGGGGGATCTAATGGTAGTGGAGTGGTTGTCGAAAGTGGTCGGAGATGGCTGGGCACCGGTCGTTGAAGAGCAGCACGCAGATCTGTCAAAAACTGCCGTTAGGGCTCGGTTTCAAGGGAATTTTGAGGAGATAAAGATGAGAAAAGTAAGGGAGGAGAATTGCAGTTGATAGAGGGGATTGATGGGATGTTGATGGAAGTGGAGTGGGTGGCCGAAGGTCGTCGGATGCAGCATGCGTCGGGTTTTTCCGGCGATGGACAGATCTGTCCAAAACTGGTTTCGGGTGGATTTGAGATGTGTTTTGAGGGAGATAGAGATGAGAGAAGTGAGAGAGGAGGGGTGAAAATGATATGGGGACTCGAGGGGAGTCGAGTGGGGGTGGAGACGGCGGCTGGGGGTGGCCGAAGTTGGCCGGCCGGCCGTTTTCCAGCGAGGTGCACAGATCTGGGCCTAGGCATTTTTGTGGGGTTTATAGGGCTTTTTACAGGGGGAGAGAGTAGAGGGGAGAAGGAGGAGAAGCTATCAGAGAGTGGTGGGTCAGATGGTGGCCGCCGGTGGTGTGAGGGTGGTGCAAAAACAGTGAAGGAGGAGGCGGCCAGAAGTGGGTTCTCATGCATGAAGACTAAGGTTGGGGAAAGTTTGTTGATTTAAAGAGATAAAGTTGCTATACAACATAGGAAAGGGGGTATAAGTTGAGTGATGACTAGGAGAGTGGGTGAGTGACGGGGTGTACAAAGTGGGGGAAAGTTAGGTGAGAATAAACCCAGAATCCATACATGATACGTATGGATCTCTTAGAGATTTGATTAGGGATTTGAAATTTGAATTTGAGTAAGGCTAATTGGGCTTGATTTGATTAGTGATTTGGTTAGGCTAGGGGTATCCAAAAATTACGAAAAATATATCATGATGACCGTGACGAAGAGAGGCTCGGAGGTACGGTGGTCAATCGTGCATTTGGTCCACGAAAAATGAACTAAAAATAAAAAGGTCGGGTGACTAAGTCTAAAGCTACGACGTCTCAACAATCAAACCTGATTTGCGGAAGAACGACCCGTGAAATGACGTTCACTAAAAAAATCCCACAAATAACTTCTTTTCCATACAGTCACAACGACATATCACATCGTATAGTCTGGATAGAAGGGAGGACCAAGAAAAATACGCGTACCAAAGAGGAAAAGTACGCGAAAAACGAACGGTCGAAAAGCGTCGTTACATTCTACCCACCTTAGAAATGATTCTACCCTCGAAATCACTTATTCTAATAGTAATAATATCTATATACACTTATGCCTATAACTCCCATATCCACACATAATGATCGCTAATCCCATTACTTCAAACATCATTCCTCAAATAATCCATCATAACTCGTCTCTCCACTGGCTAATGCTACAACTAGAATCACACCCTAGCACCTGACTATAGATCCACATTACCGTGTACAAAACAACATTCATCTCGCCCCGAATATATTCTCCATCACATCGACTCATAAATTTATCCTCCAAATCAATGAAACATCGAACCACATCTTATCCTCACCATATCATCTAATCTCCTAATCCTATTAAATCTATCTACCTAACCATCCATTCATCTCAACATGTCGTGTTATTTTCAAGGTCTCCTCACGTCAACTTAATAATCAAGTTTTGATGCTTTAAATGCTCTACTCATTTCATGATCACTCTAAATCATACTATACCTCCATAGCTACTTCCATCTATCACTCGTCCAGGTTTCAGGTCCGATAAGTTCGCATCTCAATGTATAAAATTTCATCCAACCAGAATTCTCCATTGAGTCCGTCACACGTTAGCATTATAAATAAGTCTTGGACACCTCGTTCTTTTCATCCGAAAGAAATCTAATCCAATATCTTTGTGTCCAGAAATCAACTAATAAACGCTACAACATATCTCATCTCACTCTATGCCTTCCCGCAACATAATCCTATAAAATAATAGCTAGTACTAACAAGATAACAACAATAAAAACATAACACTTCGAAGAGGGAAAAAAAAGAAGAAAGTTTAAGGCCAATGACATATTTTAAAACTTGTAGAAAAAACGTGTGGAGTTGTGGTATTGGATGAGGGAGGATAAGGGGTATGATCTTTGTGGGCTAGTTTCAAAACTTTAAAGATTTGGATTAAAAGAAAACAAAAGTTTTGATACAATCACAAGCGGCCAAAGATAAGCTATACTATAATACGAAAGACTAAGTCTAAGAAATTACCTGCTATGACGCTATCCACACCTATACGAATACCATCATTCAGACAACTCCATACGTGTATCACGGACCACACTGAGTATACACACATGACACAAGGGACAATCCTTAATATCCTAAAGGTAGCACACTCGTACAGGTCCACACACTCTACCTATATACATGCACCACGACGACATCACAAAAAAACCAAAGAGCCCACTACTAAACTAGAGTTGACACAGGCAACGAAAAACACTAATGTCTACATAACAGAAAGGAAGCCGAAACCAAAAGTGTACCGAAATAAAAGGGGAAGGAACGAGTTCAAATAAGGCGAGATAAAGATATAGCTGGTTGGGTGGGACAAAAAATATTGCTCAAAATAATTAAATAGATGAAAAAAGAATGTCACGCCCCACTTCCCAAAACTACGGAGGCGAAGCGTGACTAAGGCCCGCTTGGGCCGGAGCTGTGAAGCTCGGACCCAATAAGCGTCTGTAGGGGTACCATTCAAAAAATTTCAGGTTCTTGCATATATATAATCCGGAACAACAAAAGTACAGAAAGAAAAGGATGCATTCATTTTATGATAGAGATAATATCCAGCATATGACAAGTCTAATAAAGGGATCCTAAGCATGGCAACAAACTACAGAAAAGGAAACTAATAGTGCGAAGCACCCACCCTAGGCAGAGAGTAAAGTGGTGCTACTCACCCAGACTAAAAAGTAGTAACCTCTGGAAGTCCGCAACGGTGGGGAATGTCTAAGTCTGGTCCTCGTCGGGTACATCCTCAGGGTCGACGTCCTCGGGCTCCACGTATTCTGGTAAGTCTGCCTCGTCCATGGACTCCGGGTCGACACCTGACGTACAGCATCCAAGAGAAAAGGACCGGTACGTCAGGTAAAGTCTACAAAGGAGGGTTAGACTTTACTGCAAGTGTAAGGCAATTTAAAAGCAATATTTTACTGGTTGATTAACATACCGGGGTTATGACATGACAGTTATACTATACAGAAAGTAAAACAGTGCAGGAAAAATAAACAAGACAAACAGTAGCCGTAGCATGTGCTACTGACTATGGGACTAACCTAAACGGGACAAGACAAGACAAGACAAGACATGACATGACATGACATGACACGTGTGACTCGAAGGGTTCATGCCTTACGGTTCGAGGGGGATCAGACCCTCTCCCCGTGTGCACGCTCAACCCTGCCCCACCCAAGTGCACAAGACAAGTCCGTACACGGGATCACTCACTCTCTGGTGAGTGCCCTATTGCCTGCAGGCTGTGTATCCGTACAAGGGATCACTCACTCTCTGGTGAGTGCCCTATTGCCTGTAGGCTGTGTATCCGTACAAGGGATCACTCACTCTCTAGTGAGTGCCCTATTGCCCGCAGGCTGTGTAACATGACACGACATGACAAGTAAGGAAGTGTTCTTCTAGGGGGTCCACACGCACGTACACACAGGAAAACCCTAAGGTGTCAGTTGTTGTTGTTGCGCTTAGACTTCGTCGTCAAGTCTAAGCTGTCAAGGGGGTCCCGGACGCTATCATTTCACGTCAGGTTCTCTTTGTTTACGTTTTAACAGAGTCTATGGCCTAAACACGGTCGAAGGTACAAGTGAATACACTTGCCTGCAGTGGCGAGTGTGTCGTCTGTCCGGAGCGTCCTGTCAAAGCATCGCGTCGGCGATGGTTCGTCTGAAACAGGATAACGGTGATGTCAGATCTCGCTTTCCGTCAGTCCTATTACAGTTTGTTTCTAAATTTGGCGGGACTACCCTAACAGTCAAAAAGTCACGTCTTTTGATGATTTTGTTCGGTCTAGATCGACGTCTACCTGATGCATCTGGAATCAACTTCGAAACGATGTCGTTTACCGCAAGCGCACGGTATAGTGACAAGCGGGTATCGAACACGGGGAAGCGGTGCTATACTACCTATCTACTCCTAGGTTGAGTTAGACTTGCGGGTTTATTGGTGGATGTGGAATATGGATGGTCGTAATGGTGATGGATGCGAAGGTTGTGTCACTCAACGTCGCAAGCAAGTGGTTCCACAAAAAGAAATAAAGAAATAAAATACAAAAGATTAGGGCTTAGGGCTCACCACTAGGATCGTCGGACGTCAATGCTTGGTTAAGAATTCTACGTTGCGTTGGTTTAATTGGGGGATCATGGCATCTAGAATGGAGAATTCATGGTTCTAAGCACCATGAATCTAACGTATCACATTAGCCAGTAGGTGCACACAATATGTGCATTAAGGATCTACAATATTCTTACCACTCTCGTGGTTCGAATGCTCTCAACTCATACCACTCTCGTGGGTTAGAGCTTCGAGGTATTTTGATGGCTCTTATTGACACAATGGCGGTAGCCGTCAATTAGTTATATAGTTCGTCGGTGGATCCCCTCAAGGCACGAGCCAGGCTTGGTCATGTGCCTCAGTTGAATCCACTAACTCCCTAATTAAATCCGTAGGATATTCCTTAAGCTAATCGATTCCACCGACCGTGGGCACGATCTCAGTACGAATTCTCCTAGAGATTTTAATAGATCAACCAAAATACAACCCCATTTATACCAACGCACCATAAAAATCCCAACTTTGCAACTAAGTCCTAAGATCCATGGGCTAATCCCTTAGCCCTAGAAAATACTACTCATGCATCATAGGAAGAACACTAGAAGATTCAATAATAGCAAGAGAATTCATCCTAGCATGCATCAACGAGATATTCAACAAATAATCACAAAGAAATAACAAATAAATAGAATTAAAGAGACAAAAGTACTTATCTTGATACAAAGGAGGGGCCTAGGGCATGGCCAAACTCCCCGAAAGATCGTCTCCACAAAAGTCTAAGAAAGATCTAAAAATTCCCTTTTGAAAAGTATACAAAAATCTCTCCAAAAATCTCCCTAAAACTCCCCCTAAAACTGCCTACAGAACTCTCTATCCATTCCCCTGGCGGCCGCCTCCCTTTTTCCCCCAAAACCCTCGCAGAATAACCCCTAAAAAATCTGATCTGGGGCCATGGCAACTCGGCCCGAGCACAAAGCTGCTCGGTCGAGTCGTTTGGTAGCTCGGTCGAGTCGTTAGGCTGCTCGGTCGAGTTGTACATAGAATCCACACCACCCAAAATACGTCGCTCTGCCAACCCGGGCTGATTCGACGCTGTTGGGTCGAGTAGGAGCTTACTCGGGCTGAGCAAGAGGTTGCTCGGTCGAGTCGAAGGTTGCTCGGCTGATTGGGACTAAAAAACGCATTTCAGCCTCATTTGCACATGACTCGGGCCGAGTAGGAGGTGCTCGGGCCGAGTAGGAGGTTGCTCGATCGAGTCAGACACTAAAAACAGCATTCTGACTGTGTAGTGCACGACTCGGGCCGAGTAGAGTGCTACTCGGCCGAGTAGGCTGATGAGAACAATTTCAGCATTGCACAATCAACTTGTAGAAATTCTCCAGGGCTCATCGGACCTCCGATTTGCGTGTTATTGGTGGCGTTGAAACTGTCTTGAAGTCTAATACCTGGGAAAAATATTAGAAAAATAGTGAAAAATCCCAGGTGATAGCAGATTTAGAAATAGTGCACGATTGTCTTGTTTTCAGCACTTTGGATCGCTCGATTCCTTTGCCGCATCATAGTTCGATCGAGCGAACTTCTCTCTTGCCTCTTCCTTGCTCCAGTATTCTTCTTTGGCACGTCAAACATGTCATCATGAGTCTCATTGGTGCTCTCACGTCGTCGATCGTCTTATCGACTCCAAATTGCTCCAAATCCCTGAAATGGAATAAATGCTCCGAAAGTCATATTGTTCCAAATAATAGCACAAAAGCGTATAAAATAGGGGTTTGGAGGGTAAAATTTGTTATGAAGGTATGCGATAAAACAAGTAAAATAGGAGCATATCAAAATCCCCCAAGCTTACCTCTTACTCGTCCTCGAAGAAGACGAATACGAAGCTCACCGGGAGGTAAAAATAAGAAAACAAAAAGGAATACGAAGAAAAGAGGATCGCTATATTATTCTCTCATCAACATTCACCCTATATCACAATGACTCAGAAAGTAAATCACATACTACCACAGAGATTTCATATCTTATATAAACGAAGTACTTGAGAGTTAAGAACGAACGAAAGGGGTCTCTCTAGTATTCATACATTTAGTTTATATCACCATCCTATGTTTCATAGCATCGAATATGCATAACATTGGTGACACACTTTTCAATCAGAAGATATAACTGAAACGTAGAAATTCACACAAAGCATGCAACAAAGAATAGAATAAAAATCAAGACATACACCTCCTCATATCAAATCATAAGAAATCCCAGTAACTAAATTATTTCGTTAAGTTTTAGCATTATCAAAATTTCCCGTTCGTGCACGACTCCACTCTAATGTCATGCTCACTCATGTGGTCAAAAGATTCACCCCCAAGCTTGAATTGAGGCGTCGCATCCAAAGAAGTATTTGTGGACTTGGAATTTTGTTTTGGTTTTCCCAATAGTGTATGTATTACTCCAAGTAATGAAAATTGAGCTTTTCTTTGAATTTTGAGCTTTGTTTCCCTTTTTTTCTTTTTGGATTTTTGTAGGAGCAATAGTATTTGTATTTTTGGTTTTTGGCTCCTTTTTGACTTTTTGGACTTTTGGAGCAAGCTTTTCTTTTGTATGGAATTTTTGGGAATGGATGCGGTAGAAATAGCTTTGGGGAGTGAAATCAAGTGACATGTAGAGAATATAAGGTATATGTGGAGAAGGAATAGATATAACGCTCGGTTCACTCAAAAGTGTGCACAAACGGTTCTGTAAAATAATACATCAACTAAACTCGTATAATAGTACGGGTATCCTTAATCATATTAATGAGTAGTGAAGTCAAGCAGTAATAATTTCAATTATATCAAGCATGCAATAAGAATGCGAATAAGAGATGAAAGCAAGGCTTCAGAAATTCTAGTGATGCGTGAATCTTGGTGTGTTTCCAATGAAAGCATACTAAATACTACTCTACATATTCAGTTTCAATAAGCTTCATGCATTTGCACTAGAGAAACCTTCAAAAGAATATTTTCAAGTACTTATAGGGATTAGAATTATGAAACTCTCTAAGTAGCATGGCGTGAAAAATAACCATTGTGAGAAAGGTGAAAGCATAAGATATGGAACATCTCTAACAAGAGAAGGAGAAGAAAATAGAGAAATAAAAATAGAAGAGAGAAATAAAATAAAAACAAGCACACAATGTGATGCATGAACACACATAAAAGGAAAATGAGATGGAAAAAAACAAAAAGATGATGCAAAAATTTGAAATATTCTAAAAATCCTAAAATGAAGAAAAAATGTAACTAAATGACATGGAAATGCACTCCCCCAAGCTTAAACTTCACATTGTCCTCAATGTGATCATAAAAAGAAGAAAGTGAGGAACAACGATAAAAATGAGGGGGGTGAATGAAAAGTGATGAAATGAATGACATGAAATCATAATGCAACTACACGCACATACAATGATGCATGAGAGCGCTTTCCCCCAAGCTTATACCAAACAATCCTATTCAAATGACTTGATCAAAAAGGTCACGGCTTCACTAAGCGGGATCAAGTCAAATGAATAAGAAAGTGAGTATTCACTTGAAAGAAATGCTCGGTGGTGGTTAGCAAAATGGCGGGACCTATCAAAATACGAAGAGGGCAATTAATAAAAATAGTGGGCTCGGGGTGTAAAAGACAAATGAGCCGTCATATGGGGTGAATTTATTAAACTAAAAAAACATATAAAATCATATACGGTCCTCTCGCTGCCGAGAGGATTCGTGTTTATTGAAAGCATAAAATTCTACACTACTGGAGTGATATCACCTGTAGCAAACGGCGGATCCAGAATCTTTGCCGGTGCAGGTAGCTGCTCTATCTGCACTTTTCGTGGCTCCGCCAGGTGCGTATCTCCACGGGCTACATCAGATTCCAGCAATGCGGCTCCTAGCATCTCCCCAAGGACTCCACATGTACCCTGCAAGAGATGAGCCGCATCAGTCTGATGTGGACAATTTTTCCCCAAAATAAATGTATTCCAGAGAGGGTCATCAACAATAGTATTTAAAATAAAAAATGGTTGACAACACTCCCCTGGAAATAAATCTCTACTCTGATGCACCACGTTGATCAACTCCTCGTTGTTTTCCTCTGGTTCCTTAGGTAAGTCTGGCATAATGGAGTGGGTCTCGTCAGGGTGCTCCTCATCATCGTCAGACTCATCCCAGCGCACCTCCTAATCATATTCAACAGCGTCCATGTGTGCTAACTCCTCTCCCTCCTCCTCGTATACGTCCCATTGTACCTCTTGATCATATGTATGTGTATCCTGCAAAAGGTGCAATGAGTCATTGAAATCCGAATCATAATAAATATCATACACGGGAGGGGAATCAAATGTAAAGGGCGAGGAGGTGAAGAGATCTCCCTGAAGGGGGGCACTAAGCTCTGGTGGGTGGTCCTTAGAGTCAGTGGAAGGATGAGATGGCTATAGAAGCTCTGAAGGAGGAAGGTGATGCTCGGGATCATCATGAATGATTGTGTCCTCGTCCCGACGCATGACCTCCTCGGCGAAAGTCTTTGGCTCTGCATGCAATATGTAAAATAAATATACCTCGGCCTCCTCGCGATGCACTGCTTCGGCCTCCTCCTCGGGTTCCTCTGGTATGGTAGGCAAAGTGAATTTCATCTTCTCCTTTTTATGCCTATGTCTTTGTTTCCGTCCTGGAACTCGAGGCACTTGATGTTGTGGCTTGGCCCTCTCAATAGTAGGTGCAGGTGGCTCTATGGGCTCCTGTATCTCGGCCACAGTACTGTTGGATCCTGTGGATGTCAAACAACACTAGAAGGGGGGGTTGAATAGTGTTGTGTATATAGTAAACTTTTTCGGTCGTTGATGTTTAACACAAATAAAGTCCTTCTAATGTTGCCTAAGAAACCAAGTAGAGTGATCTACGCTTGGTTCTTAATCAACAAAACAATCTTAAATAAAGTATTAAAGAGATTCAGTTAAGATCAGAAAAGCATAACTTTAACAAAGATATCTTTACAAGTAGATTTGTATACAGCGGAATTTAAAGAGACAATCTTTACAATAAATTAACAATGAGTTACAGAGATTAACAATAAAGAATGCTTATACAAAAGAAATTACAAGTCACAGAAAACAAACGCAGACAAGAGGATTTTTATCCTGGTTCCCCGCAACTCGGGTACGTCCAGTCCCCGACCAATCCGGTACGAGATTTCCACTATCTGCCTTGGCAAATACACGAACCTAACTTCACTCGTTAGGATTTCCAACCACCTAGACTTGTCTAGGATTTCCAACCCTTGCCTCACAAACCGAGGACTTTCCAACTGGCAACAACTAGACTTGTCTAGTGTTCCAACACAATAAGAGATTTGTCCAATACTCTACAATAAGTGATAGAGATTGGTTTATACACCCGATTCTATAGCCAATCAAAAGATAGACAATTTGTGTAGTGGCTTAATAGAATGATAGTCTAGATCACACAAAGATACGAGATAAGTTCTTTGTGATCTAGAGCTTTTTCAAAAATTCTTCAAATAAAATTAGAGAGAATAATAGTAAGGATTTTGAAAAACAATTTAGCCAATAATAGTATGATCTTCAAAAAGAATGAGAAAATATTGCAAGATCAAAACAGAAATTAAATTGGCTAGAGAGAAAATTAGAGAGCTTTAATTCAAGAGAGCTTTCACAAATTTGATTTTCAATGTTGTATTTTTTACAAAATATTTCAGCTCTATTTATAGGGAAAAACTGAGATTTGAATTTCAAATTTCGTTTGACTTTTGTCCCAAAAATTTCGGAGTAAATTGCTCAAAGGATTTCAAAATTTGAATTTCAAAACGTCTGAATTTTACAGCTGGTAGTCGACTCCCTCATATAGGTAGTCGACTCCCAGAGGGATCTAGGAGATTTTGATCCCTGACAGGTAGTCGACTCCCTACTAGTGGTAGTCGACTCCCAGAGGAGTTTTTCCTGCTGTTCGTCTAGTCAAACAAGTAGTTAGCTCCAGGGTGCGTGGAGTTTCACTACGAAAATTATGAAGTGACTAGAAAAGCTCTTGAAAACTATTTTGAAGATAGTTAAAATTATTTTCGAAATCATTTGTGTGTGTGTTGTCTATTTGATATGGCTTTAACAAATACCCTAAAAGACACGACACACTCACACTAGACTCTGAACATGTCTTTGGAAGTTTTGGTCAACTTGATGAAGTGAAGGCGAGCTTCTCTTTGAGCTTTTTGTTCTGTTTGAGTTTGAGCTTCATCACTTGAGTTTAGTCATGTTCGTCTTTGTCTTTGAGCGTTGAAGTGTGCTTCTTTGAGTATAAGTAGAGCTTTGCAAATTCTGCACACTTGAGTGTAGTGTTGTTAGTACACTAAGCTTTTCATTTGGTGTGCTCATCATCAAAATCACTTGGGGTGAAACTCAATTTCAATCACTCTCCCCCTTTTTGATGATGACACCCAAACGAAAAAAGATGAAGTAAGTTTGAAAATGAAAAGATTTCAAGTATACTTACTCCCCTGCTTTGATGCGGTTCTCCCCCTGCATCGAAGCTGTTTAGCAATACAATTCATATTTTTGCATTTCATATATTTTTCTCCCCCTTGTCATCAACAAAAACAAAAGTAATTTCTACAGAACATAAAATAATTAGGAGAGGAATTCAATTCCATATGCCTGCAAGGGAGATGTTAGTTCATAGGAACAACTAAGTATTGCATAGTAGATAACTTCATAATAGCTAGCATCACACAATAAGAGTTATTACAAGCCATAGTTTAGAGAATCATTGTTTTTGAAAGAGAACCATTGTTTTGAAAGAGAAGTTCATGAAGCTAAGGATGACCGCTGTTCTTCTTCAGTTCCTTGATCTCTTCAAGGATCATAACAAGCGTCTCCTCAGTCATCTTGTTGCTTTTCACGACGATCACCTTGAGGTCGTCCACCTTTTGATTGAGATCTTCAAATCCTTTCTCTTGTGAGATCTTCAATTTTCCAATCTTCTTCAGAAGTATTTCCTGAAGTTCAAGAATGTATCCCGGAACTTCTTCTTCTTCTTCTTCTTCTCCGCTTCCTCTTTCTTCTTCTTCTTCTTCTTCGGAATCTGAAATGACAACCTTCTTACCTCGCCTTGAGGATGATGATCCTCCTTCGGTAGCAATTTGCTCTTCAGGGACATTCTCATCAAGGTCATGATGGAGATTCATTCTCCCAAGAGCATGTACATCAAAAACACGGGCAGGTTCTAGAATGGTTGTTTCATGATCCAATGGCACGTTAAAGCTAATGAATAGAATGATCAGATAGTGCCCAGGAGAAAGAGTGGAGGAAGGTCTATCAGATGAAGCTGAGAGTAGGATGGAATCCATGATGACTTTAGCCCAGTTTATACGAATGTTTCCTAGAATGGCATAGATGCATTTAGCTTGTTTTTCAGAAAGAATAGCATGGCTCCCAGATTTTTGAGTTATGTTATACGACAAAATATTATCCAAAATCCTCACCGGATAGCGAAGATTGCTACATGGAAGCTTTGTTTGGAAGTGTCTACCTGGCAGATACATTCTTTCTAGGATATTCTCATCAGTCATCTCAATTTTGTCAAGGATCATACCGGAGTATGGGATTCCTAGGGCTTCACCTAGGGATTTGACAGTTATAGCAAGTTTGGTATCCAGAACCTTAGTTATGAAACGACTTTTCACAAGATCATAATCCATGTTTGCATAAAAGAGATGAACAAGCCTAGGATAACATAGGTACACATTTTCAGCGGAGAACAAATTTGCTAAGTTTTGGAAATCTAGCAGACTGTCAATACCGTAATTGATGACATCATGAACTTTGACAAATCTTTCATGCAAGATTGGTTTCTTAGAAACTTTAACAAAATGTTCATAGGTAGTTGATTTGAAGAGATAGGGTAGGATGATTTCTTTCTCAGAATCAACTTCAATAGTAGTTTTTCTCTTCTTAGAGAAAGCTCCTGTGAGAGGCATCTAGATAGAGTAAAACAACAAAAATATATTTTTACACTACTAGATAACCAAGAGAGATGAAATAATAAAGTTCATGGAGGTAAAAAAAATTTTACCTTGAGTAATTTTGAAGGAAGATGAAAAAATTGCTCCAAAAGTCCAAGCTCCAAGATGAAAACTCAAGAGAGGAGAGGGGGAAAGGGGGTAGTCGGCTACCTCTAGGGTTTTCTTGGGTTTTTGTTTGAAGAGATGAAGAGATGGAGAGAAGAGATAGCCATTAGATCTAGATTTGGGTGGCTAGGATGAGTTTTAGGCTTAGTGGGTAAGTTGTCTTAACGGATCTTGACCCATCCACTCAATAGAACCCATTTGGAGATAGTCAAAAATAAAGAGCAACCCAGAAAATTTCGCACGGGTAGTCGACTCCCTCCTGTAGGTAGTCGATACCCTGCTGGGTTGAGTCGTTTTCTCATCCCGGAGAAAGTTTGGTCCAGGTTCAGCGTGCTCTTTTAACAAGAAATATTTTTAGCAATAAAACACAATCATACATACAAATTAACTTATTTCAACCCATTTAAATAATTATATATATATATATATATAATAAATAAAAGCATTTGTTCCGATTCAGCCGTTTTGACTCCCTGAATTTTCTTCATTGTGTTCCTCCTTTTTAGAGTACCTGAAAAATAAGCGTTTATGGTACTCTTTGGTTTTGAGTCCGAGGAGTTAGTCTTTAGAAAGCCAAACCCAATACGGTTTAGTTCCTTCATGAACAATATATTTATAATTTTTGTTATAATAAATCTGTTGAACAAAGTTAGTAGCGTACCTTTCTTTTTGCTGATCAGATAATCTCTTTGGTACCCAGATGCTTAAAACATTATCGTTAGCATGATGCATCCTAGTGTGCTTAACCCGTTTCTTGGTATGATGTGAATCATAGCCAAGTCCGGTTTTGCTAGATGAAGCTTTTTGATTATCTATTATATTATCTAGCTTCCCTTTTCCTTTGTTAAAATTCTCAATAATTTTCATCGTAGCGTCGTATTTATTTTTGACGGATACGAGAAGATTATTCAGATTTTCAACTTTTTCATTTACTAGCAAAATATCTTTTTGTAGAAGATCATTTTTCTCTTTAAGAAGACTATTTTCTTTAATGACTTCTTCTTTTTCCTTAGTCTCTCTTTTAATATTTATAAGTGTTTTTCTATGTTCTTTAATGAGCTTTTCATGCATCTTGCATAGCTCCTTATATGCTCCCCTATAATCCAAGTCTTCATCATCGCTTGACGATGACTCATTGTCGCTAGATGAATCATGATGCGAGCTTACCTTGGAGGATGTAGATGCCATGAAGCACATGTGTGCCGTCTCTCTTCTTTCATCATTATCTTCTTCTGAGGATTCGTCGGATGAAGAATCGTCGCTCTGGTCGAAGGCTGCATAAGCTTCTTTCTTTGGTCGTCGAAACTTGTTTCTTGTATTGGTTCGCCTTTCATTATTCTCTTTGTTCTTCCCACGATCTCTGGAATCACGGTTGTTTCTTTCCAATGGACAGTCTCTCTTGACATGCCCTGGTTTATTACAACCAAAACAAATAATACCGTTAGTGGGTCTAAAAGATCGTTTTCCATACTTACTTGTGATGAACTCTTTAAAGTTCTTTGAGATGAACGCGATGTGATCTTCTTTGTCCGTGTAGTCGGAATCTTCTTCTTGAGCTTTGAATGCAAGATTTTTCTTCTTTGGGTTTTCTTCGATTTTCTTGTCTTCTTCAAGCTCGATCTCATATGCCATGAGATTTCCCATCAGTTCTTCGATGGTGAGGTCCTTTACATTATGAGCTTCTCGAATGGCCGTAGTCTTTCCCTTCCATTCAGGTCGGAGGGATCTTAGTATCTTCATTACCTGTTCATACTCGGAAAGTTTCTTTCCTAGTCCTGCAAGCTCATTTGTAATGTTAGTAAAACGAGTATTCACATCGGTGATACTCTCTCCTTCTTCCATTTTAAAAGATTCGAATTTTGAATGTAATACATTTATACGAGATTCTTTTACCTTTTCTGTACCTTCGTGACTTACCTGAAGAGTATGCCAAATTTGATGTGATGTCTCACATTGGGAGACTCGATTGAACTCATTTCCTGTAACAGCGCAAAACAAAGCATTCATTGCTTTTGCATTGAGATTAGCTCTCTTCTTGTCGTCGACAGACCATTTTCCAAACTCAACGTCGGTGGGTGCGATGTACGGGACTTTGGTGATAGTCCAGGCTTCAATGTCCAATGACTCTAGGTGAGTCTTCATTCGGATCTTCCAGCTGGCGTAGTTGGTTCCGTTGAATAGAGGTGGTCGCATAGTGTTCAGTCCTTCAGAGTGAAAAGATGTTGACGCCATCACTATTGTAGCCTCGCTCTGATACCAAGTGTTGGATCCTGTGGATGGCAAACAACACTAGAAGGGGGGGTTGAATAGTGTTGTGTATAAAGTAAACTTTTTCGGTCGTTGATGTTTAACACAAATAAAGTCCTTCTAATGTTGCCTAAGAAACCAAGTAGAGTGATCTACGCTTGGTTCTTAATCAACAAAACAATCTTAAATAAAGTATTAAAGAGATTGAGTTAAGATCAGAAAAGTATAACTTTAACAAAGATATCTTTACAAGTAGATTTGTATACATCGGAATTTAAAGAGACAATCTTTACAATAAATTAACAATGAGTTACAGAGATTAACAATAAAGAATGCTTATACAAAAGAAATTACAAGTCACAGAAAACAAACGCAGACAAGAGGATTTTTATCCTGGTTCCCCGCAACTCGGGTACGTCCAGTCCCCGACCAATCCGGTACGAGATTTCCACTATCTGCATTGGCAAATACAAGTACCTAACTTCACTCGTTAGGATTTCTAACCACCTAGACTTGTCTAGGATTTCCAACCCTTGCCTCACAAACCGAGGACTTTCCAACTGGCAACAACTAGACTTGTCTAGTGTTCCAACACAATAAGAGATTTGTCCAATACTCTACAATAAGTGATAGAGATTGGTTTATACACCCGATTCTATAGCCAATCAAAAGATAGACAATTTGTGTAGTGGCTTAATAGAATGATAGTCTAGATCACACAAAGATACGAGATAAGTTCTTTGTGATCTAGAGCTTTTTCAAAAATTCTTCAAATAAAATTAGAGAGAATAATAGTAAGGATTTTGAAAAACAATTTAGCCAATAATAGTATGATCTTCAAAAAGAATGAGAAAATATTGCAAGATCAAAACAGAAATTAAATTGGCTAGAGAGAAAATTAGAGAGCTTTAATTCAAGAGAGCTTTCACAAATTTGATTTTCAATGTTGTATTTTTTACAAAATATTTCGGCTCTATTTATAGGGAAAAACTGAGATTTGAATTTCAAATTTTGTTTGACTTTTGTCCCAAAAATTTCGGAGTAAATTGCTCAAAGGATTTCAAAATTTGAATTTCAAAACGTCTGAATTTTACAGCTGGTAGTCGACTCCCTCATATAGGTAGTCGACTCCCAGAGGGATCTAGGAGATTTTGATCCCTGACAGGTAGTCGACTCCCTACTAGTGGTAGTCGACTCCCAGAGGAGTTTTTCATGCTGTTCATCTAGTCAAACAAGTAGTTAGCTCCAGGGTGCGTGGAGTTTCACTACGAAAATTATGAAGTGACTAGAAAAGCTCTTGAAAACTATTTTGAAGATAGTTAAAATTATTTTCGAAATCATTTGTGTGTGTGTTGTCTATTTGATATGGCTTTAACAAATACCCTAAAAGACACGACACACTCACACTAGACTCTGAACATGTCTTCGAAAGTTTTGGTCAACTTGATGAAGTGAAGGCGAGCTTCTCTTTGAGCTTTTTGTTCTGTTTGAGTTTGAGCTTCATCACTTGAGTTTAGTCATGTTCGTCTTTGTCTTTGAGCGTTGAAGTGTGCTTCTTTGATTATAAGTAGAGCTTTGCAAATTCTGCACACTTGAGTGTAGTGTTGTTAGTACACTAAGCTTTTCATTTGGTGTGCTCATCATCAAAATCACTTGGGGTGGAACTCAATTTCCATCAAGTACAAGCTCAAAAGGGTCACCTGCCGTTATCGTTAATGGACCGGTGCATCTGACTGCGTCCACCTCTCAATAGGTCCATATACGTGGCCTCCTCTGGTAGCTCAGATGTCTCTATCTGTGGAGTGTTAATCGTGTAAAGGTGGATGCGATCACCTTCAAGTGAAGCATACACTCCATCCATATTCCACATCGACCAATAACCCTCGCAGAATAACCCCTAAAAAATCTGATCTGGGCCCATGGTGACTCAGCCCGAGCACAAAGCAGCTCGGTCGAGTCGTTTGGCAGCTCGGTCGAGTCGTTAGGCTGCTCGGTCGAGTTGTACAGAGAATCCACACCACCCAAAATACGTCGCTCTGCCAACCCGGGCTGATTCGACGCTGCTCGATCGAGTAGGAGCTTACTCGGCTCGAGCAGGAGGTTGCTCGGTCGAGTCGAAGGTTGCTCGGCTGATTGGGACTAAAAAACGCATTTCAGCCTCATTTGCACATGACTCGGGCCGAGTAGGAGGTGCTCGGGCCGAGTAGGAGGTTGCTCGGTCGAGTCAGACACTAAACACAGCATTCTTACTGTGTAGTGCAAGACTTGGGCCGAGTGAGTGCTACTCGGCCGAGTAGGCTGATGAGAACAATTTCAGCACTGCACCGTCAACTTGTAGAAATTCCCCAGGGCACATTCGACCTCCGATTTGTGTGTTCTTGGTGGCGTTGGAACCGTCTTGAAGTCTAATACTTGGGGAAAATATAATAAAAATAGTGAAAAATCCCAGGCGATAGAATATTTAGAAATAGTACCCAATTGTCCTGTTTTCAGCACTTCGGGTCGCTCGATTCCTTCGTCGCATCATAGTTCGATCGAGCGACCTTCTCTTGCCTCTTCCTTGCTCCAGTATTCTTCTTTGGCACCTCAAACATGTCATCATGAGTCTCATTGGTGCTCTCACGTCGCCGATCGTCTTATCGACTCCAAATTGCTCCAATATCGTCCAAATCCCTGAAATGGAATAAACGCTCCGAAAGTCATATTGTTCCAAATAATAGCATAAAAGCGTATAAAATAGGGGTTTGGAGGGTGAAATGTGTCATGAAGGTATGCGATAAAACATAAAAATAGTAAAGTGTTTAGCTATATCAAATTACATCTGACTAGTAGTGTTTTATACCCCCCAGGAGTTACATCACATCCATCCATAACATCATCCAAAGGATCACATCAAATGTGGAGAAATCGGGTTAAGAAATACCCATTTCTCGCAACCTAGAATCTGGGCGAAAAACCCCGATCAGGTGATTGTCGACCAATCGTTAGGCGACTGTCGTTGGTTGGACAGTCACCTGGTTGGTAGGATGCGTAACTTCCAACTGTTAAGTATTCTCCAGGCAGGCGACTGTCTTAAATATTACAGGCGCTTGTGAGGTCCACAGGCACTTGTCTTGTGTGCTTCAGGGGTCTGCTGCAGAAGTGTCAATTTAAACAGTAAGTTGGTTTTTCTGCTCCTCCAGACATCCAGCAAATCAGGCGACTGTACTTCATATAGGCGCCTGTCATTCCTTAAGCAGGCACCTGTTGTTACACTCCAGTTTGCTCCAGCTCCAACCTTTGCAAGGCAAGCGACTGTCGTTGTCCAGGCAGTCGCCTGCACAGTTCCCTAGCACTTGTCAATCCTTATACAAGCGCCTGTGATGCACTCCCTTCTACTCGACGCTGGGTCTCTAACTGGGCAGGCGATTGTCATTATAAGGACAGTCACATGTCCTGGCTCAGCTTCCACTCCTTGTGAGTTGATTTAGTCCCCTTCGGGACTCCTGAAAGATCCGGAAAAATCTCTAAAAATACTATATGCATTATAAAGCTCTGAGGAGTGAAATTGTACCAAAATAAAATCATATGTTCACAAATGATGAATTAACGCAAATATGGCTAAGAGAGCATGATTCAATGGGTTATATGCACAAGAGGAGATGATTATGATGTTAAGATATGCAATATTCAGTTATAATCACATGCCACTATCGTGGATCACGAACTTCAATTGAATTCACTAACGAACCTAATTAAGTTCATAGGATAATACTAGGATGGGTGCCACTATCGTGTATCACAAACCATAAATAAGATTTACTAAAAATTTGGCTAGATCAATCAAATCACATCCATTTTCTACCAAAACAACATAAAAATCGTAACTTTACATCTAAATCCTAAGATCCTAGGGCTCATCCATTAGCCCTATAAGGAACTACTCACAATTCATGGAAAAGACGATAGAAGCAATGATATCAATAACATAAGGCATCGTAGCAATAATTATCATCAAAACAACGAGAGATGGAGATGAGAAGTCGTTACCTAACAACGAGAACGAAGAACTAACTCTAGAATTTTAAGATCCAAGAGATTCCAATACAATACAATAGCAAAAATCCAGGCTTGGTTCTTCAAAGGAAATAATGATGGCTCAAAAACTCTCTCTAAAAACTTAAAACTAAATAATATGTAAGCTCTCTTAACCAAGGAATAAAAGTAGGTTTATATACAAAGGGGATGGGCCCCACAAAATTTCGGCAAAAAGCACAGGACGGCCCAAAAAAATATCTGCTGCGTCGCCCTACTCGACTGAGCAGCGGTGTCGCTCGGTCCGAGTAAAGCACCACCGCCATCGGCGTCATTTTAATCTTGACATGGGGGTTAGGTTGCTCAGACCAAGTGGATGTCCCACTCGGTCGAGCTACAGGGGGACAATGCTTGGCTCGAAAGTCAATCTGCCGCTTGATTAGCTCGACCGAGTGGGAAGCTACTCGGTCGAGCAGCTTGGTCTGCTCGGTCGAGCTGCAGGTGGTCGAAGGGCTCCAAAATATGCCATTCTGTCACATAATTAGCTCGACCGAGTAACGATGTTGCTCAGTCGAGTGACTACTTTGATCTTCTCAGTGGCTAAGTCCTTGGGGATGCTCTCTTTTTCTTCTTTGCTCGACCGAGTAGGGAAGATACTCGGTCCAAAAAAGTGATCATCTTTCAACGCTGATGCGCTCCCATTGGCTCGATCTGCTCAAACCGAGTGAACTTAGTTCACTCGGCCGAGCACCTGGAAAAAAGCTGACATGGTTGGAACTCTCATTCTCATTGCTCTTTCCACCTTCCTTCTTCCTCTTCTCCTCCAATCTCTTTATCCATCTCATCAAGCACCAAGTACACCTTGCCATTGATGCTACAGTTAGCTCGGATGTGTCCATGTATCCGATTTGCTCCGAATCGCTCCAAAGTTCCTGAAAATCCACAAATCTCCACGAGAATCAAATATATCGTGACATGCGCGATAAAGTATAGAAAAGTGAACTTTGGACGATGAAAATACGATGAAATCATGCAGTAAAAGTATAGAAAATATGGACACATCACACATGTATATAAACCCGATTTTAAGAAATTCTCGAAGTTTCATGTCATCATTTGTGTGCTTGATTGCATGCCTCCAATCTATGCTCTCCCTTGTCATCCTTAAGGACAAGAAAGAGTTTAGCTTGGGAGATTTTGATAAGTGGTTTTTGTATATAATTTTTACCCATTTTTAATGCTCGTTTTACGTTGCTTCATTCACCGTCTTTCTCCATTGTCCCCGTTTTTGTTCCCATTTTGCTTTTATGGTCTATTTTGTGCTTTTTCAGGAAATACATGTCGAATCGGGACCATAAAGCGTTAAAAAGGCCCAAAAGAGCGAAAGGAGAAGAAGTGGGAGCTCAAAGTGTGCAAGGGGGAGGAAAAGGATGCAAAAGTGAAACAAACAGCCACGTCGATTCGACAATGTCGCGTCCCTCAGTAACCCAGCAACCCAGCATCCAATTCCACGCAGCCGCGTGAACTACATCTAAACGGCAGCGTCGCTAAAGGAAAAGAGTGAAGAAACCTCATTCAACGCGGTCGAGTGACGTCAACAAAAGGGCCGTGTAATCCCAAGAGAGCTAAAGACCAAACGGTCGCTTCACACGACCGTTTCGAAGGCCAAACAAACTCCAGAGCCACGATCGATGCGGCCGCGTGCAAAATGGCATGGTCGCGTTACTGCTACAATCTGAGCCCCATTTGCGCAAAGTCAACGATGCGAGCCATCTTTTTCGACGCGGTCGTGTCGAATTGAATTTGTAGGTAAAATAGGGGCACCGTCAGGGTTAGTTAGTGGGGTCTTTTTGGTCTTTTTTAGATTGTATTTAAACACATCTTCCCTGATGCATTAGGGATCTCTATCTCTGTCATTTTCAGAGCTTTTTGGAGAATTGTAAGGTGTACTCTTTCCTTAAATCAGTTGCTCTTTTGATTATTCCTTTTAGAAACATTGTTTTATATTGTTACTTTGCAATAGAAATAGATTTCCTTCTTCATTGCAATTGTGGATTGCTACTATTTGATTGATATCTTGAATATACAGCTATGTCCACTAAATCTATAACGTGGATTGCATTGTTAACAACGGGTAGTGATTAGTTTTTCATCTAGGGCAATAGGTTGAACCCCATTGAAATTAGGCCATGGGTTGGATGAAATAGTTAAGTTAATTGTTGGCTAATTGAGGATTTGGGGTATATTAGAATGCCAATTATCATTGTATATCAATTCCTCCGTAGTAGATAATTAGATTAGTCGCCGGTGAGAGTCGGGACTAATCTAGGGTTTTCGATCCCTACAATGACTCATACTATCGGTGTGACTGACGAGAGTCGGACGCTGATTAGAGTCCTCTTAATATTGATCCAGATCCCCGACCACGAGAGTGGCATGGAGGATGATTGAGGACATTCATCGGATGTAATGCACCTAACGTATATCGATGTATCAGCGAGAGTCGACGTCGATATAGGTTAGGATAGTCCTATCATAGCATCGTGAGAGCAGGGGGTAGGGATTACATAAGGGACTATCCTATCATGCATCACGAGAGTGGGGGATAGGAGAACGCCCTTAGGTTAGACAACCTCTCCCGAGTCCCAATGAGCCCAATAATCGATCAACTCTTAATACAGCCTTAACCCTAGTTAAATGGCGGGGATATCATAAACCCTAGAGATTTTATCCTTTGATTTTATCCATATTCTTCATCTCGACCACCATTCGATCACGTAGCTTTCAAACAATAAAAGAAATCAGTAATCAACAAATGCCCCCCTGAGTTCGACCAGTATAGCGCTACACGACACCGTGCACATGCGGTTACAAATATTAAAGCGTTCATGAATCACGACGAACACCTATAAATAAATTGCTAAAGTAAGAGGAGGTCTTCATAAATTTTCCATTAAAGGATTATTCTATGGCATATGCCATTCTTAAGAGACCAGGAGGGAATTAAAGAAAAAGGAAATGAAATGAAAATAAAGGAGAGACCTAGAAGAGAATAGAAAAGAAAAGAAAAGAAAAGAAGATAAAAGAAAAAGAGAGGAAGTCCTAAAGAGCTTTTTCTTTCATTCTCTTCCAACTTTCTTTTCTCCTGTTTTCTTCTCATTCTTCATGTTTTGATCATCCCCTCTTCATCCCTTGCTGGCTGAACACCCTAGGGGCCTTGTGCCTTCATGTGGGTAGCTACAAAACCTTAGCTCTTCTCCCTTGGATGCCATGGTGATAGCTAAGTGCATATGGAGGAGTTTAGGGAGTAGGAGGTGGTTGTTGGATACAAAATGGAAACTTTTTGGGAGCATGAAGCTTGAGGGGGATTTTCATGGAGATAATTGGAATCTTGGAGAGATTTAGTTAAGAAATTCATCACCCTTGAAGTAGGGAAGCTAATCTGTATGGCATGTTATTCAACTTTAGTTTTTCCCATGAATCTGTTTAAGTTGTTGATGTCCCTGCTCTGTGTTATTTTTGTAATACACGTAACTTCCTCTCTAGTCATCCAAAAATTACAAATAAATATATACTGGAAAGCTTACCAAGTTATATACAATTTTCATTTATAGACTGGTCTTAAATTCTGACTGCAACTAGACTAAAATTGCCAATATGTAACATAGTGTCAAATTCTGACAGATTCTACGCCATGTTAGTAAATAAAACATAACCTTCACTCCAGTAGTCCAACTGACTTAAGCTAAGAAAATCTGGAATCCTAACTTAATCATCTACATTTTTCATGTTGAGATCTTTTCATGAATCTGATTGTAGATAATTGAAATTAACTGACCTTTACAACTAGATAATTCAGTTCTAAGACAGATTCTGCACCTTTTATAGTACAAGCCATAACTATTAATCTAGATATTCTAAAATTACAATTCTTGTTGCTCTAGAAAGATAACCAAATTATCTACAACTTTTATTTAGAAACATATACCAAATTATAATTATAATTGTGGTGGCAATGTGGTTGTTTTGGATTCATCCCATGAAATTATCTCTCTTGCATGTTATTAGCATAATTCATGTCATATTTTATTGTTATGTTTATTCTTGTTGCTAGTTATCATTGTTGCTACGTGGAACAAGCTCCTTTATGTTATTTCCTAATGATTTAATATCCATGTTATTATGCTCGCCACATGTTTGTGAAAATGACCATATGAAAGCAAATTGAATAAATATGAGAATTGCCCCTTGTGTATTTAGGCCATGGGCCAAATTAAGGATTGGTGATATTAGAGGCATGTGTGGAATGGAATCATGAGTTATAAATTGTTGAGATGATGTGGATATGATAATGGGCATGGCACATGATGCATGACCCTTGCTTATGAAAGAAAGATATGAAATATGTGAAACGAGGAGTAAGATAACATGGACCATGCCAACATGACTCCAAGGAATGCATAGAATGTCTGATCAGATTGACTATAAAATGTTCCTGGAATGTCTCAATCCTCTCTAAAGAGGGTGAGCTTTCAAGATGGGGTTTGGGTGAATATATAAGTAAGGGTAGCCAGAAGGACTGGACTAGGAGGTGGAGATTCTTGGGACCCACTCACCAGCAGGGAGTGGAGTGACATGTGGTAGTTGTGATGATTATTTTCACTTGCCCTTATAGGAAGTGACCAGTTATGTGATACGTGTGGTGATGTGGAGGATATTCTTGTAGGAGGATATATGCCCTCAAGGCATTTTATCCTAGAAATCATCTTGTTCAAATATTATTGGTACTAATTATCCTAGTATGATTAAATGTTTTTAATACTTGAAAAATTTTCTTAGACTTAACGTAAGGTCACACATGTATCTAGATGCAGATCTCGATTGTGGAAAGTGTATGATCGATAGGAACTTGAGTCTTAAAACATTCATGGTCATAGATGTGTCGAGAATAGGATACCGGTACATCGGACAGACCATTGTGTATTTGTTTTATCCTAAAGGGTAATGATGATCTCATAATCGTTCGACTTGGCGAAGTCGGAGACGATACACAAGTGCTCATTGGAGAATGAGTCCACTGAATGACCCAAGAAAGAGTTGTCAAATGGTTAACCTTAAATAAACCGCCATTGATAACTATTTGATGATGATATGCTAGTTGGTCCTTTAGACTTGAGGTCATTGTACGAATCTGTGCGTGAACAGTGTCACTTAGATCTATGACCTGGTCTTGAGTCTTCACTCGTTGAAAGGTCTTAAGTTGGGTGACATTTGAAGCGTACGATGTAAGTAGAGACTAAGATAGGATTCGTCTCTTCCGTTAAGGGAAGTTAGTGTCACAGGCTCAGTACGGTTCTTTGTGCTAATTTTCGGCCGGGGTATATTGTAGGAAGCACAACATGGACATACCAAAGACCGATGTAAACTGACCAGTGCTACCTAGTTGGGTTGACATTTTACCATACCCTAGGCTAAGCAGTGACATAGTTATGACGAAAGGACTAAAACTGCGGTATTCATCACTGACACAGTCAGAGTGATCCCAGCGACACTATTGTTAATGGATCAATCACGTAATTATGATGCTGAAACAGGGGCGACACCTGCTGCTCGTGGTCACTGTCGTCTATCACGTAATTATGGATCAATTACGTCTTAGTAATAGGAAGGGTTCATGAGGAGTGCACTCGGGTGCACGAGAATAATTGAAGTCACAAAGAGTTTGTGATAATAAGTCTAGATTAAATGGGATTCAGTACTGTCGCAAAAGGTTTGTGATTTTAGCATTAGTAGAATGCTATAAGTGATTGTTGCATATGACGCAAAATGGCTTGAAAATATATTGTAAAATGTTTACAAGAATATTTTACATAACTAAAGGCATAGAAATTGATACTTGGCTTTTTGGGATAGTCCCATCCGAACCATGCTTTCCAATGGATCTGAAATCAGCTCAATCGGAGCTGCAGAGCTCAAGGAACAGCCCAAAAGGCCAGAGCTGGTCTTTTGCTCAGTTCTGGCCCAACCCAACAAGCCCACCTGCATCAGCGGGCGGGTCAGACCCACCCGCCCTGTGGGCGGGTCTGAGCCTGCCCACACCGCAGGCGGGTCTGACTCGCCCGCCCAGAGTGGGCGGGCGCCCCAGGCGAATAGGGCACGCCCTTTAGGAGCGCCCAGCTGAACGGTGGGCCCCACCAAGGGGCCCACAGTCCAAAAACCCTAACAGGGCTTGTGACGTCTACGAAAAAGCGAAATTTGTGACTTTTTGCTCGATTTTAAGCAATTGTTTAAGGGGCCAAATGAAGTCGGAATTCGTCGACGTTTGTTTCTATGCGTTCACCGTTCATAGCTCTTTGAATTGATAGGTTGTATCACTTCTGAAGCTCAATGGTGTGGGAGAGAAAATTGTTTGAAGTTGAGCCTTAGTGTATGGCAAAACAATCCTAATTTTCTCCCCTAATTAAATAATCTCACATTGCTCGTGAGACGAGCAAGGGGTCCGGCCTCCTATATAAATAGGGGCTGACACCCCTTGGAAAAATAGCACCAAGTCTCTGAATCGAGTAGCTCTGAAAAGTTTTGAACATGCTCGATTCATGACAAATATTATTCTCTCCTCCTCAATTCTTCTGTTCCTCCGTTCGCGTCTTAGTAAGATGACGAGAAGGATTGGATTCGATCCAAAGTCTAAGACGCGGATCGCTCTCAAAGTGAAACTTTTTCGGTGGGTGATTGGCTCGGATAGGCGGTGTCGGCTCACTTTGGGTGGATTTGTTTAGAGGTGCAGAGGCAGCTTGCTTTGGGGGCGGGGCAAAGTCTATTACTGAAACGACCCTTTGTTTTCTGCGGAAGCAAAGTTTCGGGTTTGTTCTTTTAATGCTTTTAATTTATATCATTGTAGTAGTTTAGATCTATTTGGGGCTGGTCAGATCCACCCTAAGATAGTAGAGATCCTGGCTAGGGTCTTTGATATTCTTAGGGCGTTTTATTAAATAGTTCAATAATTCGAATTTTCTGCTGAAGTTTATTTTTCTTTCGTCCGTCCGACGTAGGACGGGCGTAGAATTATGCACTAAGGGTCTCTCAAACCCCAACATTGGTATCAAAGCAAAGGTCTATTTCTGATCTAAAAACTGCAATGATTTTAAATGCAAGCTAAGAACATGATGATGTGATTATTTAGATTTAACATTATGCGATAATTGTTAAAATGGAACAACTTAATTTTATAAGATAAATTTTAAATGCTCTTAAATTATTTATGTGATAAATTTTTAATATGCATGCTAGAATTCATGTGATAAATTTTAATCACTTGTTCATGTTAATTAATTATGAGATAATTATTAAAATATAATAACTTAATTTTATGTGATATTTTAAGTTGCTAGTCTACGTGCAAATTTTATGGGATAAAATTTAGTTGACATGTTTTGATGGTAATTCTATTTTCTTGTGTATTATGTGATAATTCAAGAACGCCTCTTAGGATAGCCATTAATATTCCTCTAAAACTTATGAGATAAATTTTAGATTGACATGATATGTTTAATAAATTGTTACAAGAATTAAATTCCTAATTCCTGATTAGGGTAGTCCTTTTTCCAACGATTATTATTTTAAATGTTCTAATAATAATTTTGATAAAAGGCTACACTTTAAATTGTTGTAATTTGTATTTATTAAAATCCTAGTACATGATTAGGATAGCACGTTGAAACCAATAAAACCTTATAGTTGATAAGGACTCTAATAAAAGTTATTAACCAAATCCTAATAATTTCGAATTTTAGGATTCAACTAGTTGATAGGATAACTAGTTTTAATGAAGCCATTTTAGTCGATGGCACACATATGAATGGTGAGTTTTCCTTCAATGGACCATGATCCGGTCTAGTGTTTTTTGACTAGTGTTGTGGATCACCCTAAGCTTGACTGTGGATAGTGATTCTGGCCTAGTCAAATCACTGGCCGTGTTCCGCTGGACCGCAAGGATGTAAATCATGATTATGTGACACTGTTAACTATATCTAGTCTAATACGTTAAAAAATTCTTCTTCAAGATTAATCGTAGCCCGCCTTATTTTTGGATTAGGGGACTAAAAGACGCTTGTCATGGTTGTTGAGTCTCCTCAAGCTATGACATGGTCTCTATAAGAAACCGACTCCATAATACATATGATGTAGTCTAGTCTTAACCCAAACCACCGCGTCGGGTCTCCTCGAGTGTCGGTGTAGGTTAATTTTGGACATGAAAATGAGGGTTCGACTAAACTAGTCATTATGGTTTGTTGAATCTCCTCAAGATCATAAGTGACTAGGGACAAAAGCCTATAGGGAGTCACATGTGATGTGATCGATGAAGAGTTCATCTGCTAATTACAGAGCCGATCAACTTGTTGAATCTCCTCAAGGTTGTGAAGCTCAAGCTGGTTGGATCCCTCTCCCACAAATTTTATATATAATAAATCGTTCATTATTATGGCTTAACTATTCATTAAAATAGTGGGAGAATATAGTTTAATAAAAACCTCTTAAACTATATAAGAACATATGCTAATTCAACTTCTATTAAAAATGCAGTATGAAGTCTGGACTTAAGTTCATTATCAAGAAGACTGTGTGGAACGGGACGAATTACAAGGACTGGTTGAGGAACATCAAGCCAGTTCTCTCGTTATCTGGAATAGGTTACGTAATGACGGAAACTGCTCTGGAGAAGCCCGATGAGGATGCCGCAAATGAAGAGAAGGAGACGTTCAAGATGTGGCAAAGGATTGCAGAGAAGGCCATGTACCTTACTCTGGCCTCAATGAACAATGATCTGCAGAGAAAACATGAACTTATGGATGTTCAGAGTATGCTTTTGAACACAGAAGAATTGTATGGCAAGCATTCTAGGGCTGGCAGTTTCGAGGCCACCTGCAACCTTTGGGAGACAAAGATGACGACGGGCCCCGTCTAGGTTCATGTGATTAAGATGATCGGGTTTGTAGAGGATGCAGCCCATCTAGGATTTGTCCTTGAAAATGAGATGAGCATGGACATAATCCTAAAGTCTTTGACCCCTGACTTCAACCAGTTTATTACAAGCTTCATAATGAACAACACAGAAGTGGAAATTCTAGGTCTCATGAACATGCACCGGCAGTTCGAGGAGAGAATCGAGAAGAAACCACATGTGTTGGTTATCGGCTCTGCTTCTTCTCACCAGCCTAAGGGTAAGGGTAAGAAGAGGCAGATCCCTCAACCTACCAAAGGGAAGAAGGGGAAGAAGAAGAAAGGGGCGTCGTCGGAGTCTAGGTGTTTGCATTGCCACAAGCCGGGACACTGGAAGAGGAACCGTAAGGCCTACCTTGCGGAGAAAAGGGGCATGTTGATGCATCAACCTTAGGTACGAATCTTGTTTAAAGAGTATATTAATTTCCATAAAGCTTAATACATGGTATGAGATACCGGTATAATTACTAAAACATCTGTATATTGTCTACAAGTGCTTGAAGTAGTGGATGGATGAAGTCCTGGTGCGGTCGGCAATCAGAGTAATCGTTGCTGCTGGAGCGGCAAGAGACTTCGAAGATATCAAGGATGCAGTCGTGTTTTTATTTTGAATAAATGTGACGATGGGTTTTTGAACAATGATTGAGTGAATGTCACTCGAAATATATGTTGTGAACAATTTCCCATTTAATGAAGTCGGTGTTTCTGATATCTTGATAAATATGCTCTGGTGGCTATCAAAGTTGTTGTGTATGGTTTTCTGAGTTGTTGTGCATGGTTTTTGAGTTGTTGTGTATGCTTCTGAGTTGATGTGATTGATTGGAGCAGTCGATAATGTTAACAAATCTATAGTAACGAGTAAATTCCAGGCACATGTAATTTAGATTTGATCTTGATTATGCGCATAATAAGAAAATTCCTTGTTGGCCCTGCATATAATACTTCAAGTTGGAAGATTAATGCAGATAAAGGAAATGACAGTGTAAGTAGTTATGATTGAGAAAGTTATCATCAAAACTTCTATAAACGAATTTTGATGTAACTGATTCGTTAGAACGACTTGACACGAAGTCATTCCATTTTAACTCACTCAGCACAAATGGGCTGGTTATACTTTATAATCAATATTCTAAATGAGATTTAGAGAGTCAAGTTGAAGTAATAAAACCAGACAGTTCTCAAAGTCAGTGGGAGGTAGCATATTACTTGGTTTCGGTTTTTGGAGCCAAGTAAAAGTTCTAAGTTATAAAACATCTATATGTGACATACAATCAAAAGAGTTTTGATTATGTCAGAGATATAGAATACTTGGTGTCATAAATGCGCTAGACATAAATGACACAAGAATATTGGAATATGTTATGATATGACTGACTAGTATATAATGATAAACAATAAATTAAGTCGTATATACTAATCGGTAGCTATACAGAAGAAGAAAAATCGTTGGATGAGATCCAAAGATGATTTCGAGAAATCACCCTTGTGTGATCAATTGTGTATAAAAAATATGACTCCGTAATACTGCATAATAGATACGTTTTAGCAGATCCCCTTCTAAGCTTAGACATATGAAGGTCTGTAGTGACTAATATGTTATAGCGGTATGAGATACCGAGTTAAATAGCTTGAATGCAAGTGGGAGATGTAGGAAGATATATGCCCTCAAGGCAATTTATCCTAGAAATCATCTTGTTCAAATATAAATGGTACTAATTATCCTAGTATGATTAAATGTTTTTTAATACTTGGATAATTTCCTTAGACTTAAAGTAAGGTCACACATGTATCTAGATGCAGATCTCGATTGTGGAAAGTGTATGACCGATAGGAACTTAGTCTTAAAACGTTTATGGTTATAGATGTGTCGAGAATAGGATATCGACACATCGGACAGACCATTGTGTCTTTGTCTTATCATAAAGGGTAATGATAATCTCATAATCGTTCGACCTGACGAAGTCGAAGACGATACACATGTGCTCATTGGAGAATGAGTCCACTGAACGACCCGATAAAGAGTTGTCAAATGGTTAACCTTAAATAAACAGTCATTGATAACTCTCTGGTGATGATATGCTAGTTGGTCCTTTAGACTTGAGGTCATTGTACGAACCTGTGTGTAAACGGTGTCACTTAGATCTATGATCTAGTCTCGAGTCTTCACTCATTGAAAAGTCTTAGGTTGGGTGACACTTGAAGCGTACGAGATAAGTAGAGACTAAGATAGGATTCGTCTCTTTCGTTAAGGAAAGTTAGTGTCACAGGCTCAGTACGGTTCTTTGTGCTAAACCTCGACCGGGTTATGTTGTAGGAAGTACAACATGGACATACCAAAGACCGGTGTATACTAACCAGTGCTAGCTAGTAAGGTTGACGTTTTACCATACCCTAGGCTAAGCAGTGACACAGTATGACGAAGGGACTAAAACTACGGTATTCATCACTGACACATTCAGAGTGATCCTGACGAAACTATTGTCAATGGGTCAATCACATAATTATGATGTCGAAACAGGGGCGACACTTGCTGCTCGTGGTCACTATCGTCTCGGGGTTTTGAGCCCCAACCAGTAGTAGGATCAGGCTGTATGGTCTCACACCGAGTGGGATTTGCGTCTTATAATTGAAAGTGTTCAGGAGGAGTACACTCGGGTGCACGAGAATAATTGAAGTCACAAAGAGTTTGTGACGATAAGTTTAGATTAAATGGGATTCAATAATGTCGCAAAAGGTTTGCGATTTTAGCATTAGTAGAATGCTATAAGTGATTGTTGCATATGATGCAAAATGGCTTGAAAATATATTGTAAAATGTTTACAAGAATATTTTACATAACTAAAGGCATAGAAATGTATACATGACTTCTTGGGATAGTCCCATTCGAACTATGCTTTCCAACTGATCTAAAATCAACTCAATCGGAGCTGTAGAGCTCAAGAAACAGCCAAAAAGACCAGAATTGGGCTTTTGCCTAGTTCTGGCCCAGCCCAGCGTAGGCAGGCGGCTCTAAACCCGCTAGGCGGGTTGAACCCACATGCAAAGGGGAGGTTCCAGCCCGCTTGGTGGGCTGGACCCGCCCACCAGGCGGGCGGGTCAGACCCACCCGCCCAGAGCGGGTGGGCACCCAGGCGAAACGGTCGCGCCCAGCTGAACGGTGGGCCCCACCATGGGGCACATAGTCCAGAAACCTTAAGAGGGCTTGTGACGTCTACGAAAATGTGAAATTTGTGACTTTTTGCTCAACTCTGAGCAATTGTTTGAGGGGTCAAACAAAGTTGGAATTCGTCGCCGTTTGTTTCTATGCGTTCACTGATCATAGCTCTTCGAATTGGTAGGTTGTATCACTTCCGAAGCTCAATGGTGAGGGAGAAAAAATTGGTTAAAGTTGAGTCTTAGTGTAGGGTAAAACTAATCCTAATTTTCTCCCCTAATTAAATAATCTCACATTGCTCGTGAGACGAGCAAGGGGTCCGGCCTCCTATATAAAAGGGGTCGACACCCTTGGAAAAATAGCACCAAGTCTCTGAATCGAGTAGCTTCGAAAGGTTTTGAGCACGCTCGATTCATGACAAATATTATTCTCTCCTCCTCAATCCTTCTGTTCTTTCGTTCGCGTCTTAGCAAGACGGGGAGGAGGATTGGATTCGATCCAAAGTCTAAGACGCAGATCGCTCTCACAGTGAAACGTTCTTCGGCGGATGATTGGCTCGGAGACATGGTGTCGGCTCGCTTCGGGTGGATCAGTTCGAACATGCAGAGACAGCTAGCTTCAGGGGGGCCAAAGCCTGTTGCTGAAAACGATGCTTTGTTTCTGCGGAAGCAAAGTTCCGGGTATGTTCTTTTAATGCTTTTAATTTGTATCATTGCATTAGTTTAGATCTATTTTGACACTGGCCAGATCCACCCCAAGATAGTAGAGATCCTGGCTAGGGTCTTTGATATTCTTAGGGTGTTTTATTAAATAGTTTAATAATTCGAATTTTCTGCTGGTATTTATTTTTCTTTCGTCTGTCCGACGTAGGACGGTCGTAGAAATATGCCTTAAGGGTCCCTCAAACCCCAACAATTCTTACTCCTGCCAAGGACATGGGAGTTCGAGAGGCCCCGTTAAAATTAATCCGTGCTCATGTACCACTGGCAAGGTAGTTTGAATGTCACCCCACCTTGGGGTGAGGTCCATGTCCTTATGTCTTGCGTTTACCCAGATTTCCAAATAACTATCAATAAATGAAGACACTTAACTTAATACACTTGTAGTCATTTCTTTTACTTGTTATAATTATGGTGGTTATGATACTCTTTTCTAACCATGTGTGTGTTGTATTCCCTTATGTTCACTTTCATGTCTCATTTCCTTTATGTCACTATTGTAGCTTTAATGTTTCCATTTATGTTTCATCTAATAATGCCATAATATGTCATACATTGCATCTTGCATGATTTGTTGAATAAAATGCCATATGAGTTAGGCATCCCTACTGTCACGCCCCGCTTCCCAAAAATATGGAGGCGAAGCGTGAGAAGGTCCGCTCAGACTTGAAGCTGCAAAGCTGCAAGTCCGATAAGCGTCAATCACTTTAAAACTGCAGGTCCTTGCAACGCTAACGAAACAAAGTTAATAGCAATGAAATGAGACAAAAGAAATATCTCAGAATATCCATAAAATAAGTTTCCAACATCGCAGAAGAAGCCACCAGGCTAAAAGAAAGAGACTAAAGGCCCAAACATGGCCAACAAAAGTACAAGTACAAAACAACGGTGCTACGCACCAACAACTAACAAAAGGCCTAAAACAACATAAAGCTCAACCAGAAACTCAAAGCATGGTCACCGGGTCCACCAAAACCCTCCTGGGCAATCATGGACTCAGACTCCGCGTCAGCAACACATCACGTACTCAGCAACGGTCTCTGGCTCAGGGTCTAACATGTGGCACCCAAAAGAGCAAGGGGCACATGTCAGCAAGTCTGGAAGACTTGTGCAAGTGAAACTGAAAGGTGGTAAAAGTAAAGCAACCTAGCAGTTCTAGCATGTTGTATTGACATGGCAGTTTAAAGTAAGGAGTGCAACAAGTAAAGTAAAGTAAAGTAAAGTAAAGTAAAGTACGAGCATGGCATGACATTCACAAGACAAGTACAAGACAAGAAAAGTAAGCACCTCGTGCACAGAGTTCACGCCTTACAGCTAAAGAGGCTGTACGGGCACACTTTTACGCTGAGTGGTCGCTCAACCCTACCCCTCCACGTGTATCGGGCATTGGTTTCTGGCCAACACATGAGGCCCGCTTCTGGTCCACGAGCCAGGAAGTGTGTAAACAAGTATGGCGTAGGGGTGCACCTAGCCGGACAAGTAGTACAAGGACAAGTATTGTAGCGTGTGCTACGATGCAACAATCAATGCATGAATGACATGGCATGGCAAGTAGTAAAACGTACAAGTAAGAAAAGTAAACGTGACAGTTTAGTATGCATGAATGACAAGTTTAATGGTTGGATCTAGCTTCGTTGTCAAGCTAGATCATTTAGGTGACGGATCTAGTTTCGTTGTCAAACTAGATCAAGTAGGCGTCTAGCCAGCTATCATTTCACTGACTAGTCTCTTTTACGCTAAAAGCAAGTAAGTGGCCTAAAAACGTGGCCCTACACAAGAGTTGGCAAGTTTCACTTGCCTGCAATTTCGACGTCTGAGCACACCATCCAATGAGTCCAAAAATCACAATTATCTACGTGCAAAGTCCACCGGCCTAAAGTCCATATTATTAATCTTGATTAGTGAATTTAAAACATTTAAAATACTTTAAAAATACTGATTTTAGTCTTGATTAGCATGCAATTGGATTGGGGGTCCTAGGGGTGCAAAACGTTACCTCAACACGACGCGAAAGCTACACCGGCGTCGGGTAGCGACGCCGGGGGTTGGAATAATAGATCGCGCTCCAAGTCCAGATTCCAATTAGATTCCTTGCTGGAAATTTCAGAGAAGATAACTCGGGCGACGATTCCAGATTCCAAAGCTCGCACGTGCGACGACGGGCTACGACGTGCGACGACGTCGAACGCGACGAATCCTCGAAGGGCAAGCACCTAGGTGGGGCCCACAGCAGTCCTAGGGGCCTTTGGGGGACCCACAATAACTCTGGAGAACTTGGGGGGCCCACGGTGGCAAGCGATGCGACGGGTGCGGGGTTGCGACGTATGGCCATCGGTCGTACTCAGCCAAATGCGGGGATCTCCTTCGGTCAGACACTAGGGAACGGCTGATGCAACGTTTGGGGGTCGGTCACGAGCCTTGGTGCGGAGGGGTTGTCGGTCGGGCACTTGGGGCGGCTCGGTCACGGCGCTAGGCGGTCGTTGCAACGTTGCGATGTTGCAACGCGGGGCGATGCGGGCGAGAGCATCGGTCAGACACAGCGGGCGGGCCGGTCGGGCGCTTGGGCTGCAGCGGATGCGGGGCGGTGCGATGGTCGGGCGAAAGCTCTCGGTCAGACCGAGAGCTTCCCTCGGTCGGTGCGGGAGAACGAAGCGGAGCGGCAGCACGGGGTGCGGACGAGGCTGGGTGCGGAGCGGGCCATCGATCTGAGCGGGAGAACGGAGCCCGTTTCTTCGGTCGTGCGCATGCGACGGCTGCGACGTTGCGACGAATCGTCGCAACGTCCAATTTTGGTTTTGGAAGAGGCTAGGGCTAATTTCTTGCGAAAATATGTCTTCCTAGGGGTTGTTTATATAGTGTAGATGGGTTGACTTGGTCTAGGGCTAAATCTAATAGGATTAGAAGTTCAAAAAGATTTAAAATTTGAAATTCAATTATTCCAACTCATCCAAGGGTTTGACCTGGTCCAAATGAGCTGGAAATTGGATCAAAAATTCTTTAAAACGTTTTTAACTCAAATAAATTTTATTTGGCCGAAATTAATTTAAAAATAAATTATTAAAAATAATATAAAACTTGTTAAAAATATAAAAGTGGTCAAATAAGCTCCAAAAATTATAAAATAAATATCGGGGTGATCGTGGTGGCGAGAGTGAGCTAACTAAGAAGACGGATCTCAGATTCGACGTCGGACGACGAAACTAAAAATAGAAACGTCTCCCGTCAAGAGTGAGAATCGTCACGTCTCATCGAGTAAGTTCAAATTGTGGGAAAACGACTCGAGGAACGTCGTTCCAAATTAGTGCCACTATTTAATACTCTCAGAGACGTTCACAACGGCATATCACACGAAAGTGTTCACAAACGAACAAAGTCTAAAACAACCACGTGCACGGCCAAAAGCACGTGCACGAAAAACGTACGACGAAAAGTGGTCGTTACATCCTCCCCACCTTAGAATAAAGTCCGTCCTCGGACTTTCTAATATAACTAGTCGCTCTAGTAACTACCCCAATCAAGCCATATAATAATTTAACCAGGTATAGTCATTTCAAGTGCTCATGTATGCACTAGGTAGTCAAACATTTATACTACCAATACGTGTATATATATATATACATTCACGTACGTATACTCTTATACCTATTATAGTCAGTCAGACTCATACACGTATTTCAATCATATATATAAGCATGCATCCCTTATATAGCTACTACCTACCTAATCACAAAACAATACTTCAGGTACTTATATAATGATAGTTTCCCGCTTAGCCATTACAATCATCGCTCTACCTATATATAGCTACCTATGCACAAACATCAAGGGTATACTACCCTCTAATATTCATTCAATACCAAACACTACCACATAAACAGTCACACCATACCATTATTAAATCAAGTTAACTATATCTAATATACTTTCACCACTACTATAATTTCACAATATATAGTCATACAAATGCATGCAATAATTTCACCGTATATTCACATCGCATTCGGTCCTATAACTATATTTACGACACGCCACATATATCATAGTCATCAATACCTATAACTAAGCACATACTTACCCGTGCAAGGTGCACTTCCATACACGCTAATATTTCATTTACCTACACCAATCATACCATTATATAACTAGCACACATACACACCTAGTTTTAGCTAGTACACATACATTCATACGAGCAAGTCCTTAGGAATTAGCTATACCACAAGACCAGCACCTATAACTATATATTGGCGTAGCGACCCACAATCATGTGCGTAGCACAACCAGGCACAAACACTCCTATCACTATACATACATCAAACATTGCTATATTCAAACTACAAACATACATCCAATATACTTAGAGTTTACCCACTCAAGCTTGAGTGAGACTCAATACACACATCAGGGTATTCTATATACGTAACACGGCATTCATACATATACCAATACCACTCCATTATATATATGTATATATATATATATCTCTACCAATACAACCATATGCATACCATAGATCAATCACTCTAAATATTAGTCAGGCAATACTCACGTAGTTCAATCATTCTATATACCATCATAATAATACAGACATTAGCACGCGTATATTTATAATACACTCCTTCATACATGCATACGTATACATCGTATAGTCACACACATGCAGCATATATATTCACACCATAGCCTACTATCTATAATTAGTATATTAACACATCCACACGTACATAATTAAGATGTGCAATAGTCGTGTATACCTCACGGTATGCACGCATGCAACATCCCGCGAAAGCAAACAATACCAATCAAAATTATAACCCTACTACCTATATATACATCACCTATATACCCATGCAACGAAACATAACTTCCTACGTCCAAGCACAACATATATCTACCTACGAGCACAATACTCACACGTACTAATATATGGGTCACTCAATAAGCTTACTTACTTAACTACACATCCACCTATTATTATTACAACCTAACATACACATAGCTTTACCAATCATTTTATTTCAACCATTATAAGTATCTCTAATTACATACACAACTTAGATATTCCAACGCTAATTCAAATATACCCAAGCATCCCTAGTATAGTATAGCTAACCACATACAATCTATCAATAGTAACACGCAAATAACTTCATAAGGGTCCAAGGGTCTACTAACAACTAAGAGTTGTCACAGACATTGAAGGACCCTAAGGCCTAAGCAATAAAGAGAGGTCGAGAGCGTGACGAGGGAAGGATCGATAAGCACGAGTTCAGATAGGACGAATACAGGGAGACCGCTTGGTTAGGGAAAACATTGGCTCAATGGTGATGTTTAGGTTGAGGGAAAAAGAGAGGTGGAGATGTAGTGATACATACATAGGGTATAGAAAAGAAGATAGGGTAAGTAGCACATGCTAAAATACGTGAAATCTGAAAACTGTTGTACTTTAAAATCCTCGTCTGAGAAGAAATGTTTGGGGATCGATAAAACGAGTTGTTCAAAATAAATCTGAGTCGAATATTCAAAATAAGAGAAAATGTTCTATTGGTTTTAAAAAAATCATTATAAAAGGAAGCAAAGTCATTTACATGAATATTAAGGACGAGGTTTTAGAAATTCTTATACGTCAGTAATTTAATATAATGTTGCCAAAAGTTTTTGAAAGTCGGGGAATGGAATCAAGCAACAGAAAAATTTAAAATCAGGTTAAATGCTTTCAAAACTTTGGGCTATGGAAAATTGTAGATAATCAATTTGAAACTACTTTTAGAAAACCGAGGTTTGCCAAAAAGTGAAACAGATTTGCACAAGGTTCTTAATATATGAGCACAACAAGTCTGGCACGGTTATAAAAATATAGTTGAAATTCAATTTGGTTTAGAAATTTTTCTAAAACGTGTATGGTGAGCAGAAAGAAAATAGTAGTAACTTAGCATAAGAATTTTCAAGATCGAATAGCAAATCTTTAAAATCAAATCAGGGAGGGTCTAAATCAGGAAGTGGTTATGAAAATAGTAATTTTGCAAAAATCTGAAATAGTGAGAACAACGAGCAAAAACCAACTTGCTGAAATCTGAAATTCCATGTGTCTTGAAAAGTATATTAAAAGTAAACACGATGTATTATTCAAATAGCATAAATAAGAGGGAAAATTATAAAGCGGACTGAGCAAAATAAAAGTACGGTTCAGAATAAAAGTAATATATGAAAAGACGACATGAGTACGAAAACATAGGCCGGGAAAAATATTATAAGCTAGAGATCAAAATTCCGACAACGTTTTTTTTTTAAAAATTTAAAACAATGAAGAAGAATGAAGTATAAGTATATTAAAATTTTGAACCAATTTAAACCTAGGGAAAGAGGAAATCGAAGGATACTTTTGGAAGATTCATGATCGTAACGGAAAGTTTTGAAAATTGGCGACGATCGTCATGGGGCGATCTCGTGAATCGAGGCAAGGAAATTGGTCAGGTGAGCCAAACATACATACGCCTAGGATATGAATCAGAAGAGGCTACGGAGAACTCCTACGGTCGACCAACTAAATATTTGAAACTACGCACTAAGACTTTCTAAGGGGCTAGACGGAAACGAAATACGTTCAGCTTGATCCGAAATCGATGGACCCAGGCGAACGACTAAAGGGAAGTCTAGAACTCTAGTATGGTCAGGGTTTAGGCAAGGACCACTAAGGTAATTCCTACGGCGATCAATTCAATTGCTAGAAGGGGGCCTAACTAACAATCAGGGGCCTCTAACTAGTAAGCACAGACGTCTACCTAAGTCTTCTTAACACCTAGTGTCCTAAGAAAACGACTAGACTCAGGGCTTATGACTCGGATGTTGCAATTTATTTAATGGACATTCTGTTATTATCGTTGTTCCGTTAATTCGCAATTGCAAGATTGGACCTGCATGGGCCACCAACAAAACCTGTCACGCCCCGCTTCCCAAAAATATGGAGGCGAAGCGTGAGAAGGTCCGCTCAGACTTGAAGCTGCAAAGCTGCAAGTCCGATAAGCGTCAATCACTTTAAAACTGCAGGTCCTTGCAACGCTAACGAAACAAAGTTAATAGCAATGAAATGAGATAAAAGAAATATCTCAGAATATCCATAAAATAAGTTTCCAACATCGCAGAAGAAGCCACCAGGCTAAAAGAAAGAGACTAAAGGCCCAAACATGGCCAACAAAAGTACAAGTACAAAACAACGGTGCTACGCACCAACAACTAACAAAAGGCCTAAAACAACATAAAGCTCAACCAGAAACTCAAAGCATGGTCACCGGGTCCACCAAAACCCTCCTGGGCAATCATGGACTCAGACTCCGCGTCAGCAACACATCACGTACTCAGCAACGGTCTCTGGCTCAGGGTCTAACATGTGGCACCCAAAAGAGCAAGGGGCACATGTCAGCAAGTCTGGAAGACTTGTGCAAGTGAAACTGAAAGGTGGTAAAAGTAAAGCAACCTAGCAGTTCTAGCATGTTGTATTGACATGGCAGTTTAAAGTAAGGAGTGCAACAAGTAAAGTAAAGTAAAGTAAAGTAAAGTAAAGTACGAGCATGGCATGACATTCACAAGACAAGTACAAGACAAGAAAAGTAAGCACCTCGTGCACAGAGTTCACGCCTTACAGCTAAAGAGGCTGTACGGGCACACTTTTACGCTGAGTGGTCGCTCAACCCTACCCCTCCACGTGTATCGGGCATTGGTTTCTGGCCAACACATGAGGCCCGCTTCTGGTCCACGAGCCAGGAAGTGTGTAAACAAGTATGGCGTAGGGGTGCACCTAGCCGGACAAGTAGTACAAGGACAAGTATTGTAGCGTGTGCTACGATGCAACAATCAATGCATGGATGACATGGCATGGCAAGTAGTAAAACGTACAAGTAAGAAAAGTAAACGTGACAGTTTAGTATGCATGAATGACAAGTTTAATGGTTGGATCTAGCTTCGTTGTCAAGCTAGATCATTTAGGTGACGGATCTAGTTTCGTTGTCAAACTAGATCAAGTAGGCGTCTAGCCAGCTATCATTTCACTGACTAGTCTCTTTTACGCTAAAAGCAAGTAAGTGGCCTAAAAACGTGGCCCTACACAAGAGTTGGCAAGTTTCACTTGCCTGCAATTTCGACGTCTGAGCACACCATCCAATGAGTCCAAAAATCACAATTATCTACGTGCAAAGTCCACCGGCCTAAAGTCCATATTATTAATCTTGATTAGTGAATTTAAAACATTTAAAATACTTTAAAAATACTGATTTTAGTCTTGATTAGCATGCAATTGGATTGGGGGTCCTAGGGGTGCAAAACGTTACCTCAACACGACGCGAAAGCTACACCGGCGTCGGGTAGCGACGCCGGGGGTTGGAATAATAGATCGCGCTCCAAGTCCAGATTCCAATTAGATTCCTTGCTGGAAATTTCAGAGAAGATAACTCGGGCGACGATTCCAGATTCCAAAGCTCGCACGTGCGACGACGGGCTACGACGTGCGACGACGTCGAACGCGACGAATCCTCGAAGGGCAAGCACCTAGGTGGGGCCCACAGCAGTCCTAGGGGCCTTTGGGGGACCCACAATAACTCTGGAGAACTTGGGGGGCCCACGGTGGCAAGCGATGCGACGGGTGCGGGGTTGCGACGTATGGCCATCGGTCGTACTCAGCCAAATGCGGGGATCTCCTTCGGTCAGACACTAGGGAACGGCTGATGCAACGTTTGGGGGTCGGTCACGAGCCTTGGTGCGGAGGGGTTGTCGGTCGGGCGCTTGGGGCGGCTCGGTCACGGCGCTAGGCGGTCGTTGCAACGTTGCGATGTTGCAACGCGGGGCGATGCGGGCGAGAGCATCGGTCAGACACAGCGGGCGGGCCGGTCGGGCGCTTGGGCTGCAGCGGATGCGGGGCGGTGCGATGGTCGGGCGAAAGCTCTCGGTCAGACCGAGAGCTTCCCTCGGTCGGTGCGGGAGAACGAAGCGGAGCGGCAGCACGGGGTGCGGACGAGGCTGGGTGCGGAGCGGGCCATCGATCTGAGCGGGAGAACGGAGCCCGTTTCTTCGGTCGTGCGCATGCGACGGCTGCGACGTTGCGACGAATCGTCGCAACGTCCAATTTTGGTTTTGGAAGAGGCTAGGGCTAATTTCTTGCGAAAATATGTCTTCCTAGGGGTTGTTTATATAGTGTAGATGGGTTGACTTGGTCTAGGGCTAAATCTAATAGGATTAGAAGTTCAAAAAGATTTAAAATTTGAAATTCAATTATTCCAACTCATCCAAGGGTTTGACCTGGTCCAAATGAGCTGGAAATTGGCTCAAAAATTCTTTAAAACGTTTTAAACTCAAATAAATTTTATTTGGCCGAAATTAATTTAAAAATAAATTATTAAAAATAATATAAAACTTGTTAAAAATATAAAAGTGGTCAAATAAGCTCCAAAAATTATAAAATAAATATCGGGGTGATCGTGGTGGCGAGAGTGAGCTAACTAAGAAGACGGATCTCAGATTCGACGTCGGACGACGAAACTAAAAATAGAAACGTCTCCCGTCAAGAGTGAGAATCGTCACGTCTCATCGAGTAAGTTCAAATTGTGGGAAAACGACTCGAGGAACGTCGTTCCAAATTAGTGCCACTATTTAATACTCTCAGAGACGTTCACAACGGCATATCACACGAAAGTGTTCACAAACGAACAAAGTCTAAAACAACCACGTGCACGGCCAAAAGCACGTGCACGAAAAACGTACGACGAAAAGTGGTCGTTACACCTACTGGACACGCTTTGACATGCCTTCCCCTCTTTCCATCAGGTTGGCATCAGGTAGCAGAGAGTTAGAGGTCCTTGAAGACTTGTGAGCATGGAGTTGGGAATGTGGGGTAGTTTAGGGAGTTAAGTTGTACTCTGGGGTCCTGTAGTTTGGTATTGTACTTAGGAGGTGTAGCTTGAGTTGTAGTTTGGTATTGGTGCATTGGATTGTGTATTACTAATGTGGATGAGTTATACCTTTTGTCTGTTGTGCTCTTTCTGTTGTGTTGTTGTGTTGTTCTTTTCTGTTATTGGAGCATTACGTGTACTATCCCACCATGTGCGCAATGGCATGCCTTTGTCTTCTTTCTCTCCATTTCCTTCTCTTTCTTCATCACTTCCGCCTCTCTTGGAGTACCGATGATGGATTCGTACTTTCCGGTTATCCTTGGGAGAAATCGTTACACATGGGTTGGGATGAGGATGGAGATGGAGCCGTTGAGGATGAGGAGCTCACGGAGAGGTCACGACGCTTGTGACGATTGTGTTGGTGGTCTTGGGGTTCGGCGGCTAGGGAGAAGAGGGAGGTGGGGCTTGTGGCTTGGGGTGCTAGAGTGAGGGGGAGAGCGGCTGAGGTGGTTGGGTCGCCAGAGTTCTTCGGTCGCCCGTCGGAGCGAAGGCGGCGACGTGCTTGGCCGAGCGGGGAAGGAGAACACGGGGGGTGGGGGAGGCTATACTGGGTTGGGTTATGATGTGAATGTGTGAAGATATAGAGGTGAAGGGGTTATTTATAGTATAAAAATATTAATATATAATAAACTAGTATTAATTAGGGGTATTAATATGATAGTTGGGGGTTTTTGATTAAGCTCCGACTTACTCACCCACGTTTATAGCGGGGGTCTGCTTCCGATGGGATAGGTTAATTAGGTGAGTAATTAATTAATTAAACAGTGTAATTAGTAAAAGTAATTAGTAAAAATATTATTTTAATATTAAAATATCATTTTCCCATTTGTCTCCGAAACATTACAAGAAAAATACCACGGGTTCGTAAAATCATGAGGATCATGAAATAATATCATTTTCAAATTTTGAGCTACAGAAATATGAGATTTGAGCCAAAACGTGTTTATCTGTCATGGGTTGGGGTTTGCATGTTTCGAGTCGATGTGGCATCAGGAAATTACATAAAAATTACAGAGGATAATTAAAGATCATAGAATCATATTTATAACGGTTTAAAACTATTTTGATAACATATATATGGAAAAATTTAATAAAATCATTTCAATGATATTTGTATAGAAAAATATTTTGAAAATCATATAAACATATTTAAAAATATCTTTGGAAGTATTTATAATATAAAATACGTATTGACAAGTTACAAAGAAAAGAAAAATACATCAAATAAATTATTATAATAAAGACTGTTTGATGTATTCTTGACTCCTCAAACTCTTTGTCTTGCTCCAATTGATTCATGACCTTGTTGAGCTCATCATTAATCCATTGAATGTTTTTTTGATTTGCTTTAAGCTCTTATACCTGTACTCATGGATATTAGATGATTCGTTTGCTCATCATCAAAACATAAGGGGTGAGACTAAACATCTCAACAAATACAAATCCTAATCGACTAATTGACTGATTAGTTAGTTAATCATTGTACTCTGGTCGACTAATCAATCCAGCCAAATCTAGTTAATTCTAGTATCTTATTAGTTGACTAGGGATCGATTCTGGTCGACTAATACATGCAGAAATGTATTGGCTAAGAAACCTAAATTTTATGCATGAATTAATTCCTTATTAATTTTAGTTATTTACCTAAGGTTAAATGTGAGCGTGTGCGACATCTTCAAGGCCTTAACAATTAATCTGAGACAGGAAATAAAAAATTACATCAAAATATAAGTTGTCTACAATCTTGTTGTTGATGTAGCCTTGGAATCCACTGTCCTGTCATAGATATGTTAAACTTCATTACCTTGGAGTCACACCACTATGTCAAGCTTGGATTGCGATCTTGTTTTGTTGACTTCCATGCATCACGAATGCTTGGTCTAATTTGTCATATCATCAAAACATGTATTGGGAAATGCAGTACCTAATAGAAATTGCTTCTTTTATGACCTGCCCGGAAATTTTCACATTTGCTCGTGCTGTTGTTATATGTACACGCACCCAATCTTAATTTTTAAAAAAATAAACTATACATGAGTTCATAAGCAATTTTTTGTTCTTACTGTATTATTTCGTGTAGATGTTTAACTGTGTGATTATTTCCAAAGCTTCACGTCCATTTAAACATGGTGTAGAATTGGCCCAAACTATATATATGATTCAAGGTGAAATACAGATGAATACTTTGGCAAAATACATTGCGATTCCAACGAGGGTTTGTTTTCCTTCGGCAATTGGACTCTTTCCGTCGTAACCTAGGGGATGGCAGTTGATTTGCAAAGGGATGGCGCACGAGGCAAACCGAGAATCAATTTCGGAGACATTCAACGCAACGTGCTGCAAAATGTAAAGGCTTTCTTTTATTGAGATATAAATGTATGTACAATTAAGGATACAGCACCTGCGAAGCTAATGCAGCTGGCGTACTGGCGTGTAGTGTGCAAGGCAATAATATATACAAGCAAGGTGCCAAAATGGCAGTACACAGATCAAAAAGGCTTGCTCCCGAAGAACTCCTTGGAACCCTAAAAGGCTTCTGTACCGGCAGACCTCGGCTGCGGATGCTGCAGTGCCTGACCAACTCTTTCTCCTCAACGCTGGCCGTATAATTTTGAATTTGTGTAATGAACATTTGGGCGATCACCTTTAAAACATCACTTCTGAAAGGTCGTCCATCGGAATTTCGAGGCCCATAAAATCATGATCTTGTAGCCCGTCTTCTTCAATATTCAACCATGAACCAATATCCTGTCCCTGACCACCAAAATCACCAACATCTTCTATTTCAGATAGCTGTAAGCCGGTCAAGTCCATGGCCTCCGCATAATTGGAAACCACCGTCGCCTCATCCTTCTTGGCACTTCCGACATTGTCCCATGACTTTGGGGCAGATGGCGTCGTTTTGTTAGGCATCTCTGTGGCCTTACCAAGAGGGCCATTGACAGAAGCGGATAACTGTGTCGTCTTTTGCTTGGGCTTTGATTTGTTTTTCCTCTCACCCTTGGCATTTGATATGGTTGGCCTCCCGATCTTAGCAGTGCCATTCCTAGATGCCGATTGTCCCTTGCCCTCTCTGTCTCTCTCGCTCCTCTTTCCTTTTGTCCCAGTTGCAATTGGGCCTCCGAGACCTGGAGAGGCTCTTAGCATACCAGTAGCACTGCCAACGACCTCATCAAGCAACAACTCCTTTTTCTTTAACTTGTTTGACCATTGATCTTCCCTTCCACATACCTGCTCCGTTAAGTGATTGACCGATCGGAAAGCATCAGAAGATTTGTTATGGCTATCTACTGCTGGCTGAGAAGGTAGACCATGATTTCGATCTGTCAAAGAGAGTGCAATAAACTATGCATCACAAAACTGAGAAAAGCAGGGTCGCAACCATAATCTGGAAAATGGGAGAAAAACATAAAAAAAAACCAGACACACAACAACAGAATAAATCACCCAGGCCGACCACCACCACTCCTCTTGAGGGGGCAATTTTGTTCAACACCTTCCAAGACAAGATACGAACAGGAGGGGCTTTACGACAGTGATACGTTAGCCCCCGTTGCATGCCACAAGAGACATTGAACCACATATGTTGACAACAAATATCATGCATGACCATGTTACCTGCAAAAGAAATATTGGACTGTCTGGCACATGTTGATGGGCATCCATCCAATGCATTTGCATGCACTTCTTTGCGAGAAGATACGAGAGAGAACATGTCCCTGAATACAGGTTCACTAAAGCAGCTAGTTCCAGTTTCCTCAAATTTCTGATATCGTGCTAATGTCCGTCTAACAAAAGCAAGTGTAGCCTGCTTCTGTTCCAGTTTCCTCAAATCTCTGTTCATGTTCTTACTGCCAGAAGCACTAGGACCCCAACAAGCCTGTCATTGAGAGTATCCCCATATGATTAACAAAAAAATATGAATTTGGTATGAAAGTTCCTCTCAAAAACAAGATTGGCATCGAGGTACCATCAGTGGTAATAAAAAGAAATTAAGTTCTTTATGTTTGATTATGGAACAAGAAAGCAAGGAGGAAGCATACAAGTTAACATGTAGAAGTTCCAGATAAAACCATCCAGTGTGCCTACAAATTTTATTACTAAAATTTTGGTTTGTTTATACCCTTCTCCACCAGTAGCTAGCAATTTCTATACAGAACATGTGCCGTAAACAGTCAGTAGCTCCAATGCCCAAGTTGCATAAACCTAATCTTAATCTTCAAAAGTCACGATCATGCTGGGACTCTGGAAAAGCTATGTCAGTAAATTTGTTGTGGCTTTGATAATTTGATGCATTCAAGTGATATGGAAGTTTTTTAGAAATAAAAAAATAACTTATGTGGAAGAGGCACCAGGTTGCATGTTGCAGGTTGTAGTAGTGATCGTGACATACATTATTCTAAAGTACACATGCGAGTGTCCCTTTGGAATTTAGCTTATTCTAAACTTCCAATTCATTTCCAGTCTACCTCTAATAGGCAAAAAATAACATGGAAGCGTAATTTATTGTGTCAACTAAGAAGACAGCATGTTGTAGAAATTAGAACAAACTCCATTGAAGAAAAATATTATTAAAAAACTTTACGTGAAGTCATAGTATCATTATAACTATCCGCCTTATAAAAATAAATTGTTTTGATGTATTCTTCTAATAAACAAAGGAATGACCTTTCAGGATGCAAATAATACTTTTCACATGCATATAACTCTTAGGAATAAAATTTGAAGATCCAAAAACTAGAGTGTTCATGACATACATTATTAGACTTGAGAATTACAAAAGACTAGTATTGTAATGTTTCAAGACTCTAGCAGTACTTTTGCCTTGGCACAACTAAAGAGTTCTGGCCATGATTCCTCTTTAAAAATACTAGCTACATATACTCATTTAATTCATTACAACATACTCCAGATTTCTTTTGGGATCATGATATACTCCCATGTTTATGGTTTTGTGTCCTCGTAAAGTAACACTTAATGTGAAAGGTGGTCCTCATGGATGCTAGAGGTTGGCCCCTGCCACCTCGTCTAACATAAAAACTTTGTTTTGCACACTCCTGACTGAAGTTGGCACTGATATGCTCCATGACACCCAGGACTTCCCAGAAAATCGCACATCTTAGTACTACTATTGCTACTATACGGTTTTACCATGCCCCCTCCCCAAAAAAAAACAACAACGCAATAAATAAATAATTACAAAATTATTGAATGCATTGGAACATATACACACCATACCATTTTTGGAGGCACAGCGTAAACGAAATAAAAATCACACTTTGAGTATTAAACTCAATAAATAAATAATTACAAAATCCTTGAATGCATTGGAACATATACCCACCATACCATTTTTGGAGGCACAGCGTAAACCGATATAAAAATCACACTTTCAGTATTATACTAAAATTTAAGTTTAAAGACCTGCGTGATAGTATGAACTAACTATAAAGTTTCCAAAATGCTACAATAGAGTAACCCAATGTGAAACAAATCACACTGCTTATTTTTCTACTTTATCTTCGTTATGTATGTGCAAATATGAAGCATTTCCAAATGGCACATGCATCACCAATGGACAACAGGAGCACTAGAATTCTATGTTAATCACATACTAATTTCTTCATGAGGATGAAGCATCACATTAGCAGATAAACCTCTTTTTAGTCTATGCCAGTATAGTAGTTAAACCTTCGAAATCCTAGACAATTTTTCACATTCTGCCACCACCACCAACTCAAACCTTTAAATAAAACTACAAATTGCATATACCACTTCGCATTCAAGTTTTTGTGTGTTCTTATTTTGGAGAACAGGCATGCTAATGAAAAGCCGAAGCCCCAGTTCGTATTATTCGTAGAAACAGAGGACGAAAGGGATACTCTTCAAATAGATGGGACAAGATGCTTGTAACATGTACTTCCCATCATTATTGGGTTGTGTTATGCAAAGTTATGTGCATGTCAACATGAAAGTATGATATCTATTAGAACAGACCATACACACACAATCTGCCATTTTTTGGCAATTACCTCAACTTATGGTATGACAAGCAGGATGAATATGCCACCTTGAATTAGGGAATCCTATTTATGAATACTCGTCGCATGAGCTTAACAGTAAATCATTTTCAGCTAACTACAGTTTGGCAAGTAAAAGATCAGAAAGCCTAGACATGGGAGGAAAGCCAAATATACAGCATAGATACCATCTGCGTTGAGGACAGCAAGTGTTGCAGTAAACTTTTCACACATAAATAAGACCAATTTAGCACTAGAACGACAGGGATTACCATGTATTTTTCATATGCCAATCCTACAAGTTTGTCCAATGCAATCCGCTCAAGTTTCCTATGCACAAAACAATCCACCAAGTTAACACAGATGACCAAGTTTAGAAGACAAAAAATTCAAATAAAAATTTGACAATCTCAACAAGAGTGAGAGAATAGAGAAGATGTATACCTTTGTTGAGACAATCTTGCCTCTGTAACGGCCTTCTCCAATTCCAACATAGTCTTTTTCTTCTTCAAAACCTTTTCCAACACAGATGAGTATTTACAACAGTGTAAGTTAGCTATCGGTAAGATCAAAGATATACTAAATTAAAGGTTTAGAATTTATGCCCAACAGGATAAGTTAATATTCTTTTAGACACAATCCTTGTTATATTCAGCATTCTGCATATTTTTAAACAAAAGATATGGTTTTGCATTATGTCAATAGAGTTTTGTATTACAGCCCAGGCCCAGCAGGAAGCCAACTCCCAGAATAACCATCAAGAAATATTTAGATAGAAGCACTGATTCAGTTGTGTTTTTGATAGGAAATGATAGGGCTTTGGCGGAAGAGATTTGGGGATTTGGGGAAAAGGCGGGTTTTTATAGATAATAAACGGAAAATACAAAGATAATGGCATCAATTAGAGAGGAAGATCACTCTCATATCCCTTGATTCGAGATAAGGAGCTAACTCTCTCAAGATCTAGATCTAAACTATACTCCTAAACTTATACTATCTACTTTCTATTCTTCATCAATTTTTCGTCATCCCCTAACCCTAATAACACATTCACTCCATCCCCTAACCCTAACACATTCACTCCTATATATACGGCTGATTTTCACATATTTACAAGAATGCCCTTAGTGCACAAAATAGCAATATTGCCCCCCTCGGGCTCCAAATTACAAAACTGCCACCGTGTGGCCGCAACCCTCCATTTCAAATACTATTCTGCCACCGAAAACCCACCTTGTCCGCAAGGTGGTGCATGAAGTCCGTGGATACGCTTCTCTGAGTGATGGTGTTCGTCCCCTCGCATTCTCCTGAATCAAAAGGCCACCCAAGAGATCTGTTCTCCTCGGAACGTCGCCACGGGAGTGGTGGTGCATCCGTGACTGAGTCGTATAGGCACTAACACGAACCATTCTAAATTTGGACTCAACCGGGCCCGAAATCGTCAAAAACGGAAGCTGTGCAAAAATTCCTCCGAAAAGTAGACCAGAAATTCAAGGAAAATGGCACAACGCATAGTGCGGCCGTTGACCGGTCAACGGCTTGGCTTGAGCCGACTCAGACCGGTGGCCCAGCTGAGCTGGCTCGGGTAGGCGTGCTGGCAGCTCTGGTTCCGGTTTTGGCTCGACTCCACGAAAATGACTGGATCAAGCTGCTACTGCATCGGCGGCTTGACGATGCTGATCCCCTTTTTCGACAGTTCCGGTCAATTTTCTGTGAAATTTTGTCCGCTGAGTTTGTCCGGAGGAAGAAATTGATGGCGTCAACGGTGCCGGATGAGGATGTAGTGCCCTTTGGTAGCTACTGCACACGTACTAGAGGGGGGGTGAATAGTACTTAAAATAATTAAGAGAGTTATTCCTAACTATTGTGCAATGAACAAACGACAATGCGGAATTAAACAACTATCAACAAGAATTAAACAACGCAAACAAACAATATTACTGGGTTCGGATCCACCCAAGTCTCCCCGACTTGTTCCCGGTGATCCTACGTCCCAACCACCCGGATCCCCTCCGGATACTTGAGTTAGCAACCCTAACTCAAGATTTCCACTATGAAATACTTGTGAAAAACCTTCACAAGTCAAATCATACAAAAGACATGTAACTCCCACAAACCGGGATCACAACCTCTCTCACAACCGAGAGACACAATTCAAATACGATTGAAATGAAATAAACTCTTACCTTACAAAATCCTATGCCTTGAGTATACTTACCAAATTAGGGCAATGATGGATTTTGAGGAAGAGGATGTCACCAAACCCTAGCTTCAAGAAGATGACCAGCAATGGAAGCCTAGGGTGGAGTATGGTGACTAGGATCAAGCTCTTGGCTTGAGAAGCTCACAATGGAGAGAATCTCTCTTGAGGGATTAGGGCTCAAGGTGTTGAGGGAGAGATTCTTGTGAGGGAGAGAGAGCTTTGAAATAGCTTGGGAGAGCTCTTCTCTTAGGTCTGAAATTGCTTGGAAATAGGACCTCTAACTCCTCTTCAAACGAATCAGGATTCTATTTAAAGGGACAAGAGAAATCGAGTTTGAAAGAATCCCAACGGCTCTATTCTGAAGCAGACTAGTCGGTCAAAGAAGGATCACTGACCGACTAGTTCATCAACTAGTCGGTCGGTGATACAACGTAGACCGACTAACGGTAGAACAGCCAAGAAGTCGAAGTACAGGCAAAGACAACTAGTCGGTCTAAGAAGACTTGCCGACCGACTAGTTTCACAACTAGTCGGTCGGTGAATGTTCTTTGACCGACTAACGTCGAAATAGAATAGGCTGACTTCAAGTTGACTTAGTCGGTTTAAGAACAAGTGCTGACCGACTAATTTCTCAACTAGTCGGTCGGTAAACGTTCTTTGACCGACTAACTCGAAACAGTAGCTCAGGCTGAAAATGACTGTACACAACTAGTCGGTCTGAGAAGGACTCCTGACCGACTAGATCGTCATCTAGTCGGTCGGTGACTCTTCTTTGACCGACTAACTGTAGTCATGGAAAGAGCTGAATATAGAGAAGGCAAACTAGTCGGTTCATGTAGAGTTGCCGACCGACTAGATCGTCATCTAGTCGGTTGGTGACTCTTCTTGAACCAACTAACATGCACTCGAAGCCGAGGGAAGAAGCGATAGGCTTCGGGAAAGTTTCTAATGGCTTCTATGAATATCCTAGCTCTAAGATTGAGCGAAATGAAGATTATAAAGTAAGTCCTACTCAAGGCTTAACATTCTAATCTATGAAGCTAGAAGACTATAAAATAAACCTTACGAGCCGTCTTCAAAGCTTCAATCTTCACTCCTCTTGACTTCCACATTGCTCCTTGAGTTTCAACGAAACTCCAGGCACACGATCACGCGTATTGAGAAGTCTTGAGATGTCGCTTTTGATGTACGTGGTATTTTGGCGACGATCTCCATAACTGCGTTCACAAATAAGTTAGTATACATTATTTATGTTTGCTCATCATCCAAAACCAAATCCGGGGAATCATATCACAACATTCTCCCCCTTTTTGGTGATGACAAACCAACATAAATAATAATCAATAATAATTATTCAATTGAAATTTACTTACTCCCCCTGCATTGATGACACGTTAGTTCCATATTCAATAATATTCATATGCATCAAGCAGCGAGGGAAGATATGAAATATGAACCACATATTGACATATAGGATCTTAAATCCATTTTATATCTTTACTCCCCCTGAATCTAACACATCAAATTAGATTCATGGTAAATTCCTTTGAATTATTAATTAGCACATTGTCATTATTATATCTCTCCCCCTTTGGCATTAGCAAAAAGAGCGGGAGGAGACAAAACCAATGGCTAAAAAATAACGCATGGGAGTCGAAGAATACGACCAAGGTCCAAAATAACATCAAAGCAAAATATCAAATACAAAATACCGAATAAAAGCAAAGCGTGTCAAGGAGACCAAAGTTGAAAATCGGAAACCGAAATCATCAAACCATAGGCGAAATACGAAAACCGAAATCATAAAATCATCGACGAAAATCGGAAAACGAAATCACCAAGCCATAGGTGAAAATCGAAATATGAAATCATCAAGCCATAGGCGAAAAAACGAAATCCGAAATCATCAAAAACTCAAATCGATTTCACTTATTGAGTTTTGGAACATACTCTCCAAAATCAATAGAATGCATGGAAAACAATTCTATGTTTCCATAGAGAGAATTCTATTAAATCCATAAAATCGTCGAACGACGAAATCAACATCAGAGACAAAAATAATCCGATGTGCATACCAAATGTAGCATGCAAGAATGTTATGCCAAAAATAGATAGAACATCATATAACAATGGCATACACTAATCTAGCATACCAAATGAAGCAAAGAGATACCAATCGTAATATATTCTACCAATGGATACCAATATGAATCAAAAGTATGAACATACTTACAACATTAAGCTCCCCCTACTTTGGTGCATCATTCAAGCACCATCAACTCCAATCGAATGAAAATCCTTGCAAATCACGGAGTTGGTAGGGTTGGTATCTCGTGGTGGATTTAACCTAGAGAATATCATTTTGGTATCCAAAAATCTTTCTGGATCCTATGGGTTAGGCAATAAATTTAGCTAACTAAATTCAAATTAAATGTAACACATACAAACCACAATTGCTTTGGTACCCATAAAATGAAATTAAACTTATGGTACCAAGCAATGAAGGGTCAAAGGAAACTAACCCTTCGGAAACCAAGTCCAAGAGGAACTTGATTTCCCAACATAATCATCATTCAAGATAACATCATTAATAAACGATTTCACATACAAATTCTTATTATGCATGCTTGTGTTCTTCGGACCCCAAATGGTGTATGTCTTGGGAGTCCTAATCCTATTGGGAACATGCATATGTTGTTGATTTCTATGTGATGCATGTCGTGGGTAAGCATATGGCATGCGATGCAAAGGTGCATGATGATAATTATTCATATGAGACTGAGGATGAACATATGAATGTGGAGGAACACGTGCATGAGTGTGTCTCACATGGTGTGCACGTGCTCGTGGGTGCGGAGCATAAAAATCATCATTTGTGCTAACATGTGGGGTAGGATGTGTGTTCCTACGTGGCATGGTATACATGTAAGCATGACCCTTCTTTGGATGTCCACCCAAAGTGGGTTTCTTTCCAAATGGGGGCGTGTTCCTAGCGGAAGCACCATTGGTAGAAGATCTACCCATGACGTGTTTACTTCCACTAGTAGAAGCATCGGAAGATGGCCTAACAAAGGTGGCGGACGATTTGGATGACTCTCACATCTTATACCCCAAACCAATGTGATGATTGGCCGGAGGTAAGTCATTTAGGATATCATCCAACTTGCCCTTTCCTTTGTTGAATTCATGAATTCGGCCTAATGTGCTCTCATGCTTCTCGGTGAGAGAATGCAAAGAAGCATCCAAAGTGGACACTTGCGATGCGAGTGCACAAACACGTGACTTGAGATTTTTATTCTCAATACTCAAAGTTGAGATTTGAGACGTCAAATCCGCTATCACATGTTCATCCGAATCCTCGATATGAACATGCTCAAGTTGAGACTTGAGATTTTCAATCTCATTTCTCAACCCATCAACAACGGTGTCGTTGTTGACGATGAAAGGCTTAGGCGAGTTTTTAAGACTATCTAATTCATTTTTAGTCTTCATAAACTTAGTAGCCATATTAGAAAACTTATTCCATAATTGTTCATTGGCTATTCTAAGTTCATCATTGGTTACCTCTTCGCCTTCATCCTCGCTTCCATCCTCGCTTTCATCGGAGGAAGTCTCTTCATCACAATCCTCTTTTCCCATAAAGCACGTGTGTGCAATCTCCACTCTTTCATCGTCCGATTCTCCACTTGAGGAGTCGGAGTCGGTGAAAGTGCCGACAAGCCCTTTCTTGTGCTTTCTTGACTTGTCGTGCTTGGATCCCTTCCATTTTCCCTTGTGTTTGTAGAGAGGACAATCCGGCTTGATATGTCCTGGCTTGTTGCATTTGTAACACACGGGAGTAGAAACATTAGTCGAAATAAATTTAGATTTACGATTCAACTTACCTTGTCGGAAGAATCGGATGAATTTCTTTGCCATATTGGCCAATGCTTCCATGTCCAATTCTTCATCCTCTTCTTCTTCCGAATCTTCATCATCGGTAGATGGAGCGGCCTTGAATGCAATTGCCTTTTTCTTTGGCTCGTCTTGCTTCAAGTACGCCTTCATCTTTTCCCTCATCCGGATCTTACTATCCTTGCGTACCTCATAAGACAACAAGGTACCCATTAGTTGTACGACGGTATATTTATTCATGTCATTACCTTCCTCGATGGCGAAGGTACGCTTCTCCCAACAAGAAGGAAGTCCATCGATTATCTTCGAGACTTTCTCCTTTTGGGTGTAGGTCTTCCCAAGAGCTTCCAAGTCATTTGATATATCCACAAAGCGAGCGTAATAATCCTTCATGGTTTCGCCCTGCTCCATATGAAACAACTCAAATTCTTTATTAGCAACGACGAGTTTAGAATCTTTTACCGTACTCGATCCTTCGTGCAATATGAGGAGTTGGTTCCATATTTGATATGCACTCTTACATGTGCATATCTTGTTGAAATCCTCGGGCTCCAACGCACAATTCAAGGCATTCATTGCCTTGGCATTGGCTACTTCCGCGGCGACCTCCGCGGGGGTCCACTTCGCGAAATCTTCTTCAGAAGGCTCGACATACTCCGTCATGGTGGCTCTCCATAGTGAAGCGCTCCGGAGGAAAATTTGCATCCGGCATTTCCAGTACCCGTAGTTGGTACCGTTGAAGTGTGGAGGCCTGACGGAGGATAGTCCTTCCATAACTGAAGAAGCTCCATCGCGGTTCTTGAAGACGTTGTAGTCGTTGTTCGTCATAGCTTTGAACTTGTAGCTTTAACCTTGGCTCTGATACCAATTGTAGTGCCCTTTGGTAGCTACTGCACACGTACTAGAGGGGGGGTGAATAGTACTTAAAATAATTAAGAGAGTTATTCCTAACTATTGTGCAATGAACAAACGACAATGCGGAATTAAACAACTATCAACAAGAATTAAACAACGCAAACAAACAATATTACTGAGTTCGGATCCACCCAAGTCTCCCCGACTTGTTCCCGGTGATCCTACGTCCCAACCACCCGGATCCCCTCCGGATACTTGAGTTAGCAACCCTAACTCAAGATTTCCACTATGAAATACTTGTGAAAAACCTTCACAAGTCAAATCATACAAAAGACATGTGACTCCCACAAACCGGGATCACAACCTCTCTCACAACCGAGAGACACAATTCAAATACGATTGAAATGAAATAAACTCTTACCTTACAAAATCCTATGCCTTGAGTATACTTACCAAATTAGGGCAATGATGGATTTTGAGGAAGAGGATGTCACCAAACCCTAGCTTCAAGAAGATGACCAGCAATGGAAGCCTAGGGTGGAGTATGGTGACTAGGATCAAGCTCTTGGCTTGAGAAGCTCACAATGGAGAGAATCTCTCTTGAGGGATTAGGGCTCAAGGTGTTGAGGGAGAGATTCTTGTGAGGGAGAGAGAGCTTTGAAATAGCTTGGGAGAGCTCTTCTCTTAGGTCTGAAATTGCTTGGAAATAGGACCTCTAACTCCTCTTCAAACGAATCAGGATTCTATTTAAAGGGACAAGAGAAATCGAGTTTGAAAGAATCCCAACGGCTCTATTCTGAAGCAGACTAGTCGGTCAAAGAAGGATCACTGACCGACTAGTTCATCAACTAGTCGGTCGGTGATACAACGTAGACCGACTAACGATAGAACAGCCAAGAAGTCGAAGTACAGGCAAAGACAACTAGTCGGTCTAAGAAGACTTGCCGACCGACTAGTTTCACAACTAGTCGGTCGGTGAATGTTCTTTGACCGACTAACGTCGAAATAGAATAGGCTGACTTCAAGTTGACTTAGTCGGTTTAAGAACAAGTGCTGACCGACTAGTTTCTCAACTAGTCGGTCGGTAAACGTTCTTTGACCGACTAACTCGAAACAGTAGCTCAGGCTGAAAATGACTGTACACAACTAGTCGGTCTGAGAAGGACTCCTGACCGACTAGATCGTCATCTAGTCGGTCGGTGACTCTTCTTTGACCGACTAACTGTAGTCATGGAAAGAGCTGAATATAGAGAAGGCAAACTAGTCGGTTCATGTAGAGTTGCCGACCGACTAGATCGTCATCTAGTCGGTTGGTGACTCTTCTTGAACCAACTAACATGCACTCGAAGCCGAGGGAAGAAGCGATAGGCTTCGGGAAAGTTTCTAATGGCTTCTATGAATATCCTAGCTCAAAGATATGAGCGAAATGAAGATTATAAAGTAAGTCCTACTCAAGGCTTAACATTCTAATCTATGAAGCTAGAAGACTATAAAATAAACCTTACGAGCCGTCTTCAAAGCTTCAATCTTCACTCCTCTTGACTTCCACATTGCTCCTTGAGTTTCAACGAAACTCCAGGCACACGATCACGCGTATTGAGAAGTCTTGAGATGTTGCTTTTGATGTACGTGGTATTTTGGCGACGATCTCCATAACTGCGTTCACAAATAAGTTAGTATACATTATTTATGTTTGCTCATCATCCAAAACCAAATCCGGGGAATCATATCACAACAGAGGAGGCACCGACGAGCTAAAACAACTCCACGGAAGGGGCGAATCCCTCTTTCGTCAAACAGGGGTGGCCCGCGAGGGGCGGCGGCTTGCTGGTAGTTCACCGGCCCTCCAGTGGGTTGCCGAAGGTTCGCCAGCCCATGCGAGGTTGCCTGGCGGCCTGTTGGGGCTCGCCGGCCCCCGGTTGGCACTGGGGGGTCGCTGGACTCTGACAGGGCCATCTGGAGGCTGCGACGCCCCTGGCAGCTCCGCCGAAGGTTGTCGGCCTTCGTTGGGGGCTTGCCATGGATCGTACAGCTCTAATACCAATTTGATAGGAAAGACTAGAGCTTTGGTTGAAGAGATTTGGGGATTTAGGGCAAAATACGATTTTTTTTATAGATAATAAACTGAAAATACAAAGATAATGGCATCAATTAGAGATGAAGACCACTCGTTTACCCCTTGATTCGAGATAAGAGGCTAATTCTTCCAAGATCTAGATCTAAACTCTACTCCTAAACTTCTACTCTCTACTTTTAATTCTTCATCAATTTTATTCATCCCCTAACTCTAACCCATTCACTCCTATATATATGGCTGATTTGTCCATATTTACAAGAATGTCCCTAGTGCACAAAAATTACAAAATTGCCCCTCGGGCTCCAAAGTTACAACATCGCCACCATGTGGCTGCAAGCACCCATTCCCAATAGAAAAAAATTGAGTCAACTCTGCCTTTCCCCTCCCACTAGTAACATTTTGTTCTTTGGTATTATGTTGCAAATAGCAACCTTGAGTTAATTTTTTTATGGTATGATCTCTTCTACTAGTAAAAAAGATATACTAAATCACTGATAATAACCTCTCTTCCAGTTAAATTAATTTCTAACTCCCCACATTTGAACACCAGCCATACTCATCACTGATAATATCCATATAAGTACAGCAGGGAGAAGTACCACCAGAGTGTCGAGTATGCATACTAAATCCAATCAGATGATGACACCAAGACTACATCGCTGAAGTTGATCATAATCACTACAGGACGGGGAAATGGTGAGCTATAAATCCAGAAAGAAACCCCTGCATGATTGCAAACAATGATTACCTGTTCATGAAGCTTCACCGTCAGTCTGTCAATGCCCTCGTTAATATCTTCATCTTCACATTGTGCTAAATAAGGCTGAAAGGAGAAGAAAAAAGGTGCAAATTTATATATCCTATTACTTCAAAATGTAATGTAGAGTGGAACAGTAATTACTTAGAAGCAGTGATCTTGAAGCAATTTTCTAGAATAAAAATAGAAGAAAGCTAGATGAATCATAAACTACCACAGCAAATGAATAAGGTCTTTCTATAATCTAAGTGAGATTGATAAAGCAATTTTTTCATGTAACATTTATCAAGTGGAATTTAAAGAAAAACGACGTACCGACTTCGTACATGTGAATTAATGTATGGATACTAGTCTATTATTTGAACGATTGATTCCTTAATTAAAACTTCTATTAAATTATCCAAAGTGATATAAAGTGCATCTTTAGAACTTTTGTGGCCAAAGAACTTCTCGGTGCTACATGCTAAAGTGAAAGTTTAGGTAACACCAACCATTAATCCTAGGCATTAATCTCTTTGGCCAACTGGCATGTATTGATTCAAGAAAAGATGGATAATATGATGACACACATGGAGCAAGACAATCAAGAGGCCAAGCTCACAAGCTCAAAGTCAACTTCAGGGCTCAAGATCCAAGGTTGACAATCACATCAAGTTACACTCATATAATTTGTTTACTCTATTTATTTACAATAAATTTGTAAGTATAAGTAGAGCTTAGGGTGGAAATGGCATATGCGCTAATCTATATCAATACCCAAGATTTAAACAAATCTAGCTTAGTATTAAACCCATTGATATTCCCTTTGGCTGCATATATGTACGGTAAAAGTTGTTTTAAAACTATAGCTAATCTTTTTGATGGCTTAGTTTGATGTATTGCCCCCATAGAGTAATACCTTTTTAGAACATGTTTCAACAGAGATGCTCTCTCGAATGAACATTGTTCCAAGGAAGCTTCTCGCTGAGACAAACACTGCTTTAGCAGAAATGATCAATGCTCTAATGATATTTTAAAAATTAGCCATTCTAATGCGTATGCTAGCCTTTAACAAGCACACTTTGTAATGGTGGCTGTATCTTTCTTTGGGCATAAAAAGAGCTATCCCAAGTCACTTGAACAGAAAATCCTAAGGCCAAAATTAATATGGAAATTTGTTCTAATACTAACTCAATCTCTCAAGAGCCATTTCCGCGTCATTCTCATTTAGCATTAATTAGAGCATCGTTTTTTTATAAATCAATTCATCATGAGTATATATTGTGTGTATCAACTTATTTCTTGAAAGGGGTGCATGCTCTAGTTTTAGTAGTATTGGCCAATTGTGATATCTCTATGTGAAGAAAAGATCTTGGTTGCAAAGATTGTTACTTGCAATAGCGGATATACTCCCATAAAAGTCTGCGGACTGGATATTGGCTAGGACAGGGACAAAACCAGGATTTAACCACTTGTTCGTGCACACATAATCCCATCATCTCTCTCTCTCTCTCTCTCTCTCTCTCTCTCTCTCTCTCTCTCTCTCTCTCTCTCTCTCTCTCTCTCTCTCTCTCTCTCTCTCTGCTTTATTCCTAACTATCTTGTTCAAGAATTGTATTTGTATTCTTGCATTGTTTAGATTGTCTTATTGCATGTTTCATATTTAGTACTAAAAGTAACCACCGTCATCTTCCCTCTAGGTTCATACATTTGGAGTAAAAAAGCTCTTCAAAGTTGACCTAGAAAGATATATAAAAGAAACAGAACATAAAAAGGTTATAAAGCAAAGGTCATTACGTCAGTCTTATATGGGAAATGCAATATTTGGGATGTGTATGTTAAATTAGAGGTGAATAGATAAATTAAAACAGAAGCGAGCTGAAGGGAGCAAAAAAATTACAATGAACAAAACTCCCCTGTAATGGCCTGTGTAGGAGCCAGTGGGGAATATGGTTCTAACAATATAGATATGATGAGTTAGAGATGGTTCTTAGGCCCTATTTTCAGTATTAGGTTCTCTTTGAACAAGGTCCCATTTTCTGACAAAAAAGAAGGTTACATCTCCTGTATTTCTACAAGGGTTATATCCACTCGGAAAGAGAGAAAGGGATATGACAGGCGGTGTGGAAGCAATGACTTCAAGATAATAAAAATAGTAGCAGAAAAAATAATGAGGATGTATGACAGAAGAATGAAGTCACAGAAAATTTTAGTGTTTTAGCATCACTAAAACAAGGTCTAAATTTTTCTATATATGATAAAAAAATTAGAGAAGATTGAAGAATAAATTGGATTGGTATCATCAAACAAAGGATATGATAGGTGGGGCATGATTTTGTGAGGCCTTTCAATGTCTGAGAAGAAACACATGATGACAGCAAATACAGCCTTTAGACAAATGTCTAAGAAATATTATAGCACATGGCATATATTTTGCTAATTTACGTCATAGTACTCCAAGTCTAACAATCATTGTTGCCGTTAAAATAATAAATGTTGGCTAAGGTGTTGTGAAATATGGTTGACTGGAAGGGGGGAAAATTGAACCATGTGACATAAGATGAACTCTTCTTTAGGAAAATGTTGTCAGGATATACTTACGACAGGCTCCGGGTAGACTCCAATTTCACCCAGCTCTAGAAGAATTCTGTCACTAATGCACTCCTGGCTATACTGAAATTCAGTGCACATTGGGCTAGAAGCAACAGGCATGTTAGGTAAAAATTCATCTAGAAGACCATTACTACCCAGACCCTCTGTGAATTCGTCGTGGTGTCCCCAACCAGTGTTAGCTTTGTACGAATAAACAGCAGCTCTATTAGCACCTTGGAAAGTTCCAAAAGATTGGAGATTCAAACTTCTTGATTTCAACTCGGCATCAATGTCAAAGTTAAGGCCATATGGATTTCCATATAGTTGGTCTTCTTCACTATTGGTTTCATGGTCAAAGCTGTTAATCTCTTCTTCTTCAATGATCGCTGAAAGAAGTGCTTGACAAATTGAAACTCCAATTTGAGCCCCATTCCTTAGCGTTAAATCCTCCAGGAAAGGTTCGATATGCTTTGATTGGATGGACGGATCGGCAACCCTCTTATGCTCGTTCAAGCTTATAGTTCCATTTGAGCTTCCACCATCACAAACTTTACTTGATAGGGTTGGGGTTGATGGCACTGAAATCGGCACAATGTCACCCTGCAAGGAAAGAAATAACTTCAATTAGTTAATCTAATTGTATAATTAAGAACTCAAACCTTCAATCGCTCACAGGCTATGAGACAAAAAAGTTTAAATGTACATATTATTGTGTAAACTATTGACAACTCCACTTCTTGTAATTTACATTGCATCACATACAAGAGGCAATAAAAAGCAGTGATGTACTTTCTTTATTCTTGGTAAATTGTAACTGGTCTCGGGAAAAAAAAAATAAAACCTATCAGATTTGACAGAAATAACAAGTTAACGAGTTATATAGATATGAAGCAGGTTACAATGGCCTGAGAGACTAAAAAGAGGAGATGTTTTTTAAAAAGTGAGAAGCTCACCTTCAGATTCTGACCATCGCCAGAACTGCAAACACTGGCAGCAGCGTCATCCGAAAGGCGGATCTGTTTGGCAAACATAACTTTGACGTGTTAGCAGCCAATAATTCTGAGAATTGAAGGAGGGTTCTTTTTCCTCTTTTCTTTTTTTTGTTTGAGTTGAGGGATCCCCATTTTACCTGCTGGTTCAAAAATTCTTGATCTTCTGCGGTTAGAAAACTAAAAATTTCCTCATTTTGCTCCCAAAATTCATTTAATCTGTGCCCTGTTAAAGAGGAAAAATTGTACCCTACTTGTTATCGGGAAAGCAATATAATAATGTGAAGGCAAGATATATGTGCAACAAGAAGTCTAATATGCAAGCATAATACTTGTGTTCATGGCAGCCTTTGCAGCAGCTAAAAGCTCCGCATGGTCATCCTCAGATTCTCCTAAAACGTAAAGCACCAACAATAAATACTAATAAATAAAAAATGTGTGAAACATGGAAGGACAAGATGGTATTATCCGCGACTCAATCCACTATACACAATTTACCAGTAAACTCTAAGGTTCCAGTAGTTGCTGAATGTCGAGGACGAGTGTGTCCCTTGCGCTCGGACCACTTCTTCGTAAGTGGGCGTCCTGGTTTACTGAGGAACAGGAAAAATATAGCTCCAGTAAAATCATAATATGGCACACAAGTAATTTTCACAGAATTCTAGGGCAACTAATTTTTCCGAAGTGGACAAAATCACCTTTCTATCTTCTCGTAATTAATTCTTGCACTTCTCATTTGTTTGGCAGTGTCGACCCCATCAAGCTTCTCAATTGAAGCAGGCACGCTGGATCTAGCAGGAGTAGCAACACGACTGATCTTGCCATGCCTCCGAACACCATCATCCTGATCTTCCTCAGCAATTACTTTGCTCTTCCTCGAAGACAGTACCAGAGTTGCTACCTTCTGAGTGGATGCGCCAGCCTTTTCCTCCATCTCACTGGATTTCTTGCTCTTGTCCTTTGACTTATCAATAACTCCAGAGTCATCGCTTTCTGATAATCCAGTACATAGTACATAGTCACCCCTTGATTTTGAATGCTGAGAAGCATTATTAGACTGGCGCCTTGTGAAGCCTAGCCCATCATCATTAAGAGCCATAGTATCATGCATATCTGATGTTGGAAAATCATCACGATTTGAACCAACAGGAGGTAAATTTGATCTTCTTGCAACTCGTGTCATCTTCTGAGGCCTCTGTCCACCCCATTGTGCTACAGGAGGTGATGATGACCGTGCAGATGCTGAACGTTTGCGATTGACAGTCCCAAAAACACCATTGAGCTTGTTTATAGAGTTTGAGTGCTCCCACTCATCAGAATTTGATGCTGTACGGTTCATGTTTGGGGATGTTGTCTTGGGCAGGGATCCTGAATTTGATCGTGGTCCCCGAGCAGCTGAATTCATCTTTACCGCTGAGGTAGGACTTGCAGCATAATTTTCTTCCCGACCGTTAGGCCTGAAAAGTGATGAAAGAAAAAAATGTGATAATACATACAAAGTTGAAAACCATCAAATGCAGAAAAAGGAGGCCGGAAACTTAAAAGGACTAAAGGAGAGAAAATCAATGGAAATGCATTATTCAAGGCAAGAAATGAGTTTTTATCCATATTCAAAAGATTGGTTGCCATCTATCAAAAAGTGCACAGGTAACAACCTGTTGTGCTCATTGAAGATAACGACGACTTCAAAAACGAAAAAATAATCATCAGGTCAAAGATGATGAAACAGTAAAGGATGAATCAAGCATGCAGAAAGCATGAAAAGATATCTCACCTGAAGCCATGTGCATTATTTAACCTCGGTCTAGCTTCAGTTGAAACCTTTTGTTGCATTCCTCGTTTCAATTCTCGTTCGCCATCAAGTGGTCTTGCCAACACTGCATTTCCAGATGCATCCGACTTTATGACTGACCGTTTCTTCTTCATCTTTGATTTATCCCAATCCACCGCAGTTGGTAGTGGTCTACTTTTTTCTTCCGGAGGTGTTGCACCACTGTTAGCAAGTTTGAATACATCTCTATCTCTCTCCATAGACCCTGATGGTCTCGCACTGCTATTAGAGCGTGCATCCATCTAACAGATAGATGAATACATAGATATATGAGCTCTAGTAATTAACCAAAAACAACTTAAATATAGATCATTTGCATCCTATATGACAGCATTAACAGATAGATGAATATACTTCTCATGATCTTACAAGGTAGCACTAGAAGGCAAATGTGCAAAAATAAATAATAATAATAATAATAATAATAATAATAAATAAAAACATAATAGTAGGCATCACCATGCAGCTGAGTCTGAATCGAAATATATAATGAGATAGTCCAATAGCGAAAAAGCTTACAGAATATTCACCAATAGCATAAATTGAAGTAAAACATACTAAGTTCCTAACAACATGAGTTAAATAAACAATGAGTGGCATGGTGCATCAGTATAAATGAGCTTTTACTCATCAGACAGACGAGTAACAAAACAAGCGCATCCAGAATCATGTATTTATGAGAAAACATCTTCCAAAAAGGTATTACATACATTCTGGTAAGATATGACAACACTCAACTCGATCTTATGTGAAAAATACTCAACTCCAAGATCAAAACCACACAAAAAATGCCCACATGAGTTTGACTTAGGCCCAAAAATGTGTGATGTGTACAGAATAATGATGTAAGATCATCGCAGTGTAATTATTTATGGGTCATCACTACAAGAAGTTTCAAAACAGAACCAATGGTCTAGCTTAAGATCACAGAATACAAACCCGTACTTCCGACAAAGTAGTTCGAATTTTTCTACTTGGGGCACCACTTTTTGCTCTCTCTTCAGATTTCTGAGGGACAATCCCAAGACTGTTCACAGTGAGATGGCTTTGAGCTCCCATCTTAGGTGTACTTCCTCCCGGAACTGCAGTATTAGACCGTCCGCTACACGAAATATCAGTTCGAGAACGTTTTCTTGAAATATTGGTGTACCATTTATCCATTTTCAAGGCAGCCTCACCAAATGCTTTCGCTCGATCACTACATCATCAAATATTTAAGAAAAATAAGTGATAATTTAATCTCAACATAAATAAAAGGGGCAACTTCAACATCGCAAAATGAATAATTGGTATTCAAAAAATAAAATGTATAATTGCAACCCTGCAATCAACAAAAAAATGCAAGAGTACACATCAGAATATATCTCAAAAAAGAAAAAAAACACTCACACACTGAATACGTTAAGCCATCTAGAATCCTCTTAGATTTTTTATAAGTATGAAGGAAACAAACACCATTAACAGAATGCCCCCCCCCCCCCCCCCCCCCCCCCGGGGAAAAAAAATCTTTTAGCCAAAGCACAGAGTTATCTTAATATAAATTCAACCTACTTTGAACCGTAATCCTGACCTAAAATATACTCTACATTCAAATTCTACACCACAGAAAGGAAAATTTTTAAATAATATCTTGTCCTTCTCCATTTTATTATGCCAGTATCATCACATCGCTAAGTTCTTATATGGATTTGGGTGGAATATTAAAAAATATTTAAAGTCAGCTTGCTGCACATTAAACAGATATTGAGGTGGAGAAGGGAAGGGGATATGAATATGAGTTTGCTAGCTGTTTTAGTTCAAGGCTTCGTGTGTTGTGTTGGAATGTTCAATGAGTGTGAGGCTAAGGAGAGGAAGAACATAGTTTGATAATCTGGGTTTTGGAACTTTCATTAAGGGGGTTTGTGGAACTTTCGTCAAAGATTTCAGGAGTGAAAAAGAAACGAAGGTGGCCACGAAGGTGGATTTCATATTTTGGACATTGAATTTTCATAAAGAATAAAAGGTGAAGAAGATGGAGATGCAAGCCAAGAAAAAAGGTAACAGTGAACAAAAACATTTTCAGATTTTTACCAACTTTCGTTGACCTGATATTAAAGAAGTTAGATTTCAGACTATTGGAAATATAACCATTAATTTACTAGAAGTTCATAAAGATTTAGAGTGGCCTCAATTTCTCTTATTTTATAATATTAAATATATGGCGGTATTTTAGGCATATATGAATCATGCAAGGTGAGGTCACATGATACTCCAAGTTGACATAATGAATAAATGAGGATAAGTGTATAAATGGCTTTAATTATGATTTAGCAAATGAGAACTGAAACATATATACAGCAATAAACTCATATGAATGAAAAAATACACCAAAAAGAATACATGTATGGTAAAGTGTTCTTAGGGTAGATCATCTAAGAAGGTAGCATAAAATCACATTGGAGCAACCCTACAATGATCCGTTCCATTCATCTTGATCTTCATACTTTAAAATGGTCGTGCATTAAAAATTATGCTATTTGGATAACTTTTTACCCTGGATAAATGATGTTATTTGTTCTATTGTTAAGAAATCGTTCTTTTGGTAACCACTTAACATATGGTTACGACAATTTTAAAGTGAATGATTTGTATTAGGGAGATGTAGATCATAATGATCAAAACGGATCATTCATAAAATTTATTGATGGTGTGATTTAAGCTCATTCCTTAGATAATTATGAATTATCTAAGCAATTATGTATGTATATGTGTGTGTGACGGAGAGAGTTTGACTATGATCCCATTGAGAGGATCAAACATGGATCCTATTATCACAAATTTAAAAAAGGCAACCTAAATTGAAAACTTATTCTGTTGGATGTGATCTAATACATTTCAACTACTTATCAATAAAAATTCAAATGATTTTGATATGTTTTCCTCATGTAAAATGTTGTGACACAATCAATGTTTCATAATCGTCATAAACTTGACTAATTTCTTGCAACTTGGCGCATGGATAAAACATATGAAATCATCTTATAAGTAGTTTAAAACTGTTAAATCACATCCAACTTTTGCAGTGGGTGACAGGAACATAGGATTGATATTTTTGATCCTATTGAGCAGATCTTGGTAAAGCTGTGTTCATTAATGTATTTATGTGGATGCATGCATGCATGTATAAGAACTCGAAGATAGTTGGAATGCTTCTTACTTGGATTGTCAATATACTTCAAATAAGATGAAAAAGAATTTAAGATCATAGAATAGACGGTCTCTCTGTACATATTTTCATTACTTTTTATGTGACATTTCCGATAGGGTTGAGAACATGATATACCTTGCCTCAACAGAACTCTCATGAAGATAAGTCTTCAAGCGTTTGATGTCCTCCACAGAGGAAGAAGGCAGATGCCTCATAGTGAATGTAGCAGGCAAAGACCCTTCTTGAGATATGCCCAAAATGGAGCTGATTTGTCTTCTTACTTCTCCATGTCGAGGGAGCTTCTGATCAAAAGCCACCGTTTTCATCTCAGAAACAATTGTCTGTAACAAACTGACAGATTCTCCTTGAGAGGACATGGAACCGGTCCTTGATGCACTGCTGTTCGGCATTGAGGATGCAATTCGATTCTCTGCAGCCTCGCGGAAGCTTCCAGGCCTCTCGAGTGAGGCCGCTACACGCTGCCCGCTCGGATGGGCAGGCGGCCCATCAGAGCTGCTGGAAGAGATGTCAAATTTGCTACTCGCTGCCATTATTCTTTTAAATTACACAATATGTGACTAAAGCCATTAGTATCATGTAACCGCATAAGAGATGGCAAAACTACTGCTGCTTAGACACCCCGTCAAGTTTGAAACTTCTTTCAAAGTTTATATAACCAACAAAAAGCAGCTGCACCTGCCAAAGATAAAAATTTGCCGAAATTCAATTCAACCGACGCATCTGTAATCAGTTATAAACTGTTAAGGAAAGCAGGTCAAAGTATCACTGTAAGCTAACTTAACATCCATCCACAGAGCTAGCTCCGCTTATCTCTATATCTCTGGCATGCGTTCTTTTTCTTTTTGGAATTTGTCAAAACTTAACCTTAAAAATATTTTATTTGATCTTCCAGATGATTAGATGGGTCTTAAACTTGCTAAGTAAAGCACGCTACGACTTGAATTTAGAGATATGATAGAGGAATATTCGTTATAGTGAAACAAAGGAATAGTTGGATTTAAATTGAAGTTAATAATGATGTTAATAGATGAATGCTTAGCACTACCTTGGATATCCGCAGGAGGACACGACGTTAGTGTATGACCCTCCAAGAGTTTGCATTATATTAGCTGAGATACATCAACTTTAAGACACATTACATATGAAACTAACTTTAAAATACCGTTAGAAATTAAGCGTCGTCTCACATTGTTGGCCACCCCAATGAGAATTTTTTTTACCAATGCCAGAACTTAAACCGACATTAACAAGATGTAGCTTCTACTTTATCTTGCAAATATCAAAAATATTGAAATTCTATTCGAGTCAAGCAACACGTCTATAATTCAAAGAATTCTCTAAGAAGAAAATTTAACATCTTCTCTTAGTTAGCTAACCTCCATTCACTCCAATTTGAGCTCGAAGTAAAACTTAATTAGCTGGAATCAATAATTACGGGGTAGAGATTGAAGGGTAGAACATAAAGGCTCACCGTTGAAGAGACGTGACGGAGCGAGCTTCTCCGGCGATCAATCGAGTTTCAAGCGAGGGATCGAGCAAGGATCAGATTGAGGATCGAGAATTTAATCGGTAGCTTGATTCGAATTTTAGACCACAGCTTCTGTTGTGATTTGAATCTCGCGATCTCGTCTTATTTTTTTCCTCTCTCTCTCGGTGATAAATAAAACCTAGATTTCTTGAGAAATTTGGGGAGCAATGCGTGTGTAAACGAATTTGGGGATTTTTGCCGACTCGACTGTGTAGACGAATTTGGGGGCTGACTTGGGCATTTAATTACAATGACCCAACGCAGTATTTTTAGCTTTGGGTCCTTTGCAGTTGACTGACACCTGGGTCCCGCATGTTTAAAAGGGGACCAATTATCCCAACCGGTGTCGAACCAATTTCTAACTGGATCGGAACCAACCAACGTATTGGATCCAACCCAACCCGCGTGCCCTGATGGAACACTTTGTATCTAAAGATCCTACTTGTTGTAAACAGATGAGGTTAGTTGTAAACAATGTAAAGAGATAAGACTATATCTATTGTATCTTATCTATGTATGACTCTCGCATCCACTATAAATAAATGCATGTGGTCTTCTCCTAGGATATACATTCATAACACGTTATCACCACAATTCTCTAAATTTTTCAGAAGATCCGTTCGTTACGAAAACAAGGAGAAGACTGTATAGCCATCACGCGTGGGCTTCATCAACCGTCGCTATATCTGGAGGACAGATCTAGAAGTATTACTTCAAATCTTATTTTAAATCATGGTCATGATACATACGTCGATCTCGCAAGTTCGGACTTGAAAAATCGATTTCTCTCCTTCCTATATCATATATGACAAATGTTTACCATCGAACCTGGGAAACACACCATAAAAACTCTACTTTTAGAGTTCCTTCATAACAGGAAAAACAATTCGTAAAACCCTACACACGGTCGTCGCCGGCACTCTTGCCGCCAGGCGCTAAGTAACCCCCCCCCAAAAAAAAAAAAAAACAAAAACAAAACAAAACAAAACCTCCTCCTCCCACAGAGGAGGCATGCACGCAGTGGGCGTTAGCCCCTTTTTGGGTTCTTCTAAACACAACGAAATAAAAAAAACGACGAACCATCGCCGCCGCCGACTAGGGATGAGAATGGGCAGGCCCAAAGCCCGATTGGGCTTCCAAATGGGCATGCCACATCATCATCCCTACAATTCCTTCACAAATTTTTATAGAATTTGTGAAGGAATTGTAGGGATGATGATGTGGCATGCCCATTTGGAAGCCCAATCGGGCTTTGGGCCTGCCCATTCTCATCCCTACCGCCGACTCCCTCCCACCGACGGCCAAGCCCTCCTTCCCTGCCGTGGGGGTGGCGGCGGCCCCCACCACCGCCGACCCAAACCCAAGATGTGGGAGGGGCGACGGCAAACCCTAGCTGCCCCCCTCCCACAAATAAAATCTTGGGCCGTAATTAAAATAAAAAACATACATGTAACTAGGGGTGGCAAACGGGCGGGTCGGGTCGGGCCGGGTTCGGGTCGGGTCGGGGTAAACCCAACCCGACCCGAATAAGGGTAAACCCGAACCCGACCCGAATTAAATTCGGGTCAGGGTTCGGATGCCCGTACCCGACCCGACCGTAACCCGGGTGACCCGTACCCGACCCGGTTTGTCTTACGGGTCGGGTTCGGGTCGGGTTCGGGTCGGGTTTGGTGTGAAAGAGTGATTATTTTGCAAAAAAGGTCGGGTTCGGGTCGGGTCCGGGTCGGGTTCGGGGTGAAAAGAGTGAAAATACGGGTCGAGTTCGGGTCAACCGGGTCGAGTTCGGGTCAACCGGGTCGAGGGGTCAAACCCGTACCCGACCCGAATTTTATTCCGGGTCAGTCGGGTTGACCCGAATTCGACCCGACCCGGATTGGCCCCTACCCATACTAGGAATGGCAATATTGCGGGGCGGGGCGGGTATTTAACTACCCAAGCTTGCCCCGACCCATCTACAGGCCAGGGCGGGGCGGGTCGCGGGCCGGGGCGGGGCGGGTTCTTTCTTACCAAAACCGGGTCGGGCCGGGTCGGGCCGTTCGGGTCAAGTCATTAGTGCCATCCATATGAATCCCAAATACAAATTTTATTTGTGAATTGGGAGAATTTTGATTTATATGGTAATTTGGAATTGGGAATTGGCCCAATTAGGAGAACCGTGGAATAGAGTATGCGTTATGGGTTATTCGCTGACTGCATGGTCCGCATCAAAATAGTAAACCTCTATAGTTTACCGGGTCGGATCGGGTCGGGTCGGGGCGGATACAAAGCCCAAGCTTGCCCCGACCCGGCTGCGGGCCGGGTCGGGCCGGGTCAAAACCGGGTCGGGCCAGGTCGGGCCAGGCGGGTCAGGCCATTATTGCCATCCCTAACCCATACCCGACCCAAGAGGCCGGGTTCGGATCAGGTCAGGTCGGGTCGGGTCTATTTTGCCACCCCTACATGTAATGCTTTGGGTCGAAGCCCACAGCGACTTGTGGGCTTCAGCCCATAAGCAAAGAGAGAGAGATTGAAGGCTACGGGCCTGAAGCCCGTGGTCCACACTGCGGGCTTTAGGCCCGTAGGCAAAAAAAATTTTATATGAAAAAAAAGGAGGAAAAGATATAAAAGAAGAGGGTACATGAGGGGGAAACAAAGGGCCCAAAAATGAATAAAAATATAATATAATAGGGCGATTGGGGGTTGAGGGGAATAAAGGGGAAAATCCTTTCTTTTCGAAGGGGATAGAAAATAAGTAATATTATGGGGCATAGCTCAGTTTTTTAAAATTTTATGAACTAGGCCACATTGACCCGGTCCATACCGCGGTAGGCTTCACTCCCTGCACCCCCACGGAGTCAGTGGTGGGCTACTGGTTCGGGTCTACCATCCGCTTCCACCACAGATCTCTGAAAAAAATTACATTTTACGTTGTTTTCCACAAAAATTCCGGGGGTGGGTCACATAATACAACAAGTATTATTTTCGGGAATACAACTCTCATTATAATAAAATGGCATATTTCAGTGTTTTTTATCTAAATTTGACCCACATGCACCATTTATTTCAAGCATATTTTAATATATGATACCTATTTTGGATCTTATTTATTGCATCACACTTTTCTGCCACATTTTATAGGATAAACTTATGCTATGTTCAGGGGCGGAACCAAGATTAGATGACTGGGGGGCCGGGCAGCATTACAAGAAGGCATACAAACTGTATTCGTAAAGTACATAGATGTGATGGTGTTCAAGTCGCCGAGTTCAAAGAGATGGTGTTTTACCATTACGTTTAAGTATATTTGAGGGGGGACAAAGTGAACAAAATAGATATGAAATTCATTGCTCAGGCCCAATGTAACATATGTGTGAGGGATCGAGTAAGAAAGTCGAAAACAAAAACAAGTTTTAATTGGATGGGTACGAAAATAAGTTACGAAGATTCAAACCAAATTACTTTAAATAAGCAGCAAATTTTTCCATGCATTTATTAAACACAAAATCGTTCACATATTAACGAAGCTATGAACGCGAAACTGACACTGATTACATCCTTAATTTGCAAAAAAAATAAAATTTAAAAAATATAATCATTGGGACTTGCCAAGAACTAATTAATCTTTTAAATATAATGGAATGAGAGGAAAGTGTTTAGTAACTAAACATTTTAGGTATATTAAATTAACCATGACAATTTAAAAACTCAAATTAGAGATCACAACGTTTACTTGTGTAACCAGACAATTCTCTGTTTTACAAAATATCTATGTGAGAATTTAAGCTTAAACTAAGTTATATTTTTTAGACGTTTTTCTTTTCTTAATCAAATGCAGACTCGGCTATGCTATAATTAAAAACATGAACAAAAAAACTGGCATAGCTTCGAACGAAAATCTAAAAATTTTGCGGATAAATTTTAATGCTATTTTATTTAAAAATTATCTAAAAGTTTACTAGACAATATCCCAAATTTTAATGTTATTTTATCTAAAATTATAAAATTTTACTCCAACCAATTCCCCTAAAATCGGAGATGATGCTTCCAGGAATCAAAACCATGACATCAAGATTGGGGAGGGAGCTGAAAACCACTAGGTCAAAAAGACATTCGTGTAATAAAATTTCTTTACTTATCCTTATGTTGCGGTCTGCTGCCATATGTGCGTGTGTGTATGTAAATTTTGAAAAATGGCTGGGGGGCGGGCCCCCCAACTGCAACGTGGGTCCGCCCCTGGCTATGTTGTGCGGCATTAACTTAATAATTATGAAGATCCTGCGACCGTATTGCCGTTAGTTACCTAACCTAATGGTGTATGACATCGCCCAGTGGTCTGAATAATCATTAAGTTTTAAAATTGATGTGTTTGTCATATTCTGAATCTGTGATGCCTGTGATGCGTTATGAACATGTTTAATGAGCAAAATTTTTGCAAGAATGGCTAATTGTGGTTTTGGGTCGGCTAGTTAGTCCCACTTTTTACTTTTTCTGTACTTTTTCTTTTTCTTTTGAGAGAAATTGTAGTGAGGAAATATATGTAATGCCTAAAACTAATGACTATTTTCCATGGAGGCGGAGGCCACTATTGAAGCTGAATATTTTCAAATGGGACCCTAGTGGTTTCCAAAGTTGTAATTTTTGCTTTCATTTGTGTAAAATGGACTGTAATATGGATTTTGAGACATTATTATTTTATGTGGGACTGCCCGATCCACGCAATTAGCTTATTCATTTAAAATTGCATCTGCATGAAACTGTTTTTTAATATTATTAATTCATGCAAAATTGTGCTTTCTAGATAAAATGGCAAAAATCGCAAACGTTGATTTCGAAGTACTGAATACATTAGAGAAAAATTATTTGATCTGGAGCTTGATGTTAAATTTCACATGCGAGCTAAATCCCTCGTTTCTGCAATTACAAAAGATAGAAAGGCGATAGACATTGATAAGGCGCAAGCCATCATTTACATTCGTCGCCGCGTGGATAAGACATCAAAGGCTGAATAACTTACGGTCGAGGATCCACTTGAGCTGTGGACTACCCTTGAGGACAGATATAAACATCAGAACGATGTTATACTCCTAAGGGAACGTTATGAGTGGGAGAACCAGAGACTTCAGAACTTTAAGTCCATAGCTGGGTACAACTCAGCTCTTGTTATTATCAACTCGTGCCTGAAGTTGTGTGGTGAAAAAGTCTCAGAAGATCGCATGCTGGAAAAAATGTACATGTATTTCCATGGAAAAGATGCAATACTTATGCAGCAATACCGTGAACGAAAGTTCACTAAGTATTCTGAGTTGCTATCATGTTTACTCATGGCTAAACAAAATAGGGAGCTTCTCCTTGCCACTCATAACATGTGCCCCCTAGCACTGCCCCCTCCCAAAAGCTCACAATGCATCTTCTTCCAAAAAGAAGAAAGATAATAAAAGAAAAGGAAAATCATAAAGAGATGGACGAAATAAAAAAGGCAGAGGACAAGTCCACCAGCGAAGAAATGAAGGGAGGCGGAAGTTCACTTGGCGCAGAAATGACACAACAGAAATGATGCACCTCCACCTAGAAGGGAATGGGAAGACTAGTGACATAGCTGGCATGAAAGGAGACTGGTCTAGAGTGTGTAGAACTCCGCGACACCTACAAGATTTGTACAAAAGAGCTTGAAGAAGAAGACTGAAACAAATCCGATGTCCACCCCTGCTCCAGTTCAGTTCACTGATGATGACTTCGGAAAAGACGACTTGTTTGATTAGCTATTTTCATCTTTATTGAAAAACAATGTTATATGAGCTATCTGAATGTTCACATGAAGTATGAATAAATTTAAAAATGTTTTTCTGAAATCAAATGTGCTTATATAATTCATCTTTTAATAGATGAACTGCTCTTATGACTGTTTAGTAGACAGTACATAAACAATACGATCCTTCAATACAAATGCTATTTTCATAGCATATGAAAGCCCAATAAATATAATATCAGGACCATCGAACATAATTGAAGGTTTTGGTAACACAACACTGTTGCTCCCAAATGACACAGAAATAAAAATAAAGAATGCATTATTCTCTCCAAAAAGAAACTTATTAAGTTTCAAGGACATATGTTTAAACTAATTCCACTTATAAACTGCAAATGTGAACGAAAAAGAATAGTTGTATGTAACGTCTCAAGAAAATGAGTAAAATCTATACTTGAACGTTTTGAGAGCCTTTCATCAGGCCTCTATCATACAAAGATTCGGAGAGAGGAGGCGAATTTAACGGAGCACCTGAAGTGCCTGACATCAGTCAAGTTTTTACTTTGGCATGATAGACTTCGCCACACTGAATCAGTTATGATGCACCGTCTTATCCCAATCCTATGGGCATGACTTGAAGAATCAGAAGATTCTTCAGAAGGGAGAATTCACTTGCATCCCTTGCTGTAACGGCCTGTATTTTTCAAACACTTCAAATACGTAATTAGCGTATTTTTATCTTCTTTATAATGGTTGGTTAGGAGTTGTATATCAAAACTGATTTCAAAAATTCTTTTAAAAATATTTTAGAGCACTAGACTTATCATATTGTATTTCAGCAATTTCAGATTTCCGCAAATGCCCAAAACATTCCTGTTAAAATTCATCTTCCAAAATTACCGTTTTGATTCGACGAATTTATTTTCTATTCAAACGTATTTAGAACGTTTTCAAACTTCTACAGTAACATCCTATTATCATTTAGGGCTTCCCACATTATTTTCATAATTTTCGGATATCATTTCAACATAGAACCCGCAAACCCGCTTCCTAAACGTTTTGGCCAAAAACCTGTACTTCCGTAGCTCAAATCCCAAAACGGATCTTGTATTCGCGATCCTCGCGATGATACGAACCCGTGGGTATGTTTTCGTAATTTTTCGGAGTCGTTTGTGAAAACGCGTCTGTATTTCACCGCTTTGCTAATTACAATCACTAATGACCTTTTTTACAATTACTTTTAACTATTTACTTTTATCCCCTAATCATTCCCCTAACCCCACCCCATTAACCCACCTCCTAAAAGTAGGTAGATCCAACCGTTGCATCATTGCCATCTTTATTATTATTACTTTTATTATTTTGATTACTTTATTTTTCCCCTAACCTATATATTTCCCCCAACCCCCAGCTTCCCCAGGCAACCCACTCCCCTTCTTTATTTTTCTTCGTTCGTTTTAAACTGAGGCTTCTCTAACCCTCTCCCTCGTTCTTTTTCCCAACCCATCACACAGTAATCTCCCTCTCTATTTCTTTTACGAACGAAACCCAACACAGCCCGACTTCAGCCTCTCCCAAGCTCTCTCCCTCAACCTCACCTCCGGCAGCCTCGACCCGCCGCCCCCGCCGCCGCACGGCAACGCCCGACCGTCACCCGACGAGCTCCCACCGCCACAGGACCCCGGCCCCCGCCTGCGCCCCGATTGCCGTCCTCCGCCACCTCCGGCTAGCCACCGCCGCACGGATCCCCGACAGCACGCCCCCCTACCGCCGGCCTCCTCCTCCGCCCTCGCTCCGTCTTCGCCGCCGCCGAGCCCACCCCGCTGCCACCCCCCGCCGTCGCCCGTCTCCGCCTCCCTCGACCAAAGACCGCCGCCCTGGTCACCGCTCGTCGCCGGCGTCCCCTCGACCCACCGCCGTCGATCCCCTCCGCCGCCTTGCCGCCACCCGCCGGCAAGCACGAGGCCCCTCTCCCCCGTTGCTCCGCTGACGGCGAAGAGGGTAAGCGCCGGCTGCGTGTTTGCCTCGATGGCAAACTTGTAAATACGGAGTGAAATTCGTATTTTCGTATTATTAATTAATTAATAATAGGGTTTAAGGGTTATAAATCCATAACTAATTATACAGGGGCCAGAAAAATATGAGGCTAGCTCTGGAAAATCCGAAACGATATTTCGGACCCAATGGCGCTAGTCTCACTGCGAGCAGCCGCCTACTTTTCCCAGAATCGTTTTTTGAACCTAAAAGATAAATACGTATAAATCTTTCTAAAAATCGTAACTCGCTGTTTTCACTCACAATAATACGTGAGAAAATTATATGTGAAAGTAAACTTCGAGACGGTCGTTTTGACTGTTCATTCGAGTAATTCCGACTAGGATTGCTCCCGGAACAATTTACGGAAGATACGCGTCACGTAAATAAATCAGGTTTTTAATCTAGTTTTGAGTTTCTAAAAATTATAAAAAATACTATAGACTTCAGAAAAATATTCTATTTTACAGTAAAATTATTTTTATCATATATAGCATATATAAAAATTTAAAACGCTTTTTCGACACCGTTTCAATAGTGTTAAAAATCAAAACGACCAATTAATTATATAATAATTAGTGTAGCCATTAGCTGATATTTTCCTTGTGTTTGCAGGTACCAATCCTCGCGCTTTAACTCCATCCTCGTCTTGCTACGACAATCCCGATAGTGTAAGTCACAGTAAATTCTACCCTTAGAAATATAGATAGTGTACTCGTATGAACATAGGACTTGACACCTAGTCTCAGAACAGTTATTGGCCTGAACAGATTATTGACATTGCTTGACAGAAAGATTGTAATTGGAAATGTAAGAACAGTAAATGACTGGTAAAAATTGCAGAGTATGGTATTGCACAGACACTGGGTTTTTGGGGTAACTTATAATTGCGGAAGTGCGGGAGCGACCAGTCCGATCTTCGTATTGAACAGTATTGAATAGTATCGATTTGTTGAACAGTATCGTAACCCGGGATATCAGGTGGACTCTTGGTTGCTCACTGTACTACCCATTATAAGTCACAAACTAGGCTAGGCACAATTACTCTCATTATTGCTATTGTCATTGCTTGGTCACCTTTACTTTACTTGTCACCCTTGCATGCTTGACAGATGTACTTTACTTATCACACTTGCATGCTTGTCTGTCCCTGCTTTACTTTCCGCACTTGTTTACTATAGACTGCTCCATATTTGTGCACTCCTCTTTTTCTATCGCTAGAATTGTTGTGACTTACCTTCGGTTCCATTTATGGCACCGGCAGACGAAGACCTGATCGAGGAGATTGCACCAGAGTTCGTGGAGCCTACAATGACCCAGAAGCGGCATAGTTTTAGTTACCACTGTTGGTGTGTGTGTGTTGTACAGTGTATTTCCTTTTCCGCATTTCCTTTCAGTACTTCCTTCGTGTATTTGTGAGAGAGAGTGCTGGTTGTTGTTGTACCTTAATTTGGACTGTAATAACGTCTGTACGATGGTTTGAGTATTGTGATACATCTCTGAGTTGTGGCTATGCTGATTTCACTGGTAAACTGCGGAACCTGCGAATAAACCAAATAAGTAACGGGCCCCCGAGAGCGGGTCGTTACAGTTTTGGCGGCCCATGCAGGTCCATGCAAAATACCTCGTGAACAGTATAGTGAAACCAGGATGTGTCGTATACGATACTCGACTAAGCTAACATTTTCTATGAATGCAGGTTTGACACCCGAAGGATGGACGGAAACACCTCAGAGAGCCCCAATGGAGTTAACCTATCTGGCCTTAATATAAAGTCGTTAACAAAAACCAAAAAAAAATCTTGATAGGAATAATTAGTTGTTAATAAGAAAAATCTTTTGTATCAGTGGCACTCGTATGAATGATAATCTTCCTTCAATGGACCATGATACCGGTCAATGTGCTTGGCTAAAGTCTATGGATCGACCTGGCTAGACTGGGCATAAGTGATCCTAGCTTAGTCACTTCCCTGACCGTGTCCGCTGGACCGCAAGGACGTGAATCATGATTATGTAACGCCATCGATCTTCATCACTATCACCCTTCTTTTAGCTTGATGACCTTTCGATTGACCTTCTTAGAATCTTTCTACGCTTGAACTCTGGCTACGGAGAGTAGCGTTCGAATTTTCAACCACCAGAAGTTCGAGTTCCACAACGGAAGCGACCGCCATCATCTGCTCAGCAACATCAACTACTCCCTCCTCAGCAGCAAGTGTACCAGCAGATGACGACAGGCGCCCCAGAGACGCCAAGCTTATACCATGACAGTGGAAGACGCCGAAGCTACGAGCCAAGTAATCACAGGTATGAGATTTTTCACTAAGCTACATACTCTAATATTTAGAAATCGTAAGCTTAGACTTGATTCTCATCACGGTAGGTACCGTCTTAATAGCCGGTAAACCTGCCCTCACACTGTTCGACTCAGGAGCTACACATTGCTTCTTGGCGAGTCGTTTCGTTCAAACACATGCCATCACTGTTGAACCTCTGACTCCCGTTGGAAGGTCGAGACCGCTGGCGGTTCACTACCGGTAGCTAGCGGATGCCTCCAATGATCTGTTGTGATTTGTAGACGAGATCTCTTTGCCGACTTCTTGGGATGGACTGGTTGAGATTATTTCATGCCACCATTGACTGTCGTCAAAGGAGGGTAGAAATCGATATACCCAATCATCCTCAGTTCGTGTTCCTCAGCAAAAGCCGATCAGAAGGACCAGTGGAGTATCGATCCAGACCCGACGTGTATGCTGTTGCGTTGTTACATTCTTCATGAACTCGCATTTCTTTTCTAAACCCCCACTTCCGTCTTGTACCCAATTTTCCATGTGTTTGTATCCTTTTCCCACCTACCACCTCCTCCGCAACGACAGGCCTACACGATGATCCCAGAAGATGTCGAAGCCATCGACCAGGTGATTGGAGGTATGAATTATTGCTTTTGATATTATACTCGTTCATTTGCAATCAGTATATCATCGTAGCTATTATGATAGCTATGGTGGTGTCAATAGTATGTATTCGTACATGACATCATCTCTTGTTTTCTTGATGCTGTGATGTCGCATTATATTTCATGTTATTTACAACCTGATTTACTAGATCATTATCTTTTCAATCATTTATTTGCTTGAGCTTCTTAATAACATCAATTATTTTCAAAAGAGATTTTTAAACAAAAGAGATTTTTAAATTCCGAGGACGGAATTATTTTAAGGAGGGTAGAATGTAACGGCCTGTATTTTTCAAACACTTCAAATACGTAATTAGCGTATTTTTATCTTCTTTATAATGGTTGGTTAGGAGTTGTATATCAAAACTGATTTCAAAAATTCTTTTAAAAATATTTTAGAGCACTAGACTTATCATATTGTATTTCAGCAATTTCAGATTTCCGCAAATGCCCAAAACATTCCTGTTAAAATTCATCTTCCAAAATTACCGTTTTGATTCGACGAATTTATTTTCTATTCAAACGTATTTAGAACGTTTTCAAACTTCTACAGTAACATCCTATTATCATTTAGGGCTTCCCACATTATTTTCATAATTTTCGGATATCATTTCAACATAGAACCCGCAAACCCGCTTCCTAAACGTTTTGGCCAAAAACCTGTACTTCCGTAGCTCAAATCCCAAAACGGATCTTGTATTCGCGATCCTCGCGATGATACGAACCCGTGGGTATGTTTTCGTAATTTTTCGGAGTCGTTTGTGAAAACGCGTCTGTATTTCACCGCTTTGCTAATTACAATCACTAATGACCTTTTTTACAATTACTTTTAACTATTTACTTTTATCCCCTAATCATTCCCCTAACCCCACCCCATTAACCCACCTCCTAAAAGTAGGTAGATCCAACCGTTGCATCATTGCCATCTTTATTATTATTACTTTTATTATTTTGATTACTTTATTTTTCCCCTAACCTATATATTTCCCCCAACCCCCAGCTTCCCCAGGCAACCCACTCCCCTTCTTTATTTTTCTTCGTTCGTTTTAAACTGAGGCTTCTCTAACCCTCTCCCTCGTTCTTTTTCCCAACCCATCACACAGTAATCTCCCTCTCTATTTCTTTTACGAACGAAACCCAACACAGCCCGACTTCAGCCTCTCCCAAGCTCTCTCCCTCAACCTCACCTCCGGCAGCCTCGACCCGCCGTCCCCGCCGCCGCACGGCAACGCCCGACCGTCACCCGACGAGCTCCCACCGCCACAGGACCCCGGCCCCCGCCTGCGCCCCGATTGCCGTCCTCCGCCACCTCCGGCTAGCCACCGCCGCACGGATCCCCGACAGCACGCCCCCCTACCGCCGGCCTCCTCCTCCGCCCTCGCTCCGTCTTCGCCGCCGCCGAGCCCACCCCGCTGCCACCCCCGCCGTCGCCCGTCTCCGCCTCCCTCGACCAAAGACCGCCGCCCTGGTCGCCGCTCGTCGCCGGCGTCCCCTCGACCCACCGCCGTCGATCCCCTCCGCCGCCTTGCCGCCACCCCGCCGGCAAGCACGAGGCCCCTCTCCCCCGTTGCTCCGCTGACGGCGAAGAGGGTAAGCGCCGGCTGCGTGTTTGCCTCGATGGCAAACTTGTAAATACGGAGTGAAATTCGTATTTTCGTATTATTAATTAATTAATAATAGGGTTTAAGGGTTATAAATCCATAACTAATTATACAGGGGCCAGAAAAATATGAGGCTAGCTCTGGAAAATCCGAAACGATATTTCGGACCCAATGGCGCTAGTCTCACTGCGAGCAGCCGCCTACTTTTCCCAGAATCGTTTTTTGAACCTAAAAGATAAATACGTATAAATCTTTCTAAAAATCGTAACTCGCTGTTTTCACTCACAATAATACGTGAGAAAATTATATGTGAAAGTAAACTTCGAGACGGTCGTTTTGACTGTTCATTCGAGTAATTCCGACTAGGATTGCTCCCGGAACAATTTACGGAAGATACGCGTCACGTAAATAAATCAGGTTTTTAATCTAGTTTTGAGTTTCTAAAAATTATAAAAAATACTATAGACTTCAGAAAAATATTCTATTTTACAGTAAAATTATTTTTATCATATATAGCCTATATAAAAATTTAAAACGCTTTTTCGACACCGTTTCAATAGTGTTAAAAATCAAAACGACCAATTAATTATATAATAATTAGTGTAGCCATTAGCTGATATTTTCCTTGTGTTTGCAGGTACCAATCCTCGCGCTTTAACTCCATCCTCGTCTTGCTACGACAATCCCGATAGTGTAAGTCACAGTAAATTCTACCCTTAGAAATATAGATAGTGTACTCGTATGAACATAGGACTTGACACCTAGTCTCAGAACAGTTATTGGCCTGAACAGATTATTGACATTGCTTGACAGAAAGATTGTAATTGGAAATGTAAGAACAGTAAATGACTGGTAAAAATTGCAGAGTATGGTATTGCACAGACACTGGGTTTTTGGGGTAACTTATAATTGCGGAAGTGCGGGAGCGACCAGTCCGATCTTCGTATTGAACAGTATTGAATAGTATCGATTTGTTGAACAGTATCGTAACCCGGGATATCAGGTGGACTCTTGGTTGCTCACTGTACTACCCATTATAAGTCACAAACTAGGCTAGGCACAATTACTCTCATTATTGCTATTGTCATTGCTTGGTCACCTTTACTTTACTTGTCACCCTTGCATGCTTGACAGATGTACTTTACTTATCACACTTGCATGCTTGTCTGTCCCTGCTTTACTTTCCGCACTTGTTTACTATAGACTGCTCCATATTTGTGCACTCCTCTTTTTCTATCGCTAGAATTGTTGTGACTTACCTTCGGTTCCATTTATGGCACCGGCAGACGAAGACCTGATCGAGGAGATTGCACCAGAGTTCGTGGAGCCTACAATGACCCAGAAGCGGCATAGTTTTAGTTACCACTGTTGGTGTGTGTGTGTTGTACAGTGTATTTCCTTTTCCGCATTTCCTTTCAGTACTTCCTTCGTGTATTTGTGAGAGAGAGTGCTGGTTGTTGTTGTACCTTAATTTGGACTGTAATAACGTCTGTACGATGGTTTGAGTATTGTGATACATCTCTGAGTTGTGGCTATGCTGATTTCACTGGTAAACTGCGGAACCTGCGAATAAACCAAATAAGTAACGGGCCCCCGAGAGCGGGTCGTTACACTTGCTACAAGGAAAAATTAATAACAATTCCATCACCACTAAAAGTGGCCAAAGAATCTCCAAGCTTCCTCGAAAGAATACAATGAGATATATGGGGACAAATCCACCCCCTAGTGGGCCATCTCAGCACTTTATGATACTAATAGATGCATACTCAAAATATTCGTATGCGTGTCTACTATCGACCATCAACCTAACTTTTCCAAATCTATTGGAACAAATAATAAAGTTACTGGCGCATTTTCCAGATAGCTGAATAAAGAAAATAAGTCTAGATAATGCTAGGGAATTTACCTCCTGGTCATTTCAAGAATATTACCTAGCAACTGTGATAGAAATTGAACATCCAGTGCCACATGTTCATACCCAAAATGGGTTGGCCGAGTCATTGATAAAAAAGACTCCAATGGATTGCATGTCCATTGTTAATGAAATCCTAGTTGCCGGTGACTGTATGGTGACATGCAATATTGCATGTTGCATCGTTAAAAAAATAAGACACTCTGGAGGTCAGAGTCTCTCTCCAATGCAACTTGCATATGGAATACCACCGAACATCTCTCACTTGAGAATTTTCGGTTGCACAGTTTATATCCTCATAGCACCACTGTAGAGGACAAAAATGGGTCACCAACGTCATCTAAGTATCTATGTAGGGTTTGACTCACCCTTAATAATAAGATACCTAGAACCCAAACGAGGGACGTGTTGGATCTCGATCTAAGCCTAGAGGGGGGGTGAATAGGCTTATAAAAAATTCTCGTGCAACCCACGAGAAATCACACGCAGTTATAGCACAATCAACCAGATGCAGAGTATAGAAAAACAGTCACAGCATGCACAGGCGATATACCCTGGTTCGGTCGCACCCACGACCTACATCCAGCCCCAAAAGCAATACTAGATTATTAGAGTTAACTGGTACAACCTGTAGCTAGGGCACCAACCCTACACTCACCTGGCTCTCAGCACCTGCACTCACCAAAGTGCCCAAACAATAACAATACTAGTAAAGCCTCTCTCTCTTGGCTAGTCCCAACTAGCCAAGTCCCCAAACAAATAATAAAATTGTTCTACAAAGATCACAACACCAATATCACAAAATAAAATAAAGTTCAGAGTTTAGAATCGCTCAATTGTGAAGGCGTTGATGTCTCTGTTGTTCAGCGCATGGTCAGATCAATCTGCCAAGTAGTAGTCCCTTCTGAAGTCAACGCACTCTGGTTGATGATTGAAAGTTACTCTTGGGAATTGCTCGGGGAGATTTCGGCTGCTCCTATATGTTGAGCTCTTGGAGAATTCAGGAGATGGGAATATGAGGCTCTTGAAGAATTTTTTTTTGTGGCAGACCTTGAAAATAGCAGTTCCCTCAATGATTTCAGCTGACTCAACAAATCAACATCACTGAATAAACAAATGCGGCCATGGGGATTTAAAAACAAAATCTTTGACAGTGCGCTCTTTTAGATTGTCTAAAGGGGAAGAGATCTTGATTCGGCCTGTGCACTGGATTTTGCAAAAGAGAATACAAAGGTGCTGCTATTAAGAATGTTTAAAGAAGTTGAAAAAAAAAACTTTCAAGGCCCTGTAATTTTTTTAATTGATTCGGTTCTCAAGGATGGGATCAAGTATCAAGGATTTTGCAAAAGAAAATTCGGCTGTCTCTCTTAAGCCTTTTTGTTTTGGCCTCTCACCAATAAGATTGCTTTGAAGTGCTCTCAGGGAAGAAAAATAAACTCACGGTTTCTCTCAAAGAAATTTGTTGTAGGTGATGCTTAAAAAACACAATACTGATCTCTCTTAAGGTTTTGATGAAGGTCAGCTTAACAAAAATGAGAGGAACTGTGCAGGGATCTCAAAACAACGAAGATGGCCACTCAAAAAAAATATTCGGCAGCCCCCTTGATTACCTCAAACCGAAGCACAGGGATCTTCTTATTTTTTTTGCGGCTTACCCTAGGAAATCGACCAGAGCCCTGTTAAAAATCTTTTTTGCCCCTTATTTTATGCCAATGGTATTTTTTTCGGCTTACCCTAGGAAATCGACCAGAGCACTGTTAAAAATCTTTTGTGCCCCTTATTTTATGCCAATGGGATAAAGTAATGACCCAGACCCAAAATAATTCGGGTGACATGCAATGGGGTTGACAATTTGGACTTGGTGTGGTTGAGTCAAATAAATGGCCTCTAGTAGTTATGCATCATACCAAGTAGAGTATCACCTTCTTCCCATCATATTGGTCACATCTCACAATGAGTCTCTTCAAGCTTTGTATCTCCTGAAACACTTAACACACACATTAAAAACGTTCACACACGTTTGTTATCATCAAACACGAAGTTCATAGATCGTTGCTACCAACAATCTCCCCCTTTTGATGATGACAAACCAAGTATAAGATTTGCAGAATAAAGTTTCAAATAGTGTGTGTGAGAGTGTGACGATAGAGGGTGAATGCAATGAGATGAAATGATGTGCGATCAATGATGGAGAAAATATAGCAATAGGCATGCTCCCCCTACTTTTGTGCTTCCCCAATATTCATGAATGCTCCCCCTTAGTCAAACAACCATATGCCAAATACCAATAAGCACACCAAGTAAATATCAAATCTTCCCAAATTTTTCTCCCCCTTTGTTATCATCAAAAGCCATACCACGAAGTCAAAAGTATATATCATGCAAAAAGAGAGTATTATTAACCATTACCAACAATCGCATGCAAACTTATCATAGAATAATCAAGGCAAAATCCAAGGAAATTAAACAACTACGACTTCAACACCAACGTGTACGTGCGATGATTAAAATTGAAGCACATAGGGAGAATCATTTAAGAAAGCCAACCAAAACCAATCCACATTTTCCATATAACATCCTATCACCTAGGATTGATTTTTCCCACCTCATGAAAAAATGAGTTCAAGGTACCGCACCCCAAAAACATAGCCTATAAGGACGCTTAGATGTGGGGGTGGTATTGCTTGACGAGTAAATACACCAACGCTAAAGTTTACCCATAAAGCTTATGTTGGATACTCGTGGGTAATACCGTTGCCAAGGATTGTATCCATTTTTCATACAGAGCATGTATTTTCTTTTTCAATTTTTATACTTGTAGTAACATATTTTTAATGCTCAATTTTTATCCATGGCAAGGTATATCATATCCCTTAGATTTTCAGTTAAGTTTTCCTCCTACATTCACATTTCCAATTTCAAAAACGATATCTCCAAATGTGCAACAATAATAATATATGTGGAAGTGAAATAGGTGGTGTAGAAACAAGTTATTTTCAGTCATTGAACATGCCATGAATATTTAGAAAGATGAACATGCGCATGTAGCAAAAGAAATAATACAACAATTTCTACTTAGATATGAAAATCATTCATGAACACTTCTTTTAATGAATCAAAGAGAAAGATACACACTGAAGCACCTTTTTTTTGTGTTTTTGTTTTTCAATTGTTTTGTTTTTTTTTGTTTTTGTTTTTTTTTTTTTAATGCATGAGATACTAAAGCAAACATGAGATGCAATCACACAAAAAAAAAATAAATCATGCACACACAACAATGCAACTGCTAGCACACAAACAAAAAAAGTCAAGCATACAGGAAAACATGGAGTCTCGTACTAAGTTTTATCAATAATACCAAGCTCAAGACGAAGACGACAAAAACGAGCCTCAACCAAAGGTTTGGTGAATATGTCTGCAAGTTGAGATTCCGTAGGAACAAACTCCACAGACACATCCTCTTTAGTGAGGTGATCTCTAAGAAAATGGTGTCTTACGTCAATATGTTTAGTACGAGAGTGGTGTACGGGATTATTAGAAAGATCTATGGCACTCTTGCTATCACATCGAAGAGGAACTCTTTTAAGAGCTAGTCCGTAGTCAGATAATGTTTGCATCATCCACAGTACTTGAGCACAACAACTGCCGAGGGCAATATACTCTGCTTCAGTAGTGGATAATGCAACACTATTTTGCTTACGGCTAGACCAAGAAACTAAAGAGTGTCCTAGCATAAAACAAGTGCCACTAGTGCTCTTTCTATCAGTTAAACTACCCGCATAATCAGCATCAGAATAACCCACCAAATCAAAGTTACCACTAGAAGGATACCAAAGGCCTAAAGTAGGTGTACTGATTAGGTACCTAAAGATCCTTTTAATGGCTTTCAAATGAGATTCTTTTGGGTTTGATTGAAAGCGTGCACACAAACATACAGCAAACATTATATCAGGCCTAGATGCAGTCAAGTACAATAAAGAACCAATCATACCTCGATATAGCTTTTGGTCCACTGCAACTCCTTGTTCATCCCTGTCCATTTTCGTGTTGGGGCACATCGGCGTTCCAATTCCTTTAGACTTCTCCATCCCAAACTTTTTCAGAAGTTCCTTGATGTATTTGGTTTGAGATAGAAAGATGCCTTCCTTTCCTTGCTTTACTTGGAACCCCAGAAAATATTTCAGCTCTCCCACAAGGCTCATCTCAAACTGATCCTGCATGACTTTCTCAAACTTTTGACATAGAAGATCGTTAGTAGCACCATAAATAATGTCATCAACATAAATTTGCACAATGAGAAAGTCTTCAGATTCATGCATCAAGAATAGTGTATTGTCAGCACTCCCCTTTTTAAAATTATTTTCCAACAAATATGTGCTTAGACGGTCATACCAAGCTCGTGGAGCTTGCTTAAGACCATACAAAGCTTTTTCCAATTTATAAACATGGTTTGGAAAATTATGGCTTTCAAAACCTGGGGGTTGCTCAACAAATACCTCTTCTTTTAGGTAGCCATTAAGAAAAGCGCTTTTTACATCCATTTGTTTCAGTTTGAGCCCTTTATAACTTGCAAAAGCTAGCAAGATTCTAATGGACTCAAGCCTAGCAACTGGTGCAAAAGTCTCATCCACATCAATCCCTTCAATTTGATTATACCCTTTAGCTACCAACCTAGCCTTGTTTCTAATAACATTACCAGATTCATCATGCTTATTCTTAAACACCCATTTAGTACCAACTACAGGATAATCAGTGGGTCTAGGTACTAGTTTCCAGACATTATTCCTGACAAATTGATTTAATTCCTCTTGCATGGCCAAAACCCAACTTTCCTCTTCTAAAGCAATATCTATAGTCTTAGGCTCTATTACAGAAATAAAGTCACCATAAATACATAGAGCGCAAAGATCTCTAAAAGAGGAACGTGTGCGAATACCTGCCGTAGGCTCACCTAGGATTAAGTCTGGTGGGTGGTTTGGAGTGAATCTCAACTCTCCTCTGGTAACTGCTTCATCTTGTATTTCTGTCGAATCAGTTTCAGCTTCTTTCTGTATTTCAGGTTGCTCTTCATTAACTTTTGGAATGCCTTGTTGTTCTACATTTTCCTCTTCAATGTTCTGCCTGCAATCCAAAGAATTTATATCAGATTCATCAAACTTTACATTTATAGATTCAACAATTGCAAGTGTGCGTTTATTATAAATCCTGTATGCTCTGCTCCTTGCTGAATATCCTACGAACACTCCCTCATCTGATTTTGATTCAAAGGTGCCGAGCTGATCTGCAGTATTTAATATAAAGCACCTGCATCCAAAAACTCTAAAGTAAGAAACTTTCGGGGTGTTGCCATGCCATAGTTCATAAGATGTTTTATTTAGTATAGGTCTAAGCATAACTCTGTTGCATACATGGCATGCCGTATTAATGGCCTCAGCCCAAAAAGACATAGGCAAGCTATATTCATTTAACATACTCCTAGCCATCTCTTTTAATGTGCGATTCTTTCTCTCAACCACCCCATTTTGTTGAGGTGTTCTAGGAGAAGAGAATTCATGTAAAATTCCTTTTTCAAAACAAAATTTTTCAAAAATAGCATTTTCAAACTCACCTCCATGATCGCTTCTAATTTTTACAATGGAAGAATTTTTCTCATTAGAAACTTGTATGCAAAAGTTTTGAAAATGGTCAAATGAGTCTGATTTTTTGGCTAGGAAGTATACCCATGTATATCTAGAGAAGTCATCCACCAATACTAAACAATACTTTTTACCTCCTAGGCTAGCAATGTCTGTTGGACCAAATAAATCCATGTGCACTAATTCCAATATACGTGTGGTGGCAATTTCATTGATGCTAGAGAAAGTAGATCTAGTTTGCTTACCTTTGGTGCATGCCACGCACAACTTACCATTCTCATATGTCTGATGCGGTAGTCCTCTTACCAAATTTTTGCTTTCGAGCTTCTTTATCAATCCCATGCTTGCATGTGCTAATCGTCTATGCCATAGTGTGGCCTCTTCTTCACCTACAAGCAAGCATTTAGAAACAGTTAGTTCTTCAATCATAAGAGTATACACGTTATTCTTTCTATTTGCAGTAATAATAATGTCACCTGTGGATCTATCAATGATTCTACAAAGTTTTTCATCAAATTCAACTTTCATACCTTTGTCACACAGCTGACTGATAGAAATGAGGTTATGTTTCAACTTTTCAACCAATAGGACATCTGTAAGCCGAAAGGTGTCGTTACCTACGACACCTTTACCAATTACCTTGCATTTTCCATTGTCCCCTAAAGTAACACTTCCTCCTTCATGCTTTGTAAGGCTAAGGAACTTTTCTCTTTCACCTGTCATGTGTCTTGAGCAACCAGAGTCTAAGTACCACTCACACTTTTGTTCCTTAGCCGTGCCATGTACCTACACATAAGAAGAGCATGATATGTGTGACCTAGGAATCCAAATAGGTCCACTAGTGTTAGTCACTTTATTTTTTGGAACCCAAATTTGCTTAAATTTGATGTTGGTATTCCTATACTTGCAATTATAATAAGCATGACCAACACCACCACATGTATAACATTTAGCAAACATGCTTCTTCCTACGCCAGTTTCTTTTTGATTCTTTCTATAAATTTTAGGCCTATCATCAATTTTATTTCCATATCCCAAGCCACGCCTGTTATTTCCTTGTATCTGATTACCTAGAATAATGTCTAGTGAATGCTTTCCAACACCAAATTTTTTAATAGACAATTCAAGATCAGATATTTTAGACTTTAAAAACATATTCTCATTAACAAGCATGGTACATTTACTAATGAAGGCTTTTTTGTTCTCTTCCTCACTCTTATTCAGATTAGCCATCTTCTTCTCTAGCTCTTTATTTTCATTTATTAGCATGCACATCTTCTCATTTAGCGATTCATTTTCAGCTTCTAGCTTAATCATATTTAGTTTAAACACGCTAATGTCGTTAAGCAAAGTAGGGCAGTTCAGACACTCAGTTTCAGTAGGTATACAGGATTTTCCCTTTTTCAAAGAGCTAATAGTAGAATCACATGCAACAAGCTTCTCTTTAATTTCATCAACTTCTAATGACATATTATAATTGTCTTGTTGCAATTCAAAATTAGCATTTTTAAATTTCTCTACATGGGATTCAAGTAACTCAACCGTTGATTCCAACCTTTCAATTTCATTTTGCATTTCTTTAAAGGTAGTCACAAGTTGAGCTTTACTTAAAGATTTTACCTGATCTAGTTCTCCCATCAGACAAAGAGAGGAATGTGCAACTTCCTCTTGAGATTCATCCTCGCTGTCCATATCCCATGTGAGCACCAAAGATTTTCCCTTTTGTTCCGCAGCGTTATTCTTTCCTTGAGGGCATTGCTTCATAAAATGTCCCTGCTTTTTGCATTTAAAACATGTAACCGGATCAGTAGTATTCTGCTCAAAAGATTTATTATTAGAATTAAATTTAGAGCGATTAAACCTTTTCAGCATCTCTGATCTCCCGTTGCCAGTTCTGATATATTTCTTGAAGCTCCTCACCAAAAAGGCCTCCTCTTCATCTCCATCTTCATCCTCTTTAGCCTGAAGGGCTATGGCCTTTGAAGTCTTCATTTCATCTTTCTCTCTCAGTTCAATGCTTTGCAGCTCCAGCTCGTGGGACATCAGGTTCCCTATCAGATCCTCCACTTTCATCTGCGATAAATCCCTTGCTTCCTGAATAGCTGTAATTTTAGGGCGGAAGGAGCTAGGCAGCGCTCTCAAGATCTTTCTGATTTGTTCTAGGCTTGAGTACGGCTTTCCAAGAGAAGTGGATTTGTAGACGATGTCTGTGAACCTTGCAAACATCTCTTTGATTGACTCTGATGGAAGCATGCGGAAGCTGTCATATTCAGTACTGAGCAGCGCAAGTCTGGACTCCTTAACCTGCGATGTACCCTCATGAGTCACCTCCAGAGTATGCCAAATTTCCTGCGCAGTTTGACATTGAGATATACGGTTAAACTCAGCTTTATCTAAAGCACAAATCAATGCATTCATAGCTTTATTATTCAATGAAAAACGCTTCTTATCAAAGTCATCCCACTTATCTTCTGGTTTTATCATTTCATTATTAGCAACATTAATAGTGGGAGGTTTATAGCCTTTTTCTACAATACTCCATACATCATAATCAACAGCAGCTAAATAAATCCTCATCCTAGTTTTCTAATAGGCAAAGTCAACACCATTAAACTTGGGGGGACGGGAAATAGACTGATCCTCAGCAAAAGCAGAATCAGACATATTCATAGACATGATCAACTAGGCTAGATCCGCTAAACTGGCTCTGATACCACTTGTTGGATCTGGATCTAAGCCTAGAGGGGGGGTGAATAGGCTTATAAAAAATTCTCGTGCAACCCACGAGAAATCACACGCAGTTATAGCACAATCAACCAGATGCAGAGTATAGAAAAACAGTCACAGCATGCACAGGCGATATACCCTGGTTCGGTCGCACCCACGACCTACATCCAGCCCCAAAAGCAATACTAGATTATTAGAGTTAACTGGTACAACCTGTAGCTAGGGCACCAACCCTACACTCACCTGGCTCTCAGCACCTGCACTCACCAAAGTGCCCAAACAATAACAATACTAGTAAAGCCTCTCTCTCTTGGCTAGTCCCAACTAGCCAAGTCCCCAAACAAATAGTAAAATTGTTCTACAAAGATCACAACACCAATATCACAAAATAAAATAAAGTTCAGAGTTTAGAATCGCTCAATTGTGAAGGCGTTGATGTCTCTGTTGTTCAGCGCATGGTCAGATCAATCTGCCAAGTAGTAGTCCCTTCTGAAGTCAACGCACTCTGGTTGATGATTGAAAGTTACTCTTGGGAATTGCTCGGGGAGATTTCGGCTGCTCCTATATGTTGAGCTCTTGGAGAATTCAGGAGATGGGAATATGAGGCTCTTGAAGAATTTTTTTTGTGGCAGACCTTGAAAATAGCAGTTCCCTCAATGATTTCAGCTGACTCAACAAATCAACATCACTGAATAAACAAATGCGGCCATGGGGATTTAAAAACAAAATCTTTGACAGTGCGCTCTTTGAGATTGTTTAAAGGGGAAGAGATCTTGATTCGGCATGTGCACTGGATTTTGCAAAAGAGAATACAAAGGTGCTGCTATTAAGAATGTTTAAAGAAGTTGAAAAAAAAACTTTCAAGGCCCTGTAATTTTTTTAATTGATTCGGTTCTCAAGGATGGGATCAAGTATCAAGGATTTTGCAAAAGAAAAATTCGGCTGTCTCTCTTAAGCCTTTTTGTTTTGGCCTCTCACCAATAAGATTGCTTTGAAGTGCTCTCAGGGAAGAAAAATAAACTCACGGTTCCTCTCAAAGAAATTTGTTGTAGGTGATGCTTAAAAACACAATACTGATCTCTCTTAAGGTTTTGATGAAGGTCAGCTTAACAAAAATGAGAGGAACTGTGCAAGGATCTCAAAACAACGAAGATGGCCACTCAAAAAAAAATATTCGGCAGCCCCCTTGATTACCTCAAACCGAAGCACATGGATCTTCTTTTTTTTTTTCGGCTTACCCTAGGAAATCGACCAGAGCCCTGTTAAAAATCTTTTTTGCCCCTTATTTTATGCCAATGGTATAAAGTAATGACCCAGACCCAAAATAATTCGGGTGACATGCAATGGGGTTGACAATTTGGACTTGGTGTGGTTGAGTCAAATAAATGGTCTCTAGTAGTTATGCATCATACCAAGTAGAGTATCACCTTCATATTGGTCACGTCTCACAATGAGTCTCTTCAAGCTTTGTATCTCCTGAAACACTTAACACACACATTAAAAACGTTCACACACGTTTGTTATCATCAAACACGAAGTTCATAGATCGTTGCTACCAACAGGACGCATTTAAGGTATGTCTTGAAGATTGTGAATTTAATGAGACAAATTTCTCCAAATTGGGCCCAGAGACTGAAAAATCTGGAGCTACGCAAATAATATCGTGGGATACAAAATCATTGACCCATTATGAACTGGTAACAAAACAATGTGAAGATGAGATCCTAAAGATCCTACACATACAGAACATTGTTCACCAGTTACCAGACTCATTTACTGACAACCAGAAGATTGCCAAATCACGCATCATTGCTGCAACTATTCCAGCTAGGATTGACATTCCCGAGAATGGATGCAATCCACCAGCCGCAGAAGTGGTTGTTTCTCAACAGAAAAGAGGCAGACCACCCGGCTCCAAGGACAAAAATACAAGAAAAAGAAAAATTCCTGGAGGCCTTGAAACAATACTACCACATGACAATGAGCTCATGTCCATACCCTCACCACTCCCGGAATCCACTACAGAGGAAATGCCAAGAAAAATTGAAATTAAATTAACTGGTGTACGTACTGGGGAGGTGTTGGATAGAAAGACAACAATTGTCAACAATATATTCATGTATGATATTTCCACATACCTCGCAAAAGCGATGGTAATTATATAACATCGTTCGGTACTCCGTTGCTAAAATGCAAACATATAGATTGGCCAAATATAGAATGAGGCAATAAAAGATGAGTTAGACTCGCTTATAAAACATGAAGTGTTCGGACCTGAAGTCCAGACACCCAAAGATGTCAAACATGTGGGCAAAATAAGTATTGCACAAATAAGAATAAATAAGTACAAAATGGAATGCTATAAGGTACAAACTATAGCTTAAGGATATTTTCGATGAAACTGGGGAATAAACAAATTAAAATAAGCATGATTCATATATAAATGATGCATCAGATTCCCTAAGTTATATATTACGAATACCTTACGATTTGGCAAATGAAATTTTGGATATGCCGCTATTGGATGTTGTGATGGCATACCTATATGAATATCTAGATAAAGATAAATTCCACATTTTCTTAAATGCTTGAATAAACTTCGTGACGTCTATTCTATTAAAGATATAAGAAAATAAAATATTATACAACCAAGTGAATCTCTTGACAAAGCAAGGATTCTTACTAAAGGTTGTCTTTGCATCTTTATAAAGAGCAAAGAACATGATTTGATATCATAGTTGTAAACAACTTAAATCTCATCGGATCTCCTGAAGAGAAAACCGAAATATATGTTCAAGCCTGACTATCAAACATGAAATGAAAGACCTAAACAAAATATAACAAGTCATGGCTCATGATTCTGTACCAATATTGTGTTTATTACCCCCTCATTTGATTGTATTTTGCGTATATTTAATGTCTATTTGGTCGCTAATAAGTGTATTATTGAAAGATAGTTTAATTTAAGAGTTTATCGCTTGTTTATACGCAAAATACAATTTTATGGCCTAATTTTGTCTCCATTTTATTTTTCAGGTAAAGCTTGCAATTTTCCGAGTCCAACGGCTATTTTTCCATATTGTTCGGAGATCGAATCAATTTTTGGGGATTAAAAAGGCCCAATAAAGCTATTGTAAAAGAAATAAAAATAAAAAAATAAAAAAAGTAAAATAAAGCGGGGCCCACGTCAGAAATGCGGGCCCCGCCCGCTTTCTACAGGCGGCCCGCCCGCCTGTTTACAATCGGGCGGTTGCGGGTTCTGCATCCATCAGACCTGCAAGCTCAATAAGGCTAATTTTCCTATTTAAAGGGGGTTTTGGCTCATAAGTTGATCATCCGAGTTCCGATTTGAGTGAAACAAGTTTTGCGGGCTTCTCCTCCAAATTCCAGAGGGGTTGGAGCAGTTGTAGGAGAAGTTTGGAGAAGTTTTGGCATCTTTTTGGCTTCATTTTGGGTGAAACCTCTCCACTTTTCCATGTTTTTATTAGTTTTGTATTAAGATTTGTAAGCAAATTATGTTTGTATTAATAATATTTGCTGTTTTTATTTCTATGGTTGGTTAAACATCATGTGGTGTGTTGTGTGGAAGTCAGTATTGCTAGGATATATTTTTCCATATCTCCATAAGTTTCGCAAGTATCGAAATCGTTAAAAACGTTGATTTCTTCATTTGTTGAAAAATGTGCAATTCATAGAGGAATTCGCTTAGGATGACATGCCGCGAGGCATCGTTTACGTGCATCAATCCATAGAGGAGCCCAAGGAGGGTGATGAACCGTGATGTTCATCTAATCATGTTTCGTTATTCAAGAAATCACCCGTTTTTACGATTATGTTTTAAACTACAAATCGTCGTTTTAAAAGCTAAATCATCCGATCCCCATACCTGGGCATGGATGTGGGATTGAGAATCTATGGAGAATGAGTAGCATAGCATACTACTACACTAATGAAAACACAACACACTCACATTTTTACCGTATCATTTTTACGTTATTTACTTTCGTAAATTTTAGTGCACGTTTTATCTCAAATCAAAAAACCAAACCAAAAATTCACCTTCAAAGGGTGGTTCATACTTCACTAAATAATTTCCAAGCAAGTTTCAGATTGTAAAACTTGTAGATTAGTTTGTCCCTGTGAAATACGACCCTGGACTTACTAGGTTTACTACTTGACCGACTTCCTATACTTGGGAATTTAACTGCAAAAGTTTGGTCCAGTCAAGTTTTTGGCGCCGTTATCGGGAACAACTTTTTATATTTTTTACGATTTTTAATTAGCTTGGAAATTTTGGTGAGATTTGTCCACTTTTTTGTTTATAATTCTTTGTATATCCATTTTTTTCTTTTGGTTATTCATTTTTTTGCGCTTTCTATAACTAGTTTTCTTTTATGTTGGATGTTTGGTTAGAGTGTCCCATCTTTTTAGTGTGAGATTTAATATTTCTTTCTTTTACATTTTTAGTCATTTTGTTTTCTTTTAGAAGTATCCCATCTTTAGTTTGTGATTTAAAATTTCTTTCTTTTACAATTTTTTTGTTTTGTTTTGTCATTTTGTTTTCTTTATATTTTTCACTTGACTTTATATAATCCAAAAAAATTGTAAAAATGAAAAAAATTAAATGAATCATGATATGGATAGTGATGCAATCGTTTCAGACTTTATTTCGGGGTTGATTCAAATCCTACCAATTTTCCATGGTACGGAGGCGCAAAACCCACATTTACATTTACAAAAGTTTGAAACGATATGCCGCACTTTATTCGGTGGGAATGCACGCATTAATGATTTATTTCTTCGATACTTCCCATATTCTTTAAGAGATTTTGCTAAGCATTGGTTTGAAACATTACCTCTTGACTCAGATTCTACTTGGTTGTCATTTCAGACTGAATTTCTTCGAGTATTTTTTCCTATCTTCTTTGCGCAGGTATATGAGCGGCAGTCCAAGAAGCACCATATAGCGAGTTTTTTACAAACTGATGAGGAGGCATACTATCAAGCTTGGCAGAGATTCAATGATTTTATGCTTGTATGTCCACACCACAGCTTCCACGATGATCATCTCCTACAGATCTTCTACACGGGATTACTTCCTTCTGTGTGGGATTTCGTGCAGACGAGCTGCAATGAGGAATTATTTGCTTATTCGACTGAGGAAGCATGTTGGTACTTGAATGATCTTACGGAGTATAAGGTTTTCCTCCAACAGGTCTACGGCCAGCCTGAGGTCCCGCCTGAGGGCACATTCCAATGCGACCCTCTGGAAAAACTTGAAGAGCATATTGATAAGGGACATTGGAGCCAAAAGAAAGAGGATGAACAACCATATCTTGAGGAGCAAGAAGAGATGGATGATGTGGTGTGTGTTGACCATGAGGGAATATACTTTGATGATGACGAGGAGGATATATGTGAGGGAGCGAGCTTACAGACCGAGATGGAGCCCGAGCCATACATTCTTCCTATTTCAGTGCAGTAATTCCCACTTCCTTCACCGCAGGAGGAGATTGATAGCGATTACAAGATGATCTACATTGAGCCAGCGATGTTTTACCCTCCAAATCCACTTCTGCAGACAATTCCTCCTCCTGAGGGAGAGTATCAGATCGAGCTTAGCAACACACACCAGGGGAGTTCCCACAGTTTCATGCCCTATATTATTGAATCACAAATTTCAATTCCATATACTTTTGATTCAAAATGTCGTCAATTGAATTTAAACTCTTTGGTTAATTTTGACGACCCATTTTGGAACACTTTTGTTACAGGGCATGAGGACAACGCTTGGATTGATGCAGCTCGTCTGGGAGTTGCATTGCTGGAATCCAAGAAGGCCGGTGGAGGCCTAGCTTCACAACAGCTGGCTGAGGAGTGTAAGGAGTTGATCGTGCAGATGCCACCTCTCCTAGATATTCTGGATCCTCCTTTTTGCGATGGAGACAGTACCTTCACCATAGTGACGCCTCGCACTTACTGGATGCCAACTTTTGCACAGTTGCCTTTGGCGTCGCCATCTCGAGCACTGACAGAGGATATACACAAGGAGCTTCTGGAACAAATTCCTCCACCGATAGAATACTGTGATCCTCCATTTGGGAGGCTACGGTGGTCTCTTCCCTTTTTACCCTTCTACATCGTTATATATATTTGAAAGGGAAGCTATTTGTTTATGCATTCACATATTCTGATCTCCATACCACGCTTTAAATATTGAGGACAATGTTCGTTTTAAGTTGGGGGGAAGGAAGAAGTAAACAATATATCATATCTGTTTTGCATAAACAATATATATAGTTTGCTTAAAAATGTTGTTTGTTTGCATTTGCAAGCTTACAAGTTTGCCAAAAAAAGTTTTCATATGTTTGCATAATAAACATAAAAGAGTGTTGTGTTTTTCACCCAAACCATCTTTATATATCCCTTTGAAGTGGAAATTCCATTGCCTTTCATTGAACACATATATTTATAAAATAGATTAAGAATGTTTTACCTCTGCGTATAGTTTTAAATTATCATGACTTTCATGTAAATTAGTGCATGTATCCGCAATTGTAATCTCATGAAACTATTATTTGGTTTAGGCAATTTCATGTCACGTACTGCGTTTATAAATTGGTAATTATGTGAAGAAGGTTATAAATCCTCAGGATAAAGGCCAACCACATACATAAGCTTGCTAATTACAAAGTGATGGAGAATCTTACTCAAACATGTCTCATGTCAAAAAAAGAAGAAAAAAGAAAAAGAAAAAAAAAGTGAATAAAATGCACCGTTTTTCCAGCTTCTATTTAGTAGCTGGGTACTCGTGCCTCAGGAAGCATTGGAATTCGTGTCGAAAAATGAAGTATGGGGTAGTGCATAATAATCTTTAGACATTCCGAGTTATTAAGTCTGGGGGGTTTTCAAAACCTAATGCCATAAGACCGTCTGGTTTGGGAGTCATTGACCTAACGCTCATTACATGGATTGCTCTAAAAAGTTTTTTAAAAAAAGAAAGAAAAAAGAAAAAAAGAGATGAGATATTTTGAGTGGATTCAAGATCATGATCTTATGATTTGGATGTTGTGATGGCCTAATCCTAGGAAATTTACATCCTAGGACACGTGATTACCTATTGATTAAACAAATGCATTTGTGTGATACCAAATATCTGTGGATTGAGATAAAATTGTAGATTTTTGCATTAGTCCATGAAAACCCATGATAGTTATTGCTCTTTGTTGGGTAATATTATTCTTAATTCATTTTTTGGGGTGTATAACATATTTTTGGAATATTCGCTTATTTTGCTAAGAGACTAGCAAAAAGCTAGTTGGGGGTGTGATTCTGTACCAATACTGTGTTTATTACCCCCTCATTTGATTGTATTTTGCGTATATTTAATGTCTATTTGGTCTCTAATAAGTGTATTATCGAAAGATCGTTTAATTTAAGAGTTTATCGCTTTTTTATATGCAAAATACGATTTTATCGCCTAATTTTGTCTCCATTTTATTTTTCAGGTAAAGCTTGCAATTTTTCGAATCCAACGACTATTTTTCCATATTTTTCTGAGATCGGAGCAATTTTTGGGGATTAAAAAGGCCCAATAAAGCTATTGTAAAAGAAATAAAAATATTAAAATAAAAAAACAATAAAAAAGTAAAATAAAGTGGGGCCCGCGTCAAAAACGCGGGCCCCGCCCGCTTGTGTGAACAGGCGGGCGCCCGCCTACCTTTACTAGGCGCCCGCCCGCGTTTTCCACGCGGGCAGCACCCGCCAGGCCCCTTTTGACTGCCTGCCCATTTTGACCAAACCCAGCGGGTTGCGGGCTCTGCATCCAGCAGACCCGCAAGCCCAATAAGGCTAATTTTCCTATTTAAAGGGGGTTTTGGCTCATAAGTTGATCATCCGAGCTCCAATTTGATTGAAACAAGTTTTAGGGCTTCTCTTCCAAATTCCAGAGGAGTTGGAGCAGCTGTAGGAGAAGTTTGGAAAAGCTTTGGCATCGTTTTGGATTCATTTTGGGTGAAAACTCTCTACTTTCCTATATTTTTATTAGTTTTGTATTACGATTTGTAAGAAAATTATGTTTGTATTAACAATATTTGCTGTTTTTATTACCATGGTTGGCTAAACATTATGTGGTTTGTTGTGTGGAAGTTAGTATTGCTAGGATATATGTTTTCATATCTCTATAAGTTTCGCAATTATCGAAATCTTAAAAAACGTTGATTTCTTCATTTGTTGAAAAATGCGCAATCCGTAGAGGAATCCGCGTAGGATGACATGCCGCGAGGCATCGTCTACGTGCATCAATCCGTAGAGGAGCCCAAGGAGGGTGATGAACCGCGAGGTTCATCTAATCATGTTTCGTTATTCAGGAAATCACCTGTTTTTACGATTATGTTTTAAACTAAAAATCGTCGTTTTTAAAAGCTAAATAATCCTATCCTCATACCATGGCATGGATGTGGGATTGAGAATCTATGGAGAATGAGTAGCATAGCATCCTACAACACTAATGAAAACACAACACACTCACATGTTAACCGTATCATTTTTACGTTATTTACTTTCGTAAATTTTAGTGCACGTTTTATCTCAAATCAAAAAACCAAACAAAAAATTCACCTTCAAAGGGTGGTTCATACTTCACTAAATTTTTTCCAAGCAAGTTTCAAATTGTAAAACTTGTAGATTAGTTTGTCCCTGTGGAATACGACACTGGACTCACCAGGTTCACTACTTGACCGACTTCCTATACTTGGGAATTTAACTGCAAGATTTTGGTCCAGTCAGCTCACAGATTTATCTAAGCAGATAAAATCATATTACATTAAAACTCCATACACACAGAGTGTTTTGAAGAAATTACAACAATGACAAATGTCATCCATTAAGTACACTTATGGTAGTACTCTCTTTGGATGTACATAAAACCCCCTTCCGTCAGCTGGAAGAGGGGGATGATATACTTGGTCTTGAAGTCCCTTATCTAAGTGCAATCAAAGCACTTCTGGCTAACCGCACACGTATCGATATAGCAATTGCATTAAATTTACTAGCAAGATACAATAATGCACCTAAAAAGTGCCACTAAACCGGAGTTAAGCATCTTCTGTGCTTCCTCCAAGGGTCGATAGATTTGGTCTTACATTATAAAGAATTATCCTCCATGCTTATGCTGATACATGTTACAAGTCTGACCCCTATAACGATAAATCACAGACTGTGTACTCACAATGGGACGACCATTTACTGCAGATATACAAAGCAAACTATAAAGGCAACGTCATCTTATCATTCCGAGATTCTCATCGTTCCAGAGATAAACCAATGGTGTATTTGAGTGCACCTGGTGGTACATCACATCCTATTAACGACTGGACATATGCTGGTATTTTTGGGAGCTGACCACATAGTCTGAAGACCATGTCACATGCTTACCCCTTTTTTGGAGAGACCACATCAGAGGCGACAAAAACAAAGCATACCTCTCCAGAATTTTTGAATTCAGCTGCTACTTAATGATAGTGATATTTGTAATTTGTGTATACTTTTGGAATGATGTAAATATGAGTGATGAAAAATGCCAAAGAGATCTGAAATACTAAGGGCTTGTACAGATCAGTGGGAGTTAAAGGGTATTTGTACTCTTTTTTCCTTGCTATGGTTTTTTCCCACAGGGTTTTCCATAGCCAAAGGTTTTACCGAGGCAAATCCCATTAACTCAGTATCTTGACATATCCACCCCTTTGTGAGACTCATATGATGTTCATAATCCCGAAGTATTCATGGGCATAGTCCACACCTATTGCTGGATAAGGGAGAGTGTTTTAAATAGATGAGGTTGGTTGTAAAGAGATAAGACTGTATTTATTGCATCTCATCCATGTATGACTCTAACATCCACTATAAATAAAGGCCCGGGGTCTTCCCCCAGGATATGCATTCATAACACTTCTCTGTTTTTCTCCGTTCAAGCCTATTTAATTTTTAGGCACTAATGCTTATGTATTACTAATGTTGCTTCGTTATTTAGATACAATGGCTATCATTTTGCAATGTTTCATTATCTTCTTTTTTATAAAACAGTGTTAATATTTCATCCTTTTTGTAACAAAAAAATATACTCCTGTTATGAATCAACATCTGGGGAGAAACCCCCATCTCTTTATTTATAGCATATAGAGGAGCGTATACAGATAAGATACATCAGATACGGTCTTATCTATAAGATAAGCCGTGATCTCAACCGACTAACCAACTCGGTATTATCCCTTCACAACACTCCCCCTTATCCAGCCATAGGTGTGGACTCTGCTCATGAACACTTTAGGATTCTAGTGTAGTAGGAGTCTCACATTGTGTGGATACTTCAGGATTCTGAGTTGGTGAGGTTTGCCTCGTTAAAACCTTTAGCTATGGACAACCCCGTAGGAAAAACCATAGTTAAGGAAAAAGAGTGCAGACGCCCCATAACTCCCCCTGATCTGTACAAGCACTCAGACTTTCAGATCTCGTAGGTGCCTCATCCCAATTTTCTGTACAAAATTCCTAAAGGTAGCAGTAGGAAGGGCTTTAATGAACAAGTCTGTCAGGTTGTCACATGAATGTACTTGTCTGACGTTGATCACGCCATCTCTCTGTAGCTCATGCGTCCAGAAGAATTTGAGAAAAATATGCTTCGTTATGTCACCTTTGATGTAGCCACCTCGTAGCTGAGCTATGCAAGCAGCGTTGTCCTCGAACATTATAGTAGGTTCAAGATCCTCAGACTTCAATCCGGTCGTCACTAGGATGTGATTTACAACTGACCGTAGCCAGACACATTCTCTGCTTGCTTCATGGATGGCGATGATCTCTTAGTGATTGGATGAGGTTGACGTCATGGTTTGCTTAACGGATCTCTAGGAAATGGTTGTCCCATCATGGGTAAACACGTACCCTGTCTGTGACTTTGCATTGTGGGGATCAGACCTGTAACCTGCATCAGCATAACCAACAAGTGTAAAGGATAATCCAGTTTTGTAAAAGAGTCCCAAATCTGTAGAAACTTGGAGGTAGCGCAGAAGGTGATTTACCCCGGTCCAGTGGTATTGCGTCGGCGCTGCAATATATCTGGCTAGTAAATTTACTATGAACGCTATATTGGGACGCGTGCAGTTTGCCAGATATAGAAGTGCTCCAATAGCACTCAGATAAGGGACTTCATATCATCCCCTCTTCCAGCGGCCGGAAGGGGTCTTTATGTGCATCCAGGGATCGTATCACCATAGGTGTACTAAGTGGACGACATTGGTCCATATGAAATCTTTGCAACATTTTCTTCGTGTATGTGGTTTGGTGTAATATGATTCCGTTTGTTAGATGTTCAATCTGTAAGCCAAGGCAGAATTTCATTTTGCCTAGGTCTTTCATTTCGAATTCTTTTGTTAGGCTTACATATATCTCAGCGATCTCTTCAGGAGATCCAATGAGATTCAGATCCTCTATGTAGACTGCTATTATGACGAATCCTTTTCCCTTTGCTCTTATAAAGTGCAAGGGCAGACTTCATTATTATTGAATCTTTGTTGCACAAGGAATTCACTTAGTCTGTTATACCGTATTCGTTCCGATTGTTTACGACGTTACAATGATCTTTGAATCTTAACAGAATAGACGTCCCGAGGTCTATCTTTTAATTCAGCAGGCATTGAAAAGTCGTCAGGAAGTTTCATGTATATCTCCTTGTCGAGATTACCGTATAGATATGCAATCACAACATCCATTAGCTGCACATCTAAACCTTCTTTTGCTGTTAGGCTTATCAGGGATCGAAAAGTGATCGCATCCATAACCGGTGAGTATGTTTCCTCGTAGTCAATACATGGTCTTTGGGAAAATCCGTGCGCTACAAGCCGTGCTTTGTAGCATGCGATCTCATTTTTTTATTTCTTTTTCTCACGAATACCCATTTGTATCTCACAGGTTTGACACCAGTAGGTGTCTGGACTATTTGCCCAAAGACTTTGTGTTTCTTAAGCGAGTCCAGCTCAGCATCTATTGCCTGATTCCACTTTGGCCAATCATTTCTACGTTTGCATTCAGCAACGGAATATGGATCATGATCATCGTCGCTTTCAGCGACGTGAATAACAATATGAAATGCAAAGTCATCGTCAATAACTGTACTCTTTCTTTCCAACACCTCCCCTGTACGTACATAATTTAACGATATTTCAGTTTCTCCCGGTAGTTCCTCTGCAGTGGATTTCGGGAGGGGTGGGGGTATGGACATGAGCTCATTTCTCTGTGGGGGGTATTGTCCCAAGGTCTCCGGATATTTTTCTTTTTCTTGGATTTTTATCCATGGAGCCTAATGGTTTGCCTCTTTTCTGTTGAGGTGCAGCCACTTCTGCTGCTGGTGGATTGGATCCATTCTCGGGGATGTCAATCATAGATGGAGTATTTGCAGCAGGAATGTGTGATTTGACAATATTCTGGTTGTCAGTAAATGAGTCCGGTAATCGGTGGACAGTGTCCTGAATGTGGAGGATCTTCAGGATCTCATCTTCACATTGCTTTGTTACCGGATCATAGTGGGACAAACTTTTTGTATCCCACATTATGATGTGCTTCGCACCAGATTTCTCAGTCTCTGGACCCATTTTTGGGGAAAATGGTCTCATCAAATTCACAGTGTTCAAGACGTGCCTTAAATGTGTCCTCTGTTTGGGGTTCTAGGTTTCTTATAATTGAGGGTGAGTCAAACCCTACATAGATACAAAGGCGACGCTGAGGACCCATTTATGTCCTCTGTGATGGTGCAATGGGGATATAGACCGTGCAACCGAAGATTCTAAGATGAGAAATGTTCGGTGGCCCTCCATATGCAAGTTGCATTGGAGAGAGACTCTGACCTCCAGAGGGTCCTATTTTTATTAACGATACAACATTGAGAATTGCATGTCTCATGCATCCACCGGCAACTGGGATTTCATTAACATTGGACGTGCAATCCTTTGGAGGCTTTTTACGGTGACTCTGCCAACCCGTTCTGGGTATGAACATGTGGCACTGGATGTTCAATTTCTATTTCCGTTGCCTGGCAATACTCTTGAAATAACCGGGAGATAAATTCCCAGCATTATCCAGACGAATTTTCTTTATATGGTTGTTTGGAAAATGCGCCCGCAACTTAATAATTTGTGCCAGTAGCTTTGGAAAAGCTAAGTTGTAGGTTGATAGTAGACACACATACGAATATTTTGAAGATGCATCAATCAGTACCATAAAGTACCGAAATAGCCCACTAGGGGGTGGATAGGTCCACATATGTCTCCATGTATTCTTTCGAGGAAGCTTGGAGACTCGATATCCACTTTTAGTGGTGATGGCCTTGTTATTAATTTCCCCTGAAGCAGGGGATGCAATGGAATTCTCCCTTTTGAAGAATCTTCTGATTCTTCATGTTGTGCCCATGGGATTGTGATAGGATGCGGTGCATCATCACAGATCCAGGGTGGCCAAGTCTATCATGCTAAAGTAAAAACTTAGCCGATATCGGGTATTTCAGGTGCTCCGTCAAGTTAGCTTCCTCTCTCCGAATCTTTGTAGGTAGAGGCCTGATGAAAGGCTCTCAAAACGTTCAGTATGGATTTTACTCCTTTTTCTTGAGACGTTACATACAATAATTCTTTTTCATTTACATTTGCTGTTTCCAAATGGAATCCGTTTAAACAGATATCCTTGAAACTTAGTAAGTTTCGTTTGGAGTTCGGAGAGAATAGTGCATCTTTTAATTTAATTTCTGTTCCATTATGGAGCAACAAGGTTGCATTCACAGAACCTTCAATTATATTCATGGCCTTGAAATTGTATTTACATGCCTTTTGTATGGTATAATGCTATGAAAATAGCACTTATACTGAAGGATCGTATGTGTCGAAGCAATGTCTACCAAGCAGTCATGAGAGCAATCCATCTATAAAGATGAATAAAACATTTGTATTTCTGTAACATATACTTTATTCATTCAAATTCAAATTACATAATATGAAAGCTCTCATAACATGAAATGTTCTAAACAATTTGCTAAGATAAAAATAGAAAATCTAGCAGGTCATCAGTTTCAAAATCATCAGTTGTAAATTTTACTGGAGCATCAGATGTCATCAGGTTTGTTTCAGCTTTCTTCTTCTTGTTTTCTTTATACAGCTCCTGAAGATGTTGCGGAGTTCGGCACACTCTGAACCAGTGGCCTTTCATGCCATAGCTATGGCACTGGTCTTCCCAATCCCTTTTGGGTAGGGTGCATCATTCTTCTTGTTGTCATTTCTGCGTCAGGTGAACTTGTGCTTTCCTTCATTTCTTCGCTGCTGGACTTGGCCCCTAGCCCTTTTGTTCTGTCCCCCTTTCCGTGGTCTTTATTTTCTTTTGTTGTCTCTCTTCTTTCGAGAAGAAGAGGCATTATGAGCTTCTGGGAGGGGGCAGTACCAGAGGGCGCATGTTGTGAGTGGCGAGGAGAAGCTCTCTGTTTTGTTTAGCTATGAGTAAACATGACAGCAGCTCAGAATACTTGGTGAACTTTTGTTCACGATATTGCTGCATTAGTATCACGTCTTTCTCATGGAAAGACGTGTACGTCTTTTCCAGCATGCGATCTTCTGAGACTTTTTCACCACACAACTTCAGGTGTAAGGTGATGCTAAAAAGAGCCGAGTTGTACTCAGCTATGGCTTAAAGTCCTGCAGTCTCAGGTTTTCCCACCCATATCGTGCCCTTGATAGTATAACATCGTTCTGATGTTTATACCTATCCTCGAGGGCAGTCCACAGCTTAAATGGATCTTCGACCGTAAGGTATTCAGCCTTTAGGGTCTTGTCCATATGGCGGCGAATATAGATAATGGCTTGCGCCTTTTCTATATCGCTTACATTTTCATTCTTAGTTACAGAAGAAATGAGGGACTTAGCCCGCAGATGGAACTTCACATCGAGCTGCCGGCTCGATAGTTTCTCCCTGATGCATCCAGCACTTCGAAATCGACACTTGTGATTTTAGCCATTTTATCTAGCAGAGCACAAATTTGCAAGAATTAATAACTTAAACAATAAACATTTTCATACAGAGGCAATTTTTATATGAAGAGCTAATTGCGTGAATCGACCAATCCCACTGACGTGCGTTTATATTTCATATATTTGCGCACGTTTTCTTCCGTGTTTTTCCGTATTTTGCCGCCGTCTTATATTCGTTTTCTCGTGTTTTCTTGTTTTCTTTCACTTTTCCGTGTTTTCCGTATTTTGCAGGAGTTTACTGGAATATGGGGCATAAAACGACGATATCGCAAGTCCCCGGAGCAACGGGAGGAGTCACGCGTGATCCAGGGGATCAAACGACGATGATATCATCTTTCAGCCCCTCACCCGATCGGTTGGTCATCTTCAAACGATCGGGTGATGCACGCGTGCACCACCCGGACGCAGCTTGGAGCTCACAAGAAGTCACCCGGTCGGTTCAGTGACCGGTTCAAAAGCCCAAAGTCTCTGGATTTTTATTGTGATTGCCAACCGATCGGGTGACCTTCACCCGATTGGTTCATCTATAGCCGAATCTCCAGAGCCAAGACACGGTCAGCTCAACCGGCCTCCTCACCCGATGGCACCAAGATCCAACCGGTCACATTCATATGTCAACCGACCGGGTGAAGATGACCGGGTGAAGTCCCGCATTGCGCTGTAAATGAGTGAAGCAGGTCAACCGACTCAACCGATCGGGTGATATCATTTTCTATATATAGAACCCCTAGGTTTTCCAGAAACGAGAGTTGGTTATTTTTTACTGTTTTCTTCATTTTGTGACGGCTGTAATTTCCCAGTTTTTGTAAGTTTTCAGATCTTTGTCAAACTTTAGTATTATCTTAATTGCTTTACTACCATTGCATTTCTATTGTCTGATCATGATTCTTACGGTCGATTTCTGTTTAGATCGCTTTTTACTAAATATGTGTGAGTAGTTCCCAAATCTGGGATTTTGGCGGAAACCCCTTCGTGGGCTCTTCCCGATGCGTCCATAGGGCTAGAAAATGATAGGGATTAGGAATCTAACGGTTACGCGGGGTGTTTTATTGTCATCGGCGGGAAAAAGACCGCCTTTGACCGTTGGGCCAAGGGGGAATAAACTTGGCTGTTGACTCCCTAGCCATAGCTCACGCCCTTACCGTAGACGTCGAATCCTAGCGCGCGGGAGCGGCAGGATGAGACGTTGGGAGTTATCGTTGCGAGCTTAGTGCTCCCGGAGTCGATCAGTGTTAATGGACACGGGAGTGCCCACTGACCGAACCCGGGAAGTCCGGCGTATCATCCTGGGCACCGACCGGAATATCGGGCCCATGGGACGCTGGTACCACTCTTAGAGGCAACGTCTCACCATTAGATCCTAATTCCGATCGCTATCCTACCCGTAGGCCGTATCGGCGAGAATCGCACGATAGGGTGGAAACCAAAGTCCCGGGGTTTTCCTTTATATTGTCTATACCTTGCATTCCACTTACCGTGACAACCCATTATTCGATCCGGGATAGCTCGCCCATGGGGTGAGTTTGATCCTCTTTGACACAAGCACATCCACGCCTCCCTGAGTTCGACCCCCCCAAGCCACACTACAACACCGTGTGCTTGCGGTTACAAATATTTAAATCTCACGCCCCATCGTATTATTGCACACATCTAGCACGCATAAGCGGGGGACGTCAAGCTTTATGGCGCCGTTGCCGGGGAGGCAACGTGCTTGTTATTTTAGGATTTCATGAACTCTAGTGTCTAGCTCTCATCCCTACCTCGCGATAATTTTCGCATTCTTCTTTTTCCTTTTTATTTTCTTATTTTTATTTTATTTATTTTTTTTTTTTTTTATTTTTTATCTTATCTGTTTCTTTCCCACTTTTTGCTTCACGGGTGTTTGTTGTTTTTCATGCGCAGGAGTTCAAGAAGTCTCGACGATTTGATCCCCGTTGATCCAGAGATAAACGCTACCCTAAGGCGTTTGGCCGCCGAGAAGAGAAGAAGAGAGGATCCTGAAGCCATGGGGGAGAACACCCCGCCTCACAAGTCCCTGCTGGAGTACTCGATGCCATCTATCGAGTCCACCTCCGCCATCCGTCCTCCAGCTATTACGGCCCAAAGCTTCGAGCTTAAGCCATCTTTGGTGACGTGGATCCAGCAGGATCAATTTTCGGGTGCACCCATGGAGAGCCCGATTGAACATTTAGACTCCTTCTTGGAGAAATGTGACACCTTCCGGATAAACGGTGTCACAACTGAGGCGATCCGACTGAAGCTGTTCCCCTTCTCTCTGCGAGATAAGGCCAAGCTGTGGCTTAGGGGGAAGGACCCGACTACATTCAACACATGGGAGAAGCTCTCAAATGCTTTCCTGGCGAAGTTCTTTTCCCTAGGGAAGACCATGAAGCTGAGGAGTGAGATCTCCTCCTTCTCCCAGGCCAGCCACGAGTCCTTGCATGAAGCTTGGACGAGATACAAGGAGATGCAGAGAAGATGTCCCCACCATGAGCTCCCCAAGTGGCAGATCATAAATCTGTTCTATAATGGGTTGAGGGACGATTTAAAATCTTCCATGGACGCCGCGGCTGGAGGGTCCTTTATGTCGAGAAGCGAAGAAGATGCCGGACAGATTCTTGAAAATATGGCATCCAACAATGAGCAGTGGTGTGACGAGAGAGCCATACCTAGATCTGGGGGCATCCATAGGGTCGAGGACGTCGACAAATTGTCAAGCAAGTTTGACTTGTTGTCCACCCAGATCTCCGCTTTGATGGTAGGCGCCGGTGGCACCGGTTCACAACAGATTGCTGCGGTGGAATCTGAAGTTTTTGGAGAATTCGACGGTGGTGACATCTCACCACCGTTGGATCAGGCGAGCGCATTATTTTACAATCCTATGGGGAATGCGCCTTTTTCACCACGAACCAACTCCAACCCGGCCTACTCTCCAAACAACCGGAATCATCCGAACCTTAGCTACTGGGCTCCGTATCAGCAGCCGACTCAGCAGCAGCAACAACAGATACATCATCCGGCTAGGCCCCAGCAGCAGTTTCAGCAGCAGCAATTTCAGCAGCAACAATGTCATGCCCCGCTTCCCAAAAATGTGGAGGCGAGACGTGAGAAGGTCCGCTCAGACTTGAAGCTACAAAGCTCCAAGCCCGATAAGCGTCAATCAACAATAAATTGGCAGGTCCTTGCAACGCAATACGAAACAACGATATTAATAATGAGGTGAGACAATAAGCAATTTATTAAATCTCAGAATATCCATAAAATAAATTACAATATCACAGAAAAGCCACCAGGCTCAAAGGAAAAGCTAAGGCCCCAAACATGGCCAACAAAGTACAACATACAAGCAAGGGTGCCACGCACAAACAACTAACAGCAAACCTAGACAAGGAGGAGAACACAAGCAACCTCTAAGAATGGTCACCAAAGACCACAAACTCCTCCTCGGCAACCATTGGCTCAGCGCCAGCAAACACTACGTCCTCAGCAACGGCCTCTAGCTCAGGATCTAACATGTGTCACACAAAAGAGTAAAGGGGCACATGTCAGCAAGTCGAAAGACTTGTGCAAGGAAACTGAAAGAAAGGTAAACTAACAACCTAGCAGTTATAGTATGGTGCATGGCATGGCAAGTATCGTATGGAAGTAACAAGTAAAGTACAAGTAGCAAGTAACAAGTGGTAGGTGTGACATGTATTGTCGAGTAACAAGTACAAGGGATCACTCACACACGTGTGAGTGCCCTATTGCCCGCAGGCTGGATTCAAGTACAAGGGATCACTCACACACAGGCGAGTGCCCTATTGCCCGCAGGCTGTGTATCAGTACAAGGGATCACTCCCACACAGGCGAGTGCCCTATTGCCCGCAGGCTGTGTATCAGTACAAGGGATCACTCCCACACAGGCGAGTGCCCTATTGCCCGCAGGCTGTGTTCAACTCGTTTTCTGGACCACGAGCCAGATTTGTAATTGGCCTAGGGTTGTGCCCGCAAAACGGGTGCCTAGCCGGAACAAGTAGCACTAGTATGTAGCGATGCTACGCAATCACGATGAGTGTTCAAGCATGTAATGACATGAGCAGATATTCGCGTACCGTTTATTTAAATTAAACATGGCAGTTAAAGATGCATGGATGACTTGAATAGTTAATACGCGTACCGTTAAGTGAATTTAAACGTGACATGGTAGTTATGCAACATGATAAATGACGGATCTAACTTTGTTGTCAAGCTAGTTCCTGAAATTGCGCCTAGACGAGTATCATTTCGTCGCCTAGTCTCTTTTACGCCTACACAAGCAAATGGCCTAAGACATGGCCCAAAACCCTAAGTGGCAAGTTCCACTTGCCTAGCACCGAGGATGACGATCAACAAGGCCGTCATACAAATGCTAACTACGGAGATGAGATCGCTGCCATGGCAAAACAATATTAGAACAACATCCAACCTAGTTTATATTAGGGTTTCATAAAAACACAAATGGGTCATGAGAATATTAAGAGATCGATTTATTACCGAATCGTTAGCAGAAGAACGATGCCGAGCAAGCACGGCGACGGAAGAAACGATCCGGGGAAACCTACGGTTCAGATCTGGAGCGATGTGGAAAACCTGGAGAAAATGGATTAAAGGGGGGTTTGAAGAGGAGATTGAAGCTTGGCCAATGGAGGTGAGATGGAGCTTGGGATGGTGGAGATAGGCTTAAGATGAAGGAGGAAGGGTTTGGGGAAGATGGAGAAGGATTTGGGGAAGACAATGGCTCAGGAGAAAAGAAAGAAAGTGAAAGTGATCGGGTCTATTTATAGGAAGAATCCGGTGGCTGCCCAGAAATTAGGGTTTCGACACTGATTAGTCGGTCAAAGAGCAACCACTAACCGACTAGTTTGGGAACTAGTTGGTCGGTTGACCAACGCAGACCGACTAAGTGTAAACAGTAACTCCTGACGAAAAATAGGATTTAGATTTAATCGGTCAAAGAACAAATACTGACCGACTAGTGTCTCATCTAGTCGGTCGACGAACGTTCTTAGACCGACTAAGAATGAGTAGTATTTGGTATCAAAAATGATCATAGAGCTAGTCGGTTAAAGAACGATTGCTGACCGACTAGTTTGGAACCTAGTCGGTCGACAAATGTTCTTAGACCGAATAATGATAAACAGTAACTCCTATACAATTGATTCAATGAACTAGTCGGTTTGAGAAGAGTTCCTGACCGACTAGATTGGAATCTAGTCGGTTGGTTCTCCTTCTCGAACCAACTAACGTACACGAAACGAGTCGATTCGAAGCGCGAAGCTTCGGGAAGATTCCTACGGCTTCTAGGATCACTCTAACTCTAAAATATGAGCGATCTGAAGTTCGTCATGAGCGACTTACTCCAAGATCAACGATTCTAAGGAAGAAGCTAGAAAATCACGACGAAACGATCGAAATGAAAGCTACGGAGACGGAAATCACACGCAAGGAGAAAATCCACCAAGATATATATATATATATATATATATATATATATATATATATATATATATATATATATATATATATATATCGATAACACTAATATAGAAAAACCAGTCGTTACATCCTACCCACCTTAGAATAAAGTCCGTCCTCGGACTTTCTAACATATCTAGTCGCTCTAGTAACTACCCCAATCATATCAGATTCAATCAGGTATAGTTATTACAAGTGCTTATATTTGCACTAGGTAATCAAACATTAACACTACCAACTTGTATACATATATATATTCACGCACATCATACACTTATTCCTATCATAGTCAGTCAAAAGCATACACGTATTTCCATCATACACACATATACACATACATCCCTTATATAGCTATTACTTACCTAGCACCAAACATTAGTCCATATACCCACAACCAATTAAATAGTTCACACTAGTAAATACCATCGTAACACTCTACGTTAGGTAGCTACCTATGAACAAGGCAATAAGAATACACTACTCCCTATATCTCCTAGTATACATCCAATACCAAACACGTCAACACACGTAATCACACTACACCATTCTAAACTCAAGTTATTATATTTAATATACTTTCACCATCATTATAATTTCACAATTTATAGCCATTCCAATACATGCAAATATTTCACTATAACTTCACCTCACATACGGCCCTATAATTATACCCACGACACGCCACACATATTATAGTCACCAAAACTTATAACTAAGCACATACTTACCCGTGCATGGTGCACACCCACACACGCTAACATTTCATTCATATTTACCAATCATACGATTATAAACTCAGTACATCGACACGCTTAGTTTTAGCTAGCACATATATGTATATTCACGCAGGCAAGCCCCTAATAAGTAACTATACCTCAAGACCAACGCCTATAACTATATACTGGCTTAGTGACCCACAATCATGTGCGTAACACAACCGGACACAAACAATCCAAACATTATACATACATCATTCAACATCTCACACCAATCACATACAATACACCAATGTACATAGAGTATACCCACTCAAGCTTGAGTGAGACTCAAAATCATAGCAGAATATTCTATATGCATAACACAGCGTCCATACACATACCAATACTATTCTAATGCATACACATCTACCAACATAACCATATACATATCATAATGTCAAACACCCTTAATATTTAATCAGGTAATATCACATATTTCAATCACCTCATATTCCATGATATTATTTCAAACATCAGCACACTTATAATTCCAATACTCTCCCTAATAAATGCAGTCATCGTATAGTCACATACAAGTATCATATATTCATACCATAACCATCCATCTCTAATTGGTACATCAATACATTTACTTCATCCATTAGTTAAGATGTGCAGTAGTCGGGTATACCTCATGGTATACGCGCATACGACATCTCATAAAAACAAGTAATACCAATCAAACAATTATAATCCTACTGTCATATGTATATCACACTTATACTCATGCAACTAATACATAACTACCTACACACAACATACCAATACCAACCACAAACAACTTCATATGCATCATGAAATTTAATACACTACGACGACACAACAAATTACACTAATGGGGCCCACCAAACTATGTTAAGGTTGACACGGACGACGACAATCACTATTGGCTAGACAAAAGGAAAGAAACTGAAATCAAAAGCGTAACGAATAGAATGATCGAAAAGCATGAGAACGGTCGTGTAATGATGTAATGATGCTTCAATAGGATACATGGAAAATAGTGTGTAAAAGATATAAGTCAAAACGGAAAGTACGAAACCGGTCGATAAAATGAGTCGTTCGAAATAAGTTTGAGTCGAATATATATATTAAGAGGAAAAGGTTTATTTAGCTTATATAAAGCTATCACGAGTAAAAGTAAATCATTTACACGAACATATATGGCATATGTTAGAAAATGTTATGCGGCAATAGTTTTAAAAATTTTGGGAAAAAGTTTCGAGGTTCAAAGAATGAAATCAGATCCAATATAGTGTAGAGGGTTTATGCTCATGCCAAATGTTTTTCCAAGTTTTAAAACTGAAGAGAAGTTCCAATAAACCGTATTGAAAGTAATTTTTAGAGAATCCGGGTTCGCCAACAGAAACTGATTTATACAAGGGTCTTAACACACGAGCACAACGAGCATAGTACTGATATAAAAAAAAATTGTAGTTCTATTCTAGAAATCATTTTTTTTGAAATAGGTATGATGAATGGAAAGATAATAACATCTTAGTTGTATGGAAGTAAGTGGGAGGATATATATATAGAATTATTAAATTGGTAATAAAGCTTTAAAACCGAATTATGGAGGGTCTAGGTCAGGAAATGGTTTCGAAAAGTAATTTTACAAAAATCTGAACTAGGGAAAACGTTGAGCATAAAATCGACTTGCTGAAAGCTGAAGTCCCATGTGACTTGAAAGGTATATAAGAAGTAAGCACGATGCGGTATTCGAATAAGTTTTAATGGCATAAGTAAGAAAAGAAAATTATAATTCAAGTTATGAAAAACAAAAGTACGGTTCAGAATAAAATTGGTATATGAAAAGGGGCAAGACATTTATATTGATATGAAAACATAGGCTGGAAAATATTATAAACTAATAATCAAAAATCTCGACAAAAGTTTCAATGTTTAGAAAAGAACAATTAAATTTAAGTCACGAAAGAGTATGAAATCTAATATATATATTAAAAGTTTTCGAACAAATTTAAACTTAGCGAAAGAGGAACATCGAAAATACTTTTAGGGGAAACAAGGATTTTCCACAAGAACGGGTTGGTATAAAGACTTGAAGTACGGGTACGACAAACTTATAATTAGTATATATTCATAAATTAATTGGAGTTCTATTTATCTTGAGAGAAGTATTTTAAAGTACGTATGGTAAATAGCTAAAATGAATTTCGTGATTTAGAAAAGGTGGTATATCGAATTATCGAAATAGTACTAAAGTTTAAAATCAAGTGTGGATGATATATGTTAGAAAAATAGTTACAAGATAGTAATTTAAAATTACGACTGTTTCAGAGTGTTTTCTCACTACAATGCGTTGACCGCGGAGAACCCGGCCAACGTGGTCAAGGGGCCCGCTTTGGGTCCCTCGGGGGCTTCGAATCGGTGTAGAAGGGGCGAGGGGAAGCCTCGGCCCTGGTTGAGACGCTCGGCCTCGGACAGGTGTGCTCGGCCTCGGCTGGTAGGGGGACGAGGGGTAGCCTCAGTCGCCCGAGTAGATGTACGGCCGACGGGTGGCGAGGGAGAGTCTCGGACCCGATTAAGACGCTCGGCCTCGGCAGGACGTGCTCGGCCACGGCAGGCTGACGGTGAGGGGAGGCCTCACTGTCCGGTTGATCGAGTGGTCGGAGAGGGGCGAGGGGTAGCCTCGGCCCGTTGATCTGCTGTCCACCTGCGCAGACGAGAACACTCGTCAGGGGGCCGGACCTTGGTTCCGGCCAAATCCCCTCCGATGCCTAAGTCAGATAGAGATCTGAGAAAGGGGGGCCCGGCGGAGACGGTCCGACTCGTGAGGAGATCGTAACGGCGTCTCTCGGCGCGAGCGAATTATCGAAATAGTACTAAAGTTTAAAATCAAGTGTGGATGATATATGTTAGAAAAATAGTTACAAGATAGTAATTTAAAATTAACAACGACCAATTAGTCTTCAAAATCTAAGAATGACTTTTAGCTTAAACGGAAGTAATGGAAATATACTGAAAGAAGGTTTAAAACAAAATTTAAATCGAGTGGAAACTTTTAATAAGGAAAATTTGAAAACGACTTTGGGAGAATCAAGATTTGCAACGGGAAAGATTTGAAGGGTCAACGATAATAGTAAGGAGGGGGTCATGTGAATCGAGGGCAATGAATGTGGTTGTGTGGGGGCATGCACCTAAATTACGATTCAAGAAAACTACGGTGAAAACCTACGGTTCGGCAACACAGAAGTGTAGTGACCATGAAAAGATTGAACCAGAGAGTCCTAATCATCGGTTGACTAAAGGCCAAGAAAACTTAACACTGAGGCTTCCTAGTGGCTAGAGTATATTAGAGGCCTCAGGGAAGGTTCTAAGAGGATCGAGATCATGTTCTGTTGGGCCCGAAATCGATGAACCCAAGCGAACGGCTAAAGAAATCCTAGGAGTCTATCATGGTCAGGGCTAGACATGAACCACTAAGGTAACTCTTAAGACCATCATATCAATCACTAGCATGGAGTCTAACAAACAATCAGGGGCCTCTAACTAGCAAGCACAAACTTCTAACTAAGTCTCACTATAGTCCTGACCTAATGGATTTCCTATCAAGCTGGGACAGGTGCTCTAACACGTCTACTAGCCACCTAAGACATAGGAACGCTAAAAACCTAGACTCCGGGCTTATAATTTGGATGTTCTAATTTATTTAATGGACATTCTATAATTATTATCGTTGTTTCGATAGCTCGCATTTGCAAATGGACCTGCATGGGCCACCAATAAAACCTGTCACGCCCCGCTTCCCAAAAATGTGGAGGCGAGACGTGAGAAGGTCCGCTCAGACTTGAAGCTGTAAAGCTCCAAGCCCGATAAGCGTCAATCAACAATAAATTGGCAGGTCCTTGCAACGCAATACGAAACAACGATATTAATAATGAGGTGAGACAATAAGCAATTTATTAAATCTCAGAATATCCATAAAATAAATTACAATATCACAGAAAAGCCACCAGGCTCAAAGGAAAAGCTAAGGCCCCAAACATGGCCAACAAAATACAACATACAAGCAAGGGTGCCACGCACCAACAACTACCACCAAACCTAGACAAGGAGGAGAACACAAGCGACCTCTAAGAATGGTCACCAAAGACCACAAACGCCTCCTCGGCAACCATTGGCTCAGCGCCAGCAAACACTACGTCCTCAGCAATGGCCTCTAGCTCAGGATCTAACATGTGTCACACAAAAGAGTAAAGGGGCACATGTCAGCAAGTCGAAAGACTTGTGCAAGGAAACTGAAAGAAAGGTAAACTAACAACCTAGCAGTTATAGTATGGTGCATGGCATGGCAAGTATCGTATGGAAGTAACAAGTAAAGTACAAGTAGCAAGTAACAAGTGGTAGGTGTGACATGTATTGTCGAGTAACAAGTACAAGGGATCACTCACACACGTGTGAGTGCCCTATTGCCCGCAGGCTGGATTCAAGTACAAGGGATCACTCACACACAGGCGAGTGCCCTATTGCCCGCAGGCTGTGTATCAGTACAAGGGATCACTCCCACACAGGCGAGTGCCATATTGCCCGCAGGCTGTGTATCAGTACAAGGGATCACTCCCACACAGGCGAGTGCCCTATTGCCCGCAGGCTGTGTATCAGTACAAGGGATCACTCCCACACAGGCGAGTGCCCTATTGCCCGCAGGCTGTGTATCAGTACAAGGGATCACTCCCACACAGGCGAGTGCCCTATTGCCCGCAGGCTGTGTTCAACTCGTTTTCTGGACCACGAGCCAGATTTGTAATTGGCCTAGGGTTGTGCCCGCAAAACGGGTGCCTAGCCGGAACAAGTAGCACTAGTATGTAGCGATGCTACGCAATCACGATGAGTGTTCAAGCATGCAATGACATGAGCAGATATTCACGTACCGTTTATTTAAATTAAACATGGCAGTTAAAGATGCATGGATGACATGAACAGTTAATACGCGTACCGTTAAGTGAATTTAAACGTGACATGGTAGTTATGCAACATGATAAATGACGGATATAACTTCGTTGTCAAGCTAGTTCCTGAAATTGCGCCTAGGCGAGTATCATTTCGTCGCCTAGTCTCTTTTACGCCTACACAAGAAAATGGCCTAAGACATGGCCCAAAACCCTAAGTGGCAAGTTTCACTTGCCTAGCACCGAGGATGACGATCAACGAGGCCGTCACACAAATGCTAACTACGGAGATGAGATCGCTGCCATGGCAAAACAATATTAGAACAACATCCAACCTAGTTTATATTAGGGTTTCACAAAAACACAAATGGGTCATGAGAATATTAAGAGATCGATTTATTACCGAATTGTTAGCAGAAGAACGATGCCGAGCAAGCACGGCGACGGAAGAAACGATCCGGGGAAACCTACGGTTCAGATCTGGAGCGATGTGGAAAACCTGGAGAAAATGGATTAAAGGGGGGTTTGAAGAGGAGAATGAAGCTTGGCCAATGGAGGTGAGATGGAGCTTGGGATGGTGGAGATAGGCTTGAGATGAAGGAGGAAGGGTTTGGGGAAGATGGAGAAGGATTTGGGGAAGACAATGGCTCAGGAGAAAAGAAAGAAAGTGAAAGTGATCGGGTCTATTTATAGGAAGAATCCGATGGCTGCCCAGAAATTAGGGTTTCGACACTGATTAGTCGGTCAAAGAGCCAGCACTGACCGACTAGTTTGGGAACTAGTCGGTCGGTTGACCAACGCAGACCGACTAAGTGTAAACAGTAACTCCTGACGAAAAATAGGATTTAGATTTAGTCGGTCAAAGAACAACTACTGACCGACTAGTTTCTCATTTAGTCGGTCGACGAACGTTCTTAGACCGACTAAGAATGAATAGTACTTGGTATCAAAAATGATCATAGAGCTAGTCGGTTAAAGAACGATTGCTGACCGACTAGTTTGGAACCTAGTCGGTCGACAAATGTTCTTAGACCGAATAACGATAAACAGTAACTCCTGTACAATTGACTCAATGAACAAGTCGGTTTGAGAAGAGTTCCTGACCGACTAGATTGGAATCTAGTCGGTTGGTTCTCCTTCTCGAACCAACTAACATACACGAAACGAGTCGATTCGAAGCGCGAAGCTTCGGGAAGATTCCTACGGCTTCTAGGATCACTCTAACTCTAAAATATGAGCGATCTGAAGTTCGTCATGAGTGACTTACTCCAAGATCAACGATTCTAAGGAAGAAGCTAGAAAATCACGACGAAACGATCAAAATGAAAGCTACGGAGACGGAAATCACACGCAAGGAGAAAATCCACCAAGACACACACACACACACACACACACACACACACACACACAGAGATATATATATCAATAACACTAATATAGAAAAACCAGTCGTTACAAACTGAAGGATCCTGTCCAAAACAAAGTTAGGATCGATAATTAAAGTGGAGACTTACGCTTGCGTATGCGGAACGATAGTCTCGGAACTTTGCCTTCGGATTCGCCACGACGGATCGAGTCTTCTCACGAACGGAGTAAGGCTACTAATCCACAATCTAAATCTCTATTTTAGATTAAGAACTTGGAAGGAGGGAGAGGAAATATTTCTGCAGAGCTTCGCTATGAAGAAGATGCATGCATGAATTTCATGCAAATGTGTTAGGAAAATGGCTACCCTTGGGTCTTATTTATAGCCCCCAAGGTAGTTATTTTAGGGTAAGTTGTTCCTTTGGAACAACTTAATTAAGGTGTACCATGATGCATGTCACATTATAAGCTTAAGTTGTACCATATGCATGGTACAACATAAGCTTAAGATATTCCCCCTTTATTAGCCATATGTCGCATGCACTTATGCATATATATATAATGCGACTTTCCCGCTCATACAGAGATCCTCTCCGCAAGGGAACAGATTCCCTTTGCACATGACTTCGTGTGCGCGACGTTCGAGGTCCGTATTCCCTCGTACATCCCCCACAAGGGTGTACAAACGTCTTCCATATCCAACATCTCCCACTCACACTTGAGGGGATTGTAAGAGAACGTCTTTCCCTTAGTTCTTTCATCTATCATACCGAGAAATAGACCGTGCGACCGTCATGCGCGTAGAGTCTGTTGTTGTGCACTTGTTAGAGATACACAACGACCTCGAAGGTGCAAAGTTGAGTAGTTCAACGCATGCTTTACCCTAGATTATTTCTTCACATTTCTTATACTTTATATTCAACAATTGAATCCCATCTGGATTACAATTGGCTGGCCAGCTTTGAATCATTAAAGTCCAAATGTGAATATGAAATCAATCTTCCTCTTCTTGTGAACCTTCTGATCTTGACTTGATTCGCTTTTCTAACGTGCCCCGCCGAGCCGAATTACCATAGCCCATTAGTAACACGCTAAGATAGCAATCATCTCGTCAAATCTAAAGGAACCAATTGGAGTCCTTGAGGGTAAGTGTTAAGACCCGTATGGCCTTTGAGTCTCACATAATAGCAAACACTATTGCTACTAACTCAGTGGTCGAAATGCATACGTGGTATGAACACGTATTACAACATCACTCCTTTCCCAGGGAGAGTATGTCTTAATGATGTTGTACGGATGAAAAGATCAGACACCACAGTGCCTATCTTTTTGAGTCCCCATACTACTCGTGAAATACTCACGGACTCTCATCCTGCATAAGACAGATAGGATTCAAAAAATCCAATGAGATCTTTATATCCTTGTGATACAGATCTCAGATCTTTTGTAAGCATCCGTATGATGCAGATCTTTTATTCGACTATCTTGTTTAAGTCATGACTCTAAATCATTTGTCTAATGATTTTGACTTTAAACTAGTCTCATCTCTATCTTATCCATCTGATAAGATAAGGCGGTTGCTCATGTGAGAGAGCCAACCTTAATCTGTCCGACATACACACAAAAATAGCTGAGACTTAAACACAAATGTATATAAAATCATTTGTAAGAAACTTTTATGCAAATTAAATTTTGATCTTCTATAGACATGGGAAATATTACATGATACAGCTCAGCACCTACGCATTCCCATAGATGATAAGTGTTTGAAAAACACATCTCTGGGGATCGCCTTAGTAAGGGGATCCGCTATCATCTCATGCGTGGATATGTATCCTATGTCTACTTCCTTCCGTTTATCATAATCCTTCGCAAACTTGAATCGAATGTCAATGTGTTTGGTCTTACAATGAAATTTAGGATCTTTGACATAGGCAATCGAAGCTTGACTATCACTGTATATAGGAACAGTGCTTGAGTCAGAGGCATTCGTCAGCCTGTCTAAGAATTTCCTAAGCCAAACAGCTTCTTGGACCGCCATGCTGAATGCTACGAACTCGGCTTCCATGGTTGATAGAGCGATGCAGGTTTGTTTCTTGCTGCTCCAGGATATTGCACCATTCCCGAGTAAGAAAACAAAGCCTGAGGTAGATCTTCGCTCGTCGAGATCACCCGCCCAATCAGCATCGGTATAGCCTTCGAGTCTCAAGGTATTGCCTTGATAGCATAACGCATAGTCCGCAGTCCCTTTAAGGTATCTTAATATCCTCTTCACCGCTTTCCAGTGTGCCTGCCCTGGGTTGGATTGGTAACGGCTTACCATACCAACAGCATAGCAAATGTCGGGTCTAGTACACATCATGGCGTACATCAGACTTCCGACAGCACTGGAGTATGGAACTTTTTCCATAGCTTTCTTTTCTTTTGGATCTTTGGGACACATCTCCAAACATAGACCCTCGCCTTTGCTTATTGGAGTATCAATTGGCTTGCAGTCCTGCATATTAAACCGTTCTAAAACTTTCTTTATATACGTCTCTTGAGAGAGAGAAAGAAGTTTCTTGGAACGATTCCTTGAGATCTTAACCCCAAGGATATATGCAGCTTCACCCATGTCTTTCATCTCAAAGACGGATGAAAGCCAAGCTTTGATATCCAATATAAGATGCTTATCATTTCCGGCTATAAGTATGTCATCTACATAAAGAGACATAATTATATACTTGTTTTTAATCCTCTTAATATATACGCAATTGTCTTCGTCGAGCATGGAGAATCCATACGACAAAACAACTTCTTGAAAGCGCATATACCACTGCCTTGAGGATTGTTTAAGACCATATATGGATTTACGAAGTTTACAAACCTTATGTTTATTTTCTTCTTGTACGAACCCGTTTGGTTGTTCCATGTAGATCTCCTCATCTAGTTCTCCGTTAAGAAAGGCAGTCTTTACATCCATCTGATGTAATTCGAGGTCCAAACAAGCCACCATTGCCAGAATTAAGCGAATCGAGGTAAAACGCACGACAGGAGAGAAAGTCTCTTCGTAGTCTATTCCTTCCTGTTGCGTGAAACCTTTCGCAACAAGGCGAGCTTTATATTTCTCGATGGAGCCATCAGCCTTATGCTTGATTTTGAGAACCCACTTGTTCCCAATGGCTCTACGTCCCTTAGGTAAATCAACCAAGTCCCAGACTTGGTTTGTTTTCATGGATTGAAGTTCTTCTTCCATTGCCGCTATCCATTTATCTTTAGCAGGGCATGTGACGGCCTGTTTGAAGTTTGCAGGTTCGTCATCATCTTGTAGTAATGTCATGAATGTTTGAGGAAATTCATCCTCAAATCTCAGAGGTGTTAGCCTCGTTCGATTACTACGTCTTGTTTGAGTTTGATCACTCCCACTTGGAATGACATCACTACCACTTGGAATAACATCACTCCCACTCGGATTAGGATTGGTATCGTTCGTATCATCCATTGGTGAAGTTTGAAACGTATTTTCTTCTTCACCAAGGATTCTCCCACTCGAACGTTCCGATCCTTCTTGATCCCAAGTCTCAAACAAGGATAAGTCTTGACTTATCTCACCCTGTCTTGGAAACTCTTTTTCCAAGAAGACAACATCCCTCGATTCGAATTCTATTAGACCCACATTGTCCTCTTGACCGACGAAAACATATCCTTTGGAGTTTTCAGCGTATCGGATGAAGATACACTTCCTCCCACGTGGCCCAAGTTTGCCATATTTGTGAGAGGATAAATGTGCGTAAGAGGCACAACCCCAAGGTTTTAGAATGTTTAAGTCTGGAGTTCTATTGTTCCACAACTCATAAGGAGTAGAACTTACCGACTTCGAGGGTACACGGTTTAAGATGAATGCTGCCGTCAATAATGCGTCACCCCAAAAGGTGATAGGCAAATTTGCCTGAGACATCATTGATCGGACCATTTCCATCAATGTCCTATTCCTTCTTTCCGCAACACCGTTTTGTTGCGGAGTGTAAGGCATAGTTACCTGATGTACTATGCCTTTTTCATCACAAAGTTCCTTAAAACTTATTGATTGATATTCACCGCCCCTATCAGTTCGCAAAACCTTAATCTTGCGATCTAATTGATTCTCCACCAAACTCATATAGTTTTTAAAGCAAGCCAAAGCTTCACTTTTGTGGGATATCAAATAGATATGTCCGAAACGGGTGAAGTCATCAATGAATGTGATGAAATAGGACTTCCCGCGTCTTGTCTTAACATTCATTGGACCGCAAATGTCCGAATGGATAAGCTGTAATGGAACTTCGGCCCTTGTGCCAGTTCCAAACGGCTTGCGACAAGTTTTCCCTACAAGACAATGTTCGCAAGTTGACATTTCAACTTTTGAAACATTAGATAGCAAGCCACTTTTGGCAAGTCTATCCATTCTAGTTGGTCCAATATGACCAAGTCTTGCATGCCAACAAATGATTTCAGACTCAGAGTTAGAAGCATTTGTCAAATGAAAACTTTCATTAATGGAAGAAGCAACATCATACATTGTATTTAAAACAATTAATCCATTACAAACATTACCAGAACCAATCAAAGAATTATTACAAACAAGGTCAACACATTGTTTATAGAACCTCCACTCATAATCTAAAGACATTAACATGACCACGGAAACGATATTTCTTCTAATATCTGGAGCAAAGAGGACGTCGTGCAATAATAAAGTCCGGCCGTTGTCGAGAACTAGCTTGCATGTTCCGACGCCTTTGACTTCAACACGAGTGTTGTTGCCGACGTATATCCACTTTGTTCCTTGAGTTATCTTTCGATACTCTACGAAGAACCTTCTGTCCTTCGCAACGTGGTCTGTGGCCCCTGAATCAATCAACCAAAAATAGTTAGATTCAGCAAGAAACATGGAACTAGAAACACATATGTAACTAGCCCTACAAGTTACCTTGTCACTTCCATCCGTACACTTACGGGCGAAGTGACCGTACTTGTTGCACTTAAAGCACTTGATCTTCTTCAAGTTTTTCTTCTTTGAGTGCACATTCTTTTGCCACTTTTTGTTCTTAGTCTTCTTTGAGGTTTCCGGTTCTTGCTTTCGTTCGTTCACAAACCTTAAGCGTTTCCGCTTATTTCCTCCATGTGAGGAACTAGCGGCCACGTGCACTTCTGCACTTGGTTTTGCGGCTTGAATCCGCTCTTCCTCGAGTTCGAGGTGTTTCGAAACATCGCTTAAAGTTTTAATGCACTCATTATGAGTGAGGTGCATTTTCATGTTATCCCAGCTATCTGGGAGTGAACGAATGACTGCTTGGATCTGCTGTTCGTCAGACAGCGTAACACCCGCATCCTTTAATTCAGATATTAGATTCGCCATGTGGCGGAGATGCTTTTTCATAGAATGATCTCGCCGCATCTTGTACGAATCAAATTGAATATTCAAGGAGCGGAGTTTGGTAACCGAAGTTCCACCAAACTTTACTTCTAGCTCAGACCATATGTCTTTGGCTAGATCGAATTCCCGAAATAGACGCATTATGTCATTGTCCATTGCGGACAGTAACGTAATGCGTGCTATTTTGTTCTTTCGAGTCCAAGTGTCATAAGCTTCCCGGTCCCTCTTGTGTTGGGCCGTATTGCCCAACTCAGGTTCTACCATTATGTTTTGGAGTGTTTCGAGCACATCTTGCTCCTCCAAAACATATTGGATCTTTATTGACCAAAGTTTATAATTGTCGCCGTTGAGCTTTTCACCTTTGTTAAGCTCTGCGACAATATTCTTAGAAGCGGTAGACATTTTTGATTCAAAAAAACTGCAAAGAGAATGAAAAACACGATCAAAATTCTATGCATAAAGTTTCGATTCTTTAAACACTTGATAAGTTCCTTGGATGCGTTGAAATGTTACTCTAGAATCGAGAAGTTCACTACGTTCCCAACTACCATCTAGAAGTAACTTTCAAAGTATCCCTCTTACTTATCTCAAGTAAAAAGAAATCAGAAATATTACCCGTATGGTATTAGCAGCGGAAAATTACTTTGAAAAACATATCTTTCAAAATAGAATAGGTGAGAATTAGCGCAAAGAATTTTAACGCAACAATTGCCAAGCCACGAGACCTGTTCTACACACCCATGGGTTAGATAACCATGGCCGGATCGTGGTAGGACTTGGAATTCTAAATTGCGCTATCCCGATTTAAGGACGGGACATAACCTATTTGAAAAACTTCTTTTTCCAAAAATTTTGAAATCACGTTGGCTAATCTCCGTAGAGTAGAGCACAACGTCACAAGTACATTGGCTAATCTCCGTAGAGTAGAGCACAATGACATGGCTAATCTCGCATGAAGTAGAGCACTATGGCTAATCTTCAAGGAGTAGAGCCCAATGAAAAACTTCATTAAAACGTTAGTTCCGTATGAACTAGTCGGCACTGTGGTTAGCCCCGTATGGACTAATCGACACATTCGAGTTTGACCAAGGCCATTTGTTACCCCGTATGGGTCATTTGGCAAGTTTGCAATCGACCCAGACCATCTGTCGGATTGGTCGACCAAAAACACAAAATTGGTCGACCAATTTTCGAAATGCAAATTCTCCCGGCCAGGGCCTCTGCCCTGGCCGGGGCTTGGCCAAGGGCCGGCCAGGGCCTCTGCCCTGGCCGGCCAGGGGCCCTGGCCCCCTCGGCCGGCCGGCCAGGCCCTGGCCTCTGCCAGGGCCGGCCGGCCAGGCCACTGGCCGGGGCCAGGGCTCCTGCCCTGGCCTCTGCCAGGGCGGCCTGGCCGCTGGCCGGGGCCAGGGCTCATACCCTGGCCTCGGCCAGGCCCTGGCCTGAGGCCAGGGCACCGGCCCTGGCCTCTGCCAGGGCCGGCAGGCCGCTGGCCGGGGCCAGGGCTCCTGCCCTGGCCTAGGCCAGGCCCTGGCCTGAGGCCAGGGCACCGGCCCTGGCCTCTGCCAGGGCCGGCAGGCCGGCCAAGGGCCGGCCCTGGCCACTGCCAGGGCCGGCCTGGCCGGTAGGGCTTGGCCCAGGCCAGCCACTGCCGGCCTGGCCTTGGCCACTGCCAGGCCACTGCCGGCCTGGCCTTGGCCGGCCACTGCCGGCCTGGCCTTGGCCGGCCGGCCTGGCCTTGGCCGGCCCTGGCCTGGCCTTGGCCGGCCACTGCCGGCCTGGCCTTGGCCGGCCACTGCCGGCCGGCCTTGGCCGGCCACTGCCGGCCTGGCCTTGGCCGGCCACTGCCGGCCTGGCCTTGGCCGGCCACTGCCGGCCTGGCCATGGCCGGCCATGGCTTGGCCATGGCCGGTCATGGCCAAGGCCATTCGGCGTTGGCCGGCCATGGCCCCTTTGGCCATGGCCGGCCACCCCCTTTAAATGGGGTTGCCGCACTCATTCCTCCCTCTTGATGGGGTGGTCGCCGGTGGTTATTGGCCGTAGCCAACCCCCTCCGCATGGGGAGAGGGGGTGCATGGCCTTCATAGCCCATTTGGCCATGGTGCACATGCACCAAATTTTCCTCTTACCCGATGGAAATAACTTCCATCATCTTCCTCGATGAAGCACCTGTTCGTCGATGAATCACCCGTTCGTCGAGAAATTAGTTATTTCCTAATGGCCGTGTGCCAAAAATGAATAACGTACTACGTGAACGGTCGGTTCTTCCCGTCACGGAGAGTTCCTACCATATCCGTAATGATAGGAGACCCTAACGTGAAAAGAACAACCGCTGTGTTCTCTCCGTCACGAAGCGTTCCTACTATATCCGTAATAGTAGGAGACCCATTCGTGAAAAAGACAACGACTCGTTCGTAGTTTCGACGGGGCGGTGGATTGACCGGGGCGAACCCATATGGCTCTGATACCAATGTAGGATCCTGCCAAAACAGAGTTAGGATCCATAATATGAAGTGGAGACTTACGCTTGCGTATGCGGAACGGTAGTCTCGGAACTTTGCCTTCGGATTCGCCACGACGGATCGAGTCTTCTCACGAACGGAGTAAGGCTACTAATCCACAATCTAAATCTCTATTTTAGATTAAGAACTTGGAAAGAGGAAGAGAAAGGATTTCTGCAGAGCTTCGCTAGGATGAAGATGCATGCATGAATTTCATGCAAAAGGTGTAATAAATGGCTTACCCTTGGGTCTTATTTATAGCCCCCCAAGGTAGTTATTTTAGGGTAAGTTGTTCCTTTGGAACAACTTAATTAAGGTGTACCATGATACATGGCACATTATAAGCTTAAGTTGTACCATATGCATGGTACAACATAAGCTTAAGATATTCCCCCTTTATTAGCCATATGTCGCATGCACTTATGCATATATAATACGACTTTCCCACTCATCCAGAGATCCTCTCCGCAAGGGAACAGATTCCCTTTGCACACGACTTCGTGTACGCGACGTTCGAGGTCCGTAATCCCTCGTACATCCCCCACAAGGGTGTACAAACGTCTTCCATATCCAACACAAACAACCTCCACAACAGTATCAACAGTATGCTCCTAGGAATCAGCAGCCCACCCATCAGTAATACGGCCAGTAGAGGGCCATCTCTCCGGTTGAGTCCCTCTTGACTCAATACATCGCCAACCAGGAGAAGATAAATCTGAAGCTGGAGATGGGACAGAGAGTCCTCACTGATCAGGTGACCCAGCTGGGGTTACACGTGGCGAACCTTCAGAGACCGCAGAATCTATTACCGCCACAGCCTGAGGTGAACCCGAGGGGGGTAAATCGGACCTTGGCGCTCACGCATGAGCATGAGAACGTGTCCGCCATCGTCTTGAGGAGCGGAACGCAAATACCCACGAGAGTGCCCCCCCAAAGGACCGGAAGCACCGTTGGTCGTGGAACGACCAATTGAGAAATTAAATGATGACGGTGCTTCGTCGCCCAAGCCAACTACTCCGGAGGGAGTTCATAGAGAGGAGAAGAAAAAGGATGAGGAAGGGAACCTCAGAATATTCAAGCCAGTTGTGCCTTTCCCACAACGGCTTGCCAAAGCCAAAATCGAAGAGAAGTATGGCAAATTCTTTGCCATGGTGAAAGATCTGAGCTTACAAATCCCCTTCCTCGAGGCCATCGAGACAATTCCCTCATATGCCAAATTTCTGAAAGACTTGGTAACACGAGGATCCAGAAAAGAGAAGGTCGTGTTAACGACGGAGTGCAGCGCCCTCATTCAACGCGCAAATCCGCCCAAGCTCAAAGACCCAGGAATTTTCTCCATCCCTTGCTCTATTGGGGAAGTGCAAATCCAGAGGGCGCTCGTCGATCTAGGAGTGAACGTCAGCTTAATGCCCCTATTGCTATACAAGAGAATAGGGATGGGAGACTTAGAGCCCACCGGCATGACATTACAACTTGCTGACTGTTCGGTCAAGTACACGGTGGAAGTAGTGGACGACCTCCCCGTCGATGTAAGAGGAGTACAAGTACCGGTTGATTTCGTGGTGATGGACATGCCGGAAGACAAGCATACCCCTATTATCCTTGGACGGCCCTTTATGGCAACCGCCGGAGTTTTGATAGACGTGAAGAATGGGAAGCTTTCCCTCAATGTCGGCCAAGAAAGAGTCGAATTTGACTTAGGGTTGTCGATGAAGCACCCAAATCCCCCGGACGATCCTAGTATCAGTATGCTGGAGAACGAAGAAGATAGAGCTGTTGAAACAAGTGCCTGGGAAGTACTCTTGAGGAATCCCCCCGATAGCTTGGGGGACCTTGGAGAGCAAGTTGGCTCCCCAAAGAAAGAAGTTGCTGATGAGGCGGTCGCCCAATGTGTGACCCCTCCCGGATTCCCTAAGGCTCCTCCTACAAGAAGAAGGGGGAAAGAGCCCATGGACCTCACCGGTGATGAGGTACGGATCCTGAAAAAGATGGCGGTAGACGCCAATTTGAGGGAGAAGCCCCCGGATCCTGTCGACAAAGGGAGAGTGGTCGAGCAAATTCTCTTGTCGCCACCGACTGCAAGCCAAAGGGAGAAGCTGAAACGATGCCAAACTCTGGGCATCACCCGTATCGGCCACCTTGAACATCATCAACGGGCGTCGAGCTAACGACGTTAAACAAAAGCGCTTCATGGGAGGCAACCCATGCTCTAAACTTTTGTTTCAATTTTTAGGATTATTTTTGACTTTATTTTACCTATTTTTATAAATAAATCCAGCCGCAAGAACTTCCGTTGTGGAACTTAGGCGATTTGTGGGTTTTTGCAGAAAACAAGGCCCCAACCGATCGGTTGACAACTCAACCGATCGGTTGGGATGTATCAGGTAGATGCCGTGTCTGCCACTAAATGAACCGACCGGGTGAGGATGGAAGAGACCGGTTGGCAGACCGGGTGACCTGAGGTAAACTCTCGGGAAAATTTCAAAATTTGTCAACCGATCGGGTGACAAGAAGCAAGACCGGTTGAGGGATCGGGTGAGAAACTCTAAATTCTCGGGAAAATGTGTGGAGCGATCAACCGATCGGTTGACATGTCAACCGACCGGGTCACCTGTAGCAACTCTTCAGCCAAAATTTTCGACCACTAAGTCAACCGATCGGGTGACAACTCACCCGACCGGTTCGACTTAAACCCTATAAATATCCCCCCGACCCACCCGTTCACAAACCCTCGCTGATCGCATTTTCTCACCGTCGTTTCGCCTCCCCGCCTCTTCCAACGGCCAAAAACTTCTCTCCCACGTCCTCCACTCCTCCATTAGCCTCTCTCTCCACCTCCCCCTTCCATCTCTCCATCTCTTTCTCTCTCTCCCTCTCCTATTTCACAATTTCCTAGCCCTAATCCACAATATCCACACCTCTTTCGAATTTTTGCTGAAGAAGAGTGCCGCGGCTCCACACTTCTCCCATTGCACGGCATTGGGTCAACTACAAGCGAAGAACTCGAATCTCTACTGGGTAACTTCGCTCCACTTCTCAAATTTCAATTTTTACCCTAGATATTTAATTTGCTTGATTGTTCGTGTGTGTGCACTTCGATAGTATTTTACACTCATTTGCATCACTCACACGCACACATGGCCCGGAATAGAGATAAGGGGAAGGGTATCTTGCGGGAGGAGGAACCGTCTCGAAAGAGATGAAAACAAACACGTACTCCTCCCCGCACACGTGAACTGACACTAGCCCCTCCCCCACCTGTTATCCCCCCTGTGGACCCCATGTTGGGCCCGCATGGGTACCTATTTAGGAACCAAGAGCACAAGGACTTCTACCATAGACTAGATGCTTGGGGGCATCTATCAACCAAGTTTGCCCACACCCAATCACTCGTCGATCTCGGTGTCTTCACCAAGGTCGAGACTCTTTTTGCAAACCTAGGTTGGTTGGCCTTCCTGAATGCCTCTGCGGTATCCTACCCGTCACTCACCCTAGAGTTTCTTTCTACACTTGTTTGTGAGTCGGGGTCGACTGTCATTTTCCGGGTGCGTAACAAAACCATCCGCACCAACCTGGATACGATCAATGGTATATTTGGTTTCCCAATTCTAGGGAATGACGCTATCCGACACTACGGATACCCCCCCCGGAATTTGACATCGATAACTTTTGGTTCCGCCTCACCATACTCCCTCGCTATCCCCGGGGTAAGGCCAAGGCCTCCTCCATCATCCATCCTATATTCTGTCTGGCCCATAGGATCATATCCTCTGCATTTTTCCCGCGAGACGAGTCAGGCACCGTGACTATCCCTTATCTTTTTATTCTCTGGGCCATGACTTTCCCCTTTGTTCGTGATGATGATGGAGTTAGCTTTAGGGCCCCGACTGTCCCTGTCCATGCCGGCGATTGGCTTGTTTACAAGCTTCTCGAGATTAGCAGGGCCGGGAAGGGCAAGATCTGTTGTGGGGGCATTATCACTATTATTGCTTCTTGCCCGCAGTTTAACATTCCCATCCCCCAAAATCTTCCCGTCGCCGCAGGACCCTCACGTCTAGATCTTGACGTCCTGCGGCACATTCATATGATTAAGCCCTGCCCCGATGGTCGCCTCGAATTCAATTACGGCCACCCCCCTCGCCCCTACACCATTCTCCCCAACCCCGCTCGCATGACTGTTGCTATCGTGGCGGATTGGACTTTTCCGCCCGATCCCGAGTTTCTAGTGGGGTTGCACCTTCCTTTCCTTCCCCCGGACGCACGCAGACCACCTTCCCCTGCCGCCCACTTAGGTGAGCAGGATATTCCTGCGTCTCGGGGAGATATCGGGGCTGGCCCGAGTCACCCTGTTTCTGCTCCTGGCCCTATCCCTTCAGTGAGCCTTTCTCAGGCCACCTTAGGCCTTCTGTCCAGTGCCGGTATGACCACTGCCGCCGGCACTACTTCGACATCACTTGCCGGCACCACTTCCGCTTCACGTCAGTCCACTTCCTTTGGTCGCCGCCAGGTCTCTGCCCGTCTTTCTCTCGAGAGAGAGGCCGCAGCCCTCCGTGATCTTGCCACGTCCTCTGTCCCCTCGGACCCATCACCATCCTCCTTTCTCACTCACCCACGCTTCCTCGCACTTGAGAGGAACATGGCCGCCATCCTTCGCCTTCTCACTCACCTCCACGGACCGCCACCACCCACACCACCACCCTCACCACCACCTTCACCCCATCGAAGATCTTCTCCTCCACCCTCACACACATCCCCACCTCCATCACCTCCACCATCCCACCCATCCCCACCTCCCCCACCCCCACCTAGGCGATCATCTCCCCCTCCCGTATCTATTCCCATCCCCGTATCCACCTCCACTCTCATGACCACTTCTGTCGCACCCACATCACCTTCTACATCCTCCACCGTCACTTCATATGTGCGCCGCAAGAAATTGCCGGTGCGCTCCAAATCTCTCACACCGCCACCCACTACAGTCACCATCACGTCTTCGCTCCCCATTTCTATCCCTTCTACCACCGCCTTGATCGCCGTACTTCCACCACCACCCACCTCCACCGACACTCTACCTATCGTTCACACCACCACTGCACCTATTCCCCCACCTCTGTCCCCACTTCTCCGCACACACCCCGCATCCCCCGACCACCCAGCCACACCCTCTTCCGAGGAGGACGAGGACTCGCCTTCTCCTGATTTTTGATTTCACTTTGTTTTTTGACATCCCCCTTGCATATCTCTACACTTTCATGATCATATCTCATTGCTAGCATTGTCATGTCTAGCTTGGGGGAAGTCTATTTTGCTGTGTTGTCGTGTTTTGTTTCCTTTGTGTGTGTGTGCTTGTTTCATTTGTCGTGTCGTATCATTTTCTTTCTTTCTTTTTCTATTTTTATGTCGTGTGGTTTGATTTTGAATTTTCTTTATTTTCAGTTTCGTATCTGTGTTTTCCATGTTTTTCATTTATTTTTGTGTCAGTGCGTACCCCCCATTTTCATTTCTTTTTGTGCGCCATTTGAGTCTTTCTTTTTCGTATTTGAGTCGGTTTTCTCCATCTTTTTCGTTTTCTTTCTCTTTTCTTCTTTTTATCTCTTTCTCCTAGAGATGAACCCTATGATGAATTGCCACAAAATCACACACACCTAGCATGGCATCGATAATCACACTCACTAGCCCTAGGATATTGAGTCCTCTTGCATTTCATGCATCGTGGGTCCACTTAGCTTTTTGTGAGTCGTGCGTCATGCCTAGCTGTTTGGTGTGCTTCTGCTTTGTGATTTTACTTTATATACCTGTCCAGGAATGACCCCTAGATTATCACGCTTCGATATGAATAATGCGGTATTTGTTTCTCCTGTTTGGTTCTGCATGCTATATATGTATCGTATACTTCATTTCGCATGTGTCAGGATTCCACAATTAAGGACTAGGATAACTCATTTAGCCCATGCTCTAACTAGCGAGAGTAGTTTCCTTTGCCCAAGTGTTTAGATTCCGATTTCTTTTTTGTTTTACTTGGTGCAAATCCCCTCACCGTGTACCATTCTCCCACTTGGGAGAGTACACATGTGTATAGCCAAAAACCCAAAAATCCAAAAAAAAAGAAAAGAAAAGAAAAACCCAAAAAGAAGAGAAAAGAAAAGAAAGAAAAAAATTGTATAGCCAAAAATCCAAAAAAATATACAAATACCCAAAACCCAAAAAATTCCCGTGTGAATATCTTTTCCTACTTGCCGAGAATAAAGGGAAGGCGAGAATTTGCACCGAGTGTTCTACTCCACATCATCTCAACCCCCATCGGTTTCGAAAACACTTGGCTTAGGAACTTTTTAGCTATTATCTTGGCTATAGTGAGGTGATTTCCTTAACCCTAGTTATGGAGTCCCCGACGCATAATATGTTTCGATTCTCTCTCTATTCTCATGCATGCTTGAACTACATATATTCACCGCTTAATTCAATTTGAATCGATATTTGGGTCATTTCCTGGATTTGTGTATATCGAGCTTTATCGCACATCGTAGATAGTGACACGGACTGCTAGCGCACGACCACACTCCCTCGCGCTTCACCGTGTGGGACCACGGTACTTGTCTGGACTCGTATTCCTTGGTTTAGTGATGTGATTTGGCGTTTGCTTGCTTGGTGTGTCGTTTTTGGTTTTGTTGGCCCTGACGGGCGATCTAGGATATAGAGTTTTCTTTTTCTCACTTTCTCTCTATTTTCTCTCTCCAAGCTCCTACTATCAGTCTTCTTCCTCGAGGACGAGGAAGAGTTCAGCTTGGGGGATTTTGACGTGCGTTTATATTTCATATATTTGCGCACGTTTTCTTCCGTGTTTTTCCATATTTTACCGTCGTCTTATATTCGTTTTCTTGTGTTTTCTTGTTTTCTTTCACTTTTCCGTGTTTTCCGTATTTTGTAGGAGTTTACTGGCATAGGGGGCATAAAACGACGATATCGCAAGTCCCCGGAGCAACGTGAGGAGTCACGCGTGATCCCGGGGGTCAAACGACGATGATATCATCTTTCAGCCCCTCACCCGATCGGTTGGTCATCTTCAAACGATCGGGTGATGCACACGTGCACCACCCGGACGCAGCTTGGAGCTCACAAGAAGTCACCCGGTCGGTTCAGTGACCGGTTCAAAAGCCCAAAGTCTCTGGATTTTTATTGTGATTGCCAACCGATCGGGTGACCTTCACCCGATCGGTTCATCTGTAGTCAAATCTCCAGAGCCAAGACACGGTCAGCTCAACCGGCCTCCTCACCCGACGGCACCAAGATCCAACTTGTCACATTCATATGTCAACCGACCGGGTGAAGATGACCATGTGAAGTCCCGCATTGCGCTGTAAATGAGTGAAGCAGGTCATCCGATCGGTTGACTTGTCAACCGATCGGGTGATATCATTTTCTATATATAGAGCCCCTAGGTTTTCCAGAAACGAGAGTTGGTTATTTTTTACTGTTTTCTTCATTTTGTGACGGCTGTAATTTCCCAGTTTTTGTAAGTTTTCAGATCTTTGTCAAACTTTAGTATTATCTTAATTGCTTTACTACCATTGCATTTCTATTGTCTGATCATGATTCTTACGGTCGATTTCTGTTTAGATCGCTTTTTACTAAATATGTGTGAGTAGTTCCCAAATCTGGGATTTTGGCGGAAACCCCTTCGTGGGCTCTTCCCGATGCGTCCATAGGGCTAGAAAATCGATAGGGATTAGGAATCTAACGGTTACGCGGGGTGTTTTATTGTCATCGGCGGGAAAAAGACCGCCTTTGACCATTGGGCCAATGGGAATAAACTTGGCGGTTGACTCCCTAGCCATAGCTCACGCCCTTAGCGTAGACGTCGAATCCTAGCGTGCGGGAGCGGCAGGATGAGACGTTGGGAGTTATCATTGCGAGCTTAGTGCTCCCGGAGTCGATCAGTGTTAATGGACACGGGAGTGCCCACTGACCGAACCCGGGAAGTCCGGCGTATCATCCTGGGCACCGACCGGAATATCGGGCCCATGGGACGCTGGTACCACTCTTAGAGGCAACGTCTCACCTTTAGACCCTAATTCCGATCGTTATCCTACCCGTAGGCCGTATCGGCGAGAATCGCACGATAGGATGGAAACCAAAGTCCCAGGTTTTTCTTTTATATTGTCTATACCTTGCATTCCACTTACCGTGACAACCCATCATTCGATCCGGGCTAGCTCGCCCATGGGGTGAGTTTGATCCTCTTTGACACAAGCACATCCACGCCTCCCTGAGTTCGACCCCCAAGCCACACTATAACACCGTGCGCTTGCGGTTACAAATATTTAAATCTCACGCCCCCATCGTATTATTGCACACATCTAGCACGCATAAGCGGGGGACGTCACCCACATAAAGAAAAAGTCCAAAGTCCATTACAGTCCATATTACACAAATGAAAGCTTTTAAAAAGAAATTACAACTTTGGAAACCACTTGGGTCCCATATAAGATCTTCAGCTTCAATTGTGGTCTCCGTCTCCATGGAAAGTGGTCTTCGGTCTTGGACATTTACATAAATTCATCACTACAATTTCTATCAAAAGTAAATGAAAAGTGCAGGAAATAAAATGTGGGACTTAAACAGCCGATCCAAAACCGCAATTAGCCATCCATGCAAAAATTTGTGCTCATCTAACATTTACAGCCGACATTTTCATCACAGCATTGCAGACATTTATATTCACAGAAAGGATAAACAATTTAATTATTTAATAATTATTGGATCACTGAGCAACGTCATACACCGTTAGGTTAGCTGACTAATGGCAGAGCGGTCGCAAGATCTTCCTAATTATTAAGTTTTAATATTTGCACAACCAAACATAGTTTATCCACAGAATATGCCTAAAATGATGAGTAGCATATATGTATGATCCTACAAGGGTATCATATAATGCAAGGGTTGTGCTAGTTGGGTTTATTCAAAAAGATTGAAAAAGAGCCCACAATATAACATGTTCTTCATAAAAGGAAGAAATTTCCCTTTTTAAATTATCCCGAATTTATCCCCAAATGTCCCTTTATTGTCTCATGATTTTTCATGAATTTTATGCCCCTAAATACCCTTTTAATCAATTTTTAGCCCCAAAAGCCTTTTAAATCTTATTTTAGCCCCCCCCCCCCCATTTTTTCGGAAAAGAAACTGGCATGCGGGCCTAAAGCCCACAATGTGGCTGCGGGCTTCAGGCCTGCAGTCTTAAGCTAATTTGTTTTTGTTAAAAGCAGGTAAACTGCGGGCCTGAGGCCCACAGGCAACCCCGCAGTTTGCCTGCGGGCTTCAGGCCCGCATGGCTTAAGAATTTTTTTCTCCTCTCTGGGCTTCAGGCCCAAAAGAATTTAGGTGGGGGGCGGTGGCGGCTAGGGTTTGCCGTTGCACCCCCGGAGAGGGGCAGCCGCCCTGCCATAGCGAGGGCGGCAAAGGGGGGCAAACCCCCTCCGCCGCCTTGGCGGGGGGGGGGGGGGGGGGGGGGGGGATCGACGGCCCCCCCTCTCGCCGTAGCGAGGGAGGAAGGGGCATATACGACGCCAGCTCGCCGGAGCGGGAGGGGGGGATGGAATCGTCGGCGGCCACCCTTGCTTCAGGCAGGGGGGAAGTCCGGTGGCCTGAGCACCGCCCCCATTCGGGGGGTAAATTCCGACGGCCTGAGCACCGCCCCCTTCGCGGGGGACTGCGTCGCCCCCCTTTGGGGGAAAGTCCGGTGTTGGCCAGAGCGCCGCCCCCCCTTCGGGGGGGAATCGATTGGGTACCGACGGCAGCCCCCCTCGCTTTAGGCGAGGGGGAGCGCATGCGGGGACGGGCATGGGTGGTGGGTGGGTGGGGGAGCGGCTGGCGGCAAGGCCGCCGACGGGGCTAGGATAAGGTAAAACCCCTATTTTTCTATTATTTACATATTTTAAAACATGTTAAAAACATGATTTTTGGACGATAAAATTTGTCGATTTGGGTGATAAACCCTAATTCCACTTCGATCTTGCAAGATCTATGGGATATAATATCATACGTATGATAAAAACGACATTTTTAGCAAAATTTACATATATATCCGTCCTCCGGATACAGCGACAATCGAACAAAGCCTACAATGATGACGACGCTCGTTTTGATGAAGCTTGACGCCGCGCGTGTGGATCTCCCGCCTAATTCGCTTTCGCAATGATATATTTTTGTGTGGAATTTTTATTTAGAGGCTCGTGCTGATAACGTGTTATGCATCAACATCTGAGGAGAAACCACCAGCTCTTTATTTATAGCTTATAGATGAGCGTATACAGATAAGATACATCAGATACAGTCTTACCTATAAGATAAGCCGTGATCCCAACCGACTAACCAACTCGGTATTATCCCTTCACAACAACCCCATCTTTTTTGTTATTGCTAGATTATTTTCATATATTTCATCATGTGCAACATTTGAAGATAACATAGAAATAATGTAGATAATGTGTTTTTGATATTTCTAACTTTTTTTCCATTTTTTAATTTTATTCTTTCTTTCTCTTTTGAAAAGAGATTTACGAAGCTGCGTGTTAAATTAGTTGATAAGAATTAGTTATTTAATGAATTCTATTACTTTTATGTTTAATGAAGACATGTCCTTCTCGAACTCGTATTTAATTGGCCAATCTTCCATTGACTGCTCTATATTTGCTGAGAAAAAGTGCAAAAATCACAACATGCAAAGTTAATGCCTAATAGTATTCGTTACATAACATCAAATGTAACATCAATAGATGTAGATAGCCTGTTGAATCACTTGAGATGGCAAGTAGAATACTAGGGGGGTGAATATTGTATATAAAATTTATGAACTTCTTTAGTAAATTCTACCTAAGAATTCAATTAGAGTTACCTAATTGAATCGTAGTCAACCATCTTGCAATATAAAGTATACAATAGAAATGGAACAATGCAAGAGAAAACACAAAGACGAACACGAACACAAATTGTTTATCCCAGTTCAGTCACCTTATGACCTACATCCACTCCCATGTCTCACATGGAGTTCCACTAATAACATCTCAAATCGATAGAATTATAAGTATCTCTTCCCAGATGATTTTTTACAAACACTTCTTCCCAAGAGGATTTACAAACCACCTCTTCCCTAGAGGATTTCCTTCTCACAATAACAAGTAAGAATATACTTACAATATTTGTTGATACAATTACATATAGCCTGAGTTTAAAGCTTTTGTGTATGTGATGCAGCAATATGAGAACTCGATCTCTAGAAGAAGGAATTTGAAGCTCTTAGGGATCAGGAAAATGGCCAAAGAAAGAGTGAAAGCTTTTTAGAAAGGTGGCAAAAGAGAGTGTTTTCTTTTTGAAATGTTTTGAGCACAAAAACACTTTTTTCTCTTTAGAAAATAGTCTTAAATTTTTGTATTAAAATTTTGAACAACCCTTTTATACATTTGAAACTTCAAGTCAAGACAGACGACTAAAATGCCCCATCCAACAGTCAAAAATGGCTAGTTAAAATATTCACGTTATATGCTCAATGTCTAGTCCTAATTGACTAAAGTAAACTTCATTGTTGACTAGAAGCATGTCTAGTCGATTAGGTAATGACTACTAGTGGAATATGCCAAATATGTCAAGACGATGTTGCCTATTTGTAATTTCTAGTCAATTATAATGGATCATGTAGATGGCAAGCTAAACAATATAGGTGGGTGATTAGTATTTCTAAAAAATCAAGCCCAAATAAAGATTATATCATCTAATTTAACCTAAGTTACTTAAGAGAACTCCTCAAGAACTTAACCAACCAATTCTAATTTTCTTGATATCAAAGTGTAATGCACAGCGGAATAATTATCACAAGCAAGTAAATAGAATTAAATAGACAATCAACACAGAAATGCAAACACAAACACAAGATATTTTTATCCTAGTTCACCCACCAGTAGGCTAACCGCATTGGGAATTCTTTACTAAACCACTTTCTTCCAAGAAAGTAAATGTCTTACAACAAAGAGCTTCCAACAATTACACCTACCCACTCTTGCTAGGAATTTCCCAAGTACAACAACCACCTAGTTCCTTAAACTAGGGATTTCTATTGCAACTAATTTTACATCTCCAAGTGAGGACCTCACACAATTGAGGCTTTTTCTCCATGACCCAAAACAAGCAATAGAAACATACCACCATTCTAGTGGTTTTACCAACCTCTTTTGATGGAAGAACTTCTCACAATATCATATAGCCAATAATATGAAGTTTTATGTGTAGAGAAGTGGATATGGAAAATTCTTTTGATCTCAAAAGAAATGAATATTAAAACCTTAAGAGATCAAAGAAAAATCCGATTAAAATCTTTGAAATTCAAGATGAAGCTTGAGGAAATTCGTAATCAAATGCCCAAAGTGCTTAAAAGCGTTTGAAATTAAAAACGAATTTTAGAGCCGTTGAAAAATTTGAGAGCTTGATGAAGATTTTAAAGGTTATAAAACTCAGAATAATATGTAGTATTGGTGCCAAAAATTCTCAGCCAAGTTCCATTAAATAACCCTCAAAATCCCGTTGAAAATCGTGGACCAAAAAACCCTTACAACGGAAAAATCGACAAATTTCCGTAAAAGTCGGGGCTATGTTTTTTCCATTGGTAGACGACTTCCGTATTATCGGTAGTCGACTACCCACAAAGCTATGGTCGACTTTTTTGGGATCCAGAGAACAAAGCACTTCTCCCTTTCAAAATAGTCAACTCTCATCAAGAGATAGCAGACTCTTATTCTAATAAATGGATTGTAAGCTATGAAAACTTAATGAAATTAGTTCAAAACTATTTTAAATTTTTTTAAAAATCATTTGGGAAGTTTAAAACATTGTTTTGTGTGTGCAAACTTCAACTATTGACTTTAAAATTCTAAAATAAGAATTAAAATAAAATACACCACTCCCTCAATCCAGTGATTTTGATGTATTTCCTTATGATTAGATATCTTTGTCTTAAAGTCATGCACTTTCGCATGAGTCTTTGGCTTGGGCTATAGATCTTTAAAATGAACTCCAAGTCAATTGAATCCTCATCAAGTGTTGGTTTCATCTCATCATTAATTCAAGCTTGAGTTGACCATTGTTGACTTTAAGACATATACTCCCAAATCATCTCAAAACATACTTAGTAACACTAAGTATTTGCTTAATCATTAAAATCAATGTAGGGGTGTTACAATAACCAACAATCTCTTCCTTTTCGATGATGGCAAATAATTTGATAAAAATTATGAAATTACAAAAGTTAGACATTTACCCCCCAACACAAATGCCTGATTGCTATGGAGAAGTTACTCCCCCTGCATTAGTGCTAGTTAGAGATAAGTACCTACAAGGCATATGTATCATAATTTTAATCAAATTGCCACAATGTGAGTGTTCAACAATGTGTCATGCATATAAATATAAATCATACCTCACTTTACCTCATATTACCCTTTACATTCATTATCCCCCATATATAAAAATAAAGCATATGGAATGACATATCATAAAAGGATTTAATGTAGAAAAGGTGGCACCTGATCTAATAGATCAGGTGCCAAGAGATAAAAAGGTGGCACCTGATCTAATAGATCAGGTTCCAAGACACAAAAAGGTGGAAAGTACTAGTCTCACATGGGCTTGTACTCATTGTGTGACCCAACTTTATGTGTCTTGGCACCTGATCTATTAGATCAGGTGCCACCTGATCTACATGAATCCCATTATAAAAATGTCAAACTTACATTCATTCTCTCCCTTTGACATGATCAAAAAGCTTTATGAAGAGGGTTAGCAATAACCAATAAAAAGATATAATTTAAGAAAAAACAATATATCATGCATAAATAAACTCAACTAAGTTCCAAATTTTAACCGATCAATTCTCACATAGAATAGGTGGAAGTATTTTTCCCAGGTTAATTAACCTATTCTACACAAATATGATCGTAAACACCACAACTTCTACAAGATCACCTAGGATCTCCACTAAGGACCTTGATGCTACCATTATACTTAATATGGAGGGTTTGGGTTTGAAACTAGGCATTCCAACCACGTGGGAACTTCTCCGTGAACTAGAAATGAACAACAAGCTCATCGATCTCATGTATCGAGAAGGGAAATACTACATGGCTAGCTTCCCACCAACCACCTCACTCCCAAAGAGAGAATTTTCGCGAATATTCTTTCATATAACATTAATCAGAAGGGAGGGAATCGAGCCATATTGTCCTTGAATCAAACTAAGTGCGTCTATGCAATGTTAGCCAAAATCAAAGTCAATTGGTCTGAGATATCTTCAAAAACATCATCCATAGCACGATTTCTATGAATCCCACTTTCCTACTACACCATGGCCACTACCTCACCTGCATTTTCATCTCCGTGGTGTAGATGTTGAGAGTGAGACCCACTTCGTAGAACCCATGAGTAGGTTTGATGCAGGTGCACTCAATAGAATGTGACTCATGTGGACCATGGGAAATTTTTTGAAGATAGTGAAAAAGAACAAGAACAATTTGAGGAAAGAGAACCAATGGAGCAAGGCCAAGCTTCATTTTCTGAAGACATCACATCTTACATGCTGTTTCGGGGTGTTTTCTCACTGCTGAATTGTTGACTGGAGGATGGGAGGTCAACGTGGTCAAAAGGGACACGTGGGACCTCTGGGATCGGTTGAAGGTGCGTTCGCTCGATGAGGGACGTGCGGATCCTTGCATCGGCTTACCGAAGGGCATCCGTGACAAAGCGAAGACCTCCTGATGGTGGAGATGAGCGGGCTCGGGGACGAGGGCGCTTAGCTCCGACTGGGAAGACGCTGAGGGGTAGCATCGATGCGCTGGATCTCCTGGACCTAAATAGACGACAGAGCTCATCAGGGAGGTCGGACCTTGGTTCCGACCAATTCCCCTCCGATGCCAAAGTCAGATCTGGTCTGATAGGTGCTCGGTGGGATTGGGCTAGGTTCGCGGAGAGACCAAGCACCGATCCTCGGGCCAAGCTATGGAGGAGAAGTATGTAAATGTGGAAGAAGGTGTAAGAGTTTGTATGAGATACCTCCATTGTAGATCTCGGAGATCAGCCCCTAGTGACGATGCCTCTCCTCCCCCTATATAGGCGAGTCATTCCCCCCTTGTAATGGCCCATGATGAGACCTTATGGCCGTCATTCATGGGGACGTGCAAATTGGGAAATGTTGACCCCCACTAATGGCGTCCATTTGATGAGGGGATGAATGCCATCAAGGTGGGCCATAATTGGCGAGTGATGGCCATGAAGGCGGAGTGATGGCCATGAAGGCAGTTGCCATAATTGGCAAGTGCTCCCTTGGTTTGGGGAGAGATTTCCTCCACTACGGATAGTTGGCGGTCTTTTGGGCTTTCGTCTTGGGTGGAAAAGGGCAACAACTCGTTTTCATCAACACATCTATTTATGTACTCATCATATTTTCACATTTTAAAATTTACTTTATAATGGTTAGTTAGAAGTTTTATATCAAAAATGATTTCAAAATTTTCTTATAAAAATATTTTGAAGCATTAAACTAGTTATAGTGTATTTCAGTAAGTTCGAGTTTCATCAAATACCTCTAAACACTTTTGATAAAAATTCTTTTTCAATTATTACTGTTTTGACTGAATGAATTAATTTTCTATAAAAACATCATCAAAACGTTTTCAAACTTCTACAGTATCATCATATGATCATTTAAAGCTTCCTATTTTAATTTCGTAATTTTCTGATATCAAATCGACCTAGAACCCGCATACCCGCATTCTAAACGTTTTGGCCTAAAACTAGTATCTCCATAGCTTCAACCCCGAAATGGATCTCATAGTCACGATCCTCACGACGATACGATCTCGTGGGTATGTTTTCGTAATTCTTCGGAGTCGTATGTGAAACGGGGTTGTATTACAATCACTAATGGCTTTTTACCCTTACCATTCACTATTACTAATTACCTCTAGATCTACCCCTAATCAATCCCTTAACCCCACCCTTATAACTCACCGTATGATATGGGTAAGATCCAACCATCCTATTTAATTTTACAAATACTATTATTATTATTTTTCTTATTGTTATTAATATCATTTCTAACCTATATAATACCCAACCCGTTCACCCTCAAACCCAGATCTCTCACAACTCTCTTTTCTCTCAAACCCAAGCTCACAAATGAACCCCAGTTTCTTTCCCCCTCTCTCCCACGCCGATCCCCGCTCCCTCTTTCCCGACGGTCGACCGCCGCCGCTTCGCCTGTAGCTCGACTGTCCACTCCACCCGTAGCTCGACCGCCTCGCCCGCCGTTGTCCTCCACGCAACAACAGCACCCATGCCCATCGTTCGTCGTCAACCGTCCAGCTCTGACTGTCACCGCCTGCACCGCTCCTCCACCAACCTCCGCCTCGAACACGTCCCCGAGCGACGCCGCGCGGCCATCCACACCGAGCCCAACCCAGGCTCTTCCGCTCTCTTCTCCGAGCACGACCCAACCCTCTGCCATGAGCACTCCCCAGCGACGCCGCCTCCCTCTTCTCTGAGGTCGCCGCTTCGACAGCACCCCCGAAGCTCCCTCCGAACCACCGCCTACGACACCGCTCCGCCACCACAAAAAAACTACCGCCCACATCCCTGACCCTCGAGTCAGCTCGCCGCCCCGGAGCCCGCTCCTCCATGAGCGCCCCCACCGCCGTACACCCTCGACCGCCGTCGCAAGCCCACCCTCTGCTCCTCGCTGACGCCATGCCTCGACCCCCCTCGCCGTAGGAGACCCCCCATGCAGCGGTCATCGAAGATATAGGTATAAGATTTAAAACGATATGTATATACGTATCCGTATATGCGTATATGATGATTAAATTATAAGAGTGGTTTTGTTAAAAATTCATAATAAAATAATTATAAGTCGGAAAATTACAAGACTGTGCCCAGAAAATCAGAAATGATGTTCTGGATCCAATGGCGCTAGTTTCATCTCAATCAGACGCGTAGATTTTCCACAATAAATTTTTAAGCCTAAATTTAAATAAATAGTTTTCTTTTAAAAGTCCATAACTTGTTATTTTCACGCTGATATGTGGAAAAATTAAATGTTGTAGTACTCTTCGAGACGGTCATTTTGACAGCTTACTTGAAACTTTCTGATGCAGATTGCACCCAGGAAAAATGTTCGAACAAATACAGTAACTAATTAAAAATAGTTTTTAAATTGATTTTGAGTTTTTAAAAATTATAAAAATTGCCAGAAGCTTCTGAAAAATATTTCCTCATGCAGTAAAATTATTTTCATCATATCTAGCATATATAAAAATTTAGAACGCTTTTCAATACTGTTTCAGTCGACTATAAAAATCAAAACGATCCAACTTAATAGATAGAAAAGAGTGTATTCTTTTACCGATTGTTTCTTGTGTTTGCAGGACCGATTCTCGTGCACCAACTCACTTGAAAGATCTAGATCTAGTCCCGGCTCACTGCCATCACCTCGAAACTAGTAAGTCACGATAAATTCTAGATTTAGAAAAGTAGATAGTGTTCTCATACGAACTTTTAAACCAACAATTTTTTTATTCCATGTTTGTTGGACTTGTCTTTATCCTCAAATTAATTAGCATCCACTTTGATTTACTTTAAGAAAGTCGACCAGTGGTCCTAGTTTAACTATCATCATAAAAAAGGAACTAATAACATCACGTGGTACATCTCGTTGAATGTCTCGTGGAATATCTCGTGGAATATCTCATGGAATGTCTAATGGAATATCTCGTAGAATATCTTGTGGAACATCCTGTATGAAACATGTAATCGATACACATGACACTGGGATTTGGGGTAACTTATTGTAGAGAAAGTGTGTGAGCTATGACCGAAGTCACTCTCTCTCGTCTCGTCTCGTCTCGTCTCGTTTTTCAAAGTATGTTGTGGTTGGCACCCGTGATTTGCTCCCCGTGGCATGGAGGTGACCCATGGTTGCATATCATACTTTCCTACGTGAGTCACATCACATAGTTTAGTTAATTACTACCAACACCAAAATAATCACTGATTGTACGTCTTATTCAGTACTTTGCATGCTTATTATCATTACAGTTCTTGCCTGCTAGTCTCACCATTGCTAGCACCATGTTTGCTCTTATACATTACTTTTCGTACTTGCACGACCACCTTTTTACTTTATGCATTACATGTACTTTACCTACCACACTTGTACAGTCACTAGTGCTTTACTTGTCGTACTTTTAGCTACATCAGTAGCATGCTTCACTTGCTTAGCCTGCATTACACTTGCACTAC